>OX456523.1:239262502-240510754 GCA_949748255.1 Eustalomyia histrio
AAAAGCTGTAAATTTTGTTTTAAATGCTTCAGAAAGATCAGAAAATTAAGGTTTAGAAATTGACAGCTTTTAAAAAAAATCCTGTGCACGCTACTGGGTGAAAGTAAAAAAATTGAATTCTCTCCTGCTAAAAAAATCAATATTTAGAAAAAAAATTTTTTATTTATATTTTATATAAAGAAATTTATTGCAAATAATTAAAATTCTATGGAAGCTTAAATGTATTTTTATTATTTATTAAAGGAGACTGCAAAACAGTGATCGATTGTACAAAAAAAAAAAACAAAATTAAAATATTTAATTTACTTTAACATTAAAATTAGTGATAAATTATAAAATTTAATTAAAATTAATTTAAAATTAATGGTATTAATCATATTTAATTTTATTGTTTTTTATTTAAAATATATTATTTTTTTTTGTTTGCAAATAATTCGGCAAATAAAAAATATATGATATGTGGCAACCCAGCAAAACTTTGGTAATGGGTGCGATATTCTCATGCGTTACCTTGTAATGATAGCTCGTTACCTTTTTCATTATTTGCAAGCATAAAGTAATAAGTTACTCATTATTGATTACGTAATATATGATTTATAAATGTTAAGTAATAATTGAAATATTTTTGAAAATCTATTTGTAGACACATTACTTTGTGTTTTTTTGTAAGCAAAAGGGTAATGTATGTTTGTTTTGATAACACTAGCAAAAAAAACGAAGCGCATTAATTCATTTAAGTTAAAAGCAATGAAATATTATATGCGTCGATAGCTCAGTAGGTAGAGTTCTTGGCTGGCAACCAGAGTCCCCTGGTTCGATTCCCATCATGACCACATTCTTTTTTATTACAAAAATTTTAAATAAAATATTTGTAATAATTGTTTTTAAGAAAAATTCCTCTTTTTTAAAAATCTATTTTTAGACACATTACTTTTTCCATTCTCGTAACCATATAAGTAACCCCTTACTTTATCACCTCTAAAGTAATGGGTATATACATTACTTTGAGGCTCATCGCCTGTAAAATTAATCAATGAAGTAAGGTGTAAAGTAATCCATCGGCCCCTATGGCTATACATTACTTTACCCATTATTTGGTAATGTGTGGTTTTGCTGGGAAGTTTAATTGTGATTTATCCAAAGCAAATTGTGCAATTAATTTTTTTTTCAAATTCTGCAATGCAGCTGGGCAATTCTCCCTTTAAGTCTTGGCAATCTAAAATTAAAAGAAAAATATTTCGAAATTAAAAAATTAAATGAGAAATTTCCATTTAAAACAAAATTACAATTTCATTATGAAAGATGAAATTTTATCAAGTTTTTGGAGAAAAAAATACAACTTACCAAAATATTTATTGCATATTTTAATTCTCTTCACACGTGTTGGAAATTGGGTATGATTTACTAATTGATTTAAAAACATTTGACTAAGCATAATTTTGCGACTCATAAAACAAAATAACTGTAATTGCAAATTCCTATTTGTACCCAATGATTCTAGAAATACATGTTGATATTTACAAAATACATCAAATGGAATTTTAATCAATTGAAAACTTGCATTGACATCAGATAAGGGACATAAAGTATTTTTATAAAATTTTTGTGTTGACATCTTTAATTTCAAATTATTATTACACATTAAATCGCCCACAAAAGCAGTCATACCCATCGATAGATACGGAAAGGAGGGATGTTTTGAAAGTGAGATAAAAAATTTCCAACATACTGGAGAAAATAATTTAAATTCGAACACGCCTAACCGACACAATTGTAATAACTGATCAATGGGTTTGGCCACGTTATTTAAGTAAATTTCTGGTAAATTTGGATATAGATCTGCAATATCTTGTAAAACATTTACGGGATGAATTTTGTGTAATTGCAAGTGAAAATATTTTAAATTTTCCAAATTATTATAAATAGAGTTTAAAAATATTACAAATTGTTCAGTTTCCCTAGTGGTTATATATAAATTTTTTAGCGATTTGTTAACACTTATATAGGTTAAATCATACATACCAGCGTATACCGTATACGAGGTTTTAAACTCTTCCAAATTATATAAATTTAAAATATTTTTAAAATTCTTCCATGTTAAACTTTTACAGCCTTCTAATGTTAATTTTTTCAAATTAAATTGTTTTGGAAATTCATTTGAAATAATTTTACATTCTTTCAAACTTAAACATTGTAAATTTGTACAAGTTTCAGCTAAAATTGACAGATCAGTAGCATTAATTACAATACCGTTACCCCACAAAGATAACAATGTTAAATTTGGAAAACATTTTAAATACACATTTTTGAATTTAACCCATAAATCGGTTATGTGTAAAATTCCTATTTTTAACTCCTTTAAATGAGGACATTCTCTCAAATATAATGCCTGATCACTGCTGGCAAAATAATAAAATTCTATAGTTAATGTTGTTAACTGTAGTTTATTTAGTATATGAGCAAAATACTCAAAACCGTAATCTTTAGCGGAGAGAATTTTTAAATTTTTCAACAATTTCAATTTCCTTAACTGATATATAGTTAAAAATAAAAGTTTGCAATGTTTAACAGATACTGTTTCCAAATTTGGACAATTCTGAATCAATTGTCGTATATTAATTTTGCAAAAATTTATTTCTTCAAGTTGCAATATTGACAATTTGTTGAAATTATAATCATTTTGAAAAAGTAAAGTTTCCTCAAATTGACTGATTTTTAATTTTTGTATATTCCTAGCAACGGTTGTAAGAAACATTTTGCCTTCGCATTCCGTTAAAAGGGTACTTGAGTTAGTAATAAATCGAATATGATTCTCGCTACTAGTTCCTTGGATTTTCATGTCCCTACACTGTAATTTCCAAACGAATGTTTCAATTACATATTGAAATCCTTCACAAATAGTAGTCATTTTTATTTGCTCTTCTAAATCTAGCATTTTAAATATATACAGTAATATATCTGCATTAAGACGCACGTTTTTTATACTTTCAATTCTTTTTAAATCCATTATTTTTATCAAACCTGTGTTAAAATTTCCTTCACCGTGAATTGATTGTAGTTATGATGTTGAAGAGGCGGCTAATTTTTTATGATTTCTGTTGTGTTGAATTTTTTTTTGAATAATATTACTGATTTTATAGATGTTTAATGTTGAAAACAATTATGTTTTTTTTTTTATTTTATTTTAATGCAAAAAATGTAGAACAATCTTTACGTTTCAATGCTTCTGGGATATTGTTTTTTAATTTCCAAAATATAGGTTTACGTGCTAAATATGAAAACTCTTAAGACTATAATAAAGCTGTCTGAGGTAATTTTGAGTAAAGTCTGGTAAAATGAGAGTAAGCAAAAAAAAAAAAAAAAAAACTCTCACAATCACATAAAAATGCCAAAAAAAAAAACTGAGAACGCTCAAAAGCCAAAATTAAACGTCAAATTTATTCATATTAAAAATTAGCTTATTAAATAAATAAATATATTTTTAAATGGCAAATAACTACTGATATTTTAAAATGTCTTTTCTATTATTAAGAAGAAAAAATTCTTTAAGTTCTTTAATTTACTTTAATTTTTTCCCCCCAAATACAAAACAGCTGATTTATTAGCAGCAGGTTTAAATTTGCCAGTTTTACAATTTTACCTAAGCAAAAAGTACTCTCTCATGAACGCTCTCACTTTGTTACAAGAAACTCTTTTTGGTAAGTTTAGAATGCCGCGAGCACCCGCGGGATGGCTACATCTGCCAAACAAATAACTGTCTGCTACCCAGCAAAACTTTCGTAATAGATGCGATATTCTCATGCGTTACCTTGTAATGATAGCTCGTTACCTTTTTCATTATTTGCAAGCATAAAGTAATAAGTTACTCATTATTGATTACGTAATATATGATTTCTAAATGTAAAGTAATAATTGAAATATTTTTAAAAATCTATTTTTAGATACATTACTTTGTGTTTTTTTGTAAGCAAAAGGGTAATGTATGCTTGTTTTGATAACACTAGCAAAAAAAACGAAGCGCAACAATTGATTTAAGTTAAAAGCAATGAAATACTATATGAGTCGATAGCTCAGTGGGTAGAGTTCTTGGCTGGCAACCAGAGTCCCCTGGATCGATTCCCATCATGACCACATTATTTTTTATTACATAAATTTTAAATAAAATATTTGTAATAATTTTTTTAAATAAAAATTGCTCTTTTTTAAAAATCTATTTTTATACTCATTACTTTTTCCATTCTCGTAACCATATAAGTAACCCCAAACATTATCACCTCTATAGTAATGGGTATATACATTACTTTGAGACTCATCGCCTGTAAAATTCATCAATGAAGTAAGGTGTAAAGTAATCCATCGGCCCCTATGGCTATACATTACTTTACCCATTATTTGATAATGTGTGGTTTTGCTGGGTACCTAAGTACCAAAAATAATCAGCTACTAAAACTTAAAAATGTCCCAGCATCATTCTTGTTCCTTAAACTCATTAGGTATCAATTAAAACTCACTCAGAAAAAAAAGTTAGTAGAAAAATTTGTAAACGGTTTTCAATCCCACTTTACTATTTTTGCTATTTACATTTTACAAATAACAGATTTTTTACAGAACATTTACAAATTTTTGTTGCTAATTCCTGAAATCATTCTACAAATTTTTGAAAACCGATTTGCTTAAATTAGCAAAAAAAAAAAAATTACTAGTTTTAAAAAGTGGATATTGAAGAAAATGTTATTTCTAATTAAATTGCCTTTAAATGTTATATAGATTAAAAAAGTGATCGGAAGTGAATATACCAACTGATGTCTAAAAATAGGACATCCACTTAAAATAGCATTGAAAAGTTTTTTAGTTCAAACTTTAAACAATTAAAATTTGATCTTAAAGAAAAAAAAAATGACTAATATTTTTCAAAACAGAAATTACCAAATTTAAACAAAATGATAAATTCGTTTATGTTTTCAAAATGTTTAAGCCTTTGATTTTTTTTTAATTTTGTTTAAAATAGTTTTTGAAAAAAAAAAAAATAAAATAAAAAATTTTGATGCTCGAAAAAAAGAAATAATTTTGAAATTTTGTACAAATATTGATAATATTTAGTAATTTTTTTACTGATTTTAGCAAACCGGTTTTAAATTCCACTTTACAAAAAGTTTACTAAAATTTAGTAGCGGCAGCTAATTTTTCTACAAATTTTCATAGTTATTAGTGGGCATGTGCGCGAACATTTGAATATTTTTCATGGATGTGTAGCAAGCAAAAAAAAATTGTGATCGCTTGTTCTTAGAAGACAATCATTCGTCTATTTACGAGGGCGGATCAATAAATCCGGGACTTTTCGTACTTCCCTTGTAGATATATGAAATGCAACACTGCTCCCATCAAGTTCCACCTGTTAATAGACTACTTTGCGTTTAATAGCTACTCAAAACATACAACCTCGTGGAATTTTTTTAAAAATGGTATAAAGTGAATTTCGAGTGCTCCTTAAACATTATTATTTGCGTAAATAACCGTCAATCAAACCAAGGAAAAGTTTGATAAATACTATGGGGACTTTGCACTATCGATTTCAATGGTAAAAAAGTGGTTTACTGACTTTCGTTGTGGTCGCACGTTCTGGACGGCCAAATGAGGTCAATACACCCAAAACAATTGAAAAAATTCACTATATGGTGTTCAACGATCGGAGATTGAATGTGCGATAGATTGTGGAAGACATAGGCATCTCACATGGGTATGAGAAAACTTTCCGCAAGATGGCTGCTGCGTTTGCTCACAATCGACCACCAACGGAATCGTGTGACAGCTTAGTTTTCATGGCAAAAATCCATAAAGCAGACTACGAATTGCCCTCAGTGACTATTTCCTATTTCCAAACCTGAAAAAGTGACTCGGTGGAAAGAGATTTAGCTCCAACGATAAAATTATTGATCAAACAAATGCTTATTTTATGGACCTCAAAAAATCCTGCTGTCAAAGGCAAAGTAAATGATGGAACTTGCTCAGAATTTGATAGTAGACTATTAATTGTTTCATATAACTACTAGGGAAGTTTGAAAAGGCAGGGACTTATTGATCCGCTCTCGTATAATCCAAAAATAATGTATTGGGAATTAAAAATAGAGAAAAGGAATTAAAAAACAGTACAATTATTGGTATTTCCAATCAACTTTACGAATAAAATTCGTTTAGAAATTGAGTACAATAGAAGCAACCATTTATTTAAAGAATGTCCTAAGAAATTAGTACAATCTATCAAATTTATTAAAAAAATTGTCGATTTTCGAAAGTGTTAACTACAAATATGGTTATCCTGATCAAATATATCATTAAATTTAGGTTTCAGTTGAACCAACCGAATTGTGGATTGCATTGATTGTAGCAGCCACACACGATTAGCATTTGTAAACGAATTTTTTGCTATATTTATTTTCCAAAAAAAATTTAAATTAAAAATTAGTCATCAGTTGAACCAACCGAATTGTGGATTGTATTGATTATAGCAGCCACTGACGATTAGCATTTGTAAATGAATTTTTCGCTTTATTTATTTTCCTAAAAAATTATTTAAATTCAAAATTAGTCATTAGTTGAACCAACCGAATTGTGGATTGTATTGATTATAGCAGCTACTCACGATTAGCATTTGTAATCGAATTTTTTGCTATATTTATTTTCCTAAAAAAATATTTAAATTCAAAATTAGTCATCAGTTGAAGCAACCGAATTGTTGATTGTATTGATTATAGGAGCCACTCACGATTAGCATTTGTAAATGAATTTTTCGCTATATTTATTTTCCAAAAAAAAAAAAAAAAATTTAAATTAAAAATTAGTCATCAGTTGAACCAAGCGAATTGTGGATTGTATTGATTGTAGCAGCCACTCACGATTAGCATTTATAAACGAATTTTTTGCTATATTTATTTTCCTAAAAAATTATTTAAATTTAAAATTAGTCATCAGTTGAACCAACCGAATTGTGGATTGTATTGATTATAGCAGCCACTCACGATTAGCATTTGTAAACGAATTTTTTGTTATATTTATTTTCCTAAAAGATTATTTAAATTCAAAATTAGTCATCAGTTGAACCAACCGAATTGTGGATTGTATTGATTATAGCAGCCACTCACGATTAACATTTGTAAATGAATTTTTTGCTATATTTATTTTCCTAAAAAATTATTGAAATTCCAAATTAGTCATCAGTTGAACCAACCGAATTGTGGATTGTATTGATTATAGCAGCCACTCACGATTAGCATTTGTAAACGATTTTTTTTGCTATATTTATTTTCCAAAAAAAATTATTTAAGTTCAAAATTAGTCATCAGTTGAACCAACCGAATTGTGGATTGTATTGATTATAGCAGCCACACACGATTAGCATTTGTAAACGAATTTTTTGCTATATTTATTTTCCTAAAAAATTATTTAAATTCAAAATTAGTCATCAGTTGAACCAACCGAATTGTGGATTGTATTGATTATAGCAGCCACTCACGATTAGCATTTGTAAACGAATTTTTTTGCTATTTTTATTTTCCAAAAAAATTATTGAAATTCCAAATTAGTCATCAGTTGAACCAACCGAATTGTGGATTGTATTGATTATAGCAGCCACTCACGATTAGCATTTGTAAACGAATTTTTTGTTATATTTATTTTCCTAAAAGATTATTTAAATTCAAAATTAGTCATCAGTTGAACCAACCGAATTGTGGATTGTATTGATTATAGCAGCCACTCACGATTAACATTTGTAAATGAATTTTTTGCTATATTTATTTTCCTAAAAAATTATTGAAATTCCAAATTAGTCATCAGTTGAACCAACCGAATTGTGGATTGTATTGATTATAGCAGCCACTCACGATTAGCATTTGTAAACGATTTTTTTTGCTATATTTATTTTCCAAAAAAAATTATTTAAGTTCAAAATTAGTCATCAGTTGAACCAACCGAATTGTGGATTGTATTGATTATAGCAGCCACACACGATTAGCATTTGTAAACGAATTTTTTGCTATATTTATTTTCCTAAAAAATTATTTAAATTCAAAATTAGTCATCAGTTGAACCAACCGAATTGTGGATTGTATTGATTATAGCAGCCACTCACGATTAGCATTTGTAAACGAATTTTTTGCTATATTTATTTTCCTAAAAAATTATTTAAATTCAAAATTAGTCATCAGTTGAACCAACCGAATGGTGGATTTTATTGATTATAGCAGCTACCCACGATTAGCATTTGTAAACGAATTTTTTGCTATATTTATTTTCCTAAAAAATTATTGAAATTCAAAATTAGTCATCAGTTGAACCAACCGAATTGTGGATTGTATTGATTATAGCAGCCACTCACGATTAGCATTTGTAAACGAATTTTTTATTTTCCTAAAAAATTATTTAAATTCAAAATTAGTCATCAGTTGAACCAACCGAATTGTGGATTGTATTGATTCTAGCAGCCACTCACGATTAGCATTTGTTAACGAATTTTTTGCTATATTTTTTCCTAAAAAATTATTTAAATTCAAAATAGTACTCCTAATATCCGAGTTCAAATCACGCTAAGGGAAAATATTCAAATGTTTAACAACAATATCAGAGAAAATTAAATTGTGGTGCAGTAACAAAGAGTGTAAATTCTGAATCTGGATGCCCATTAAAATATTAAATTAGACAAGATCATGTGATTTGACACCGTAAGACTTCTTTCTTTGAGGTTATTTGAAAGAAAAGGTGTACGTCGATGATGAGATAATTCGGCACATTAATGGCATAGAACCTCAATTATGCCTCAGCGTCATCGAAAATTTGGACCATCGGTTGGAGATGTGCCGCCGAGGTCGCGGCGGCCATTTGGCCGATATTTTGTTCCATACATAATTGAACCATAACATATTATCATAATAAAAAGAAATGATAATTTCCTAAATAATTTGTGTTTTATTCAAAATCAACATCGGCCCTTAAAATTTAACCACCCTTTCCAAGTTTTAAATTTTAATAAATTTTGTTATTTCGTTTCATACCCTAACCTTGCTTAAGTCACTTCAGATTATATTGAGCCTTTGAAAATTCAATTTACACAATGGTAAAGGGTGTTTTTTCAAGCTCGATAGAACTTACTGTCGAACGAATTGTATCATACTGCGCTCACTTTTTTACATTTATGATCATGGCAAATCACCATAATTGACGTTTGATTGAACGATACCAAACTAAACAGATTTACTTTAAAAATCGGTCATCAATTCGCAGAATTTATAGATGGCGAAAAATGTGTTCGGCGATAAGGCTCATTTTTGGTCGTGTGACTTGGCATCTTTCGATTATTCCCTGTCACTAGTTCATGCTGATAAACTAGCAATAATTGGTTCCTTGGAGGCCAACATTGTTCGTGTTATTCGTGGCATATGGCCAGCAATGCTCGAAAATGTGACCCAAAATTGGACGTCTGAAACGCGCTTCGTCAAGAATGGCTGCGGTGGCCATATGGCCGAAATTATTTTCATATGTTAATGACATGTGTTAATCTTTCGAAAAAAAAAACATTTTTGGATTAAAATTTAATTTTTTGTTTTTTTCTTACAATTTAAAGTTTTATGGGGCTTAAGAAAACACGTTTTACAAACATCTGCTGCAGTCAGGTAGCTGGCTTAACCAGTGATGCCAACTTTTTTTGAACCAAAAACGCTTAGTTAAACTCCTAAAAAGTGTAAAGATGTGGGTTTTTTTTTCTTGAGTTATCTTTTTTTTTTAATGTCAGGCAGTTTTTCCGTGGACTTCTGCTATATTTTAGGATTATAAGATTATTCTTCATTACAGGTCAAAAGTTCTAGCTTTATGTGAGACTAAGGTATGTGGCGATGCTGATTCCCAGCACCTCCACCTACCAGGGTACCACCTTCTTCCTCTTTTTATTTCTCATCGGAGCCTCGCATTGTATATTGAAAACAATGTTGTGTAATTTCACTCATTTTGGGTCAGGTTGCACACATTACACTTCGGGTTCTTATATAGGAGCCCAATTACGTAAAAGGACGCTACTATTATCGGCTTCGACGCCCATTTCGGTTCAATTTCGAGAATACTAGAGAGTCGCCCGGAATTCGTTGTTGCTGGCGACTTCAATATCCACAATTCTTCTTTGCTTCGCCATTCGCCGCGCATAACCACCAGGCGACACTTGTAAATGAACCAATGCACATTCCGTGCGTTGAAGGTGAACATTAGAATAGTCTCGACTTTTTCTTACTTTATACCCTGTAAAGCATGAGGTACAGTTTCATTTTTGTTCTCTGAGCATTGTATCGTTTCGACCGCAGCTAGTAAAAGTTCAGTTTTTATTTACGAGAACGCACGTTGGGCTGAGCTTAACGGTTTTTTCGGCATTTTTAATGGAAAATTTGCTTTCTCTATAGCAATATCGATGCCGCTGCGGAAATGGTTAGAAACGTTATAATAAATTTCGGCTAAGCCGAAACGCAGTTAGATCCCGAGAGATAGCGCTCAGAAATTGGCTTGCCAATAAAAATGCTAATCTGAACAGGCGATATCTTGCTCTGCGCTCTCGAAATTCATGGATAGCATGATTAATTAACATCTCGTCAATTATCTAGTATCGAATTCACTTTTAAACAATCGACTGTATGGCTTTCGTAGAAGCCGTTCTACAGGAGACCTGTTAGCGTTCATCTTGGAACATTGGAGTAGGCCCATTCACCGGTTGGTGAGAACAAGGTGATTTTTTTTTAGATATTTCCAAAGCGCTTGACCGTGTGTGGCACTTATATCGAAACAAATTGCTTTCGGTGTCGGTCAAGATTTCTCTCGATCTACTTCGAGCTTTCTCAGAGATCGCTCTATACGTGTTGTAATAGATGGGATCTCATGCGACGAGTTTCAGCTAAATTCAGGGTTATCACAAGGTTCTGTTCTTTCTCCTTCATTTTTTCTCGTCTTTCTTAATGGCTTTCTTGGTCAAACTTGTAACCCTATCTACTCTTTCGCAGATGACAGTAACATTTGTCATTAATTTTCCTCTGATCTTAGGCCAATCCTTTTAGATGTCGGGGTAAGAAAGTAAATTATGAATGATACACTTAATCGAGACCTTTTGTTAATTTCAGAGTGGGGTCGTATAAATAAGGTGGACTTTAATGCACATAAGATCCAATGTGGTATGATGACTCATAGGTATGTGGAGTCTCTAGCGTCATCTGTCCAAATAGATGATATCGATATTTAAGAATCGGAAACTATTGATGTTCTAGTGAGAACATCAATAGTTGAGAATCTAGTGTAATGTGCGTTGGAATAAACACGTCTTAAAAGTGTCGAAAGAATCATTCAAGTACTTAGGTTTTTTTGAAATGGTGCAAGAAATACTTCACCCCATCCGATCTTCTTACTATCTATACCACATATATCCGACCGAAAATGGAGTACAACTCCCATATATAGGCGGGTGCTTCAAGGTTTATTTCGGAACTTTTGGACCGTGTACAAAGAAGGGCTTCGGCGGTTATCAATAACAGTAGAATATCCAGTTCTATTGATTCATTGGAGCATCGACGTTATGTGGTTTGTGTGACGATGTGATGTGTCCTGCTGAGATAAGTAAAATTACCTCTCGGGACCGGGCTTTTGACCGAAATACTCGCTTGTGCAGCATAGCTCATCCCTTTGTGTTCTATTGTCCAGTGAATCGCACAACACATTACAGGGATAATTTGTTCATAAGTCGGACTATTAGTATGTAGAATAAACTCCCCGCAGAGTTCTTCCCTGACAACTAAGTATAACATAGGAAAATTCAAGTCACATATCCAAAACCACTACTCCCTCTTTCCTCCTTCCCATAACCTATTTTCCTAACATCAACATAATGCACTGCATTCATTAGGGCAACCCCTGAATGTTGATACAATAAAAAACAAGTGAGAGCGGCTAAATTCGGCTATGCCGAATCTTATATATCCTTCACCATGGTTGGGGAAAAACTGAAGTTTATATATGGACATATATGGAATGGACAGATTTATATACGGACGCCTTTAAGATGAAATTAACCATTTAGTTTGGTGATAAAACTTGGACTCGGGAAAACTTATGGTTCCAGAAAATAGGTATTTAAAAAAAAATTATGTTTTGGGCATACATTTTTTGTATCTGAACGATATTTTCGAGTTTTTCAGCAAATATGTTATACTAAAGATTTTCGATCTTTTGCTATATAAGACGTATCCATAGGTCATATTACAGCTCTAGAATAGTTTTTGTTGTTTGTGTATAAAAGGTGAAGAGGTGAAAGAAAAGAATTTCAACAAATTGGTAAAAGAAATCACTAGAACTGCATATGTTTTATTTGTACAAAAACGTTTGATTTAGCTGGCAAATTTGCATTTGGGATTTTATTTCGCTTTTTATTAAAAATATTTTAAATTTCTTTAGCTTATTTTTGAAAATTTGAAGGAAAATAGTTTATAATTTTTTTTTATAAATTATTATAAGTTATGACCTAAAATAGTTGCACTCAAAGGGAAATTATGTATAAAATTTTCTTAATATATGAGAAATAAAATGGTTTAAAAATCTTTTTATAAATTCTTTTAAATCGGAGCAAAAAATATAAATAAAGCCGTTTGTATTTTGTTTGTATCAGAGGGTTTTTATAAAAATTTTGATGTTTTTAGCCTATTTATGGATTATTTAATTATTAATATAAAATTTTACTAAAATTAATTATTAAATGTTAAAAAAAAAAACAAAAAATAAACAAAAAAAAATCTTAAGAAAATAAAAAAAATGTACAAAAAAAAGTGAATTGACCGGGATTCGAACCCGCGACCCTTCCACCTGTGGTGAAGGGTATAAAAACGTTTGTATTTTGTTTGTATCAGAGGGTTTTTATAAAAATGTTGATGTTTTTAGCCTATTTATGAATTATTTAATTATTAATATAAAATTTTATATAAATTAATTATTAAATGTTAAAAAAAAAAACAAAAATAAACAAAAAAAAAAAAAAAGTCTTAAGAAAATAATAAAACAAAAATGTACAAAAAAAAGTGAATTGACCGGGATTCGAACCTCGAACCCGCGGCCTTAGAGAAAAAAAGTATTTGTGACATAGCGTCTAGACAACTGAGCTATTGAAGCTCACACAAAATCATCGTCAATAGAGGTACATATATAAAAGTCTTCGTTCATTAGAGATTTGTTTAGTTTTTATTTAAATGACAAATCTTTGTTTGTATGTTGTTTGTGTATAAAAGGTGGAGATGAAAGAAAAGAATTTTAACACATGGATGTGTTTGTTATGCTTAATATTCTACATACATATTAAACAAAGGGATTTTACCGAAAAAATTAGAGGTAGTCCTGGTTTTTTGCTAATATCTCGGCCATTTATTAACCGATCTGTCTGATTTTTAATAGCAAACAGAAATGGATCACATGTAACAGAAATAAAAAACAATCAAGTTCTCATCATGTCTGGGTTCTTCGGAAAACCCATTTCAACACACAGACGGACAGACGGACATCAACAATCAACTTCGCTCTTCATAAGGACCCAGAATATATATACTTTAAAGGGTCTAAGATCAATATTGTAGAAACTACAAACGGAATGACAAACTTATATATACCCTTCCACCTGTGGTGAAGGGTATAAAAATTCTCATATTTGGCGGAATTGATGAAGCATTTTAGTTCATAGGCCTGTTATGTTATTTTACTTCGAAGGCGTTATATTATTTTTCTAATTGATGTTGCCGTCGCTGTGAAACGAACCCGCAACCTTTTGTGTAACAGTCTAACGCGTTGACCATTAGATCTAATATGATGAATAACCTTGAAAATTACTTATTTAGTTTCATTGTTTTGTATATTTTTAAAGGTTCTAGGAATAAGGGTGAAGGATTATATTTTAGTTCTAGCAGCTGCACTCGAGCAATTCAGTCAAGGGATAAATATTTATTTACTTGATGCTCTGCAAAATAATCGTTTACAGCTGCAATTCGAGCTAAAACACTAGCCAGCAAAGATTTTTTTTTTTAAATTTGGAAACAGGTAGATTAATTGATTAATTTATGAAATTTCTTTGGAAGCTAAACCAGGATAATTTAATTTTTTTTTTCGATAGAGAAAATATTAAAAATAATTAAACCTTGAAAGCAAAAACCCATTTTCTTATAATATCCCATCAAAACTTTGGTAATGGGTTCGATATTTTCATGCGTTACCTTTTTCATTATTTGCAAGCATAAAGTAATAAATTACTGATTATTGGTTACATAATATATGATTTATAAATGTAAAGTAATAATAGAAATATTTTTGAAAATCTATTTTTAAAAACATCACTTTGTATTTTTTTGTAAGCAAAAGGGTAATGTATGTTTGTTTTGACAGCGCTAGCGAAAAAAAGAAGCGCAACAATTCATTTCCGTTTAAAGCAATCAAATACTACATGCATCGATAGCTCAGTGGTTAGAGCTCTTGGCTGGCAACCGGAGTTCCCTGGTTCGATTCCCGTCTTGATCACATTATTTTTAATAACGTTTAAAATATTTGTAATTACTTTTTTTTTAATAAAAATTCCTCTTTTTTAAAAAGCTATTTAGACACATTACTTTTTCCATTCTCGTAACCATATAAGTAACCCCTTACATTATCACCTCTAAAGTAATGGGCAAATACATTACTTTGAGGCTCATCGCCTGTAAAATTAATCAATGAAGTAAGGTGTAAAGTAATCCATGAGCCCCTATGGCTACACATTACTTTACACATTATTTGGTAATGTGTGGTTTTGCTGTGATATATATTTTTTTATTAATTTTTAATAGAGGGCGCAAAACACAGTTCGATTGTAAATGAATTATGCCAAAACAAATTTGTTTGATAAAAAAAAATATAATAAATATATTTATATTTATTGTCTACATTTTTTTTGTTAAAATACAAAAAAATTTCAGAATAAAATAAAAAATATCAAAATTTTTATAATTAACTTAAATAATAAAATTAATAATAATTTATGAAATTTCATTGAAATTAATTAAAAAAAAAATATTATTTAATAATATAAATATATATATAAAGCTTCTTTTTAAAGAGAAGTAACACACAAGAAATATAAAAGGTGATGCCAAATGAAGGGCAGCACTAAAATTGCAAGCAATGATCAATTTTAGAAAAGTTGTAGCTCGCCAATTGAAGGAGTAGTCTTGGCGAAATTGTTAAAGTTCATAGCTATAGTATGTTTGTTTTTTCTTTTATTGCGGTGGGGTTTAGAGAGATTATTAAAAATATATTTGTGTATGATATGCGGCAACGTCAACTGTAATTTATCCAAAGCAAATTGTGCAATAAAAAGCATTTGCAAATTCTTCAATGCAGCTAGGAAATTCTCTCCTTAAGGCTTGGCAATCTAAAATTAAATGCAAAATATTTCGAAATTAGAAAATTAAATGAGAAATTTCCATTAACTTTTAATGGGTTTCAAAATAAAAAATGCAATTTTAAATTTTGTACAGTTTTGAAGAAAAGAAAATACTTACCATAATATTTACTGCATATTTTGATTGTCTTTACATGTGCTGGAAATTGCGTATGATTTATTAACTGATTTAAAAACATTTGACTAACCATTATTTTGCGACTGCTAAAACCAAATATTATTAATTTCAATTTCTTAATTGTACCCAATAATTCAAGAAATACATGTTGATGTTTATAAAAAATATCAAATGGAATTTTAATGCTTTGAAAATTTGCATTGAAATTATATGAAATATTATTATTTAATTTTTGTGTTGAAATATTATATTCTAAATTATTATTATTTAAAATTAAATCGCCCAAATCAGCAGTCATACCCATCGATAGATGCGAAATGGAGGGATGTTGTAAAAGTGAGATTATAAATCCCCGACAGATTGAGGGAAATATATTAAATTTTAAAACCTTTAAATGACGCAATTGCATTAATTGATAAATGGGTAGGACAACATTTTTTAAATGAAATTCTTTTAAATTTGGATAGAGATTTGCAATATCTTGTAAAACATTTTCGGGATTAAATTTGTGTAATTGCAAACGCATTATTTTTAAATTTTCCAGTGTTGTATAAAAAGAGTTTAAAAGTATTAAAAATTCTTTAGGTTGCGTAGTAGTTATTTCTAACATTTTTAGCGATTTGGTAACACCTATATAGGTTAAATTATATGTACCTTTGTATACGGTTTTGGAGGTTATAAACTCTTCTAGCGTTGGTACACTTAAAATATTTTTCAAATTCTCCCATGTTAAACTTTTACAGCCTTCTAACGTTAATTTTTTCAAATTAAATTGTTTGGGAAAATCATTTGAAATAATTTTACATTCTTTGAAACTTAAACATTGTAAATTTGTACAAGTTTCAGCAAATAATGACATATCACTATCATTAATTTCAATTCTACCAACACACAAAGATAAGGATGTTAGGTTGGGAAAAGATTTTAAAAACACTTCTTTGAATTCTTCCCAGCAACTAGGGAATAATACTCCTATTTTTAACTCCTTTAAATGAGGACATTCTCTCAAATATAACACTTGATGACTTTTGTAAACACTAGAAAATTCTAAAGTTAATGCCGTTAATTGTAGTTTATTTAGTATATGCGCAATATTCATGAAACTGATATACGAATCGGCGGAAATTTTTAATTTTTTTAAAAACTTCAAATTTTTTAATTTTTCTATAGTTGAATTACAAAATTCATCCATAATTTGTAAGCAATTTATTACATAAACTGCTTCTAAATTTGGACAATTCTCGCCCAGATGTTCTGTATTAATTTCGCCAAAATTTATTTGTTCAAATCGCAATATTGACAAATTTCTTAAATTATAATAATTTTTAAAAAGTAAAGTTTCATCAAAATTATTTATATCTAATTTTTGTATATATTCAGCAGCAGTTGCAAAAAATGTTTTGCTCTCGCGTTCCGTTAAAACGCTATATGATGCCTTATTAATACATCGAATATGATTTTCGTTATTTTTTCTGAGTATTTTCATGTCCCTACACTGTGATTGCCAAACAAACTTTTTCATTACATATTGAAATTCTCTTCGAACATTAGTCAATTTTACTTGATCTTTTAAATCTAGCCTATTAAATATATTCAGTAATACATCTGCATTTAGGCCAACATTATCTATAATTTTTGATCTTGTTAAATCCATTTTTTTATTCAACTTGTGTTAAAATTTCCTTCAGCGGCAATTGCAGTATGATGTTTTTGTTATTTTTGATTTTTTGCTTAATAATATCACTGATTTTCTTTTATTTATATTGTTTTCGGTGTCAAAGTTGAAACGTGGTTTGTGTTATTTTTTTATTTAAATATAATTCCTTGTATTGTGTGTGTTCTGCGGTCTATGTTTGAAGACATACTGAACTTTGTTTAAAATTTTTAAAACTAAGTGCAGGTCATTTGCCAAAATTGTAATGATATGCAGAAAGGGATAGATATACAAAAATATGTACCATAAAATTTATATATGGAGTTTATTTTTTCTACCTCTCACGCTGCAGATCACAGATATAAATCTTTTACGTCGGAACATTAATTTTGCTATACGTATTTTGCAGTGGCTTTGTCAGCTGCACGATTCTTCTGTAATTGGGCATGTCTGTCAAAATTGTCAATTTACAGACGGTTTATAATTTTTGCTTTCACACTTACCTTTTTAGTTTCATCTGACATAACCTACAATATTTCAAAACAGCTGTTTTTGTTATGACTTTTTTTTTTTTATTTTTTGCCGAAGTTTTGTGTTCTTAAAAGTAGAGTTTAAAAAATGTAGTCAAAAATTGCAATTTACAGCATCATTTTAATAATAGCGTCCATTGAAAAATGAAAAAATTGAAGCAAGAAAATTTAAAGAAAAAACGTGCTTTATATTTAATGTTATTAATATTATTGCCGCCACAAACAATTGACTTGCAAAACAGCTGATGTCAGATGAAAATAGAACACACTCTAATTTAAAATTTGCCCACTGTAAATGCAGGCTAACATTTACAGAAGCAAATTTTCTTTGCTTTTACACACCATGTGTATATTTTGCAGGGGAAAATTTGACAAGCACACTGTAAAATACAAAGTGTTTAAAATCTACTTTAGATGTGTTTGAAATTAGACAAGGATAACATGTGTATTGTATGTTGCTATATAACTTTTTTTCATTCTGGTATGGTGGTTCAATACTAGGGTGGTCCAAGTGTTCGACATTTTTTGAAACCGATTTTTGGTTTTTCCCAATAGTGAAATTTTTTTTTCGTAAAAAAATTCCTGTTTCGTTTTTTCTAAATTGAATATAACCGGTTGAAAAGTTAATTCAATTTTTTTTTACTCAATTTTACGATTTTTTTTTAAATTTTTAACAAATTTTTTTTATCAATTTTTTTTTTATCAATTTTTTTTTTGATCAATTTTACACAATTTTATCCAATTTTACCAATTTTACTCAATTTGTTTTTCTTTATGAATTTAAAATTTTTTTAAATCGTTGAAGAATCAAGTATTAAGTGTTTATGCGGCAAACTATTAACCTTGCCTTCTGCAATTCCCATACAATTTTGACATAAGTAACGTTAAGCGTTAACACTAAACGTTGGCCTATGTCAAATTTATATGAGAAAGACATAAGCCAACTTGATAGCTTGCCGCATAAATGATTTTACTGAATCATTTAAATTTTTTTTTTTACCAATTTTTGACCAATTTTTTTTAACCCAATTTTACCAATTTACTAAATTTTTTTTCTTAATGAATTTGAAAATTTTTAAAGTCGTTGAAGAATCAAGTATCTAGTGATAGCTTGCCGCATAAATGATTTTACTGAATCATTTAAATTTTTTTTTTTACCAATTTTTAACCAATTTGTTTACCAATTTTTTTTTTCTTAATGAATTTAAAAATTTTTAAAGTCGTTGAAGAATCAATTATTAAGTGTTTATGCGGCAAACTATTAACGTTGCCTTCTGTAATTTCCATACAAATTTGACATAAGTAACGTTAAGCGTTAACACTAAACGTTGGCCTATGTCAAATTTGTATGGGAACCACGTAAGCCAACTTGATAGCTTGCCGCATAAATGATTTAACTGAATCATTTGTAAACCTTATTTATGAGCCCTCCGAGTTTATCAGCTGGTTAACAATTTTTGAAATTTTTAATAAAACAATTTTTAAAAACTTAAACAATACATGATTGAAAATCATTCACATAAAAACACTAAAAAGACATAAACTAAAAATTAATCCAAAATTTCCTTTAAAATAGTTTAAAAATTTTCAAATTATATTCTAAAAATATCTTAAAATGAATAAAAAAAATTCCTATGTTTGGGTAAAAAGGAAATGGTTTATATACTCAGAAATAGTTCATATATTTCTTAAGTAAAATTTCTTGATTTTAGGAGAAAAAAAAAACAAGTATATTAAATAAAAATTTATCAATTTTTAAGAAAAACATCTTTGTTTTAAGAAATTTCCATACTAAAATATAATAAAAATAACTTTAGTTAAAAAAAAAAAAACAAAATAATTATAACATAATTTACTACTATTTAGTTCAAAAAATGTGTAACTTATAATGAGAAAATAATTGAACTTAATGTGTGTTAATTTGTTTCTCGCGAGTAGTAAAATGAACTAAATTTTAAAAAGCCGTTTCTAAATACAGTTTTTAAGACTCACCACTTTGTAATTTTTAAAAATTGTTGTTTTAAAAATTAGTTCAGGCAATTAAAAACAAAATGTTATAATTTTTTTTCTATGTAATAATAAAAATTTATTTGATTTTAGAAACTAATGAACTATTTGTAGGAAACTTTTTCCCGTATCTTAGTTCAGATAAATTTAAAAAATTTTTAAAATATATTATATTTGTCAAATAAATTTTTTTTTATACTGTAGGTATACGATTTTTGTTCCAAAAAATATCATCAAAAAAATAAAAAAAAAAATTGAGTAATTTTTTTTTAAATCGAGAAAAAATTTTGTTTTCCTTGGAAAACGTTTAACTTATTTAAAATTTTTTTTTCCAAAAAAAAAAAAAAAAAAAACAATGAATTAAAAAGAAACTAGTTATTTTCCCTAATTTTAAAGAAAAAATATTATTGAAGGCAATAAATTAATTTATACATTAAAAACAAAATGATCGTGCATGATTGTACTTTTTGGTTCATGATCGTGCGTGAGTCAAAAATCGCTTGCGTGCCCATCTTTAATCTTAACAGTCTTAAATATTGAATTTAAAGTAGCTTAAAATATATTTTAAAATTTTGTTAGCAAATGGTAAAAAAAACCCAAAATGTGGCTAGAAATTTGATGGGCAATCTTGAATTTGTCTGGTTTTTGGTATTTGTGTTAAGTTTAGGGCTTTAGTGTGTTTATGGCCAACATTTTTGTAGAACATTTCATCCCCGCCCTTCCCCTTTTTCGGGGTGTTTTTGACAATTTATTATAATAAAGCTAAAAAATGCCATTATGAGGGTTTGAGGGTTAATATGTTCTACAAAAATATTTGTCATACCATTATCTACAAAGTTGCTGAACATTCCCTACACCTCAGATGTTAAGAAAACATTATTTTATATACCGATATTCGGCAAGAACAGGCCAGAGCTGGGAGACTTTGACCGCCGATTCCGATGTTAACTATCAAAACGCCGAAACACGTATATTTTTTTTTGGTCTCCTTAACAAGAATCAATCGTCGGAATTCCATAATTTTGGAAAAAGTTGGAAATTGTTTTACAGTGTAATCGCTAAAATTAAAAAGTCGCCAATACCCGAAAAACGCTAGAAATTAAAACAATTTTAAAAAATCGCTAATATTTAAAAAAAAACTCGATTTTTTACCCTGCGGAAAAAAGGAGTCAGTTGGTAATTGGGACCTCTCCCACTGGACCGTTTCAGAACAAAAATATCACGGGATAGGTAAAAAGAGGACCAGTTTCTAAAGTACCAATCATGTGACTGGTTTTAAAGTCATGACATGTTCTTTTAGACCAGTCATGTGACATGTCACAAAGGGCAATTGACCCCACTTCTAGGACAAGCTCATGCTAAAGTGATCGGTTCTGTGACCGGTCCCTATCACAATGAACCGGTCACGTAACGTGTCCTGGGGTAGGTCCTTTTCCCGTAGGGTAAATAAAATCTAACTAAAAAAGCTAAAAAAAAAATTTTTTACACCAGTGGTCTCAAATTTCAAGTTACTTGGCTTGATTTTTTAGATTGAATTTATTTCGAGAAATATTTATTATAAATTTTTTTTAACTTGATTGATGTTTTTCAATTTTGTGTATTTTTTAAAAATTGACCGAATTTTTAAAATTTTTGTATTTTTTTTTTTAATTTTGTTATTTTGATTTTTGTCGTTTTTTTTTTAATTCATACGATTCTTTCCAAATTTAGCGTATTTTCGATTTTGTATTTTTTTTTTTAATTGAACGATTTTTTAATTTAAATTTGAGCGTTTTTTTTTAATTTTGGCTTTTTTTTTTAATTTTGACGATTTTATTGAATTTTGACGATTTTTTTAAATATATCGTTTATTTTTCCATTTGAGCGATTTTTTTGTCATAGTAGTGATTTTCTTGATTCAATTTCATGAAATGAGTATCGATGAGTACTGGATGAAAAAAATTTTTTTTTTTTAAATTAAAATAAAACACAATTAATTGGCGGCTATGAAGTAAAAATTGATACCAAATACTTACACAATTCTGTGTATTTTTTAGAAATTGAGCGAATTTTTAAAATTTTTGTATTTTTTAAAAAAATTTTGATATTTTGATTTTTGTCGTTGTTTTACATTGAGGCGTTTTTTTTTTAATTCATACGATTCTTTCCAAATTTAGCGTATTTCCGATTTTGTATTTTTTTTTTAATTGAACGATTTTTTAATTTAAATTTAAGCGTTTTTTTTAATATGATTTTTTTTTTAATTTTGTTTTTTTTTTGAATTTTGACGATTTTTTGAAATTTATCGTTTATTTTTCCATTTGAGCGATTTTTTGTCATAGTAGTGATTTTCTTGATTCAATTTCATGAAATGAGTATCGATGAGTACTGGATGAAAAAATAAATAAATTTTTTTTTTCATAAAAACAAAACACAATTAATTTGCGGCTATGAAGTAAAAATTGATACCAAATACTTACTCTGCTTTAAACTTAATTTATATTACAATCAAAAACTAGTAGTTTTTAATAAACTTGTGGTTAGTAGTAGCTTTCAAAAACTACTACGGATAGTTTTTGTTTAAAGTGTAAATTCAATTTCAATTCAATTAAAACATCAATTCTACATTTTATTTTATTTTAAATGTTAAAAATGTATGTTTATTTAACTCTTTTTTTTTTACTGCATACAATTTAATTTATACACTCATAAATTGATGATAAATATTAGTTTGTTGTTTTATTTTAAGGGTTTTAAAATAATTTAAATATTTAAAAGTTATAATTCAGCTTGTTTATCTTATATAGATAAGTGAATATATAAATTCAATTAAATAATAAACAAATAATAAATATAAACTATAAACTTTTTTCAAATTGTTTTTTTTTTTTTATTTGTTGTTTAATAAAAAACAATTTGAATAATACAAACACAAAATTTGTGGAAAATAATCAAATTGTTAAAACAATATTTATTGCAGGAAATGAAAAAGGAAACAATAAATGAACGGAAATGCTTTTCTATAAGTGTGGTCAATTTAAAATTTCCTTGATTTTATGTTTGAAACATAATTGTTGTTAAAGGGTCAGCTTTAAGGATTAAGGAAATTTTAAATTAAGACACTAATGAGGGGAGAGAGAAAAAAGAAAATTTTATAAGAAATTTATAAGAAATTTTTGTTAGGTGAAATAAATAAAATTTATTTTGTACGAATTTAAATATCTCTTATGTCAGTTATTTAATAAAATAACTTAAAATTAAATTAAAAATTATATAATTAAAGTTAAAAATAAAAAAATTAATAAATTAACATAAAAATGAAGAAAAGTTAAAAAAGAATATTTTAACTTTTGATTTTTTTTTCCTTAATTTTAAATAAGTTTTCACTTGATATGTTTAGTTGGTTGTTTGTTTGTTGATATGTTTGTTGATGTTTGTTCTAATTTTAATTTTAATTTTTATATTTATATTTTATTTTTAATAAGACAAATATTTTATTTTTTTTTTTATAATTTGCAAAAATACATCAAAAATGTTTTTTTTTTAGTTTGACAAGAAAAATATTTTTATATTTTTATTTTAAAATATCTCATTTGCATTTTTCAACTACTTAGAAGTTTTTCTAACACAAAAGATAACTGATTAATTATTTTTTTTTTTTAAATAAAATAAATTTTATTTAAAAATTTATTTTATTTTCAAATTCATAAGTGGTTTGTAACTCTTTGTATTTTAATGTAAGTAAAATTGTACAAATTTTGTCAATATTTAGTACATATTTTTTCCATATTTACATTTAACTTTTCTTGTTTCAATATGTATACACAGCTGTATTTGTTTTGATATATATTTGTTTTTTTTTTAAATTTTTTCATACATTTAAATAATTAATGCATTTCTCTAAACATTTTCTCTTAATAATTTTTATTTTTCTTTAATTTTAGTTTTTCAAATAACATTTATATAATTTTTTTTTGTATAATATTTTTAATAAATTTTTCAATAAATTTTAGTTTAAGTTTTCATATGATATATAGTTTTTATGGGACTTGATATGTTTTGTTAGTTAATTTTTAAAATCATTTTTCCTTTGTTTTTTTTTTTTGAAACTACTTTGCTAAATATTTTATTTGTTAAGGTACTTTTAACTCTTTTTAATATATTCTTGAAAGATTTCTTTAAATTTTAGATTTTTTTTTTAATAATTTTTGAAAAATTTTCCAAAGTTATTTTTAATAATTGAATAAAAAACTCATAAAACGTGTAATTTTTTTTTTAACAAATAAAAAATGTTTTAAAAAATTTTCTAGTGGGTTTTTGTTTCCACTTCTCTGAGTTTAATTTCCTTACTTAGCTTTTACTTTTGGGGGTAACTCACCTTTTTTTTATAAAAATAACTTTTATTGGAAAAATTTCTGTTCTAATTTTCCATCTTCTTTAGGGGCCTCTTTTGTAAAATATTTAAATAATATATGCTCGGCTTTTTAATGATATGCCTGGTTTCTCTTTAGGTCTACTATAAAATAGAAGATACTTTATCTCCGCCATTTAGAGGTTAGATATGTTAATTTTGAGATTTTGTAGTTAATAGAGTTTTTATTTAAAATAAAGTTGTAGAACAAAATATATTAAAATAGTAAAAAAAAAAATAAATTAAAAATTTTCAGTTAAATTGTTTGATCAAAAACTATAACACAACTGTAATAGATACACTGATAATATTCCATGCTTTTAAATACGAAAAAAATTTTAAAATAACAAAAACAAAAATCAACGAAAATTTTTGTTGTTTTGACATTAATTTCGTATTTTTATGCATATATTATTTTCAGTGTAAACTCCAGAAATGTGTATATTATAGTAATTAACATATTATCTTAACTAAATTTAATCATAAAACTTAAAGCTTTTAATATCTTTAAATTTTACTTGCATTTTTTAAGTAAATTTTTTCTGAAAGCTCAACACTATCTGAAAAAAAAAATTTTTTTTGATATGCCTAACAAAAATGTTCGTTAAAAAAAATTTAAAATTACTCATGTAATCATAAAACTAAAAGCTTTTAATAGCCTTAAATTTAACTTACATTTTTTTAGTAAATTTTTTCTGAAAGCTCAAGACTATCTAAAAAAAAAAAAAAAAATTTTGCTATTCTCAACAAAAATGTTCGTTTAAAAAAAAATTTTAAAATTACTCATGTAATCATAAAACTTAAAGCTTTTAATAGCTTTAAATTTTACTAGCATTTTTTTAGTAAATTTTTTCTGAAAGCTCAAGACTATCTGAAAACAAAATTTTTGCTATGCTCAAGAAAAATGTTCGTTTAAAAAAATTTAAAATTACTCATGTAATCATAAAACTTAAAGCTTTTAATAGCTTTAAATTTTACTTGCATTTTTTTTGTAATTTTTTTCTGAAAGCTCAAGACTATCTGAAAAACAAAATTTTAAAATTACTCATGTAATTTTTGAGAATTTTAAGTTTTTTATACCATTAAAAAATCAACGTTAATAAATTAAAAGCTTTTAATTAAAAGAAATATTTTAAATCTTTGGATTTCGAAAATTCTGAAACGTTTCTTTTCTTTTTAGCAAATTTTCAGATTTAGGAAACATAAAAAAATTATGTTTTAAAAAATTTGCTTTAAAAAATATTATTTTCAAAAAAAATAAAAAAAACAATTTTATAAAAAGCTTTTTTAAGCTGAAATTGATTAGATTTCAAAAATATTCTTTATGTCAGAGACAATTTTTTAGTGGCGTATTTTTCGTCACATATAATTTTAAGATTTGTACATTTTTTTTAAAAGCTCTCAAATCTAATACGTACGAATTTTCCTCTTGTACATTTTTAAACATTTGAAAATTTAGTAAACTTTAACAAATTAGAACTCTCCGTTATTCCAACCCTTCAGAAATTAGAACCTTGATGTTTTGAAAGCTCTGAAGTTAAAATCTGTAATTCTTATTGCTGGGTGGTTTGAATTATTGAGATTAATAATTTGTTAGAGTTAGTTTTTAAAAGCTCTACTTTGAGCCCGTAAGTTCTAATTAATCTACATGTGTTTTATTCTATTCTCAAAATGTTTAGTAATTCCAAACTTCCAGAAATTAGAACCTTCCATTTTAATGATGTTTTGAAAGCTCTGAAGTTAAAATATGTAATTCTAATTGCTGGGCCGTTTGAATTATTGACATTAATAATTTGTTAAAGTTAGCTTTAAAAAGCTCTGAAAAAAAAGACTGTTGGTTGTAATTAATGTACATGTTTTTAGTTCTTTTCTTAAAGCTTTCAGTTATTTCAAACCTCCAGAAATTAGAACGTTCCATTTTACTGATGTATTGAAAGCTCTGAAATTAGAATATGTAGTTCTAATTGCTGGAGGTTTGAATACTTTAGCTTACTTATTTGTTAGAAGTGGTTTTCAAAAGCTCTAAAATTAGAACCCATTAGTTTTAATTAATGTACGTGTTCTTTTAGTTTTGTTTTATTTTTTTCTTAAAGCTTTCAGTTATTTCAAACCTCCAGAAATTAGAACGTTGCATTTTATTGATGTTTTGAAAGCTCTGAAATTAGAATATGTAGTTCTAATTGCTGGGAAGTTTGAATACTTTAGCTTACTCATTTGTTAGAAGTGGTTTTAAAAAACCCTAAAATTAGAACCCGTTAGTTTTAATTAATGTACGTGTTGTTTTAGTTTTGTTTTATTTTTTTCTTAAAGCTTTCAGTTATTTCAAACCTCCAGAAATTAGAACGTTCCATTTTATTGATGTTTTGAAAGCTCTGAAATTAGAATATGTAGTTCTAATTGCTGGGAGGTTTGAATGCTTTAGCTTACTCATTTGTTAGAAGTGGTTTTCAAAAGCTCTAAAATTAGAACCCGTTAGTTTTAATTAATGTACGTGTTCTTTTAGTTTTGTTTTATTTTTTCTTAAAGCTTTCAGTTATTTCAAACCTCCAGAAATTAGAACGTTCCATTTTACTGATGTATTGAAAGCTCTGAAATTAGAATATGTAGTTCTAATTGCTGGAGGTTTGAATACTTTAGCTTACTTATTTGTTAGAAGTGGTTTTCAAAAGCTCTAAAATTAGAACCCATTAGTTTTAATTAATGTACGTGTTCTTTTAGTTTTGTTTTATTTTTTTCTTAAAGCTTTCAGTTATTTCAAACCTCCAGAAATTAGAACGTTGCATTTTATTGATGTTTTGAAAGCTCTGAAATTAGAATATGTAGTTCTAATTGCTGGGAAGTTTGAATACTTTAGCTTACTCATTTGTTAGAAGTGGTTTTAAAAAACCCTAAAATTAGAACCCGTTAGTTTTAATTAATGTACGTGTTGTTTTAGTCTTGTTTTATTTTTTTCTTAAAGCTTTCAGTTATTTCAAACCTCCAGAAATTAGAACGTTCCATTTTATTGATGTTTTGAAAGCTCTGAAATTAGAATATGTAGTTCTAATTGCTGGGAGGTTTGAATACTTTAGCTTACTCATTTGTTAGAAGTGGTTTTAAAAAGCTCTAAAATAGGAACCCGTTAGTTTTAATTAATGTACGTGTTGTTTTGGTTTTGTTTTATTTTTTTCTTAAAGCTTTCAGTTATTTCAAACCTCCAGAAATTAGAACGTTCCATTTTATTGATGTTTTGAAAGCTCTGAAATTAGAATATGTAGTTCTAATTGCTGGGAGGTTTGAATACTTTAGCTTACTCATTTGTTAAAAGTGGTTTTAAAAAGCTCTAAAATAAGAACCCGTTAGTTTTAATTAATGTACGTGTTGTTTTGGTTTTGTTTTATTTTTTTCTTAAAGCTTTCAGTTATTTCAAACCTCCAGAAATTAGAACGTTCCATTTTATTGATGTTTTGAAAGCTCTGAAATTAGAATATGTAGTTCTAATTGCTGGGAGGTTTGAATACTTTAGCTTACTCATTTGTTGGAAGTGGTTTTAAAAAGCTCTATTTAGTTTTGTTTTATTTTTTTCTTAAAATTTGCTGTGAAATACAAAAAAACACCTAGAAATTTGAAAATTTAGAAATTAGAGTTTCTTAGGAACAAAAAGTCTCCAATCTGGTGAAAAAATATATTTTTTAGTCCACCGTTGGATTTTTAAAACAGTAACTTTTAATAAAGTAGTAACCAAAAGCTTTTGAATTTTTTAAAAAATTTGTTAAAAATTGCATTTTACTGCATTCTTGGCAAATCTTTGTTTAGTAACTTTTAATTAAAAAAAAAAGATATTTTATTTACTTTGTTTTAACACGAGCTTTAAAAAGCTCTTGAAAGGGTCAGCTTTTTATTATCTATTAACTACAAACATTCTTAAAATTTCCACAAAATAATAACACATATTTTATGAAAGACATTTTTTGGAAAACAAATTTTAAGAGCTTTTTCTAATGTTAAAAGCTTTTACGAAGTCCGAATTGATAATACTAAACTTAAAATTAAAATTTTAAATAAATATGGCATATTTTAAGTGAGAATATATTATATTCACAACTTTATTTTAACACAAGCTTTAAGTTCTTTTAAAAGCTCTTGTAAAGGGTCAGCTTTTATTACTCTATTAACTACTAAAAAATTCTTAAAATTTTCATAAAATGATAATACAAAATTATTAAAGAATTTGTTTTTTTTTTTAAATAAGTTTTAAGAGCTTTTTCTAACGCTAAAAGCTTTTACGGAGTCCGAGTTTATAATGTAGGTATATTATTTTGATAATCCATTTAACTTTAGTGCAGAGTTTTTTTTTTAATTTTTTTTGTTAAATTACATTTAAATATTTATATATGTATATTTTTTCCATCGAACTCATAAAATTATTTAAAAAATTTTTGTTTTTTTTTTGCAATAACATGATATGTATGCGATATATATATTTAATACTTAACACTTAATTTCATTTTTAGACATTTTCTTGATTTTTGATAATACAGCAACAAATATTTGCCAGGACTTAGTTTATTACATATAATTAATAAAATAGTTTAATATATATTTTATTTATAATTTTTTTTTAATAGTTTTTGTAATATATATTTTTTGTAATTGAATATTTGTATTCATAATTGTTAGATATATATTTTATTTTTTTAAAATTCGTTCTTAATTTGTATATATTTTTTAACATTTTGTAATTTAATTTTTTTATGTAAACTTAATTAATATATATATTTTTCTTTTAATTTTTCTTAACAATTATCATAGATACGGCATGCTATTTCCTCTCTCTTTGTTCTTGTTTTTTTTTTTATGGTTGTTATATTTTTTTCAAAAAGGGAGTGTGTGTAAAAATCATACTTTTTTTTTCTTCTTTAGTTTAAATTAAATTTTATAAATAATAGTTTTTGTTTTTAATTATAATATTTAGTTGTTCTTAAATTAAAACATATTTTTTTTTTTTTGTATATTTTTCTTTTAGCTGCAGGGCTTTTGTGTAATACTAATACTACTGTTTTCAAAAAATAACTAAAAAATATTTTTTAAAGAATTTTTTTTAAATAATTTTTTTTGTTTTGTATAATATGGAAGGTTTAGTACTGATAGCATTTTGTTAGTTTTTTTTTTGTAGTTTGTAGTATTGTGAGATACATTTATTACATTTATATATATTTTTTTTTTAATTTCTTTTTTTTACTAAATATATATAAAACCACATTTAGAGAAAACCTTTTTTTTTATATATTTTGTAAAATAAAAACGAAGCTTTTTTGAAACACTTAGACAGTTTTTGATTAAAAGAAAATATTTTTGTAATATTTCTAATAATTTTTAAATATTTTTCTTTTTAATATAATTTCATTTAAACATTTTTTTCATTGTTCTGGCCGATCCTGCTTCCGCATTTTAATAAAATTTACACATTTTTGTTTTTGTTGGTTGATATTGAGTTTGTTGAAAACAAAATGAAGTTTTAATGAATTTGAAACTAAAAAAAATAAATAAAATTGTTTGTGAAAAAATAGAATAAAATTTAGAAGCTTTAGAGAGCGGCAGAAAATGTTTTGTTTTTTTTTTAAATTTCAATTTTTTTTTTGATATTTTTTATATATTTTTTTTATCAAAAAAATCATAATCAACACAAAATGAAAAGTTGATAAAAATTCAAGAAATATAAAAAAAATGTTTTAAGTTCCATCTCTGCTATGGCTAAAAGTTTTAATAAAACATCTTATTTAAAATTTGTATAACAAAAATCATAAAGCTTTTAAAGAAGATGTTTGCTAAGATATTTTTGGCGCCCAACGTAGGGCCTTTACAAAAACTGCAAGTTTTTAAATATTTAAGTATATAAAATTTCTGTTTAAAATTTTTACACATGATCTCTAATACTTAAAAATTCTTTGGAGATCAGAGATGGGACTTTGAAAATAATATAAAAATAGCATAATTTAAATAAAAAAAACATATATTTTTCTAGCCTGAAAACTAGTTTTCATTATATGAAATCTCATTAAATTTGTTGAATTTTTCATTAAAAACTCAATTTGTTTTAAAAATTTTCAAAAATTTAATGAAAAGTTTTAAAAAATTTATAAAAATTTTTTTTTCATTAATTTGAAAAAAATTTTCATTGTTATTAAAAAAAAATAATTAATTAAAGAAATTTTAAAACATAATTCGTTAGTAATAGTTTGATTTTTTTTATCAAAATAAAAAAAGTTTGAAATTTTTTAATTAAAAAAAAAAAAATAATAAAAATTTGCTTATTTTTTTGTTGATATTTTGTTTTTGGTATGAATGGACTTGTGTATGTTGTGAATGCATTTTTAGAAAAACCTTAATAATAATTTTCATAAGGTATTCCTAAATATGAATAAAAACTGGGATTAATGGGTAGAGAATGTGCATAATAAAATCCAGAAGCCGGATCTGGTGCTACTCAATCTAAGAAACCGGTATTAACTAATTTCTCCAAAAAGAACTTTACATCGCCCAGTTCAGAGTCCTTAATGCCCAAAGATTTCAACATGCCCAAATCACCATTTTCCACAGCCATAAATACCGAACGTAAATGTTCCAAATCGGATCTGAAAGAGAAGAAAAAAAAATAAAATATTTTGAATATTAAAAAAAAAAACTTTTTTATTTAATTTAAAAGCAAATATCTGTGGAGGATTTGCAAAAGAACTTAACTGGACTTAAATTGTTTCGGCAAAAACTTTTTTTGTAAATTTGTTTTTAAGGAATCATGAGAGTTTATAACCTCGTTTGAAAATTGAAATATATATGAACATACATGATCATACATGGAGCTGTATATGATCGTATATGGGCATAAAATATGATATATATCCATGCATAGTTCAATATATGATCAAACACGATCCCATATATGACCAAATATTTTCGGATTTGAAATTTCAGGGTTTATAATTTGTATATAATTATATATAACCACTTAATATCAACTTTCTGATCTGAATATATATGATTATATCTGTATGAGAGTCATATATTAAACCATAGATTTCCATATATGACAATATACGTATGCTTATGTATACAGGTTGGTTGAAAAGTTCCTGCGCTCACCAAGAGATGGCACTGCTAGCTCCAAACTTTTTTTTTCTCAAGTTGGTATAACTGTCCTGAGAACACATGCAAGGTTGCAAGTCATTCTGTCAATTCTTTCTTCGTTTACAAGCCATTTGAAGTTGACGTGTCATTGTTTTTTTTTAATATGGAATAAATTGATATCGTGCAGTCATTAGATTCTTTGTTTTGAAGGGTTTAAAAGCAAAGGAAATTTATGAACAATTGTTAGAAGTGTATAAGGAGTCCTCACCTTCAAAACGCACCGTTGAATTTTGGGCTGGTGAATTTAAACGTGGTCTTACCAGCCTTAAAGACGATCCACGCGAAGGACGACCAAAAACTGCATGCTCAGCAGAAATCATTGAGCAGGTACATAATATGGTTAGTGAAGATCCAAGTTTGACTAAGCGTGAAATTGCTAATACCATAGGCATCTCAGACGAACGAGTACTCCATATTTTACATGAAGAATTACGTATGAAAAAACTATTTGGAAAGTTAGTGCCGCACACATTAACAATTCAACAAAAACTGGATCGAAAGTAAATTTCTCAGCGTAATTTGGAGCGTTTTAAGCCGAATAAAACCGACTTCTTGCGTCGTTTTGTAACTATGGATGAGGCTGGGATCTACCACCATGATCCTAAATTGAAACAATAACGTTTACAGTGGACTGAAGCTGGTTGTTCAGCTCCGAAGCAGGTGAAGTTACAACGATCAGCAAAGAAGGTTATGGCATCAGTTTTTTGAAATGCAAAAGATATTTTGTTGATTGATTATCTTCAGAAAGGTAAAACAATCAACTCTGAATATTATTAAAGTACGAATTGCTTAAACATCCACCGTATTCACCAGATTTGGCTCCCAGTGACTACTATCTCTTCAGAAATCTCAAAACAATTCCTTCGTGGAAAGCATTTTTCGTCGAATGAAGAGGCCATAGCAGCCGTAGACGGTTATTTTGCAGAGTTTCCGGAAAACCATTATAAGGATGGGATAAAATTATTGGAAGATCATTGGAACAAGTGTATTGAGCTTCTAGGAGATTTTATTGAATAAAAAAAATATATTTCGTAACAAAAACAGTATTCTTTCATTTCGAGCGCAAGAACTTGTATTAATATACAAGCCCATGTATAATCATATATAATCATATATATTTCGATTTGCCCATGTTATATTAAACAATAGCTTTAAAAATATGAAATATTAGCTACAAAAACACTCCCTTGAAAAAAGCTTTAATTTTTTTTTTACAAAAAAGTAAATTCTTTTGTCAAAAGGCCACAGTTATATGTGGTCTGTCTACATATGTATGTGTTCCTTAAAAAATGTCAACACATTTATAATATACATTCATTTTAAAATATACGCCTTGAACTTTCGTTTCCAAGTAAGTTAATACTTTATTTGTCTTTGGTCATTTATTATCCTTGAACTAAAATTTTGTTTGTGTTAGTGTTCTTATAAATCCTTATACATAATTATCTTACTAATCTTATGTGGTAACAGGAAAGTACGTATGACTTTAATTAAAAAGGTATTCATTTTGTTTTAAATTAAAATAAAAGAACATGTTACACATTCAAGGAAAAACTATCTTTTTTCTTTGAGCTAAAACTAGAAAGTATAGTAAAACTGCGTACTTAATTTTTTTTATTTGTTTTATTGTTAACAAAGGGATTTTCACTTTCTGGAATTATCACCAGGAAGGTGGTAAATGGGAATTAAAAAAGCAAATATTCCTCCTTAACAAATCGCTTTGTGTTGCCTTTATTCTGAGCTAATTTACTGATATGGTAATCTTTAAATTTTCCACAGGAACGTGGTAAAATTGGAGACTGAAAAGGGAAAAGTCCCCCTTAACGGCCTTTACAAACTGTTTTGGGTAGAAACAGAAAGACTTTTTGAAATATGTATTCCCTAGAGTAGGGGATAATTTACGGATAAGATAGTTTTTCGAATGTTCGCTGGCCAAAGCTTCGAAGATTAAATTATATTTTGACTCAGTTCCTTGAAAATCGACACCAATTTACTTTTTTTGCTTTTTAAACATTTATCTAATTCGATTTTACCAATCATTGAATTTAATCATTAGGAATTCATTCGATTTCTTACTTAGAGTTAAAATTTGGCAATTCTATCAAAAATAAATCGCCAAAATTAAATAAAAAAATTGTTCTAAATAAATATAAAAAATTTAATATCTCCAATATTTATATCGCTCTCTGCCATAAAGAGTTTTCGTGATAAACCCGATCTAAAATATTGCCAAGTACCTCAAAATTTTTCTTTATCGCGCTTAAATTTCGGTATATAACGATAAAATTTTTATCTAAGCCATTAATTTTAATTATATATTTTTTTAATTTCAAAATATTTTTTTTTATTAATTTTAGCGACTTTTTTAAATTCTAGCGTTTTTCGGTATTGGTGATTTTTTTTTAAATTTTTTTTAATGCAAAATATTTTTTTTTTTTTTATTAATTTTAGGGTTTTTTTTGAATTCTAGCGTTTTTCGGTATTGGTGATTTTTTTTTAATTTTTTTTTTGCAATTTTTTATATTTAAGCATCTTCGAATTTTGTTTTACGATTTGCTGCAATTTTGTCTTTTTTTCCAATTTTAATGATTTTCTCCTATTAAGCGAGTTTTACAATTTTTAGCGATTTTGGCAATTTTAATGATTTTTCCAATTTTGCCGACTTTTTTCCAATTTTAGCAATTTTTTTTATTTTAAGTGTTTTTTTTCATTTTGGCGATGTCTTCAATTTCTGAGATTTTTTTAAATTTTAGTTTTTTTTTTAATTTTTTTATTATTGAATTTTTTTTTTTAATTTTGTTTTTCTTGTACTTTTAAAAAAATCTTTAATATCCTTTAATTGAAACTAATAACGTTATTTATTTTCTTAATTTTAAAAAAGAATGAAGATAGTCGGGTAGTCATTCCCAAATTACTCAATCGAATTAATCAAAACCGAATGAAATCCTAAATTTACAAATCGGTTGGGTAAAAGTTGATTGAATTTTAATCGCTTGAGTTCAGTTATTGACAAATCGAATGATGAAAGACTGATTAAATTGATGAAGACCATTGCCATGCAAAAATTTTAGTTTGTGAATTCAATCATTTTATAGTCAAACAGAATTGATAATTAAAAAAAGGATTGAATTCTTTAGAAACTCTGGAATTATAGTAAAATCGCGATTTAAACGTGGAAAGTGTTCCCCTTAACGACCTTCAAAAACTTATTTGGTAAGAAACTTGAGACTTAAGGAACAAGTGGATTTGAAGCACTGAAATTTGATACGAATTCGAATTGACCAGCGAGCGTATGAAATTGAAATACCAGACAAGGGGAACGAAATGGAATGGAAAGGGGAACAAGAAGGATTGACACACTAGGCAAGTGGAATGCAATGAAATGTAAGGGGGAACGAGTGGAATTGAAACACTGGATAAGGGGAACGAAATGGAAAGGAAGGTCAGGGAAGGGGGAACAAGAAGGATTGAGATACTAGGCAAGTGGAATTAAATGGAAGGGGGAACGTGTGGAATTGAAACACTATACAAGGGGAACGAAATGGAATGGAAGGGGGAACAAGGGCAATCAAATGGAGTGGAAAGGGGAATGAGTGGAATTGAAACACTAGACAAGCGGAATAGAAGGCGCAATGAGTACAATTAAAATACTTTACACACCGAATGGAATGGAATGATTCTAGATTTAAACATATTTTTCTGAAAATATTTTTTTAATATAATTTTTTTATAATTGATATGAAAGCAATTTTAATTGAATCATCAATTAATTAAGCCATTCAATTCATTAGCCCCATGAAAGGTAGAAAAACCAAATTCATATTCCCTGGAATATGAAATAATTTACCGATTAGGTACCTTTTCGAGTTTTCGTCAGGAACGTGATAAAAATGGGAAAGGCTTTCGCTAGAAACTAGAATTTAAATTATATATCTCCAGATGTATGAGCTCATTTACTAATAAAGTACTTTTTGGAATTGTTACCAAAAAGTACCGATTTTGATAAAATTTTGACCTTTCTCGGCTTTTGGGACACCAAAATGGACATGTTTTCGCTTTTTAAAAAAGCTGTTTAATACAAAGGTACATTTTGTACTTTTTTGGTACATTTTTGTACATCTTTAATCTAGTGGCTGCGAACGTCCTTTCAAATTTTTTTTAAATTAGATCAGTTTTTAGAAATCAGTTTTTCTTTAAATTAAGGTGTCTTTTTAAAATCCAGATTTTTCCCTAAAATCTCGATTTTTTTCGTATAATTACAAAAAAAAATATATATATTTAAAATATATTTATGCCTGTTAACGGAATATCCTACACGCAGAAAAAAACATGGTTGCAATATGATCACTGCTACTATATTGTGCTTGCTGCAATCAGGTATGGTTGTCACAACCAAGTTATTGGTTTTCTAACCATCAACATGGTCGCTACCATCATTATTTAGTAAATTATTTACTATTTTATGATGATTTTTATATCATGATTGGCTGCTGTGATACCAAAACTTTGACTATAAAAAAAAAATATGATAAATACAATGTGGCGCAAAAGTAATCCTCCTATCAGAAAATCAAAAGTAATCCTCCTATCTATAAATTTTGCGATTGGCCCCTAATGTCAGTTCTGTTTTGACATTTGTGTAGTAAATACATGCGAAGTACACGTTAATAAACAATGTTACGCTACACTGCTCCAGAACGCGGAATATTGGTGACTATTTATTTGAGCAATAATGAAGATGATTTTTCATCAAAAATAATCATGAGTGATGAGGCCCATTTCCATCTTAGCGGGTACGTAAATAAGCAAAATTTATGCTTCTGGGGCACTGAAAATCCGCGTGTAACCCACGAAGAGCTATTAAACCCGCTCAAAGTCACTGTATGGTGTGCTGTTTTCGCTGGAGGAGTTATCGGACCTTTTTTCTTCGAAGACGTCGCGGGCCAAACGGTTACTGTGAATGGTGAGCGCTACAAAGCAATGATCAACGAGTTCTTTTTGCCGCAACTTGATGAATTGGGATTGGAAAACATGTGGTTCCAACAGGACGGTGCAACGCCATACACTGCACGTGCCACAACCGATATGCTGAAGGATGCATTTCCTGGGCGCCTAATCTCCCGTTTTGGCGATTTGGACTGGGCAGCAAGATCGCGTGATTTGACCGCTCCAGACTTCTTTTTGTGGGGCTTTTTGAAGTCAACAAGCCTCAGACTCTTGCAGCTCTTAAAGACAATATCCGTCAAGAGTGTGAGGACCTATCGCCGGAAGTTTTGGCCAAAGTGATGGAAAATGCCATAAAAAGGGCTCAAATGACAATCAACTGTGGCGGCGGCCATTTACATGACATCATATTCTCGACTTGAAAAAAATTTAAAGACCAAATAAAAATAATCCACAAGAAGAATCAAAGTTTTTCATTTTTTTTTTTTTAATTACAGCCAAAAAACATCGGAAGGTTATTTTTGCGCCACCCTGTATGCAACGATAAAATGCTGGTAACAATCAATAAATAATTATACATTAAATGAAACATGACTTTAACATTTTTTATTAAAAAAGTCATTAGAATTTAAAAAAAAAAGTTTTAAGTATTTTTTCTTAAAAAAGTCCACAGAATCAAAGTTTTCCCGAAAGAAAAGTTCTTAGAATCTATGATTTTTTTCCTTAACAATTTTTCTTCAAAAAGTCATTAATATTAATTTTTTTAGAAAAAACATTTCTAAAGAAAATATTTTTAATTTAAAGAGCTTTTTCATAGTTCCTAAGAACTTTTTAAGAAATTTTCGTAGATTATAATATATAATAATAATATAATATGATTACGTGCGATCATATTATGATAAATTCAATATAACATGTTTATTTAGGATCATAATATGGTAATTTTTTAATCATAATATAACTTACCATATTATGGTAAAAATATGGTTATTTTAATATCATAATATGATAACCATATTATAGTACGAACATGATTGGCACAACCATAAACCCAAAAATATATGATCCTCTTCGAATATGATTGCCCCAACCATGTTTTTTCTTTGCGTCTAGAAAATTAAATTTTTAATAAAATAATTTAACAAAAAAAAAAAAAAAAAAACAAATTTTATCCCTGCATTATACAATACTCGTAATAATGGCAAAGTTTATTTAAAAAAATATAAATAATACAAATATTATGGTTAATTAAACAAAACTAATCCTAAAATCTAATTATTAACAATATTAAAACAAAAAGTAAAACAACTGAAACTGTATAAATTTATAAATAAATCTAAACTAAACAGTTAATTTAAAGAAATCCACAAAATGTGTTAATATTTAAAGCTTTCAATTTGATATTTTCATAAATTTTAAAGGTCGTTTTAAATAAATATAATACAAAATGTGTCGTTTCAATAATCCTCTTAAGTAGGTCATAATAAAAAAATATAAACGTTAAAAAAAATAGAAAACCCATCCTTGTTTTGTTTTTATTTTCTCTAACAAGAAAAACATCCTAAAAATACAAACTTAATCTATCTTTAGGGTATTTAAATCAGAATTTATGTAACCACAACAAGGTATAAACCACACAAAATTACAGTTGTGGGTTTTCTCAAACTTCTACAGAAATAACTTTAAAATTTTGTTTAATGTTTTTTTTATACTATTTTGTCTTATGTATGTACACGAGTATGTGCTAATATTTAATTTATTTATATACTTTTTGTTGCTTACCGCATTAAATGTAGTGCTGCTCCAAAATCTTCTATGGTCTGGGATTCACTTAATGCAATAGCCACCTTTTCCACACCGCCCAGTGGTGAGAGAGCATCACGTGCTTTGCTGCCAAATAATTTTTCCAAATAATTGGGACCATGCGAAGCTAAAAGACTTTGTAGAAAAGAGGCGGTTTCTTCAACAGGAGGACGTTTTGCTGAAAGTAGAGAAATACATATAAATCACATTAGAAACATAACACTAGCATTAGTAGATTCTCAGGAGGATTAAAAATGGATTTACAAATGCTATAAAAAAATGAAAATTAATTTTGGAAGTAATATTAACCCCACCCTCCTATATACAAATGAAAAAATTTTATCGTAATTTAAAATCTTGAAAAACTTATACATCTTATAGAGAATAGTTGATAACAACTCCGAAAATTATTCATAGATTTTAAATAAATATCCCTTGATAGTAATCGTAATTTACCCCAACCAACATCATCACAATATCCTTCACTTAAATTGGTATTTTACATCACGATTTCACACACTCCCAAGTCATCTTCAGTAGAATTTTAATATCACTATTTGTTAAGTTAATGACCAAACTGATTTTGCAAACCGAAAGCGAATTAGATTTAATAGCACCATTAACTTGGTAGTAGAATTACAACACAGAAAAAACAGATTCAGTGTAACAACTGAATTTCTTGCCAACCGAATGGATTGGTTGGATTACACCAACATATTTGTTTGTGGCGACCGCAATTCGGTTAGTTTAGTAAAATTCCGGTTAAAACCATATTTTTTAATTGCATCAGTAACATATTTGGTTGCGACAATCAAATAATTCAGTTGCTGCAATTTAGTAGTTAATACACTTTTACTGAATTTAGTAGTTAATACACTTTTGACTAGATTAATTTTGCAGTCTCAACGCAGCATTAGGCTGTATTTCATAGAAAATGAACAATTTACCACAAAAAAAAACTCCACACGCAAAGAAAAATCATGGTTGGGGCAATCATATGCGAAGAGCATCATATATTTTTGGGTTTATGGTTGTGCCAATCATGATCGTACTATAATATGGTTATCATATTATGATAATAAAATAACCATATTTTTACCATAATATGGTAAGTTATATTATGATTTAAAAATTACCATATTATGATCCTAAATAAACATGCACGTAATCATATTATTATCAAAATATTATCATATTATGGTCCCTCATAACTATATTTTTATTCCTGGATTAGCATTATATGATCCATAATCTACGAAAATTTCTTAAAAAGTTCTTAGGAACTATGAAAAAGCTCCTTAAATTTAAGAATATTTCCTTTAGAAATGTTTTTTCCAAAAAAAAATTGATATTAAGGACTTTTTGAAGAAAAATTGTTAAGGAAAAAAATCATAGATTCTAAGAACTTTTCTTTCAAGAAAACTTTGATTCTGTGGACTTTTTGTAAGAAAAATATTTAAAACTTTTTTTTTTAATTCTAATGACCTTTTTTAATAAAAAATGTTAAAGTCATGTTTTATTTAATGTATAATTATTTATTGATTGTTGCCAGCATTTTATCGTTGCATAATTATCATATTTTTTTTAATAGTCAAAGTTTGGTATGGTTGCAGCCAATCATGATATAAAATAGAAGGTGCCAATCATAAAATAGTAAAATATTTACTTAATAATGATGGAAGCGACCATGTTGATGGTTAGAAAACCAGTGATCATATTGCAACCATGTTTTTTCTCTGCGTGCATCTCTTAAGAAAATTTCAAATCTAATATATTCTCTTTGGTCTTCTTTTTCACAAGGGTGATCAAAATGTTTTTAAAAATTATAAAAAAAAAACAAATTACTAAATTTTTAAAATTCACCATGTATACCGATCAGAAATAGTTTTTTCTGAGTTAGAAATTTAGTATGGAATATCCCATATATCTTTTATATATAAAAAAGAAAAACGTGACTGCCTGACTGAGTCATTCACGCAACGCAAGTGTTTGCCTTGGAGGCCTGTCAAACCTCCTTTGCCTACAAAACTAAAACTAGGTGTTTCCACTGATTAGGTACACATTAAAATTTACAGTTTAAAGGGTCTCCTTTTTAGCGGCCTGCCCAAAACGATCTGGCTTGAGATCTACAATTTAAAATATCAATTTCAATGAAGTACTGGCTTCTTCACTTATGGTAAAAAAGGGCGTTAAAAAGGGGAAAGCCTCTTCTTTAAAGGCCTGCAAAAAACGCTTTCGTTAGAAACCTGAAATTCAAAGAACGAGTGGAATTGAAACACTGGAAAATGTAAATGGAATGGGGAACGAGTAGAATTGAAACAGTAGAAAAGTGGAACGAAATGCATTGGAACGGGGAACGAATGTAATTGTAATGTTAGACAAGGAGAACGAAGTGGACCGGGAAACAGGTAGAATTGAAACACTTTACAAGGGAAACTAAATAAAACGTAGTGGGAATTGAAACACTAGACAAGGATAACGAAATGGTTTAGAACGGGGAACGTGTGGAATTGCAATACTATAAAATGTTAACTAAATGTAATGGAACGGTGAATCAGTGGAATTGAAATGCTTGACAAGGGGAACGAAATGGCATGAAACGGGGGACGAGTGGAATTCAAATATAACCAAGGCGAATGAAATTTAATGGAACCGGGAACGCAAAGAAGGAACGAGTGGAACTGACACACTAATCAAGGGGAACGAGATGGAATGAAACAGGGCGAATGAAATGTAATGGAACGGAGAACGAGTGGAATTGAAACACTAGACAATGGTAGCGAAATGGCAGGAAATGGGGGAATGAGTGGAACTGGCACACTAAACCCATCTATCGACTTGGAATTGAGTAAGACTGGATCTTAGCGATTTTAAGCGTTTTAAATTTTTTTTCTTTTTACGAGGACGGATCAATAAGTCCGTGACTTTTTGAATGAAACACAGTTTCTTTTGCAAACAAAAAAAAAAAAAAAAATATATTTTTTAACATAATCTCCCTTTAGCTCAATACACTTAGTCTAACGTTTCTTCAATTTTTGTATCCCTTCCAAAAAATTAGATTTTTCAAGGTCCATAAAAAAAGGCATTTGTATGATCAATAATTTCATCGTTGGAGCTAAATCTCTTTCCAACGAGCCATTTCTTTAGGTTTGGAAATAGGAAATATGGCGGATGAGAGAATAGGAATATGGCGGATGAGGTACCAATTCGTAGCCCAATTCATGGAATTTTGCCATTGAGCCTACACATGTGCATTATCTTGAAGAAAAAAAAAAACTTTTTCATTTGCCATATGGGTTTGTTTTTTTTAAATCCTGGCATAATATTCGCCATTTATTTTTTTTCTCTTTTGAAGGTAATCAATGTGGATTTTCCCGTGTGCATCCCAAAAAAGTGTTGCCATCACCTTATTGGTCGATAAACTTACCTGTAATGTATCCATGATTCATCCACAGTTACAAAACGCCGCAAAAACTCATTCGAATTGTGTGAAACAACTTCAAACAATCCTTTGAAGTTATTACATGATAACGTTTATGGTCAATTGAGAGCCAAGGCGGCACCTATCTTACAGACAGCTTTCCTAAATCTAACTGATCATTTAAAACCGAAACCACCCTGCCATATAAAATGCCTTTTACTCTTCGATCGGCTAACACCATATCGTGGATTTTTTCGACATTTTCGGGTTTATTAACCTCAACTGGCCGTCCAGAACGATCGGCGTCATTTGTATTTGTAAAACACTTTTTTACCATTGAAATTGATCAAGCTTTTCCTTGGTTTGATTGACGGTTTTTTTTCGCAAAAAATAATGTTCAATGTGCACTCGAAATTCACTTTTTTCCATTTTTAAAAATTAATCAATGAAATTTAATCCTTTAATCATTATTATTAGTTTAGAAAATGGTAATAAAAATAATTCCACTTAGTTCATAAGTCCCATATATGGCAGGCATCCATTAAGACAGGACGTTTAGAAATTATTAAGTGGTACTCTACACATAAAAAGAAGCATGGGCTGACGTACTACTCAAACCCTGTAATTTAAGTAACACAAATTATAATATATGCCAATTTTAGAAAGGTCTAGTGCACTGATAAGGTACATTTTGGAATCTTAACCAAGAATATGAACATTGGGTGTTCAAAAGAAGAAAAGTAACACCTAAAAACTCTGCCTGGAAATCTGTAAATTAAAATGTGTGTTCCTTGCAGTAGGGGCTAATTCACTTCCTTACATTAGGATGTTATTCACTTTTTAGATTTCCTCTAGGAACATGGTAAAATTGGGGTTTAGAGAGGTTGGTTGAAAGGCTCCACTTTATTAGCCTGCCTTAATTCTTTTTTTTTATAAATATACAACTTAAAAAAGTCTTTACAATTATTCATTTCATTAAACTATGTTTTATAAAAACAAAAAATTATTTTAATTTAAATAAAAAAAAAAACACATCAAAAGCTTTGTGGATAAATGAGCGTTTAACTGAATTTCTTGCATAGTTTGTTTAAATAAAAATACAAATATATAAAAGAGGGGTAAATCTTTTGTATATAACTGTACAAAACCATTTCATTATTTTAATAAAAGTGGACAAAAATCTTTTTGTTATATATAATAGGATTATAAAACATGGTTGAGCATGAACTAATGAAAAATAAATACATTTGTTTATTTGATTTAAAAAAAAAAAAAATCTTACAGTAGATTTTTTTTTCTAAATTTTTAATAATAAATAAACTCTTGACATCGCCCTGATATTGGCTCCACAGACATTACTTTCATTTTGAATTTGAAGATTATGTCCCAAATTTTTTCTCCAATACTAAAATTATGATCACAATCCCCCAAAAAATTTGTAAATGTCTAGGGTCCATAATATTAACCATAATTTTTAATAAGAGAAAAAAAAACGGTTTGAGCTCTCTGCAAAAAGTCTTATGTAGCCCCTTATGTGGGCGTTGTGGACAGTTACATAGAAGGTTGCGGGTTCGATTCCCAGCCTCATATATGTCGCAGCGATATCCTTTGGTGTTTCCATACAATCAGAAAAAATTTAGTAGAAAAATGTGTAAACGGTTTTCCATCCCACTCTACTATTTTTGTACTGATTTTTAGTAAAAATCTTTTTGCTATTTACATTTTACAAATTACAGAGTTTTTACAGAATATTTACAAATTTTTGTTGCTTATTTCAGAAATCAGTTTACAAATTTTTTAAAACCGATTTGCTAAAATTAGCAAACTAATTTTAAAAACTTAAATTGCCTTAAAATGTTACATAGATTAAAAAAGGGATCGGAAGTGAATATACCGACTCATATCTGAAAATAGGACATCCACTTAAAATAGCACTAAACAGTTTTTTTAAGTTCTAAAAATCAGCCCTAAAAACAATTAAAATTTGACCTTCAAAGTAAAAAAAAAAAAAAAATAACTAAAATATTTTTCAAAACAGAAATTACCAAATAAAAACAAAATGATTAATTCGTTTATGTTTAACAATTTTTTAGATTTTTAAGCTTTTGATTTTGTTTTTCATTTTGTATAAAATATTTATTGAAAAAAAAATAAATAAATTAAAAAAAAAATTGAGGCTCGATAAAAAAAATAAATTTTAAGTTTTGTACTAATATTAACTATTTTTTTTGCTGATTTAAGCAAACAGATTTTAAATTCCACTTTACAAAAAGTATACTAAAATTTAGTAGCGCCTACTAATTTTCATACTAATTTCATTGTACTACACGTCAGCAGACATGTGTTGCTAAAATTAGCAAAAAAATACCGCTGGGCTCAAATTAGCAAACTTTTCCGTAATAACAGCAAAATTTTCAGTTGCCATTACAGACTTTTTTTTGGTGAGTTTAGCATTTAACCCCACCGAAGTAAAACAACATTTCAGGACTATGAATTAAAAAGTTTCAACAATTTCGCCAACTCTTCATCAAATGTTCTAAGATTTATCATCTCGCCCAATTACCTTTCAGCTTTCATTACCTTTCATTTCTTCTCTTCTATTCCCCTTCCCAAAGAAAGTAAAACAATAATTAGTGGGAAGAATTTCCTGAGTGTTGCTTCTCTTAAAAAAAAAAACAAAATTAGTAGTTTTCTTTCTTGGGGTATTTCCATAGTCGTCTTCGCTAAAAAAAAAAACATTCTGTGTAACTGGTTTTCGGTCTGTCATAGGGGGTTTGTACTACTCGATTATTATACCCACAATTATTTGTCATAATCCCCATAACCTCTTCATATTTTTATAGAGATTAAGTCCGAAAATTTTTCCGTCATAATCCCCATACCCGATTTGGGGATTATGTCCATGTGTGCGCAATGTCCGGGGATAATTCGAAGCGTATGATATATATTTATTATTAAATATTAAGTATACGTCATAAATCTTTATTTTGTGTTTTTTCATATATTTTTTTTCAATTTAAAGATTTGTTTAAGAAATTCAATTTGTTGTTGTTTTGTTCACTTTTGTTGAATATAAAATATTACTAAGTAGATTTTATTTTTTTTACATTGTCTTTCTTTTTCTTTTCTATGAAAAGAACAATATAAAACTTTGTCATAACGTGTATTTGTATTTATTCTCTTATCCATTAAATACTTAAATATTTTTAGGTCTTTTTTTTCTAGCATTTTTATTGTTCTTCATTGCCATTGTAATGAAAACGTTTACATCTGATTTTATAAGTGCGTAATAGGGGTGGAACTAAAGGCTGACTAAAATATACGTTATTTATATTCTGTTAAACTAAGCAATTTTTTAATAAAAAATTTTACAAAAAAAATTAAGTGAAATATACAAAATATTTCCTTTAAATTACAATTATTTTCTTATGAGAGTCAAAACAAAGTCAAAAAAAAGTCACACCTAATATTGCAATAAAATAAGTTGCTCCCTAATTTCACTACTTCATTTTTGTGTGGCGTATTTTTAACCATCTGCACAATGATAAATTAATGTTTATTTAGCCTGTATTTTGAATTTTGTATGTATTTAATTTGATGTGCTTGTGTAAGCATCAATTACCTCACACACACACATTTATACACATATACAAGCTGTTGCTTTATACTCTAACAGCTTTATGAGCATTTTGTATGTCATGTCCTTTACAATCTTCCGCCATGACCACCATATTTTATATAATCATTTGTATGTGCATGGATATACATATAGTGTCACGTTTATTGTATAGTTAGACACAATTTATATTGATTAACAGGGCCATAAAATATAAATGTTTATGTATATAATAGCATTCATCTCAAGCGGGAAATATATCGAAGACAGGGAAATTTCTTTGTTGGTAATTTATTTACGCAAAAAAATGTAATAAAAATATTTTTTATAAATTGTAAAAAACAAAAACACAAAGCTACTCATACAAAAAATACTTTTATGTTGATTAATTCAGAAATATATTAATAATCCAACAAAAGACTCTTAGAAATAAAATAAAAAATCCAACAAGGTGATTATAAGTAATTTTAGGAAAATTGAAAGATATTTATAATTCGTGGTTATACAACAAGCCAGATACTTCATGGCAGATTGTTTAAATGTGTTAAGTGTTTTAATTCCACTCGCTCCCCGTTCCATTCCATTTCATTCCGGTTCCATTTGTTTTAATTCCACTCGTTCCCCGTTCCATTCCATTTCATTCCGGTTCCATTTCGTTTGAATTTCACTTGTCCCCCTCTTATAGTGTTTCAATTGCACTTGTTCTTTCCATTCCATTTTGTTTTTCTTATCAAGTGGTTGGATTCCACTAATTCTCGGTTTCTTTTCATTAACTTTCCAAATTTCAGTGTTTCAGTTCCACTCATTTCCCTTTCCATTCCATTTCATTCCCGTTCCATTTCGTTTCAATTCCACTCCTCCCCCTCCTATTGTGTTTTAATTTCACTTGTTCTTCTTTCCATTTAATTTCGTTCCTCTTATGGATTCCACTAATTCTCGGTTCCATTTCATTTACTTTCCAAATTTTAGTGTTTCATTTCCACTCGATCCCAGTTCCATTCCATTTCATTCCCGTTTCATTTTCACTCGTCCCCCTCCTGTAGTGTTTCAATTTTACTTGTTCTTCTTTCCATTCCATTTCGTTCCTCTTATGTAGTGTTTGGATTCCAAATAAGTCTCGGTTCCATTTTATTTACTTTCCAAATTTTTGTGTTTCAATTCCACTCGTTCCCCGTTCCATTTCATTTCATTCCGATTTCATTTCGTGTTAATTTCACTTGTACCCCTCCTGTAGTGTTTCAATTTCACATGTTCTTCTTTCCATTCCATTTCGTTCCTCTTATGAAGTGTTTGGATTCCACTAAGTCTCGGTTCCATTTTATTTACTTTATAAATTATAGTGTTTCAATTCCACTCGTTCCCCGTTCTATGCCAGTTCAATTTCATTTCAATTTCACTTGTTCTTCTTTCCATTCCATTTCGTTCCTCTTATCTAGAGTTTTAATTCCAATAATTCTTGGTTCCATTTCATTTACTTTCCAAATTTTAGTGTTTCAATTCCACTCGTTCCCCGTTCCATTACCGTTCCATTTCGTTTTAATTCCACTCGCCCCCTCCTATAGTGTTTGGATTTCACTTGTTCTTTTTTCCATTTCGTTCCTCTTATCTAGCGTTTTGATTCCACTAATTCTCGGTTCAATTTCCTTTACTTTTCAAATTTTTCAAAATCAAATCCACTCGTTCCCCGTTCCATTTCGTTTCAATTCCACTCGTCCCCCTCCTATAGTGTTCAATTTCACTTGTTCTTCTTTCCATTCCATTTCGTTCCTCTTATCTAGTGTTTGGATTCCTCTAATTCTTTGTTCCATTTCAATTACTTTCCAAATTTTAGTGTTTCAATGTCACCCGTTCTTCAAACTCTTTTACCACTTTGCTGGTGAAAATTTCAAAAATTAACCTTTCATTGAATTAGCGAATTCTCCAAGAAACACATATTTTAATTTTCAAAGGGGAGACTTTTGCCTCACCCTAATAGAATTCCAAAAATTCCGTCATAGCGGAGAGGGAACTTATATACCAAACTCCGGCTTCAATGTTAAGTGAGTGAGTCCATCAAATATACCAAAGTCAGTGTACAATGTATTTTTTTAGGTCCACTTAAAGTAGTTGTAAGTTTAAATTAATTGAAAATGTTATTTCAAATAAATGAAAAATCTCTTGAAAAACCGGTCTACTAACTTATCTTACTAATATATTTACTAATAACATCCGTAAACAAATGATTTTCCATTTATTTCAATACGTAAAAAACAAATGATATTTAATTAATTTATTTTTTTAGATATTAAATACAAAATCCGTAAAAAGTAATGACTTTTCCTTCATATAGTTTTTTTTTTGCTGTCAACAAATTAACTACAAAATCCGTTAAAATAAATGATATTTCGTTTATTTCTTTTTTTAATTAACTGTAAAAATAAACGACTTTTTTTTTAAACAAATCAATTTAAATGAAAATATTAACTGTAACAAAAAAAATTCATATTTATATGTAATTCATATTTTAAATAATTGTTAAAACTACTTTTTTTTTATATTTGAACTATTTAATCAATTTAAATCAACTACATGCAGTTATTGTAAAAATATTTTGAGTGTCACTCTATGGGAATTATTTTGTATGCGATTTGTATACACTTTTGTTTGTTTTAAATTTAATTTTTTCCATTTTGTTTTTCTAAATCCTTTGCTGCTGCAGTTATTATGTCAACTACAAGGACATGTTATTGTAGTTCATGGTATTTTCACTTTAGCTAACACTACATTAATGTGTCTGGGGCAGATTCAGAGTAACATGGATGTCGAAATATGCACAAAATAATATAAATGTATGAATGTACTTTGTATGTACAATAATGCAACAACTATGTGGATCATATATAAATGTTTAGTTACTAACTTGTTTTGTAAATGTAAATTATGCTTCAACCTAAAAGGTTTTATTGTATTAGACTTTAAATGCAATTTTAATTTTAAAATATGCATAAATAAATTTAAATGAATTTATGATAAGACCTAAATACGTGCATAATTGTATTTTATATAAATTAATTAATTTTATTTTTATTTTTTTGGTAAAGTAAACATTTTCTGAGTAAACAAATTTTATTTAAATCAACTATTATATTAAATTTAAGTTAATATTTTTAATTTTTTGAAGAACATTTTTAAATTGTGTTTAAATATAATTAAAGTAGTTATGATTTTAGTTGAAAATAACTTTTTCATATTTAAATTATTATTTTAACATTTTGAATTTTGTTTTAGAATTTTAAAAAGTTGGTAAAAACATATGTAGTTTAAATTAAAAACAATTTCAGTTTGATTTCAAATCTGTTTCTATTTAATTTAAATTTGTTTCTACTTGCTCCAGCCATTTGTAATGGGCCACTTTTTATAATTTAACCCCGTTTTTTAAGATTTTTTGTTTTGGAACTTCAAATAAATTTTTTTAAGCTCATACCCCAGGGGAAACATATTTAAATTTTCGGACTTTAAGAAAACGGCGTTTGGGTAGGAAGTTAAGGGGGAAATTACTACCTCCTTTTTTCATCTCAGTGTTTAAGTTTCCATCTTATATGTTATCTGGGACGGAGGATACGTAAAACTACTTTCCAAATTTCAAGTTACTGGCTGCAGCAGTTTCAGCTGGCACTTTTTCCCCTTCTAACTACATTTGGACCACGTTCCTATCGATAATTTAAAAAACTACCTTATCAGTGAATAATCCTATTTATCAGATATTTTTAGTTTCAAGTTTCTATCACAGTAGTTAAGCAAAATGCTAAGGGGGAGGTATTTCCCCCTTTTAAAACCTCATGTATACGACTTTTCGAGCGATAATTCCGAAAGGTATCTTATCAGTAAATTGGTTAAATGTTATTTCGGCGTAGATAATGCCAAAAATTCCAACCTTTGGCACCCGTGCTTTTTTATTGCTAAAATTCCAGGGGCCAAAGGTTGCCCTTTTCTGATATTTTCCAATCCATAATATTATATAAGTATCCAATTAAAATAAATGAAGGTTTTACAGGTTTGGCCCGCTGAATCTTAACAACCAAAAGGGACGGGGGCTAAGGGTTGGCCTTTGCTGATATTTTCTAATGTAAAATATTATTTAAATAAGGAGTAAAATTTAATGCAAGTTGTATACAAAAACCTTAACCTTTGGCCCCTCTGAATCTTAAAAACAAAATAGATTAGGGGCCAAGGTTGGCCTTTTCTGATATAGTATTTTCTAATTTTTAATATTATTTGATTAGCCAATTGAAATAAATACAGATTTACACATAAAATTTTTAAGAACTAAATCTTAAGAACAAAATGAAACAGGGGCCAAGGTTGGACTTTTCTCAAATATTTTTAATCTATGCAAAATCTTAACCTTTGGCAAAAATTTTAATCTTGGGCCCCTTTGAATCTTAAGAACCAAATAGAACAGGGGCCAAGGTTGGCCTTTTCTGATATTTTCTAATTTGTAATATTATTTGATTAGCCGAGTGAACTGAATACAGATTTATATAGAAAATTTAATATTTGGCCCCTTGCATATTAACAATAAAAAGTGCTAGGGCCAAAGGTTGGCATTTTTTTGGCAAATACTATTTTACTAGTTTTGTATCTAAAGTTAAACCACAAATTGATCTTGGGAAATTTTTTTGGCTGGACAATTATTACGGAAAGCTTCATGTAGTATACACTGAAATTATTTTTACAGTAACTGACTGTAAAAGTTATCCGTACATTTGTTTTAAATTGATAAAATAGTTAAAACACAAAAGAAATATATTTTTTTTAATATTTTTTTTCAAATTTTTGGCATTTATTTAAAAAAATAAATTAAATATAAATACGGATTTTGTCGCCTCATGGTCTAGTGGGACCATTTAAATACGGATTGTATGTTACAGTTTAACATGTTTTGTCAAAAATATTTTTTTTATTTTATTTTTATTTATTTTTTATTATTTTTTTTAATTAAAAATAAATAAAACGTCTTTTATTTTTATAGACCTTGTAGTTAATTTTTGTATTATTTAAAAGAGCCAAATAAATAAAATATTTTTTTTATTTTTACGGATTTTCTATTAAAAGAAATAAAAAAAGAAATATCATTAATTTTTACGTATCTTTGGTTAGTGTGTTAACAGTTATTACAAATAAAAAATTATTTATTTTTTATGGATGTTATAAGTTAATTTATTTAAATTTAAAAATATATAAAAAGTACTTTGAATTTAAAGGAAAACTTAGTACAGCAGGTTTTAAGTGATTTTTCATTTATTTTAAACTACATTTTTAGTTAATTTATACTAAAAGCAATTTTAAGTAAATGTATATAAATTCATACAAAGTAAATATAGTTTCATTGTGACAACCGAATTTCGAATTAACCGTATTTTCCGGGTAAAGCAACCGAATTATTTAGTTATTGCAATCAAATGTTTTCCTGGCCTAATTAAAATTTTATACTGTTTTAATGGAAAATATGTTGCTTTAACAGAATTTATGCCGCCGCAAGCAAAAACATTGGTGGCGGTTGTAACAAGGAATCTAATTTTTTTGTGCAAATACAAATGAAAATCAATACACACTGGCACATATGTTCCCCGAAACTGTAATATTTGTTCTTTCATACTCAAACACACATAGAAGTAAACTACCCAGCAAAATTTGCAATTACCAGGTAATGTACTTACACTTCCACATTATTGTTAGATTCACTATTGTTGACCTTTGGTGTTGTTGATATGTTATGAAATTGTTTGGATTTAGGTCATAAATTTTAAAATGAAAATCCAAATATTTCGACTTGCATAACAAATCATCTACAAAATATTAAAAATAAAATACATATTTGGATTTTTATTTTAAAATTTATAACCTAGAACCAAACAATTTCAGAATAAAATAACACATAATTTTAAATACATTCAGAAAAAAAAGTTAGTAAAAAAACTTGTTAACTGTTTTCAATCCCACTTTACCATTTTTGTTCTGATTTTTAGTAAAAAAAATTAATATTTAGCAAATGTTTTTGCTATTTACATTTTTCAAATTACAGATTTTTTACAGAATATTCACAATTTTTTGTTGCTAATTTCAGAAATTATTTTACAAATTTTAAAAAACCGATTTGCTAAAATTAGACAAAAAAAAATTACTAATTTTAAAAAAGTGGATATTGAAGGAAATCTTATTTCAAATTACAACTTACACCCATAAACTTAAATTGTCTTAAAAAGTTACATAGATAAAAAACGGGATCGGAAGTGAAGATACCGACTCATGTCTAAAAATAGGACATCCACTTAAAATAGCATTAAAAAGTTTTTTTAGTTCTAAAAATCAGCCCTGAAAACAATTAAAATTTGATCTTTAAATTAAAAAAAAAATTGACTCAAAACCGAAATTAACAAATTAAAACAAAATGATAAATTCGTTTAAGTTTTTACAATTTTCAAATATTTGTTTTTTTTATTTTGTCTAAAGTATTTTTTTAAAAAATTAAAAAAAAAAATAATAAAATTTTAATGCTAGATAAAAAAAATAAATTTAAAATTTTGTACTAATATTAATAATTATTAGTAATTTTTTTTGCTGATTTTAGCAAACTGATTTTAAATTCCACTTTACAAATAGTTTACTAAAATTTAGTAGCGGCAGCTAATTTTTTCTACAAATTTTATTGTACTACACGTCAGCAGAAAAAATACCGCTGGGCTCAAATCAGTAAAATTTCCCGTAATAACAGCAATATTTTCAGTTGCTAAGGGTGTTCCAAGAAGAACGCAATTTTTAAATCTGGCAACATTCGAAGTGTCATTGTTTGACATTTGAACAATTGTTATTGTTTGCTAGTAGAAGGTACGAGGTTAGTAAACATGGAGCGCTACACGAATGAACAACGCATTCTCATTGTGAAATTGTTTTACCAAAATGGTGAAAGTTTTGCGGCTACAGTTCGCAAAGATCAATTTGGGGTCACAATAATGCTCCAAAAGAGTCAACTGTAAAGAGATTAATGGATAAATTTGCCGAAACTGGGTCTGTTAGTGATGTAAAGACAACAACGCGCCATCGACCAGGTCGATCGACCGAAAATGTCGCAGCTGTACGTGATGATGTCGCTCAAACTCCATCCACCTCAATTCGACACCGAGCTCTGCAAATTGGTGTCTCCAAATCCACTTTGCAGCGAATTTTGACGAAAGATTTGCATCTTCATGCATACAAAGTTCAATTGACTCAGGAACTGAAGCCAGCTGACCATGGACAGCGAAGGGAGTTCGTTAATTGGGTATTGGAGAGACAACATGAAAATGCTGATTTTGCCGATAAAATCATCTTCAGTGACGAGGCCCATTTTCATCTTTATGGCTTCGTCAATAGGCAGAATTGTCGCATTTGGGGTGAGGAAAATCCTCGAGTGATTCACGAGAAGCAAATGCATCCACAACGTGTCACTGTGTGGTGTGGTTTTTGGGCTGGAGGAATCATGAAAATGAGGCAGGTCAAGCGCAAACAGTCAATGGTGTTCGGTATCGTGAAATGATAACCAGTTTTTTCTTGCCTAGAATTGAAGAAATGAATGTGGAGGGCATGTGGTTCCAACAAGACGGCGCCACATGTCATACAGCCAGAGAAACAATTCAATTGCTGCATCAGTCATTTCCCGGTCGTGTTATTTCGCGTTTTGGAGATCAGAATTGGCGGCCTAGATCGTGCGATTTAACACCATTAGATTTTTTTCTTTGGGGTTTTTTGAAGTCGATGGTTTACGCGAATAAGCCGACGACGACTCAAGCTTTAAAAGAGGAAATTGGACGCTGCATTAATGAAATACCGCAGCATTCATGCAAAACGGTCATTGAAAATTTCATTAAAAGATCGCGTGCATGCCAGCAAAGCCGCGGCGGCCATCTGCACGATATATTGTTCCATACATAACCTCATTCTGTCTACTTTACGATATAATAAAGTTTTACGATTTTTTTTTGAATATCTGTGTTCTATTTAAAATTTAAAAATTGCGTTCTTCTTGGGACACCCTTTATTACAGACTTTTTTTGGTGAGTGTAGGACTGTGTAATTGGACGTAAATGGTTACCCAAAAGCTTACGAGTCATTACTAAGAAAGTAGTAAAATAAGTAGTTACTTGTAATATTGAAATCGCTGGTTAAAAATAGGGGCCAAAATAAGTACCTACTTGTAGTGAGTAAAATAAGAGCCGGAAAAAAAATTAAAAAGTTCAAAAAAATCGGTTCAAAATAAGAAACAAAAATTGTATAACTTCCTTTTCTTCATCACTGCTTAAAAGTATAGCAAAATTTTGCTGGGTATTAGTTGCTTATACTCTGAACTTGTTAACTACTGCATATCTTGAGGCTTAAACATATACACATATAAATTGATTAGTTCTACTCATGCTGTTGCTTCCTTTGTTTTCTTTTGAGTTTTTTTATTTTATTTTTTTACACATTGTTGTTTGTTTAATGCAATTGTGTTATTGTTTGGAGATTTTTATAGGTTTCTACTTATTTGTGTATGGGTATATGTGTGTGTGTGTGTTCATCTCTCAAATATTTGAGTTTTGTTATGAAATTGTTTAAAATTTACTTTCTACAATATTTCAAGCTTAATTTTTTTGGTTCGGACAAAGTCAAGGACTTTAATTACATACTGACCAAGATCTTAACTTATTTTTTTTTTGTTTGCTTTATACAAAATTGGATATGGTGTATGAAAGACCATTTTGTATTTATTTTTATTACTATTTTTTTTTCCATTTGTTGCTCTGAGTTTAAAGTTCACATTTGTAACATTTTTAAATATTCATAAAAAAACATCCTTTGAGTATAGAAATTCAATTACTCAAGTATGTTGTGCAATTTTTAGTACCAAATATTGTTCGTTATGTAAAAGAAAAAATGTTACACGTTATGAATATTTCATTTTATAATAAATTCGATATTGTAGTTGTTTTTATATATTTTCAGAATAATATTTGTAAAATAATTAAAAAAAAAAATGGAAAATCGTTGGTCATAAATTGGACACTCTTAAATGTAAATTTTTTTTTAGCAAATTAACAAAAAATAAGATCAAATGGATATTTTTAAAAATTTTCAAAAACTGGGCGAAAATATTTAATCGTATTTGGAAAATGCTAGACAATTTAAAAAAAAGTTTTTTATAGACAATTTAAAAAATTTAATTTGTTTTTTAATTCAGAATCTATTCCCAATTTTTTTGTATTAATTTATTTACCTAAAAATCATTAATTTTTTCTAAAAAATGTATTCTGGTGTCTTTTTTGTAATTCAAAAAAATTGTTCGTTTAATATTGTACATGGAAAAAATCAATAAAAATTTAAATATTTTTACTATAATCAGTTATGACTTTACTACGTATAATCAATATTGTATCTATCATATTAAGCACACTCACAATATATTTTCCGTTACCGACTGTAGTTTATTTAAAAATTAATACATAGAGTTTGTTTTTAACTGAAGAATCAATTGAAGTTCATAGAAATAAAATTTTTTTACTATTTGAATCAGTCATTCAAAAAACAAACTATAAAAATTTACAGACATTCAGTAGGAGTTGATTTAATTTTAATGTTTTCTGTTTCAAAAATAGAAATTCATATAATTAATTTTAGTTTTTTTTTTTTTACAAAAATAGTTTATTTATATGCAAAATTATTTCAATAAAAATTACAAGAAATTATTCAAATATAGATACACACATATAAAATAAAAATATATACATCTGTGTGTGTGTTGTGTTTTTAAAATTACATACAAATAAAAAATTCAATTTGAAAAACAAACCTTAAAAATAGTTTCTTTTTCTACATTTTGTCAGTTAAAAATTGATGGTAATTTTAATCGACTTTCGCTTGCTTTTACTACTTTAGTCGATTATTTAACAATGATGGAAAATAAAGAACGGGTTGAATATATTAAAAAATCAGTAATCCTCTTTTTGAATGTACATATTTTTGATTAGTTGAATGTGTATTTTAGATTATTTTTAACGAAATAATATTGTGGGTGTATATGTCATGATGTTCTAATTGTTTGTAGAATTAATATTTAAATTTTTAATGAATATTGGAGGTACCCAACTAAAAATTTCCAAATAGTATTTTTCAAACTCCTTCCCTTGTTTGGCGTTGATTTACGGACAAATCTTTTTAGGCCCAATAGTGGGACAAGTAGTTTAATTTTTTTTTTCTATTTTTACAAATTTGAATTCTAAATAAAACTACTAAACTACAATCATGTCAGAAAAAGTAAAAAGAAATTTTAAATACCTCGGAAGGACCCCGAAATTATCTCCAAAATTAAGGTTTTTAAATTTGTCCTTAAAACGTCTATAATTACCGGTCACTTTTTGGACATATTAAAACCCTCAATAAATAACTGAAGGGTTCAACCTTACAAGTACATTAAGAGCCAATTTATACGATGCAATTGATTGCGTGCAATTTTCTTAATTCCCATAGTTGCTTCCAAAGTTATGTGAAAGTGACTTTAATTGCACGAAAACTGAATGTGAATGAAGCAATAAAAGAAGAGAGAGGAAAAGAGATAACAGAACTATGCACGAAAAACAAAAACCGTGCCTTTTTTCTTAACCCGCTTACTACTTTACTCTGTTCGCCATTAAACGATAATTACACGCAATAATTGCATGCAACAAAGTCACCGTTTAAATTGGCTTTAAGTCTATCTAGAAATATTTGTAAAATAAAACAAATTTTCTGGATTTTGCAACAGACAACATTTTAGTATACTTTTTTACTTTTTATCAATTTAATATCAGAATCATTAAATTTTACATTTAAAACTAGTTAAATGATATATTATTGTAGAAAATGCATCAAAAGGGCCCACGCACATTTAAAACTGTTAAGATTGAGGCGGGCCAAAGCATGTACTTTTCTGATATTTTTCCATCCATAATATTTTATAATTAGCAAATTGCATTTAGTGCAGATTATTGGCCCCCCCCAATTATAAAAAATTCGAGGGCCAAGTGTTGGTGATTTCTGATATTTTAGAATCTACAATATTATTTTGTCGGTAATATTGTAACCAAAAAGATATCAACATATGGCCCTACTAAATTATATCAAAAATTTTAAGGGGCAAAAATGTTGGACTTTTCTGATATTTTCTAATATAGAATACTATTAGCCAATTTAGCTAACAACAGATTGCACACAAAAATATTACCTTTGTACACCTCCCGCTAAATATTAAGAAGCCAAAAATTACAGGGGCCAAAGGTTGGCCTTTGATATTTTAATAATCTATAATAATAAACTAAATACAATTTGTATACAAAAACTTCTTTAACTTTCGGCCTTCCTAAATCTTAGAAACTAAAAAAGTGTAGGGGCCATAGGTTAGCCTTTTTCAATATTTTTCAATATATAATTTTATTTCATTAGCCTTATTGCAGATATACACACAAAATTTAACGATTTGAATTGTGTATCTTAGAAATGAAAAATTGTGAGGGCCAAAAGTTGGCGTTTTGTGACAGCATCTTCCCCAAAATACTGCTTGGCTATAAAGAATGTAAAATTTTGGTTTAAAATTGATAAAAAAAAACAAAACTATATTAAAATATTGTATATTGGAAAAATATGTAAATTTGGTTCAAAATTTTGATTTCTTCTTCAAATATTTCCAAATGTAGTCAACCACTCAACTTATTTATAAAGGAGTATGGTCATGATTTTAATTCGTCTTATTTTTTTTGCCAAATTCGAATGATTTAAGAACAAATTTAGATGATGGCAATTTTCGTGATCTTCCGAGGTCCTTAAAATGCAATTCAACATTTCTCGACATGATTTTACTTAAATAAATGATAATATTATCGAAAATTTTATCCTTAAAAATATCAAAAGCTTTTCAACTATATCTCTCCAAAGGGTTAGGGGTAAAAAAAGGAAGTTTCATATTTCGGAAATTCGATTTGATGAATTCTGATTCGTAAACAGTAAAACAAAATACTGTTACGGAAATTCGATTCATCAATTTCCATTTACCCATAGAAACAGAAAATTTCATATACCAGCCCTGAAATGTAAAACAGTTGCCATCAATGGCAACCCTTCACCTAACTAATGTTGCATTAGAGTTTTTTTTCTGGCAACTTCGATACTCGACGTTTCTGGTATACAACTTTCGGACAATGCTGCCACGTTCTAGTTATTTTCACCACACTTATAAATACATGCGCAATGTGGCAAGTCAGTTCAGTTTGTAATAAAACGGTGATAAAGTAACATTGTTGAATAAATTGTGTAATCTGTTAAAATATAAAATATTAGAGCTTTACTAAAGTCTCTTCTGTTAATTGTTTTTAAGTTCTTGGGTAAATAAAGAGTTGCTATAGAAAATTTTAACTATATTTATTATTTGCAATATAAAATGAACACGATTTATTAAAGGAAAATAAATCAACGATTTTAAGAAATAAGTCTGTACACAAACTTTTGTCAATTAGTGTTATTCTTCCTTCTTTAAGTTATTCTCTTTTTTTTTTTAAATACTTTTACAATTTTGACGCGTTATTACCATTTTTACTATAGTTCTTCATTTATTTAATACTTTTTTACTCACCTGCTGTACATAGTCGGGCATCTTCATCATAACCATCCGAACAATCAGGTGCACCATCACATAAATATTGTATTGATATACAGTTGCCGTCACCAGGACATTTAAATGGCTCATAAGGATGACAGGCTTCTGTAATGAAAATCACAAACAAAAAAAAAAAAAAGAAATAATGTAGTAACAATAAGACATGAAAATAACATCAATTTAATGCTGATAAAAATGAAAAGGTCATTATTATTATTATAGTACAGACTTGTGATTTTTAAAATTTATATTAACTTTAATGGATTTTAAACAGTCAGTAAGATAAGAACAATAATTTAAATTTATATTAAAAATATTTTTATAGCAACATTTTCAAACTAAAAGATCATTAAAATTAGAATTTAAATTAAATTTATCTACTGACTTGTTTGCTTGCTGATTAAAGTATTTAACAAAATATGTAAATAAATCTTTTCATTATTTCAATCTACATTTTCATTGCTATTTTTATATTAGCATTTCTTTAAATAATTAATTATTATTTCATTGCTCACCACGACGTATAATTAATATCAATTCATTTCTTTATTATATTAATCATACGCCAACGTGCTGGTGTCCCTTAAGAAATCATTTGTTGCTTAAGAGATTAATTATTTATAAAATTTGCAAAATTCTTAGAAATAAGTTATTTTTCTCAACAAAAATATATATTTTTATTTTTTTTTTTTTTTTGTAAATTTGCTTTAGCGTCAAAAATCTCATTAATTAAATACTTGACTATAAGGAGGATTATAAAAAGACTATTATTTTTACAGTAAAGAACAATATCACTGTCTTTATGACAGTATTTTTATTATTTAATGGATTAAAGAAATTATTCAGTGTAAGAAGACAATTTATTATTTAGAGATTTTATTAAGAGTGCTTTAAGGTTGCTAATAAGAAGTAGATAATTTTTTATTATTTTTTTTTTTTACAAAAATGTTATTAAAAAGCCAATTAAACGGTTGTGTTTATTTACCAAATTGTTGGCATCGCTAAATTCATATTGTGCGATAACAATGTAAACGTTACGCACCTTTCTACCGCACACAACCAGAATACAACAATTTAGAGTATTTCTTTAGAGCAATAGAAAGCAATAAAAATCGTTAAAATAAGAAAAATCGTTAAATAAAAAAAAAATAAAATTAAAAGCGCCAATATTGAAAAAATAGCTCAAACTTAACGAAATAGTAAAAATTAAAAAAAAAAAAACATCACTAGAGTTAAAAATTTTTGAAATTGGCCCAAACTTAAAAAAAAAAATAATAAAATTGATAAAAATCGTTGATTAAAAAAATTCTGAAAAATCTCCAAATATGAAAAAAAATTAAATTAAAAAAAAAATAATAAAAATTGAAACAATAAAAAATCCATAAAAATTAAAACAAAAACATTAAAAAGAACTCCCAAAATTTAGAAAAAATTTCAGAAACTGAAACAAAAAGCCAATAATGAAAAAAGCTCAAATCTAACAAACTATTAAGAATTTAAAAAAATCTTTAGAATTGAAAAAAATTATCAAAATTTTTGAAAATCCCCAAAAATAAAAAATTGTTAAAATTGAAAAAAAAAAATCAATAAAAATTAAAAAATTACCAATTTTAAAAGAAAAATCTACAAAACAAAAAAAAAATTATTGAAAAAATCGTTAAATGAAATCGGGTGAAAAAAATTCCCAGAATATTTTAAAAAAAAATCGCCGAAATTAAAACAAAGCATTACAATATTGATAAAACTTAATGAAATCATTGAAAATTTAAATAAAATCGCTAGAATAAAAAAAATTGCAAAACTGTTAAAAATCGCCAAAGCTAAAAAAGTCATTAAAATTGTAAACAAATTGTTTAATAAAAAAAAATCGGTAAATCACAAAAAATCTCCAAAATTGAAAATACTGAAAAGTCGCCAAAATTGTAAAAATCTCACTGATTGGATGAATTCTCACTGATGGATAAACAGAATCGAAAACAAAAAAAATTGTCAAAATTTTTAAAACCCACAAAAATAAAAAATTGCTAAAATGGAAAAGAATCAGCAATAATTTAAAAAATCTTCAACTTTGAAAGATAAATCTAAAAACTTACAAAAAATAAAAAAATGAGAAAGAATCGTTAAAAAAATCGATAAAAAAATCTCAGAATTCTGAGATTTTTTTTAAGTTAACTTAAAAAAAATCACAGACATTGCAACAAAGAAATACAATATTGAAAACATTAAATGAAATCGTTGAACATTTAAATAAAATCGCTTGAATTAAAAAAATGGCAGAAATTGCTGAATAAAAAAATTGGTAAAATTCAAAAAATCTCCAAAATTGGAAATACTGAAAAGTAGCCAAAATTGTAAAAATCTCACTGATTGGATGAATCGTTAAAATTTCTAAAAAATTTCCACCATTACAAAAATGAAAAAAAAAATAGCTTAAATTTAACAATATGTTTAAATTTGAAAAAGTGCTGGAATTAAAAAATTTGACAAAAATTATAAAAATTGTCAAAAGTAAAAATAGAAAATCAGAAGAATAAAAAACAATTCATAAAAAGAAATCTACAAATTTAAAAAAGTACAAAAAAATAAAATCATAATAAAAATAAAAATAAACATTGTAGCAACAAAAAATCGTTAAAAATTAAAAGAATCAATACAAAATTCACAAAAATTAAAAAAAAAATTCCTCAAATTAAAACAATATTAAGCCAATATTGAAAAAATAGGTAAAATTTAATGAAACCATTAACTGACGCCAAAATTAAAAAAAAATCGCCAAAATATCAAAAAATCCTTAGAAAAATCGAAATAAAAAACTCAATATTAAAAAAAATATATGTGAAATTTAATAAATAACAGACGCCAAAATTAAAAAAAAATCGCCAAAATATCAAAAAATCGTTAGAATTGAAAAATTCTCCAAAATTAAAAAAATTGTTGAAATTGAAACAAAAAAACCCAAGATTCAAAAAAAAAAAAAAAATAGGTAAAATTTAATAAAACCATTAACAGACGCCAAAATTAAAAAAAAAAATCGCTAAAATATCAAAAAATCGTTAGAATTAAAATTCACCAAAATTAAAAAAATCCCCAAAATTGCAAATAAAAAATCGCCCAAATTAACGTAAATCGCATAATTGAAAGAAAATTACCAAAAAGATTGCCGAAATTGAATAAATTAATTATAAAAAATCGCCTAAATTTGAAAAATCGTCAAAATTAAAAAAAAAGTTCCAAAAAATTTTAAAAACGTCAAAATTACAAAAAAAACTTTAGTGGAAAAAATTGCCAAAATTAAAAATATAAAAAATTTTAATAGTTCTCCAAAATTGAAAAGAAAAACAAAAATCGCCAAATTTGAAAAAAAAAACTCGCTTATTGAGGAAATCGCCAAAATTCAAAAATCGCCAAAATTAAAAAATTAAAAATAAAAAAAAACCAACAAAATAAAAATAATCGTTAAAGTTAAAAAAAAATTTTTAAAATCTAAGAAAATTGCCAGATTTTTCTTTTAAAATTTTAAGATAAGGGCGACTAATGTTTTTTTTTTTTTTTGGCGATTTTGGTATTGAACATCCTTGAGCCAAAATTGTTGTCCGTTTATTGTGAGAATACCTCGAAATTTTGTATACAAAATGGTACATTTTAATATTTTGTTAAAATCAAAAATTTTCTATTAAAATATAGATTTTTTTAAAGAGATTTTTAAAGTGTCTTTTTATTTTCAAACAACATTTTTAAACCTCTACACCGATCTTGGCATTACTTGGGGATTTAGCTATAATTTAAAAAAAAAAAATTGCAAAATTTAAAATAAAAAAAATTAAGCTCAAAAAATATTTTTCTACTTATTTATTTAAATAAATAGTTAATGAAACAAATTTTGTATGAAAATTTTACTTTTTAAAGCTCCTTTAACTTGATAAAATGTTTAGAAATTAATACTTAAATTTTTTAATCTTAAATCAAGTATTTTTCAATTTCCTTTGCAAATTATAGAGTTTGTTTTCTTAAGTTCATATTTCTTATTGTTTGTATTTACAACAATTTCAGGCCAAATTACATAATGTTCAGTTAAATTTTACTCAACAGTTAAACTTAAATTTTATGTGGAAATCAACAAGAAATGTTTTAGTTAAAGTCTTATTTAGTATGAAACGAAACATTGTGAATTAAAGACTCAATCTTGATAATACCACATTTAATATATTTTTACCTTTTGCCTAAGAGACCGTAATATTTTGTGTGTTTGTTACCTTAATACCAGCTCTTTATAGTTATACACTCAAAATAGTTTGTAGTTTAAATTTACTAAAAATGTATTTTAAAACAAATGAAAAATTACTTAAAAACCGGTCTACTAACTTTTTGTTTAAATCAAAACTTTTTAAATGCTTATAAATTAACTTAAAAAATCCGTAAAAAATAACTTTTTTTTATTTATTTCAACTAAACACAAATTCGTAAAATGATATTTCCTTAATTTTTTTCTTTTAATTAGTTATCTTAAAATTCCGTAAAAAGTAATGATTTTTTCCATTATATCAGTTTTTAACTGCCAACTAATTAAATACAAAATCCGTAAAAATAAATGATTTATTTAATATTTTTTAATATTATAAGAATAAAGTATAGTCTGTAAAAAAACGACTTTTCATTTATTTTGCTTATTTTGACTATCAGACAATTAACTATAAAAAATAAAAAAAACTTTTTTGTATCAAATAATTTTAAATGAAAAATTAACTGTACCGTGAACTTATTAAATAAACTACAGTCAGTTACGGTAAAAAATATTTTGAGTGTATGGGTGTGGTGTAATATACTATGATTTTTTTTGTAGAATCTGATAACATTTTGTAGGCCATTACACACAAAAAACGGATATAAAGTTTTTTTTTTTAGTTTGCAATATGTTAGTATGAGCTAAAAGCATTAAAAAGCTATTAAACTCAAGTGCTATTTTTTTATAACTTAATTACAATTATTAACTGTGAATGGAGTTGTTGAATGTAGGCAAAATAGAAAACGTTTTGGGTAAAACGTAATATGTAATGAAATTAAAGTTAAAAAAAATGTAAAAGGAGAATAATATTCAGAGATGACAAGTTTGACTTTCCATGTTAAAATCGAAATATATATGAACATACATGATTATACATGGGCTTGTGTACGATTATATATGAGTATGTATGATAATATACGTTTATCCATAGTTCTATATAATACCATGTATAGTCTCATATATGACCATATATCTTCGGCTCCCAAATTTGAGGGTATTTTTTCGTATATGACCATATATAATCATATATTATTCATATATCATATATGACCATATAAAGCTATATACAATCTTAATTTCGGATCCGAAGGTATATGGAAATAAATGAAATCATGTATATGATCGTATATGGTCATATATGATCTTATATTATTCATGTATCATATATGATCATATAAAGCTATATACAATCTTAATTTCGGATCCGAAGGTATATGGAAATAAATGAAATCATGTATATGATCGTATATGATCATATATGATCATATATTATTAATGTATCATATATGACCATATAAAGCTTTATACAATCTTAATTTCGAATCCGAAGGTATATAAAAAATAAATGAAATCATGTTTGATCATATACTGAATTATGTATGGGCATCAGAGAACTGCAAATGCTGATTGCAAAACGTTCATACGCAATCAACACAAGAATAAATATGTGTTTGCGTTCAAACGTTGAATATACTTCAATACACATATTTGTTGATGATTTTAAATCAATCAAACGACGTGCAAATTGTTGTCACTGATTTATAATCATCGGTCGTTTTTATACCATTGATTTTCTTCTGTTCGTTTGAGTCAACAATAATTATTTTGATGTAGAATAAATCAGAAAAAGCAATAAATAAAGCGTATGTGTGTATTCATAATTAAAACAAAATAGTTTCTTATCTATAAAAAGGGGGTGGTTTTGTAGAAACACATTTCATAAATTAGGGTGGGTCTACAATACGTTTTTTTAGAATTTTTATTAGTAATACCAAAATATTGTTCTTTGTGAATTTTTTTTTTTTTAAATTTAGGTCGATATCTCAGGCTCTCCCAATCCCGTCAAAGTTATATATTGCCTAATTTTCCAATCAAAATAGAAGAAAAAAAATTTAGACAATATTTAAATTTTTCTGTATTAGGCAAGCGTGAGATATCGACCTAAATTTTTTGCATAAAACATAATCGACAGATGATTCACACTGATCCCAATTACGCGTTCAGTAACATGATGCTGAATTTATTCTACAGTGAATTTTGTTGAATTATTAAATGTGAACAAGAATTTTTGTGTATGATTAAATCAAGAAAAAAGTTGATTTTGCAATTCTCTGATGGGCATATACCGGTCCATGTGTGATCATGTATGTTCATATACATATATTGTAAATAAGAGATTTCCTCCGTTAGCTGGGGTAAGCTCGCGGGGGTAGGGATCGTCACAGAAATTTATTTGATTCAGACGTGATTTTATACCTTAATTCATTTATTGAGGTTAGGACTATAGGATTGATAAGGAGAGAGAGAGAGAGAGGAAGAGAGAGAGGGACAAAAAGAGAGAATGAAGGGGCGACCTGGGACGGCACGCTTCTTCTGATGAACTACGTCTAGGTGAGGGCAGCGACCTGGGACGGCACGCTCCCTCTGGTATCTTCACAAGGAAAGAACAATGACCGGGGACAGCACGCTTCCTCTGATGTCTTCACAAGGAAAGGACAGCGACCGGGGACGGCACGCTCCCTCTGGTATCTTCACAAGGAAATAACAGTGACCGGGGACAGCACGCTTCCTCTGATGTCTTCACAAGGAAAGGACAGCGACCGGGGACTGCACGCTTTCTCTGATGTCTTCACAAGGAAAGGACAGCGACCGGGGACTGCACGCTTCCTCTGATGTCTTCACAAGGAAAGGACAGCGACCGGGGACTGCACGCTCCCTCTGATGTCGTCACAAGGAAAGGAGAGCGAGTACGTCTTGGTGAGTGCAGCGACCTGGGAGGGTATGCTCCCTCTGGTATCTTCCTCTGATGAACTACGTATGAACTACTTTGATAAAGTGAGAGGGAGAGAAAGAGATAAAAAGAGAGAGAGAATGAAGGAGCGACCTTGGATGGCAAACTCCTTTTGGTGTCTTCGAAGTGGGAGGACAGCGACCGGGGACGACACTCTTCCTCTGATGAGAACCTTCCAGGATATTCGCAGGCCTCCAAGGATCTTTAAGGACATCCGCAGGATCTTCAAGGATATAAGCAGGACTTCCAAGGATATCAGCAGGACCTTCAAGGATGTTCGCAGGACCTTCAAGGATTTTTACAGGACCTTCAAGGATATCCACATGATCTTCAAGGATATCAACAGGACCTTCAAGGATATTAGAAAGACCTTTAAGGATATCAGCAGCACCTTTAAGGATATCAGCAGGACCTTCAAGGATATCAACAGGACCTTCATGGATATCCGCAGGACCTTCAAGGATATCCGCAGGACCTTTAAGGATATCAGCAGCACCTTTAAGGATATCAGCAGGACCTTCAAGGATATTCGCAGGACCTTCAAGGATATCCGCAGGACCCTCAAGGATATTCGCAGGACCTTCAAGGATGTTTGCAAGATACTTACAGCTTGTCAAAAGATGCTCGCAGGATTATAATTCAATATTAGTGGTAGATTAGGTTCACGGCTGCTGGCGACTGTACAATTTTAAGAGTTTTTAAAACGGAAGCGGGGACTAGCCTTACTTCTGTGATAAACATCTTGCCAAATAAATATATATTAGATTTATTCGATGTTGCTCTTTATATACCCCTAATGGCAGCTAATTGTAGTTGTCGCCAGTATAATAACAACGTGTGTATTCAATATTTCGTTATACATGGTTTTTTTTTGTCATTATTTCCTTTTTTTGGTAGCTTTTCTGAAGACAATTGAGTTTAAAATTACTTTTTCATATATTTTTTGCCTTAGTGGTTTTATTCTAATAAAAAAATATGCTTTTTCTGCTACTTTTTTTTTTAGTACTTTCTTCCAACTTTTTTACTTTTGCCATTTTTTGTTTTTTTATTTTTCCGTTTTAAGCATTGAAAACGCTTTTTCTTAAGATTTTTGAGCTTTTTCTATTTTGCTTTTTCTATTTTTTTCCAATAAAAAAATATTTTTTTGCTAGTTTTACTTTTTTTAAATTTTTTTTTTCTTAACTTTTTTACCTTTGCTTTTTTCCAATAATTTTTTTTGTTGTATTTAAACATGGAATTTTGCTTTGGTTTTCATCTTCTCTGATAATATTATTGTTATAAAATTAAACTTTCTGTTTATGGGGAAATTATGCCAGGAATATATTAATATTTTACTTGGCTTAATTTAAAATCAACATTTATATTTGTATTAGTTAAAATTTCTTAACATATATTTAAACTTGCCTGTACTTACTTACGTATGAGTAATATTTGTATTTTTTTTTTAATATTACTTATACGCTGTGGGGTGCGAATTTTAATTTTAAACCTCCACGATTTATTGTTTTAACATTTCAGCTGTTTTATTTTTGTTTGTAAGTTTTCTTTATGGTATTTTAAAATAAAATTGAATTGCAAATCAAAATCAGAAAAGTAAAAAATAACATAACAAGTTTTCAATGGAATATATTAAGCGTAGTTATGGGGCAGAAAATAAATATTTATTTATGGAAAAATACGAATATTAAGTTAAAAAAAAGCATTTAAAAAATTTGCTTTTTTTTATTTTATAAAATTTTATACATTTAATAAATTTACTTTAAAATGATTTAACATTAGAAATTAATTTTCTTAAATATTACTTTAATATCAAAATGTTGTTAAAATATTTAGAAAAATAAATTTGCTAAAAAAAACTAACAAATTTTCATTTGAACATAGCAAATTGTACAGATAAAAAGATTTGTTTTCATTAAAATATTGTTGCTGTTACTAATGAAATTAATTTAAGCAATTTTATTTATTTTCCAAAGCAAAATAAGTTGCTTTAAACATATTCTGGCTATGAAAATAAAATATTTTTGTAGATACAAACTTAATTAAATTTTCTCTTTAAACAAATTTCTAATTATTTCGTTTTTTTATATTACTTTTATAAGCTTGATTAAATTATACGATATATTTAATTTTATGGAGATTTTTTTTTTGTATATACAACAAAATTTAAATATTTTGTTCTAACTTATAACGCTTTAAAATGGGTAGTTTACCCAATTTCCTAAAATTATCTAAACTTTAAATTTGTTTTGTAGTTTTTGTTTTTTCTTTTCCTTACTTCTATATTTCTTGCTGTTTAACCCAGCTTGATGACCTGTAGTAACATTTCAGCATGTTCATGTTCATGCCTTTGCCTTTATCTTGTTAAGTTGTTTTACAATGTTAAAACAATCAATTGAATTTTGTTGCAAACAGAAAATTGACTTTAACTCTGTTAATGTCAATTGCTCGATTTAACAAAAAAGGAAGGAAGTGAAATAAGTATAAGTATAAAAAAGGATCAACATTTATAAAATACATACCTTAAGTTGTATTTGCTTAAATTTCAATTCTTTTTTTTTTTTTTTTGAAAATTTATAATATTTAGTTTGTAGGGTGAAAAAACCTCTTAGACTTTTGTATTGTGTATCAACAACGAACTGTTTCTTTTTTATTGTTTGTATAAATTTCCATACCATTAATTCTTAATATTTAACTTACTTTTAATCAAATTAAAACTTATGTTAAAAGGAAATACATCTCATAATAAATTCTATAAATTTTTTATATTCCGCTTAATGAACAAAATACATAAACATAACCTATAAACATATTCAAGTAAATTTATTAATGAATTTATTTAAAAAAAGAAATAAGAAAAGGATCCTTGCTTAGCAAGAATATACATTTTATTCATATAAAATAAACATTTTATTCATATAAAATGAACATTTTATTCATATAAAATAAACATTTTATTCATATAAATGAGATTATGATTGTATTTCTACGAATTTCATAGATATCCTTAAGAATAGAGGAAAACTTATAAAACTATTGAAACGAATATATAATTATTTATAAGAACGTATCAAAAAATTACTTGAAGTTATAAAGAAAGATGGAACAAAGAGACACTATTAAGGTTAACGATTAAGGTTAACGATTTCATCATGTATTGTTTTATAACAAGATACATGATTTCCTTGGATAGATTACATTGTTTTGGTATCGATTTGATAGGTATTATTTGATTTTATCATTATTTTTATTTATCGCTATTTCTCATTCGATTCTGGGTTTTACCGATTTTTATCGAATTTGTCGGGCTTTATCGATATTTATCGAATTTGTTGAATTTATCGATACATGATTTACTTGGAAATATTCTAGCGTTCTGGTATCGAGGTATTATTAATTTTCATCATTATTTTTATTTATCAATATTATTATCGATATTTCTGATTTAACCGATTTTATCGATACATTAAATGGGTTTTACCGATTTTTATTGCATTTGTCGGTTTTTATCGATATTTGCTGAATATATTGATTTTATCGATATTTATCGATATTATCAATAATCATGGATTTTCTATATATTTATCGATATTTCATCGAATTTTGGCAAAATTTATTAATTTTATCGATATTTATCGGTAAATATTGTGACTTTTCGATATGTATCGATATTTGTCTATATTTCTGCAATTATCTGGCATGTGATGGGAATCGATTGATATTGATCGATAATTTTAGATATTACCGATATATCGACTTTATCGATATATTACATTGATTTTACGGATATTTTTATCGAATCTATCGGTTTTTACCGATATTTTCATCGAATTTATTTCATTTGTCGATATATGTGGATACTCATAAATTTTAGCGATATATATTGATTTTATTATTTATCGATAAATATTGTTATTTTTTGATATGTATCGATATATATCGGATTTCTGCAAATATCTGGCATGTGATGGAAATCGATTGATATTGATCGATAATTTTAGATATTACCGATATATCGACTTTATCGATATATTATCTTGATTTTACCGATATTTTGATCGAATTTATCGGGTTTTACTGATATTTTTATCGACTTTATTTGATTTGCCGATATTTGTGGAAACTCATAAATTTTAGCGATATATATTGATTTTAACATTTTTTATCGATAAATATTGTTATTTTTTGATATGTATCGATATATATCGGATTTCTGTAAATATCTGGCATGTGATGGAAATCGATTGATTTTGATACAATTTTATATTTTAACGATCTTTGCTGACTATCCATATACTACATCGATCTTACCGATTTTTAACGGATTTATCGGTTTTATTAATAATTATCGAATTTAAAAGTTTTTATCTATATTTATCAATATTATTAATATTCAACGATTTTCTTGATATTTATCGATACTTATATATTTTAGCGAAAGTTGTTAATTTTATCGTTATTTATCGATAAATATGGTTTTTGTATGTATCAATTTATCGATTACTGCAAATATCTGGCATGTGATGGAAATTGACTTAATAATTATATTATATACATTTTTATCGAATGTATTGGTTTTTATTAATATTTATCGAATTTATAGATTTTTATCTACATATATATCGTTTATCGATTTTATCGATATTATTAATGTACATATATCGATTTCCGTGATATTTATAGATATTTATACATATAAGCGATATTTATTGATTTTATCGTTATTTATCGATTACTGTAAGTAATTGGCATGTGATGGATATCGATTGATATTGATATCAATCGATTTTAGATTTTACCGATATATTGACTTAATAAATATATTATATAGATTTTTTTCTGATGTATTGGTTTTTTATTAATATTTATCGAATTTATAGGTTTTTATCTATATTTATCGATATTATCAATGTATATCGATTTTCTTAATATTTATCGATACTTACAAATTTTAGCGATATTTATTGATTTTATCGTTATTTATCGAAAAATATTTTTTTTTAGGTATGTACCGATATTTATCGATTTATGAAAATATCTGGCATTTGATGAAAATCGATTTTGCCGTCTATCAATACATCGAGTTTTAACGAATTTATCGATTTTTGTTTATATTGATCGAATATATCGGTTTTATCGATATTGATCGAAATTATTAATGTTTATCGATTTTCTTAATATTTATCGATACGTATATATTTTAGCGATATTTATTGATTTTATCGTTATTTATCGTTATTTATAGCTAAATATTGTTATTTTATGTTAAGTTTCGATATTTATCGATTTCTGCAAATATCTGACATGTAATACAAATCTATTGATTTTAATCGACTCTATTAAAAATCTGTAATTAAATAGTGAATAGAAAAAACGACAAAGGGTATTTAAATTGTTTATAATCGTTTCAATTAAAGCCGTTGTGAGATTTACATATACTCATCTTTTTTTAAGTTAAAAATAATACAAAATATTGGGGATAGAAATATCAATAATTATTGTTATTAAAATTTATCGGTAATATTTATCAATTTTATAAGTTTAATGATTTTCTTAAAGTTTAGTTTTTTTTTTAAGTTTAAGAAAATTGCCAAAACTTATTGCAATTGATAAAATATTTCAAGAAACTGTTATGAATTAAGTTAAAAGAATTTTGTATTATAATAATTTGCTTACCCTAGCATTTTGTCTCACCTTTCAAATGCTCTTTTATTATTTTTTTTTGTTCTAACAATAACACTGTAGAAGTATAAAAATATTTTGTTAAATTTAATACTTTACTAAATATTACGCCTATTTGAAAACACCCAACTCTATTTTTCAATATTAAAATAAAACTTTATAAGATTTTTAATTTCATTCATTAAATTTTATGGCAATTGCTTATTTCCAAAGAAACAATTTGTATTTTAATTTAACATTTTAATCTTAGTACATACTTACTACTTAAAATCATTCGAGGAAATTAATAATTCCCTAAGATATAAAATTTAATGATATTTCTGTTTCAAAAAGTTTTCAAGTAGATAAAATAAATGTTTAATTTTTAATTAAACAACTACACCATAAGTTAGTTCATTAATTATTTTGTTTATTAAATATTTATAACAATTGGAAGAAAACTAACAAGTTAGTAATTCACAAATATTAAGCGCTTGTTTTTTGTATACAAATATTTATTTTCATTTTCATTATTTTTCCCTTTTGATGGCTGTTGTGTGATTTTTAGCTTTTCCACTTGATTTCTTTTGAAAATGTCATGTCAAATAACATTATGATTAAACAGCAGTTATAATAAAAGTTAATAAATATATTTAATATAATAAAAGAAATAAAAAAGCAATAGAATAAAACAACACAGATATTAATAAAATTGGATAGATTTAATCGTTTAAAGATACAAAATCTAACAAATTAAAATTGTCGGCTATTAAGAGAATTTTATTTGTGTGTTAATTTTATTATAACTAAATATAAATGGTTTTGTAGCAAGAGCTTATATTCAATACCCTCTATGAACCAAAACAAATTTTTTTCCAGGAGAGGAAAAAGACTGATTTATACCCACACTCTTAACCCTTAAATGCATGATTTCTTCTTTCAAACCATTTTTTATAGATGATTTCTGGAGACATGTATATTCCGAGAAAAAAAGACAAAAATATATATAACATTAAGAAAAAACGTGATTTTTTTTTGGAAAAATAGGGTTTGGATACAAAGAGTAATTGCGAATTATTTACACTTCAAAACCAGTTTGGCAAAAACAGTGTGTATACAAGGGGTCCCAATGTAAGAAAATACGTTGCTGTGTCCCAAAAGTGGTTTTTAATGAAAAAAAAGATATGTTGCCAATTGGCCACACCTTGCATTTAAGGGTTAAAGTGTTAATCAAGCTATCTTCTATTATATTTGTTAAATATGACAACTAAATTCTATGTATAAAAATAATATTAAATTTTATGTTATTCGCGTCGCTATGGTTGATAGAGGGTATTGCATTTAAAAAATTCAAGATTTTTTTTTGGGCTGATAGAGGATATTGTACAATAAAAAAAATGATGACGGATACTCAATCGCAATACATTGTAAGAAATTATGAGACATTTAGTCCTATTAGTAGATTTTTTATTACAATTTGTTATAAATAGCATGATTTACATTACACACCGAGACAAAAATCTTATTGTAGATTAGTTAATTAGATTAACGAGCAAAAACCAAAAAAAGTCAATCGCAGATTTAAATAAATTAACATTAATTTTATTTCAGAATACAGATATTCAACAAATAAATTGGTTTTTAAAATCAAAAGTTGTGTTTCAAATGACAGTTTTTTAACTGAATAGGTTGCTATAAAAAAGCCATTTTATTGAACATTTTTAACAGAGTTGTTGAAAAAAATAAACTCAATTAAGAATAGAATTTTTCACAACATTTGGCAGAATTAAAAACAAATCCTACAAACCTTTTAGTTAATTTGGACAAAAGAGATTTTTGGTACACCATTGCAAATGCAAAACAAAAACTAAAATTATACCAAACACCTTTTAAAAATAATAGGCAAGCCCTTAACCAAAATTCCCATTTATTTTATGATTTTATTTCAATATTTCCCGGCAATGAACTTCTCGTTGTGTAGATTTTAATATAAATTACAAAAAAAAAAAAAAAAAATTAAGTACTCTCCCATAATTGTTCCTTATTTTTATTTTGTAAGCTACACTTCAAAATCCATTGATTGAATGACATTTCTTTAGAAATCCGAAAATATTTTTTACGGGACATACTAATAAAGAAGCATTTAAATGGTCTTGATATGTTAGTATTAGTTCAGTTGTAGATAAAATTTTCATAATATATTCAGTAAGTCGATTAACCTCAATGTGGTTGATAGAGGGTATTGCATTCAAAAAAAATCCTATGGTTGTTAGAGAATTAACAAATATTAAATAAATTTACTTAAATAGGTTTTTTCTCTTTGTCAAATATTTAGCAGTGAACAGTTTTCCCTCAAAAAGTTATTTTACAAGAAATTGGTTGATAGAGGGTATTGCATATAAGGCCTCGATATTAAAGTTTTGATATTTTGTGATTAAATAAATAGTTGAGTAATAGGCGTATGAGTGATATATAATTGTTATATAAAAATAAATATTACTTATACGTATAGATAACTTAGTGTTCTAACTAAGTATATTATAATTATTATTATCTATGTCAACGTTACTGTCTTAACTTCTTTGATTTAAATAAAATTAATTTGTCTTTTTTGAAGAAAAATTTAACTGTAATTGATTTTGATTTATTTGATATTTAAAATTTTGCCACTGAAAATGCTAAATGTGCTTACTACATATATTTTGCTGACTATTAAAAACTCATTAATTATATTAATCATTATTATATTATCAGTTTAAAAATGTATTACATTGCAGACATTTATTTTTTGTCTCAAATTCATTTAACTTGTAAATGTATTATAATTCAATCAATCAAAAATGATTTAAGTACATTATTTACCATTATTTCATTGCAAGTTGTACAATCAAAATAGTTAACAATGAAATCCAACAATATTGATTGATTTTTGTTGTCAGTTAAGAAAATCACACTTAAGTATGTTGCAACACATCAACAACAAAACCCACAAAGCTCGTATAAGCTTACGGATCAAACTTTTCTAGTTAGAAGTCCACCCAAAAATTTCCTTAATACAAGATTTTCAAGACTGTTTATTAGATTTTTTCATATATACATGAAATTCATGTGACAATTACAAAAATGATTGATTCCAATTTCAATCTCTTGACTTTATATATTTACCAGATTTTTGCTGTTTTATTTTACAAACACGTATTTACAAATTTTGAAAAGAAATCAATTGAAGCCTCAACACCAGCAACAATCATCAACCATATCGAGAATACAAAACAAATGGAGCACAAGTGCATGCAATACTTTTAGTGATAACTAAAAAACATTTGATTGTATTCAATACAAATGAAGTAAATTCTGTCAATGTGTGACAGCATGAATTGAGTGCTATGTGTTGTTGTATTAAGGTGACAGTTATTTTCTATTTTAAATAAGATCTAACCGTTTTCTTATCTAAAAGGTTCGATATCATATATTCCTTAAATTCTTACAGAATGTTAATATACATTCTGTAAGAATTTAAGGAATAAATATATGATCATATATAACCTTTTATTAGCATATGTATATTTTTATATAATTTTTCGTTATTTTTATCTGCATGTCATAAGCCATTGATGGAATTTTTTAAAGAATTCGTAAAACATATTTTACGGGACACACTAATAAACAAGTATATCTTAAATACAGTTGTAGGAAACAATATCATTTAATATATTTAGCAATAATTCATTTCGAATAAGTCGATTTACCTTAATGTGGTTGATAGAGGGTATTGCATTCAAAAATAAATCTTATAGATATTAAATAAAATGTACTTAAATTAATGTTAATGGTTTGAATACGAAGCTATATGGTCATATATAAGAGTTTTACAAACTTCAGCCAATTATGTTTCACCCTTAATAAAGGTTGCATGCACAAATTCCCTGAGTATACTCCAACTTATTCCAACAGAAAGTCTGTTATTGTTTAGCCATTTGCTAAAGGAAGTATTGAATTGAGGTTTCCTTTATTGTGGTGTATTGATTACAAAAACTACGTTTTATTACAAAAAAAAAAAACACAAGTTATTGTAATCTTAGATGACTGAATGAACAAAAATCGCTATAAAAGTCAATAAATCAGTTATAAACATCTTGTTTTTTAACACCCTCACAGTTTTTATATGATATTTTAATAGTTTTCTTTTTTTACTAGACTTATTTTATTCTTAACAGAGTTTAGTTATTTTTTTTATGGGCCATCACTTGTTTATTGACTTGTATTCATATGCTGGTAAATCCCATAATCCATCCCAATATAACTTGTATATATTTATATGAAAGGCGTAAATTTTATTAGCACTCAAATTTAATAGGCGTTTATTGAAAAAAAAAGGAAAAATTATGATGATTGTTGCAAAGTTTTGTTGGCTAATAAATTTTTATGGGAATTCTTTAATTTTTTTTTAAACAATAGCAGTTTAACTAATATATTTGCTAATGTTTTCCAAAACAAAATTTAAATTTAACTGTTTTAATTTTAACGGGATATTTAATAATTGAACCTTAGTATTTTAATATCTTTCTATAAATTTTAATTGGAATTATTTAAAATTTTTTTTCTATTTATTTGCTGCACTATTGTGAAATTCATTGTGATTCATTCATCATTTGTCATCTATCTTGATTGTGTTTTCATATATATATATTTTTTTATTGTGAATTATATGGAATTAATTTATATTTGGCATTTAATTTATTGTGATGACATTGTAGTCCCAGCAAAAAAAAAGTAGCAAAAGAAGAGAAAAAGAAGCAGTGATTTTGATTCCAGTGTTGTGAAAATTTGGATCGGAACCAATGATTTTTACATAGGGGTGTCATAGGGTGGAAGTTTTCTTTTATGGTCCTTTTTCATTGCATCTAAAGCCCTTCTTATGGTTTAGTGAAAAATTAAATCTTTTGTTCTCCCCAAATAAATTTTGAATTTGTAATTTAGATTTCTACAGGACATCAGTAATCCGGCCTTAGCCTCATTTTCACAATCTCCCGTTAGCTTCTACCTGGGAATTTAACTGACACATTTGTTGTTGGTTCCTATACAAAGTTTGAGTTTTACTGTTCGTTAAATTTTAGCGGGAAATTCAGCAATCGGGCCTTATTTATCTCTATTCGAAATTCTTGCAATTTTTACTACAATAAATTTTTTACTTTTTGTAGCGTCATAGATTTCATTAAAAATCTAGATTTCATTAAAAATCACATTTTTATAAGTTGTAAAAAAGAATTTCCTTAGAAGAGAAAAATCAGAACTAAACGATACTTTAGAATCAATGAAAAATTAATTCCTTAAGAATCAATTCCATTTATTTTGCTGGGGTAAATTCATTGAAAACATAATATAATATTTTTATTTAAAAAGTTCACTGATTTGCATAAATTTAATTAGTTTCTAACAAAACAAAACAAAGGAATATGTATTTAATTTAACCTGACGTATGAGCAATATTTTGGTCATGTATTAATATAACGTATACGTGTGGGTGTACTTGAAAGAAATTGTTGTGAAATACACACTCACCAAAAAAAAGTCTGTAATGGCAACTGAAAATTTTGCTGTTAGCACTGGAAATTCTGCTAATTTGAGCCCATCGGTATTTTTTGCTAATCTTAGCAACACATGTCTGCTGACGTGTAGTACAATGAAATTAGTAGAAAAATTAGTAGCCGCTACTAAATTTTAGTAGGCTTTTTGTAAAGTGGAATTTGCTAAAATCAGCAAAAAAAAAAATTACTAAATACTATTAATATTAGTACAAAGTTTTAGATTTATTTTTTTTTATCGAGCATCAAAAATTTTGATTATATTTTTTAAAAGATGTTTTATACAAAATTAAAAAAAAATCAAAGGCTTAAAAATCTTAAAAATTGTTAAAACATAAACGAATTTATTATTTTGTTTTAATTTGGTAATTTCTGTTTTGAAAAATATTTTAGTAATTTTTTTTTTTACTTTTAAGGTTAAATTTAATTGTTTTTAGGGCTGATTTTTAGAACTAAAAACCCCTTTTTAGTGCTATTTTAAGTGGATGTCCTCTTTTTAGACATGAGTCGGTATCTTCACTTCCGATCCCTTTTTTAATCCTATGTAACATTTTAGGGCAATTTAAGTTTCTATGTATAAGTTTAAATTATTAGAAATAACATTTCCTTCAGTATCGACTTTTTTAAAATTAGTAATTTTTTTTTGGTAATTTTAGCAAATCGGTTTTCAAAAATTTGTAAAATGATTTCTGAAATTAGCAACGAAAATTTGTAGATATTCTGAAAAAATTCTGTAATTTGTAAAATGTAAATAGCAAAAAGATTTGCTAAATAATAATTTTTTTACTAAAAATCAGTACAAAAATAGTAAAGTGGGATTGAAAACCGTTTACAAATTGTTCTACTAACTTTTTTTTCTGAGTGCAAATAGAGGTATTTTTAACAATTATATTATTGTTATGAAAATGTAATATGTTTTTAATTTTTTATTTAAAATATTACAAATACTAACTTATTCAAAAATGTTGCAAAATTAACAGTTACTAACCCCCCCCCCAACAACTTTGTCTTACATTTCAAAACAGCATTTCATAAAATGTTAGTTTCAAATTTATTTATATCCAATGGAAACTATCAACTTTATCCACAAATTGTAAACGATAAACAAAGTCATGTTTTAGCATACAAATTGTTTAAATAGTATTCCCTAAACCACTATACAATTATTATAAAATGTTATGACAAACACACACTTTTGTATATATTTATTTAAAATATATAACACACACACACACGCAAATACATTTTTATTATCGCATGACAACTGCATAAGAATGAAAAAAAAAAATAAAATAAAATGTGACACAAAAAATATTGTCACTTATAAAACCGTGCTGGTAACGGCAATGGTAATGGCATTAACGTAATGATATTAAAATAAAATGGCTTAAATACAAAGTAGGATAAACTCGTTTTCAAACTCACACATGCATAATCATAACACATAATAAATAGGCACGACACCAGTGGCAGATGTTTTAAAAAAAAAAAATTTTAAAACCCGTAGTATTTTTTTTTTCGATGAGAATGAGTAAGATAGTTGGATTACTCATTAAATTTGTTATACACTGGAATTGAGTATAAATATTAAAGGCCTTCTTGAATGCATTTTTAACAGGTTTCAAAGCATTTACCAGTGTTGTAAATACTAACGAATATATGTTGCATGTTATGTTTCGTGAAACAAAATGAAACGATCACAAAAGTAAACGAAACAAAATACACACAAAAATATTGGAAAATATCTTTACGATATCTCCAGATAAGATATCTTTAGATAATATCGTAAATTATATTAGGCAATGATTTTATAACTTAGAGACAGCAACGAATATCAATGAATAATTAGAATAGTTATAATTTAAAAAAAGAAAAAAAATTGTTTGGAGATAAAAAAAATTGGCAAATGGAAAAAGCATTAAGTTTAAAAAAGTAGTAACATTAAAAAAAAAAAAATCGTCGAAATTTTAAATTCTCAAACTTTTAAAAATCGCCAAAAATGAAAAAACAAAATTAAAAACATTGAAAAAAAATCGCATAAAGTAATAAAAAAAAAAAAATGAGATAAATAAAAAAAAAATCGACAAAATTCAAAAAAATTTAAAAAATCACCAAAATAAAGAATAACGCCAAAACAAATCGCCACCATAATGAAAAAAATCGTGGGAATTGAAAAAGTCCCCAAAATAATAAAAAAATGACAAATTTTAAGAAATTACAAATTTTTAAAAAATCGGCAAATTAAAAAAATCGTTACATTTAAAAAATCTGACAAAATTGCAAAAATCGCCAAGTAAGAAGTCAATTGTCAAAATTATAAAAAACTAGAAAAAATCATAAAATATTAAAAAATCTGAAAATTTTAAAAAATCACCATTTAGAATCATCACAAAAAAATCGTTACAATAAAAAATTTTAAGAAATTACAAATTTTTTAAAAATCGGCAAATTAAAAAAAAATCGTTAAATTTAAAAAAGCGACAAAATTGCAAAAATCGCCAAGTAAGAAGTCAATCGTCAATATTATAAAAAAAGCAAATCTGAAAAAATCACAAAATATTAAAAAATCGGCAAAATTGAAAAAAATCGCCATTTAGAAAAACGCTAGAATTATCACAAAAAAATCGTTTCAATAAAAAAATTTGCTAAATTGGAAAATATTTCCAAAAATATTGAAATTAAACTGAAAAAAGTAAAAACTGAAAAAATTAACAAAATAAAGAACAAAACGCTGAAATAAGAAAAAAGCGCAAAAATTATGAAAAACCGTTCGAATTGACAAAAATTCGGCAAATTTGAAAAAATCGCTAAAATTTTAAATATTTACAAATTTTAAGAAATCACCAATTTTAATTAAAAATCGACAAGCTTAAGAAAAACGTCAAGTTTGAAAAAATCGCCATCATTAAAAAAATGATAAAATTGCCAAAATCGGTAAATGCAAAAATTAAGGCAAAAATTGTTACAATAAAAGGCTGTTTAATTGAAAAATATTGTCAAAAATTTTGAAATTAAACTGAGTAAAAACTGAATAAAGTCACCACAATTACAAAAAATCACCAAAATAAAGAACAAAACGCTATAATTAGAAAAAATCGCAACAATTATGAAAAATCGCTAGAATTGACAAAAAAACACCAAAATAAAGAACAAAACGCTAAAATTAGAAAAATAGCAACAATTATGAAAAATCGCTAGAATTGACAAAAAAAATCGGCAAATTCGAAAAAATCGCCAAATTTAAAATATTTACAAATTTTAAGAAATCACCAATTTTTTAAAAATCGACCAGCTTAGGAAAGATATCAAGTTTGAAAAAATCACCATCGATAAAATTGCTAAAATAAAGAAAAAACGCAACAATTATGAAAAATCGCTAGAATTGACAAAAAAATTGGCAAATTCAAAAAAACCGCCAAAATTAAAATTATTTACAAATTTTTAACAAAACACCAATTTTTTAAAAATCGACAAACTTAAGAAAATCGTCAAGTTTTCAAATAAAAAAAATTAATAAAAAATCGATAAAATTGCTTAAACAGCCAAATTAAAAAACAAATCCCAAAATTTTAAAAAACAAAACTTTAAAATCACAAAACTGGGAAAAGTCACAAAAAACGGCAAAAAAATTCGCTAATTAAAAAAATACCCAAATTAAGACAAAAAATCGTTACAATAAAAGATTGCTTAATTGAAAAATATTGGCAAAAATCTTGAAATTAAACTGAAAAAAGTAAAAATTTATGAAAATCGCTAGAATTGACAAAAAAAATAATCGGCAAATTCGAAAAAATCGCCAAAAGTTAAAATATTTACAAATTTTAAGAAATCACCATTTTTTTTTTTAAATCGACAAGCTTAGGAAAAACGGCAAGTTTGAAAAACATACCATCGATAAAATTGCTAAAATCGTCAAATTTAAAAACAATAACGAAAATTAAAAAAAAAAACGCTAAGTTTATATAAAAATTCTTACAATTTTTTATTGTGGTGTTTTTTGTTTTGAATTGAATTAAAAAGTTAAAAAAAACACTAGGTCACAAATAACAAACTTTTGTCTGTTATTTGTTTCTAGCATACTTTTTCTCATGGATTTGGACCTACTGAACACGAAAATGAATTTTAAGGTACACTTACTATTTTGAGCATATCTTTAGTCTTCTTTGACCTATTTTATCCTACTACTACTCAAATTAAAGACAATTGAGCCGTCTACAACTTATTCTCAGAAAATTTTCAAATCGGGTTAGTAGTTTTGATGTTGGCGGCTTAAAAAGGTTAAAAAACTGCGTTTTTTTAGTAAAAATGTGGCTGAAAAATTCATATAAAAATTCATATAAAATGTAAAACGCGATGTTAACAGCGATTTTAATTTTTTTACGTATAGCTGACACTTTTCCAAAGAAAATAAGCCCTTACTTAACAAAATCTGATGACAAATGGCCGACTTATTATTTTTTTGGTAAACGACCGAAATTCCGCTATTTCACGATTTTTTGATTTTCATTATTTGCACAGCTTACCTACCCAACGCAAACGAATAAATACATTTGAACTTAATTTATAATAAACAAAGTAGTCTTCGTATATTTTTTTTTAATTTATTTACAGCACTACATGCTCATACATATTTAAACATAAGGAGACACGGTTATCAATTGCATTTCAAAACTGTCTGTGAAAGTGTAAAGAAGTTAATATTTAGAAAACGCAAGGAAGACAATGAGTAAAAGACTACGTGTGTTCGAGTGTTTGAACGATCCAGACAATTTCTGCAATGTTTGTGGCCAGTTTATAAAAAAAAATCACGCACACAAGTTTACTCCAGCAGTACAATTGCACTATTTGAATTATTTTGGTATTTCACCAAATATCACAGAACCATGGACACCTAAGTCGCTGTGTGATCTTTGCTATATAATCTTAACCAACTGGACAGCTGGCGGAAGGTAAGAATTTTTATTTAAACACATTATACATAGCGAATATAGTAATTTATTTTAATTTTAGCCGCCATATGAAATTCGATACACCAATGATGTGGAAAAAGCCGCTATGCCATTCCACAGACTGTTATTTTTGCCTCACCACAAACAGTGGGGTAGGAAGATTTTTTAAATGGAACTACGCTCAAGTGGGATCGTTTGCGCTTCCAGTACCACATTCGCATGATGTGCCATATCCAGTGTGCCCTGGTGCATCTCTTCAAAAAGCAGAATCGTCAGAAGAAGAGTCTGAGTCAAATGCAAGCGAATTTGAGCCGGGTGCAAAGCGAAAATTACTGTCACAGGCCGAACTAAACGATTGGGTGCGCGATTTTGGTCTCACTAAGGAGAAATCCGAACTTTTTGCGTCTCGGATGATACAGTGTGGATTTGCGGCTTCAGAAGTGAAAGTATCAGCGTACAGAAACCGTCACAAGGAGTATGCAAAATTTTATACAAAGAAAGACCAAATATGTTTTTGCAGCGACATTTCAGGCTTGTTCCAAGAGCTTCACCAAATTCACAACCCCAACGAATGGAGGTTGTTTATTGACAGCAACAAAGAGAGCTTGAAGGCAGTTCTCTTACATAATGGGAATGAAAAGCCATCTGTTCCTATTGCTCATGCGGTTCATTCAAAGGAGAACTATGAAACTATGGACATTTTGCTGAAATGCATAGAGTATAGGAAATACAATTGGAAAATATGCGCCGACCTTAAAGTTGTGGCCATTCTGTGTGGACTCCAAGGAGGCTATACGCGACATTGCTGTTTTCTGTGCCTTTGGAATAGCCGCGCTGATGATCAGCATTATATAAAAAAAAAATGGCCGGTACGAACGAAACCTGTAGTTGGAGAAGCGAATGTTCAGCGCAAACCACTAATAGAGAACCGTGAAAATATAATACTTCCGCCGCTGCACATAAAATTGGGTTTGATTAAAAATTTTGCCAAAAAATTAGACAAAGAAGGTGAAGCTTTTGCCTATTTACGGTCAATTTTCCCTTACCTTTCGCTGGCAAAAATTAAAGAAGGAGTCTTCGCAGGACCCGAGATAAAAAAAATGTTGAAAGATGAAAAATTCCCAAAGCTGTTATCACCCATCGAAGCCGCAGCATGGAATTCCTTCAGGCTTGTTGTGGAAAACTTTTTGGGAAACAACAAAAGCCCGAATTATGAGGACATAGTTGAGGATCTGGTAAAGAACTATGAAGCCATGGGAGTGCACATGTCACTTAAAATACACTTTCTGGATTCTCATTTGGATTTTTTCCCTGAGAATTTAGGAGACGTGAGCGACGAACACGGCGAGCGCTTTCATCAGGAATTGAAGGCTATGGAACGACGCTATCAGGGCAACTATGACACGGCTATGATGGGTGACTATATTTGGACCCTAATACGTGAGACCGATTGCAGCGAATACAAAAAACAAAGAAGAAGTCAGCAGTTTTTCCACATGGCATAAAATGTACACTTATATCTTTGTTTTTACTCATTTTTTTGTGCGTTGATTTGCTTAATTTAATTAGTTAGTTTAATTTCGTTAGTTTAGCTAATTGTGCGATACATTGAGCATGTAGTGCTGTAAATAAATTAAAAAATAATATACGAAGACTAATTTGTTTATTTTAAATTAAGTTCAAATGTATTTATTCGTTTGCGTTGGGTAGGTAAGCTGTGCAAATAATGAAAATCAAAAAATCGTGAAATAGCGGAATTTCGGTCGTTTACCAAAAAAATAATAAGTCGGCCATTTGTCATCAGATTTTGTTAAGTAAGGGCTTATTTTCTTTGGAAAAGTGTCAGCTATACGTAAAAAAATTAAAATCGCTGTTAACATCGCGTTTTACATTTTATATGAATTTTTATATGAATTTTTCAGCCACATTTTTACTAAAAAAACGCAGTTTTTTAACCTTTTTAAGCCGCCAACATCAAAACTACTAACCCGATTTGAAAATTTTCTGAGAATAAGTTGTAGACGGCTCAATTGTCTTTAATTTGAGTAGTAGTAGGATAAAATAGGTCAAAGAAGACTAAAGATATGCTCAAAATAGTAAGTGTACCTCCAAAAATTAAAAAAAAAAATTAAAAAATTTGTATCTCGCAAACCAATCGACAGAAAAATTTTTAAAATTCATTTTCGTGTTCAGTAGGTCCAAATCCATGAGAAAAAGTATGCTAGAACCAAATAACAAAATGGCTGTTGCCTAGTGAAATCACAAAAAAACTGAAACAAATATAAAAACTGCCTGTCACTTAATTCGAAAAACTCGTCAAAATTAGCAAAAAAAAAAACTAAAAAAAAAATCACAAATTATTAAAGTTGTCAAAATTGAAAAATGCTAAAATTAAAAAAAAAATATCACAATAAAAAATTTCTAAAAGTGAAAATTTTTGCCAAGAATGTCGTTATTTAACTAAAAAAATTATTGTTTATTTATTTTATTTAATCTTACCAATAAATTCTAAAACTAAAGATGTGAAAAAATCACTAATATTTAAAAAAATCGCAAAAAATGCAAAACACTTAAGTTATAAAAAATCGCAAAAATTATAAAAAATCGCAAAAATTATAAAAAATCGTTAGAATTAAAAAAAAAATCACCGAATTACAAAAAAATCTTCAAATCAAAATATTTGCAAAATTGAAAAATCATCAATTTTTATAAATTCGGCAAATTTAAAAAATCAAAAAATTTTAAAAATCGTCTCTATGAAAAAAAAACGCTAAAACTGCAAAATCCGCCAAATTTGAAATCGATCGCCAAAATTGCAAAAATCACATCTTTGAAAAATCATCAGAATTGAAAAAATCATCAATTTAATAACGCTAAGATTATAAAAAAACACCTAAATAAAAAATTAAAATATATTGCCAAAAATCGCAAAAATTCAAAACAAAAATTTAAAAAATAACGACGAAAGCAAAATAAAAAATTTCTAAAAATAAAAAAAAAACACCAAAAGGTAAAAAATGGCTTTAAAAATTAAAAAAAATTTTAAGAGTCGCTGGATTATTTAAAACTTATATTAAAAAATCCCCAGGATTGGCAAAGACTTCAATGTAAAAAAAATTTTAAAAAATTGAAAAGAAACAAATGTTATAATTTAAAAATCGTCTAAAGGAAAATATCAGCCAACCTTTTTTTTGGATTCTAATGATATTTTTAAATTTTTGTATTTTTTTTTTATTTCCAGCATTTTTTTTAAAGGACTTGCTAATTCACGATTTTATTTTTGGGCAAAATTTTCGAAAGTTGTGCGGCTTTAAAATCTCTCATGCTAACAACTGAATTTGTTGCAATCAACCTGGTTTAATCACAGCAATGGAATTTTTCACAGTTAATTAATTTTCTTTAAGTTTTGCTATCATATTATTTATACTCATAATAATTCCTGTATAATAATAAATTTCTTAAAATAAATGAATTTTCGTTTATTTTACGAAATATTTTGTCATTTTGACATATTTTTGTATTTTTATTTTTGGATTGTTATCAGTAGAAAAATGTCCTCTCGTTTGCATTTTTTTATGTATGTAACTTTTATACAATTAAAATATTTACTCGTATAATAAAAAAAAGTGCCTAATTGACAACACTTCACTTGGTATACATTTGCACAATACAAACAAGACAATATTGTCAACAAATACTTATATACCATTTCAAAATGTCCTTATGTAAAGAACACGAACAATGAAAAATATTTGCATGTACTACTTATGTGCAATTTATATTATATACATTTTAAAATATATAGCAGATATAGTTACAAAAATAAAATAATAATTGTTGGTGAGAAAAATACTCTTGTGCAATAAAAACCATAAATTGTAGTTTTTACAAACAACATTTCCAACACCATTGTGAAATTTATACCAAAAGGACGTTTCCTGGAAAAATTGTTGAAACTATTGAAAGATATTTGTTTTTTAACAAATGTTTGCACAATTTCTAGAATTTCTTTAAAACTTTTTATTTAATATTAAAAAAAAAAACACTTTTAAAAATGTTTATCATGCGTTACCAAAATTTCTATAGGGACATTTTTTTTAGCTGAAAAAAAAAATGCTTTACAAGTGTTAATTAACTGGGTGAATAGTTGTATAGGTAAAGGGTGATTAAATTTTAAGAGCCGATGGTGAACCACACCTAAACGTCAAGTTTTTTTTCTGCATTTCATTTGACATTTCTCAATTTCAAACTAACTCAATTTGAACCATGGAAAGATACACAATCGATCAACGCGTTAAAGTTATTCAGGCTTATTATGAAAATGGGGGTTCAAATCAAAATGCATTTCGTGCACTTCGTGATTTTTTTTCGTCAGCATAATCGACCAAATGTGTCCACAATAGGGAGAATTGTGGGCAAATTTCAGCAAACTGGGTCTGTGAAAACACCTGTGCATGCTCGCCCAGTTCGTTCTGCGGAAAACATTGCTGTTGTTCGAGATAGTGTCATGAGGTAGGCCAAGCATATACCGTGAATGGTGTTCACTATCGCGAGATGATAACGAACCTATTGTGGCCAAGAATTGAGGATATGACCCTGAATAATATGTGGTTTAAACAGAACGGTGCCACTTGCCACACTGCTAACGAAACAATGGCTCTTTTGCGCGACAAATTCAATGGCCGTGTTATCTCACATGGTGGCGATGTCAATTGGCCGCCAAGATCATGTGATTTGACACCGTTGGACTTCTTTCTTTGGGGTTATTTGAAAGAAAAGGTGTACGTCGATAAGCCAGCAACAATTCAAGAGCTAAAATATGAGATAATTCGGCACATTAACGGCATAGTATCTTAATTATGCCTCAGCGTCATCGAAAATTTGGACTATCGGATGGAGGTGTGCCGACGAGGTCGCGGCGGCCCTTTGGCCGATATTTTGTTCCATACATAATTGAACCATACCATATTATCATAATAAAAAAAAACGACAATAATTTCCTAAATAATTTGTGTTTTATTCAAAATTTAACCACCCTTTATGTTAAAAGAAAATAGGGCTATTCAACATCTGCTTTTATATTAAAGAATTTTTTGAAAACTTCTTTTATTTATTTTTAAATATTGTATTTTGAATCAAAAACATTAAGTTTTTAAAAACTATTAGATTTTGTTTGAAGTATAAATTGGGTTGCATTAAATAATTATACTCGACCTGGTATTAGTATAATTCAATTACAATATTTTATTGTGAATACCGTTAATATTTACATTTATAAAACATTTAAAATTTCTTACTTTTAACAACAAACTGTTCAGTTTGTTTATACATATCAAGGTTTTTAATAAAACTATTTTTTTATAATAAAGTATGTTATGTTTTTTTTTATTAAAAAAAAAATTGTTTAAGGTAACAGGAGAAGTTTTAAGGCTAATAGTAAAAAAGTCAACAAAATGAGACTAAGGAAATATTGTTGTTAAAAAAAATATATATTTATATTTCCAAGCTCTAGGTCAGTGTTTGTTATAAAAACTATAGCATAGTTCAATTAATATTTCGACATTCATCAAATATTACTATCAGGGCTCATTTATTGATTAGCCCTTTGATTAAAAAACTTAATATAAAACAGCTCACACTAAAAAAAAGACATGAACTAAAAAATAATCCAAAATTTCCTTTAAAATAGCTTAAATTTTTTTCTCAATTTAAGTAAAATTTTATTAAAACTAAGAAAAATTGTCTTAAAATGAACAAAAATAGTTCATACCTTTCTTAAGTAATATTTCTTGATTTTAGGAAAAAACAAGTATATTAAATAAAAATTATTAATTTTAAGAAAAAATATCTTAGTTTTAAGAAAATTGCATACTCAAATGTAATAAAATTAAGTTTAGTTAAAAAAAAAAAAAATTTAAAACATAATTTTCTCTCATTTAGTTCAAAAAATGTGTCTAACTTAACATGAGAAAGTAATTGAACTTAATCTGAGTTCATGTTTTTTCGTAGTAAAATGAACTAAATTTTAAAAAGCCATTTCTAAATTGAGTTTTTAAGTCTACCACTTTCTAATTTTTAAGAATTTTTTTCTTAAAATTAGTTCAGGCAATTAGAAACAAAAAGTAATAAATTTTTTATTTACTTTTAGAAACTGATGAACTATTTCTAGGGAAAATTTTCATGCAACTTAGCTCAGATAAATTTTAAAAATTTTAATAAAATATTTTTTTTTCCAAGTAAAAGTTTTCTAATTTTTAAAGAATAATAAACTTAGGTATATATTTTTTTTTTTGTTGGAAAACGTTTGCATTTTTTTAATATTTTATTTAAAAAAAAACAATTAATTCAAAATAAACTAGTTAGTTTTCCTAATTTTTAAGAAAAAATATTATTAAATTAAATAATTTAAAGAAACAATTTAAAAAAATTATCGTGCATGATTGTAATTTTTGGTTCGTGATCGTCAAAAATGGCTCACGTGCTTATGTTTAATAGTCTTAAATATTGAACTTAAAATAGGTTAAAATATATTTTAAAATTTTGTCAGCAAAAGGTAAAAAATTTCGGATTTGCGATTTTATGTAATAATTTTGTTTGCTGGCTACAATACAAAATATCGCAGGCCGTTGACGTTGCCCCTATTAAACTTTATATTTATCGAAGGTTAGTGTTTTACTTAATAATAAAAAAAATTGAAATTTGTATATGTCAATTAAAGTTTGAGCTAAAAATAACATAAAATAAACTAATGAAATTTTTCCATTTTTTAATAATAACAAGAAATGTAACTGTGATATTTTGTAATTTTGCAACAATTTCCTAAAATAAGTTAACTTAAGAAGACAAAGGACCCCCAGTGTTCCTTAGCCATAGATGCCATGTGTTACTTAGGGCGTCCTTTTTTGTCACAATTTATTACGTTTTAGAATATCCTGCAGTACATTATTTTTTAATTTGTTTACCATTTTGCTAATGAAATATAATTTATATTTTAAATACAGGAATTTAGTATAATTCAATTTAATTTAAAGATAAAAATTTATAGCAAAAAGCTTGTTAAGAGCAATGTCCTCATCAAGCGGAAGTCCTCCGAAAGTGACAAAATACCTACTCAAAGAGTGTAAAGTACTTTAAAATATATGGAAAAATATATTATCTTTACCATAGAAGCAGGATAAGGATAATTTTCACTTAAAAGAAGTGCTAACTTGTTGTTATAAAATATTTTCTTATTTTTAGGGAGTTAAGTCCTAGTTTTCAGAAAAAAAAATTCTCTAATGAACTTAAATAAAATAAAATTTTTCTTAAAACCAAGGAAACATTTTTTAACTAACAGTACAATTTTAGATGATGTATGAACTAATTAGGAGGAAATTTTACTGTTGCCTAATAAAAATTTAGTTCTCAGTAGTAAAATTTTTCTATAATTTTTAATTTCAAGGAAAATTTTATTAAATATTGTTAAAAAGTGTCTTTGGCGCAGTTTTCATTTCAAATTTTCCTCTAAATAAGTTAATTTTTATAAATTCTAGTTCATTTTTTTTTTGAGTGAAGTAAGGTCTCCTGGGGCGTACACTTAATAAATCTGGGATATGTGATATTGGGGACAGAAGTAATCAACATTAATGTATGGCAATATATCAACCATATTCTAATATATATGATCATACATAATTATATATGACCATATATGTCCATATATTCTCAAAATTTCGGACCCAAAGACATATGATCCTGCATGATATCATGTATGGTCATATATTGAACTATGTCTAGCGGTATATGGTCATGTATAATTATATGCAAAACCAGAATACGAGTTTTGGCGGTGAGCCGGATGGCTTAATTTTAATATCGTGATTACCTCGAAAACTAAGTTCTTGAAAGGGAAAACGCATTTACGCCACAGAAAGCCACATTAAGTAGATGATTGTATTTGATCGATTGTATTTGACATACTCGAATGACACAATTTAAATTTAATTTTTTGGACCTTCAAGTTTTTTTTCACCTGTCAGGTAGACTCCGCCATTGTTGTTGATAATTTTGGTTCTTTATACAGCTTTTCCATAGTTTTGGAGAGAACTTCGGTTGATAAGCTGCCGCACTATTGTTGGATATTATGTTATAAAGCTTTCAGAGTCGTTCGCTTGTTCACATAGACCCGTTATTTTAATAGGCTCTTAGAAAAATGTCTGTAACTGTTAATTGGGACGATCTTTCCGGCCACTGAAAATCGCCAAAACGAGACATTAGACGACCCGGAAAAGTATACTTCTAAATGTTCATTGTAGCGCAAGCTGTGTGTGCAGTTGCACCGTCCTGTCGGAACCATATCATCAACTTATTATTGGTTTGACCTATACGCCAAATAGTTGTTATCGAGAAAAACGGCAAAGAAGATTTATATTTTTTAATTTTTGTACGTAAAATATGATAAAAAATATATCTAAAAACCGGTTTCGGAATTAGAAAGTGGATATTTTCATTAAATATATAATCAAAAAATGGTCAGTGGGTCAAAGCAATATTAAGCTCCCAGTTCATCAATATGAGGCATAAAAAAACTCGTTAATCATATTTCTGTATCTCTCATCAGTCACAGTAAATGTATTATCCATAGGTTTCTCGAATTTGTAGACCCTGTGACACTTCCGTGACTTTAAATGGATATAAATGCTAGTTATGAATGATATAGTGCCCCAGAATCGCAAAATTTGTTTGTTTAGGTATGCGTGTAGATGAAAATAGACCTGAGGAGTATAACGTTTTATTGCTTGTCAACGTGTATTCTAATTACTTTACAAATAATATCATAAAACTGACAGTTGCCGCCATTTGCAATAGTTATAGCATTTGAAAGGGTGATTTTATTTTTATTTATTTTGGAAAAATTTGAAAAACGTACAAAAAAATTAATTTCTTTACAACTGATATTGTGAAAATCCAAAGGAGCTTAACCCTTTAACCACTGGAGTCGAAATACGAGGTATTTTGTTATTAAATTTTGGTTCTAGTATCATTTTGGACTAAAAGCACGAATGTGAAGTCCATTTGTCAAAAAAAATTAACCTGAAAGCGCCAGGTGGAAAAAATGAAAGACAACCTGAAGACAAAAAGCTCGACTCAAACAAAAATATTTGTTTTACAAATCAAACACGCAACAAATTATCAAAATACAGCTTGAAGCTACTTTCCAAAAAAATTTCGAGTCGATTGAGCTGTTGGAAAGTATGTTTTTTTTTAGTTTTAATTTTTCACCAAAATCATAAATAATTTTCGTGTCTGTTTTGACAAAAATCTTGACAGAAATGATTGTATCTATCAAACTGTTCAACTGAGCGTGTTCAAACCGGCACTGTTCGAAAGGTAAATTCAAACAGACAAAAATGTCGTTGCCGATTATTATACCAAAATTATTGCTTTGGATATAATTGGACTTTAGTGATGACCTTCTGTAGACGGTTAAAGGGTTAAACAAAAAAAAAAAAACATATTAAAATGTTTTTGTTGCCTACTTTTTGGGTTTAATAAAAAATTTCGTAAATACCTTAAGGCCTGTTTTATAGTAAACACTTATCCTGCCTTTTTGAAACTTAAGTGTGCTATTTAGATTAATTAAGTAAACTTTTTTTTTTAACAATCGTAAGCTTAAGATATTTTTGAATCTCGAAATTATTCAATTAAATATTAGGTTTTACTACCGGTCCTTAATATTTACTTTACATCCCACTTACAAAAAATTAATTTAGTAAAAACCTTTTTGTTTTTTGTAAATTAAATTGAGCTACTTACACTCTTGCTGACACATAAATACTTAGTAGTAAATAATAAAACAAACAAAAATACCCATCTATTATATTTATCACACACACACACAACCACAATTCTAGGTATTCTCTACAGATTTGAAGCACACAAAGAGCAAAACAAAGAAAAACATAAACACAACAATTAGACAAATTTTTTCACAGTTCCATAAATACAAATGTATATAAAAGAAGAGCAATAATGTAAGTTAAACACACTTACATGTAGTTTTTATACAACAAGGGTAAATAAATTGAAAATATACACACTACCACTACATTCACTGGCTTACATATGAACATACACATATAGACAAAAACTGTAATTTAGCATAGCACTAGGGTATCTAGGGTTATATAATTGCAACATATATAGAGGCATATAATAAATCTAGCTGTCACTATTTAGGCCTTTAAGATTACCGTATGTTAGTTTTAAAATTTGAATGCTTTTAAATATTAAAAAATTTCCTAATATTTCTGTGATGTTAACAATTTCATTAAATTAAAACTACCCGTTACCCTCTGGTAAACAAAAGTTAAATAATAGAAGTTAAAAAAACATGAATAAATATTCTTCTAACACATACTCACAACCAGACACATGACATTGTACAACATTCATTTAACAAACAATACATGTTAATGATCATGATTTGATACCACTTAAATGACAATTTTTCCCAATTTGAGATAAGAATTTCAAATTTCTCTATATAAAAAGGAATAGCTTTACTCAATCACTCACTCACTCACTCACTCACTCACTCACTCACTCACTCACTCACTCACTCACTCACTCACTCACTCACTCACTCACTCACTCACTCACTCACTCACTCACTCACTCACTCACTCACTCACTCACTCACTCACTCACTCACTCACTCACTCACTCACTCACTCACTCACTCACTCACTCACTCACTCACTCACTCACTCACTCACTCACTCACTCACTCACTCACTCACTCACTCACTCACTCACTCACTCACTCACTCACTCACTCACTCACTCACTCACTCACTCACTCACTCACTCACTCACTCACTCACTCACTCACTCACTCACTCACTCACTCACTCACTCACTCACTCACTCACTCACTCACTCATTCACTCACTCACTTACTCACTCACTCACTCACTCACTCACTCACTCACTCACTCACTCACTCACTCACTCACTCACTCACTCACTCATTCACTCCCTTACTCACTCACTCACTCATTCACTCCCTTACCCACTCACTGACTTACTCTTTTATTCACTCATTCACTCACTCACTCAGCTCACCCAAAACGCTTAAGCTAGGAAGCTGAAATTTGATATGTAGCTTTCTTCTCCGACAAAAACATAGCACAGGAAAATTCCTTCAGGGAGGGGAAAACTCCCCTTTTCCGGACTACCCAAACCCCTTTAACTACAAGCCTGAAATATAAAATATGCATTCTCAAAAGTTTCGCCAAGGGCCTTTCCAAAACGCTGGAGTCGTGAATATGAAATTAGGTATGAAGGTTCCTCCGGTGAAAGGCCACGGAAGTGGCAAAAAAGGGGAAATTTTCCCATTGACGGCTTGCCAATGTCGCTTAAGCTACAAAGTTTCAATTTCGCACACAAGTTCCTCCAGCGGTGCAGAAATCCACTTAGACGGCATTTTTAAAAATCCCTACAGAATGGGGATAAAAGGTCACCCCCTTGACGACCTGTCCAAACCTATTAAGCTAGGAATTTGAAATTTGGTATGAATGTTCCTTCAGCGGTGTAGGCGGGAATTTTGGAGGGGAGGCGCAAAAAATATAAATTCTCTTCCTTAACGGCCTGCCAAACCTCTTTAGTTAGAACCCCAATATTAACATATGCGTTCCCTAAAATATGGGCTAAACCATGGGGAAGGTATTTTCGCCAGAAATGTGGTACAAATGGGGGTTCAAAGGGCAAAGTGTCTCCTTCTAACGGCCTGCCCAAACCTCTGGAACTAGAAAGTTGAAATTTGAAGGTTCCTACTTCAGTGCAGACATCAGCTAAGACAGGATTTTTGGAAAGGTTACGGAGAGAGTCAAAAAGGGGTCGGATTCTCCATCCTGACGGCCCACCAAAAACGCTGAAACAAGGTAGTAGATATCCTGCCAGGTGGTACTTTTGGAAATTCCTTCTGGGAGGGACAAAGAGGGGAAAAGTTCCCCCTTTGCGACCTCCCCAAACCCCCTTTGGTTAAAACATAAACATAGATACGGTGACGGGCAAAAAGGAGAACCTCCCCCTTGACGGCCTGCACCAAACCCTTTGCCTGAAATCCTGATATTTAATATACCTGTTTGCTGTAGTATGAGCTAACTAAATACATATGTTTAGATATTTTTACGACGAAGAAAAAAGTCTCCTCCTCCTTGATGTAAAACTTCTGTTGACTAAAAACCCCCTTGCCCTTTGGTAATGCGCTATTAAGGTACCTTTTAAACCATTTTCATCTGGAGATTTCGGCAATTCTGTGCTTTAGCTGTATATAATAGAAAACTGGTTTAAGTTTCTTATCTCCAAATGCTATAATTTGATAGAACAAAAAAGGTAGATAACTAATTCAACATGTGACCATAAAAGTAGAATTTATGTATATATATATATATGTGTGCGTGTGTGTGTGTGTGTGTGTGTAATATAACCATAAGATTGAACAAAGTATATAAGATTACATAGAAATATTATATGCAACACAGTTATAGAAATTTTTTTCAGCAAATATTATTTTCTTGTATAGTGTTGAAATTAAACCCCTAAACTGTCATACAACCGTTTAGAAGCTTATATTTATTTTTATTTAAGTCTATTATTTCATTCTTTATACGTTTTTCCTTAGCTATAATCATTATTTTATTTGTTTCCTCAGCTGGAGCAAGGTTAAGAATATAAATTACAAATTTTCTTTTTCTTTACACGATTGTATTTTGTTATGAAATTTGTTAGAATATTCTTGGAAGAGTTTCTTGGTTTGGGTTTTTCTTTAATTAACCATATAACACATTTTATTTTGACATGTGTTGTATTTTTTGTAATTGTATATTAACCCATTATGTGGTACAGTTGTGTCTTAATAAAAAAAAAACTTTTAAATAAATAAATATATTGTAGAATTTTAATTTAATAGAAATATCTTTTAAAAATCTGAAAAAATACTATCATTGATGGTTTAAATTTGTTAGCCATTTTACAATACAAAAATCTAATCCATCTTAAAATAAAATTACTTCGTTGACAGGTTTACACGGAAACACTGCGAATTAATAATTAGTTTATGTCAAGCCGACACTGTGTGAATTTTTTTTAATAGGTTAAGCTTATTTAAGCATAAAATTATTTTCTACAATTCGTGTTAATATTTGATATGAATTTATTGATTCAAATTTCATTTTAATTTTCTATGTTAAATATAGAAAATATTTATTAAATATTGTACGTATGCGTATGATTTACACTGAATATTAATTATATAAATATTAAGTATACGTAATGATATAATAAAAATCGTTATATAATAAATTAAATTAAAAGCGAAGGTTACCAAACACAGTAGACCGCAGTTACATTTAACTGACAAGAATAGTACCCCAATAAAAAGTTTCCAAATTTGGATATGTTATAGAAAAATCAAATCTAAGATCGATCTGTATCAGATTTTCGATCAAAAAAGATCCAAAATGGGTACTTATGCCTTTTATATCCCTACATTGGAAAGGGATTTTTGAAGGATTTTTACTGATACCATTTGTTTCTTCGGGTTGCCAAACTTGACACGAATCAATTTTTAATGAAAAATTGTCAAAATAGAAAAAATTGTAAAAATTAGTAGAAAAAAATAATAGTTATTAAATTTTTTTTTTTAGTTTTAAGTTCGATTTTTACAAAAATGTATTATTTATTTTTCAATATTTCGCTACTCCATTGTGTTGCATCTTCAGAAAATAATAATTATGATTTCCTAAAGATGCTACACAATAGAGTAGCGAAATATTGAAAAATAAATAATAAATTTTTGTAAAAACCGAACCTTAAGCTCAAAGAAAAAAATTAGTAATTAATAAAAGAAAAATGTTAAATAAAAAATAAAAATTAAATGATAATTCTAAAAAATATTACAGTAAAATAAGAAAAAAAGCGATAAACTAAAAAAACTTAAAATAGTAAAAGTGGTACATAAGTAATAAAACTAACAAGTGATCATTTTTTTTTTAATTTCACAATTATTCTAATTTTAGTTTGCTACTATTTTAACAAACTTTAATATTTTTACAGTTTTAAATACTTTTTTTGCTATTTTTACTATTTTAAGTGAATTTTAAAAATTTTTTAAATTTTTAATTTCACAATTATTCTAATTTTAGTTTGCTACTATTTTAACTAACATTAATATTTTTACAGTTTTAAATACTTTTTTTCTATTTTTATAAAATTTTTAAAATTTTAATATTTTCTATTTTAACTAATTAGAAAATAAAAAATTTATGAACTTTAGAAGAGGGAAAAAATCAAGGTAAATAAATAGTAAAAAATAGTAACTGTAAAAATAGTTAAAATGATAAAATTTTTAAAATAAAAAATTTATAAAAATATCATGAAAATAAACAATGTTAAAAATAGTATTAATAAGTATTGTAAAATAAGTAAAAAAATTAAAATTTATTTTTACTAATTTTACTAAAAAATAGTAACTGTAACAATAGTTGAAATGATAAAATTTGTAAGATTAAAAAACTTGTAAAAATATCATGAAAATAAACAATGTTAAAAATAGTAAAATTAGTAAGTATTGTAAAATAAGTAAAAAAAAAAAATAAAAATTAATATTTATTTTTACTATTTTTACTAATTTTACAATTTTTATAATACTTACTATTTTTGATTTTTTTTTTGGAAATTTGAATACAATTTCTATTTTAGCTATTTTGCATTATTTTACTAGATATTTATGTAAAAAAAACTTCCAAATTTTGGAAACGAAAGAATTTATTGTCACAAAATTTCTTACTGGTTCTAGGTATTTTTCTGTACTCATACGAATTTTTAAGTAAAAATTATAAAACATACTACAAATATAAATCTTAAAAATAGTACAAATAGTAACAACTGTAAATATTGTAAAATAGTGAAATAAAAGTAAATTTAGTAAATATATCATGTTAAGAATATAATACAAAAATAGTAAAATAGTAAGATATTGTAAATTACGTAAAAAACAAAAATAGCAAACATTGTAAGTTTGGTATTTACTTAGTAGCAGTCGAAACAAAAGTAAAAAAATATTTAAACCGGTTAAATTAGTAAAATAAAAATAGTAAGTAATATAATGTAAATAATTATAAAATTACTAAATGTTGCAAAATAAGTGAAAAATATAAGATCAGATTTATTTTTAAAAATTTTACTATTTTAACTATCTTTACTATTTTTTTTTGATAATATTTATTATTTTATTTTAACTTTAATCTTTGCTAGTTTTTTTTTTATTTGCTAAATTTAATATATTTACTATTTTAACTATTTGGACTTATTTTACTATTTTTACTTGTTAATAATAACAAACAGAAAAATTTTAAGTTTTAAAAATGAAGCACTAATTTTCCTTAGCCGTTTTCAAATCTTTTCTTGACTGTTCTTAGGGTTTTCATAAAAATGTTAAGTCATTGACAAAAGAGCAAAAAATTAATTTAAAAAATTAAAAAAATAAAAAGTGGGAAAACTAAAATTTTAATTTTTGAGCAAAAATAGTACAAAAAGTACTACAAACAGGTCAATAATGATATGAAAGTTAAAAATAGTACAAATTTTTAAATTAGTTGAAATAGTAAAAAAATAGTAAACATAAAATTAAAAAAAAAATATTAAAGATAAAAATAGAAAAATAATCGAAATAGCAAAAAAAGCAGGAAAAATAGTAAAAATAGGAAAGTTAGTAAAAATAGTTAAATTAGTAATAATACTAAAAGCTAAAAATAGTAAAAACAGTAAACATGAAAAACATAGGAAAAATAGTAAAAACTGTCAAATTAGTACAAATAGTAGAAGTAGTAAAAATAGTAAAACAGAAAAAATAGTGAAATTAGTAAAAATACCAAAAACACTAAGAATGGAAATATTAAAAAAAAATAAAAAAAAGGAAAAAAATACTAAAATAGTGAACATAATAAAAATATCATGTTAACAAATAAAACTATTTTACATGTTTTGCGAAACATTTCGATTCACTGCTCCCAAATTTGACAATTTTAAATATTTTAAGTAACAATATATACACAACTTTTCTTTGGGAACTCCTAATTTTTTTAATTAAAGAATATCAAAATTCTGCCCATATTTCCATAATTTAAAACAATTGCAATTTATAATTGAAAAATTAGAACTCGCTAAATGCGAATATTTTTCTTAACATTAAGCATTTATAATTTATATATTTTAAAGGTTTTATAGACAACCATTAACTTATATTTTAAGAATTTTAAATTTGTTTATTTTCATAATGACTTTTGTACAAAAATCATCAGGTGATTCTAAAATATATTTCCTAAATAAATATAAATATTTGATATTTTTACAAATTAATATTTTGCCGGCACAAGTTATTTGGTCCCTTTTTTTTGTTATAAAATTAAATTTTTTATGTTTTGATTTTTAGGTTAGACAAATGTTTATGATAATTAATTGGTCATTCTTTGATACAATTTCCTGACAAATATTTATTTATTTTTTACAATTTCATTTAGCTATGTTCATAAATAATTAATGTTTTCCTTTACAATCAAAGAATTATTTATTTTTGTGTGGGTGTGCGAAAAAATGAGAAAACATCAAGTTGTAAAAAATACCTATTACAGTCATTTGTTTAGTTTTTTTTTTTACGAACATCGGAAGATTGGGTCATTTGCAGTGTTTTTCTTACTTATATCCTGACCTTTTTCGAATTAATTATTTTTTTTTGTAGTAGAGCATTTTGTAGATTTTTTGTAATGCTCTACAAGTGTATCCTTTACGCTTTTGTAGTCATTATATCACTGTCAGTTATCTTACTTTTAATTTTTTCTTTCATTTTTTTGTTTTATTTCAGATTTTTCTGTGTGCAAATTAAAATTTAAGTTTACATTCCACAAGTACCACTGGTAATGGACATGTTGCTTTCTTTTGTTCATGTTACGAGTATTTTTAAAGGTAATTATTATGTTTATTTTAGTTTTACTTTTTTATATCGAAATTGCATTTGTTTATGACAGTTTATTATGTAAATGTCGTTTTTGGGAGAAAAACTAAATGGAAAAAGAAAACTAGAGATAAATGTAATATCTATCTGTCTGTTATTTTGGTTTTTTTCTAAATTGCATAACTTAAAGGTATAAATTTTGCTAAACGAAAATTTCCCTTGCATACTTTTCGGTGTTTTGACATAAAAGGGCTTATATTTAAAATGAACTATCTGCCAAATAGTTTCTGTAACTAAATCTAAAAAAAAAGTATATCAGTTGACTAAAAGCGCTATAAGTGAATAGAGTGTATTTTTTTTTATCGATATTCCAGCTGAAAATTAATATCAAAAAAGTAATTAACTAAAATTTTAATCTTAAGAAAAAATTATTTTAAAAAAATGTAGATAGCCCATTTTGAATATAAGTTCTCGGAACATTTTAACGTTTTAGCTTTTCGACAAACTAAGGTAATAAAGAAACCTTTGTATATGTTAAGGGTTTTGTAGTTAACAAAAAGTATAGCATACCTTTAAGAGTTTCTTACATAGGTGTGAGTTAATACAAAAACTATGTAAATTTTTTTTTTAATTCGGCCATAAGAACTTATGTTTTAGTTTATTTTATATATATGTTAATTTCTTTACATAACTTTAGGGATTTTCAATTCTAATAATTTCTTGCATACTTTTAGGAGTATTGTAAACAAATGAGTTTTATTTAAAACTTTTCATATATATATTAATTTGTTTTTAAAATCAAAGTATACCTTAAGGTATTTCAAATGTTTACAAAATATTGCATATCTTAAGGTGTCGCAAATGTAAACTAACCTTAAGCATATTAAAATGTTTGTATTGAAGTCTTTATTATATAAACAATTTATGTTTTCAATAACGTTAATGAAAATTTGTATATTGTTGAATATTTTAAGATTATTTGAGACCTTTGGGATTTTTGTTAAAATGCCTAAACGTTCTTAAAAACCCTTAAAATTCTTGCCTTTAACTCTGCCTTTAACGCTGCCCTTAACGCATGTCCAAAAGTATGATTTGCTTTTTTAAAAAACTTAACACATATTTTCATTATAACTTAATTTTTTTCGTTAAAAATCTCATTAATCATTATATTTGATATTAAGGTTATAACTGTCTGTTAACACATTTGCATTATGAATAACAAATATTTTTACTAAAGTAGTTTTTTATATATTGTACATATAAAGGACTTACTTAATTTTAACAGGGGAAGTATTCCAAATTAAACTATCCAATTTGTATGATATTTGGAAACGTAATAGAGATAAGAACAAACTGTCCTATTTTTTTTTTTGAGCCACTTCGGGAATTGAGTAGTGGGGGAAGGAGATAAACCATTTATAGTACGCACAAAAAAAAAATATCTTTCAAATTCTTCCAGTTAAATATTTTGTTAAATAAAGAAGTTACATTTAAATAATTTTTTAATTGATTCAATTAAAAAATACATGCGAAGAAAAAACATGTTTGGGGCAATCATATTCGAAGAGCATCATATATCTTTCGGTTTATGGTTGCGCCAACAATAGTCGTACTATAATATTGTTATCATATTATGATAGTAAAATAACCATATATCTACAATAAAATAGTCCCTACAGTTATATTATGATTCAAAAATTACCATAAACATGTTATATTGAATTTATCATAAAATGATCGCACGTAATCATATTATTCTCAAAATATTATCATATTATGGTCCCTTATAACTATATTTTTATTCCTGGATTATCATTATATGATCCATAATCTAAGAAAATTTCTTATAAAAAAAGTTCTTAGGAACTATAAAAAAGTCTTTAAATTTTAGAATATTTTCTTTAGAAATGTTTTTTTCTAAAAAAAATTAATATTGAGGACTTCTTAAAGAAAAATTATTAAGGAAAAAATCATAGGTTCTTAGAACTTTTCTTTCAAGAAAACTTTGATTCTGTGGACTTTTTTTTAATAAAAATACTTAAAACTTTTATTGTAAGACATTTTTGATATTTTTTAAGAAAGTTTTTAAAATTTTCTTTTTAAGAAGAACTCTTTGAAATCTTAGAATATTTCTACTAGAAAAAGTCTTTAGAATCTAAGTATTTTTTATGATCAGTCTTCAGAATCTATGAATTTTTCTTTCTAAGAAACAGTTTTGAGAATCTGAGAATTTTAGTTTAATAAAAAGTCCATAGAATCTTAAAATATTTTTATCAGATAAATTTATAAATATCTATTATTTTGTGTAAGAAACCTTTTCGTACAAAACAAAAAAAAAAAAAAAAAATCATGGCTTCTACAGACTTTTTATTCCAAAAAATATTTTATTAATATTTTGAGAACTTTTTACAAGAAATGAATTAATAAACATATTTAAATAAAAGAAAAATCTAATTGTTTTTATTAAAACTTTTTGACAATGAATTTATAAATGTAAATAATATTATATGTATAAGGAATTTTCGAAAAGTCCCTTTAAAAAATAAATAATATATTTCAGCTGAAAGCACCATATTTATATTTACTATTAAGAATTCAAAAGCTATTTATTTTTAAGAACAACTTAAAAAAAAATCAAATAAGTATCAACATTTTAACCTTTTTTTCGATCACCTTAATTAACGATTTTTTCCAAAAATATTTTTTTTAGATTTTTTCCTGCATTATTTTCATGTTTCATCAAAATTTGAGTGTTTAGCTTGGAATACCTTCCATGTAAATATTACACATGGTTTGAAATCATGAATTGTTAAAAAAAAGAAAATTCAAAAGTAAATACAAACAAACCCCAATTTACACACCCCAAATTTGCGTCGTACCAAGAAAAAAAATTTACGACTCTATATTAATATAATTAATATTATTATAAGCTTATGAATTTTTGCTTTCGAAGCGAATTATTTATTCACGTTGCATTTTTTTATTAAAAATATAAAACAAAATGTTTTCGCTTAAAATAAATTAAATTTTAAAAATTTTTGTCTTTTTTGTCCAAAATTTTTCCACTAGTTTTCTTAGCGAGATTGTCAATTTTTCTCAGATTAATGGACATCCTCCTAAAGAAGTTTGTATTGAAAATGAGCAAAATCAGTGTAGCTGTTAAAAAGTTGTAAGTGAAAATGTTAAAAAGGTACCTCTAAATTTTCCCTACAAATTAGTCTAATTTCATAGACAGCTGTATAGAATACTTCGTCATATTCGTTCACCAGATGCTAAAAGGTGAACAATATTTTTCATTCACCTCAAATTTTTTTCACCACAAAAAAACTTTTTTTCACCACAAAAAAAAAAAACGAGTTAACCTCAAGAAATTTTTTTTCACCACAAAATTTGTTTTTCACTTTAAACATTTTTTCACCACAAAATTTGTTTTTGTACTAAACAATTGGAGACACACTTTTACATATTTCTAACAATTTTCATTTTTTAAACAAAAATCCTTTCTTCGCCACAAAAAAGTTTTTCACCACAAACTTATTTTTTCGCACCCCTAATGTTTTCACATCATATATTTCTTTTATATTTTTAAGACACTGTCACATTTTTTCACCGGATTTTTTCACCTCAAACAAATTTTTTTCACCACGAAAGCCCTTTTTTACCACCAAAAATGTTTTACATCTCAAAATAATTTTTTTTCATGCCTTCAATGTAATTGAGGTCAGGAATGGTAGGGATGGTAGTATCATACTTTTTGTGGTACTTCATCAGTTCTATCCGCCTCCTTTGTCTCATTTGGAACTATTTACAAATGCTGCTCTTTTTCATTTATTTTTTTTATTTAAATGCATACTATTTGATTCAGATATAGTCATATATGAGCAAATACGACCATAAACCCTCAAATTTTTATTGCGAACATATTTGGTCATACATAAGACTAAAAATGGTTATATATGGAGCATATATGATCATATTTTGACATATATAATCACCTATAACAATATATTTATATGTATATATTATGAATTTAACTGATCACATATGTATGTATGTCCATATATAGTTCAATAAATGAACATGTAGGCACTAATACATGACCATATATGTTCGAATTGTAAATTTGAGGGAATGTGGTTGTTTATCATAATAAATGTTCAAATGTGCTCATATATGTTTCGGACATGGTCATATGTGATCATATATGGCCATGTAACCTTTGAATTTGAATATATATGAACATATATGAGACTATATGTGGTCATATATGAAACTACGTACGCACATATATGATTAGCTATGCCCATTTATGATCGTATACAAGCCCATGTGTTAGCTTATATTCCGATGCCAATAAAGATCCCCATATCTCTTTATTAAAAAAAAAATCTTTTAACCTTCATATCTTTTAAATTACTCCTTCATATCTCTTAAATTACTCCTACGTCAAAAGTGAAAATAATGCGTTTAAAATTCATATACTTACTTTTTATAGATTATTTTATTTTGTCCATTCATGCTTTTTAACCCTGTGTGGTATATTAGATTGAACAGTTACAATATATTACAATTAATGTCATGAAAAATATTTAATAAAAAATATAACATATATAAATATATGAAGTGAAAGACAACACGACACATTGTTGTATGTGGTAAATAAATTAAAAACAATTCTTCATGATTTGCAATATTTTTCACTCCCTTCCTCCTAAAAGTATACTTTAATATAAAGTTGTTATAGCGCAATGTAGAAACATTCTTGATATTAGATCTATTTAAGCTATAGCATAAATACTACTAGTCATGTAAATGAGATTATATAATGTTAGCTATACATATATATGTATGTTAACTTATATCAGAAATGTCAATACTGTTTTTCTTGTGTGCCTAAAAATATACATATATTATATATAATTTGATACAATTGGATGGGAAGAAATTTCAAATAAAATCGTATAAAACTTGTATCGAACTGTACTAAATTAGATCTAATTTGATATAACGATATACAATTAGATATTCCCATTTATTTTTTTTTATCAATTTCTATTTCGTCATATATTGGGTTTAATATAATTTTATATCGTTCCATATACATTTTTTTCTAGGGGTTTTTCGTTTTTAATTGAAAATTTATACAATTTAAAAAATTAAAAATACATAGAGAATTTTATATCATTGTATTTTTTACAAAAAATTTTAAATTAATCTAACATTTGTAGATAATTGTGCCATGAGTGTACCATATATTTGTCAGCCCTTTTCTATATTGTTATGTTCGTCCACACACATACATATACATGAGCTAGTTAATTTCGTAAACAATATCTTTTTTTAATCAATCTTATTTTTTCGTGTTTACTTTAGTCATTTGCATGACTTAATAGCCTATTTATATAAATTATTTTTGTAATATTGTCATAACGAAAAATGTTCCAACTTTTATTGTAATATATCAAAATAACCCTTTTTTTAGCGCAAAAAAGGGAAAGCATGCATGCAAATTATCCTTTCATATTTTATGTTTATGAGTGCCATTCATTGTCGTCTAGTGTTTAAAAGCATATAAATATTTGTTAAATCATATTTTGTTTTCATTTAAACAAATTTATTTGTTTTGCTAAGGGCTTTTGTTTTGTTATTTTTGTTTTATTGTAGAATTCCAATTCCAATTGTTAAAATTAGCAATTTTATTATTTTATTTTATTATATTAAATTTAACGATTTAAAAATAAGTAAAACGCAATAAAAAGCAATGATTGAATTCAGAGTTAAAAATCATTACTTTCTAAAATTAAATCGCCAAAATTTATAAAAAAACCTAATCTTAAAAAATTCCTTAAAACAAAACAGTAATGGTTTTGAAAAAATCAACACAATTAAAAAAAAATCATTCGTTAAAAAAAAATCGTTAAAATTAAAAAAATACCAAAATTACTTTAATTGAAAAAAAAAATTTCCATTGAAAAAAGAAAAAAATTTAAAAAAATTCGCCTAAATTAAAAAAAAAAAATCGCTAAAAATTAAAAAAATCGCTTAATTGAAAAAAGCTTTAATTTCAATTGCCATTATTGAAAAAATCGCCAAAAATTTAAAAACTTAAGTTTAATAAACCGCTAAAAATTTAAAAAAAAATCTTCAAAATCGTTAAAATTGAAAAAAAATCATTCAATTGAAAAAAACAACAAAATTTAAAAACAAAATCGCCTGAATTAAAAAAAAATTGTCAAAATAAAAAAATCGCTAAAATTTATAAAAATCGCTCAGTTGAAAAAAGCTGAAACTAAAAACAATCGCCAATATCTAAAAAATCGCTAAAAATTGAAAAACTCTAAAGTTTAATAAATCGCCAAAAACTTAAAACAAAAATCGCTAAAATCGCTAAAATTGGAAATAATCGTTTAATTGAAAAAACAAAATTAAAAAAAAAAATCGCCTAAATCGATACAATTTAAAAAAATCGCTCAGTTGAGAAAAAGCTGAAATTAAATAAAAATTGCCAAAATCAAAAAATTCGCCAAACATTGAAAACTCAAAAGTTTAATAAATCGCCAAAAAATTAAAAAAAAAAATCTCAAAAATCGCTAAAATAGGAAAAAACGTTCAATTCAAAAAAGAAACGAAATTAAAAAAAAATCGCCTAAATAAAAAAAATCGTCAAAATAAAAAATCGCTAAAATTTAAAAAATCTCTCAGTTGAAAAAAGCTGAAATTAAAAAATATTCGCCAAACATTGAAAATCTCAAAAGTTTAATAAATCGCCAAAAACTGAAAACAAACATTTTAAAAATCGCTAAAATTGTAAAAATCTTTCAATTGAAAAAATATATGAAAATTAAAAAAAAATCGCTTGAATTAAAAAAAAAGTCAAAATAAAAAAATCGCTAAAATTTAAAAAAACTGTAATTGAAAAAAAATCAAAAATCGAAAAAATTGAAAAACTTAAAAGTTAAATAAATCGCTAAAAATTTAGGAAAAAATCTTTAAAATTGCTAAAATTGTAAAATTTATTCAATTGAAAAATAAACCAAAATTTAAAAAAAATCGTCAAAATAAAAAAATTAACTAAAATTTAAAAAAATCACTCGTTGAAAAAAAAGCTGAAATTAAAAAAAAAATCGCCAAAAATAAATCTTAAAAATTAAAATCTTCAAAATCTCTTAAATTGTAAAAATCGTTCAATTGAGAAAATATGTTGTACCAAAATTAAAAAAAGAAATCGCCTAAATTAAAACAAAAATCATCAAAATTGCCGAAATCAAAAAAAAATATTAAAATTGAATAAAATTTATTTAATATCGCCAAACATACGCCCCTTACTCTCTGTAATACATTGTTCTCGAAAATTGAATAATCTAACCAAGTAAGTCGAAACTTGAGACTGGTATTAGGGTTACGGTACTACTGGTGTTGACTTTTTGCTACTGATGCAAACATTTTTCCTTTATCTCGTTTTGTTTACTAGATAAGGACGGTATTATCAAGGGGAATTATAATATATACAGTCAATGATATATTGTCGGACCCCTTCGTTATACCGAAATATTCGTTATATCGCAAAACATTTTTGTAGCAATTTTCTTCATTTTTAGCATCTTTATAATATTTGACATTGCTAAAAATTTAAACAACAGCTGCAATAATAGTACAAGCTTACACTAGTAACTTCAGAAACAAAAAAATCTCAAATTATTTTCTTATTTAGATTTTTACTTTCCAAACTTTTTTCTATATTTTTTATTAATTGTTCGTTATATCTAGTATAAATATTCATAAATATTCGTTATATAGAGTAGGTTCTGCATACAATTAGGTCGTACGTTATATCGCGTTTTCGTTATTCCGAATGATCGTTATACCGGACCTCGACTGTATTTTTGTAGGGAATGTATGGAATGGAACATTGTTCGTAACATATTGATTTGGAATGCAAAGAAAAACGAGTGGTATTGAATAGCTAGGCGAGGGTAACGAAATGTAATGGTACGGGGAACAAGTGGAATTGGACCACTAAGCACAGGGAATGCATGGAATGGAAAAATGTTCCAAAGTGTATTAAAATTGAATAACACCAAAAACTAATGGAACGGGGAACAAGTGGAATTGGACCACTAAGCACAGAAAACGAAATGTAAAGCAGTGGGCCTGGAATTTAGTGGTACTGTATAAATGAATGGCATTTTAATCAATTTTAATTCAAAAGTGTTAAAGAATTAATTTCTTTGAATGACATTAGCTGTTTAAATTTTATTTAGTTTTTAGCGGTTTAATGTAAATACAGTTTAAATACTTAACGTTGATAGGTAAAAGCGCATGCACAGCTATTGTTTAGGGTAATATTTACTACTTACCAATATAGTATTTAATTATGTTAGATCTTTTTTAAACTTACCTGAAAAGATAAAAAGAAACATTAATTTTACATTGATATTTATGTTAAATATTTTATATAAAATTGTATATAATTTTATTAAATTTATTTTTAAAAAATGTTTTACTAAAATCATATTTTTTTTCTGTTTGTTTTTGATAATTGCTATTTTTCCTCTATTACTGAAAATTTAAAGATTTCCAGGCAACTTTAAGTGAACAAAATTTCTAAAAATTTTTAAAATCTTTTTTATAGAAAACTTCAAGTACTCTGCTGCATAAATTATGATTTAAAAATATACCACGGTATATTTTTTCTGATGAGAAAAAAGTCATAGGAATACATTTTCTACAATGAAAAATTAAAGCATATTCGCAAAAACTTACAAAAAATGCAGTATACTTTAAGGGGTTTACTTTGAATAGATTTTTTTAGTTTACAAATTAAACTTTAACTTTTAAATACAAGAAAAAACAAAACAATTTAAAGTTTAAGGATTTATTTTGTTTAGGTTCGTTAAGGTGTTAAGCTTTTTTTCAAAGCAAAATTATGATAAAATTAAAATGTTAGATTTTTTTTTTATTTTTATTATTATTTTTTAATAAAAAAAAATTTAACATTTTAATTTTGTCATAATTTTGCTTTAAAAAAATTTATCCACCTTAAACCAAAATTATGACAAAATTAAAATGCTGAATTTTTTATTTTTATTATAATTTTTAATAAAAAAAAATCCAACATTTAAATTTTGTCATAATTTTGCTTTAAAAAAAAATTATCCACCTTAAAGATCCTAAACAAAATAAATCTCTAAACTTTTATTTTAAATTGAATACTGGTTTTATTTTTTCTTGTATTTAAAATTTAAGTTCAATGTAAGCCACAAAAATTTGTTAAAAGTAAACCCCTAAAAGTATACTGCATTTATTTTGTAAGTTTGTGCAAATATGCTATAATTTTTTATCGTTAAACATCCTTAAATAGCACTATTTAATTTTGTTTTTAGTTTTCATTTAGTTTTCATATAAAAAAATTTAAAATTCACCAGCCTTATAAGAAGTTACATAATAAGTATACGTACAGATGAACTAAAAGACTATTAAACAAATATTGAGATTTTTATTGAATAGTCAACGAATATTTTCACTAAAACCAATTCGAGTAGCAACCTGCTCATATTTATTTTTTTTAAATGCCTAAAATTTTTTTAAATTATATTAAATACAATTATTTTAGTTTTCTTCGATCTTCTCTATTCATATAATATTCCTTATTGAGCCAAAGATCCTTTAATTATAAGGAATATTATATATATATTAAAGGAATATTATATATATATTAAATATAATTAGATATAATTATGTATGGTTCTATGCCACTGGTTTCGAATCCAAAATTTTCCATACAATTTAGTGTATTTTAGTACAGTTTCATACAAACGACTGGCAAGGAAAATATTTCCTCTTGTTTTTTTTTTAAATTTTTTTTAACCACTAAAATTTTTTTCACCACAAAAATTTTTTTTCCTCAAAAAATTTTTTTTCACCCCAAAAATTTTTTTCACCACAAAAAATTTTTTTCACTTCTAAATTTTTTTCAAACCATAAAATTTGTTTTCACATCCAAAAAAGATTTTCACCTCAAAAAATTTTTTTCACCACCATAATTTTACCTTTAAAGTTTTTTAAATTATTTGTATTAAAAACAGTGAGACTTTTTTACTTGTTTATTTACTCGGGACATTATTTTTTCGTTTTAGCTGGTTTGAAAAGCCTCATGTATAAACAGTTAAAATCCATTATAAAAAACTATCGTTGGCTGAGTTGTCTGGCTCTCTTAAGTGACATTGTGTTACATTTAACTAACACTTAATAACTTTTCTTTATTTTTATTAACACAAGGACAAATTTTGTTACACAAGAGTAACTAAACACTTACTAATACATCATTTTATATAGTAATGGAAAAAAGTTAAACAAACTAAAGTTTTACTTTGGAGACATACAAATAAATATGCAATATTTATTTTGTTACTTATTTTATGAAAAAAAAAAAAATATAAAAATGTGTATTTTTAATAATATTTATATCTAAAAAAAGAAAGTTTCTATGACCTTTTACTAGGAGAAAATAGATTAAAAATGAAATGTTGCATTTGTAATCAAGAATATAAATCAATAACATTCGAATAGTAGGAAGTTTGAATTTGTATTTTTTTTTAATTTTAAGCTTCGATATAAGAAAATTTTTGTGTATAGTATTTTTTGTATTAAAACCATAAAAAAATGTAGCATAACTTCTGTAGCCATAACTACGTGATAAAATATAGCATACTTTTAGGTCTTAATGAAATTAAAAAATAAATATTTTATGAGTTTTTTTTTTTTTTAAGAAATGTTCAAAAGAAACGTACAAAACTTTTTAATTAATGCGGTTCTAAATTTAGTTATAAAAAAATTGTTAAAATGTAATTTGTTTATTTTTAGAATTTTGGCTGAAATTCAAAAATATTATTACACCTCGCTTATTTTTATATATTTTCCGCTATATAAATTTTATTTCTATTACAAGTAAAATATCTTTAAATTTTTTTTGTTTACAAATTTTGTTTTTATTACAAGATAAATCTCTTTAAATTGAAATTTTATATAAAAAGCAAAGTTTTTTTTTTTTTTTTTTGGAGGATTTTGCCAATCAATACCAATCTTGTATTGGATTATTATTTATTTTGTTATAAAGCTTATATTAAGTGATGGTGTAACTTAGGTCCTGTTTACATCATCCCTCAACACATTCTTCAATATTCTTTTCATTATACTTGTGTAAAGTTAAGTCTTAACACTAGTGTGATAATCTAAACGGGGCGTTAGTAATAATAAATCTAATCAATGTCATTAGTTCATCTTTATTTTTTGTGTTTATGTGGTCATCAGTGGTATTTATTATAGGGCCACAAGAAAAATGAGACGTGTTTGGTTTAAATAAATAGGCTTAAACATGAAGTTTTTGATTTTCTTATTAACACGAAATTATATAAATCATTCAACTTTAGCTTTATGTTGCAAAGAGGTTAAGTCCAATTTTATAAAGTGTACTCAGGAGACAAAATGCTATATAAAATGTTTTGTTTTAAATTTTATGTTTGATCGTTTTATAAACTACAAAAGATTAGCAACTTTAAATAAATTGCTGGCAATTTTCAAGCCCTTTTGTGTCTTAGAACATTTTCATTTACTTATTGATATTTTTTCGTACACTCAGAAAAAAAGTTAGTAGAAGAAAAATTTGTAAACGGTTTTCAATGCCACTTTACTATTTTTGTACTGATTTTTAGTAAATAAAATATTATTTTGGAAATCTTTTTGCTATTTACATTTTAAAAATTACAGGATATTTACAAATTTTCGTTTATACTTTCAGAAATCATTTAATAAATTTTTGAAAATCGATTTGCTAATAATAGCAAAAAAAAATTACTAATTTTAAAAAACTTGATATTGAAGGAAATGTTATTTCTAATTAAAAATTACACCTACAAACTTAAATTGCCTTAAAATGTTACATAGATTAAAAAAGGGATCGGAAGTGAAGCTACCGACTCATGTCTAAAAATAGGACAGCCACTTAAAATAGCACTAAAAATTTTTTTAGTTCTAAAAATCAGCTCTAGAAATAATTAAAATTTGACCTTAAAAATAAAAATATTGATTTAAACATTTTTCAAAGCAGAAGTTACCAAATTAAAACAAAACTATAATTTCGTTTACGTTTTTACAATTTTTGCCTTTGATTTTTTTTTTAATTTTGTTTAAAATATTTTTTGAAAAAAAAGAAAAAATAAAAAAATTTTAATGCTCGATAAAAAAAAATAAATTTGAAATTTTGTAAACTTTTTATAAAGTGGAATTTAAAATCTGTTTGCTAAAATCAGCATAAAAAAATTACTAAATATTATTTTTTTAATTTTGTTTAAAATATTTTTTGAAAAAAAAAGAAAAAATAAAAAAAATTTGAATGCTCCATCTAAAAATCGAAATATATATGAGCATACATGATCATACATGGGCATACATGGTCATATACGTCCATACATTGTTCAATATATGACCATACATGATCTCATATATGATCATATATCTTCGGATCCGAAATTTGAGGGTATATGGACGTATATGATCATATACATAATATATGAGCATGTATGATAATATATGCACATATATCACCATATACCCTTAAATTTCGGATCCGAAGATATATGATCATATATGAGATCATGTATGGACGTATATGACCATGTATGCCCATGTATAATCATATACAAGCCCATGTATGATCATGTATGCTCATATACATTTCGATTTTTACATGGGGCTCCATAAAAAAAAATAAATTTGAAATTTTGTATTCTTTTTGTAAAGTGGAATTTAAAATTTGTTTGCTAATATCAGCAAAAAGAAATTTTAAATATTATTAATATTTAGTAATTTTTTTTTGCTGATTTTAGAAAACAGATTTTAAATTCCACTTTACAAAAAGTTTACTAAAATTTAGTAGCGGCAGCTAATTTTTTTTTAACAAATTTCATTGTACTACACGTCAGCAGACATGCTAAGATTAGCAAAAAATACCGCTGGGCTCAAATTAGCAAAATTTCCCGTAATAACAGCAAAATTTTCAGTTGTCATTACAGACTTTTTTTTGGTAAGTGTAGATAATATCACGTAACGAAAATGTTTTCTGGATTTCCACTCTTCTAATTTTTTTCCAGCTCATGAAAATCAATTTTCGATATCTTTCACCTGGCTCTAGATCTACTCTATTTTTTTTTTTTTGGGTATTTCTGTAGCCACTCGAATGGAGTTTTTTCGGAAAAAGTTTTATTTAATCCCTAAAGTCCTTCATTAACAATTTATTTAAAAAAGGATATATGTCAAGTAGGCTTTAAATCGATTGGTTATCATATTTATTAAACTTTTCTGAATGGAAACCCTAATTAAGCTTGTATTTTCTGTAAATTTTATAACTTTAATGGTATTTCAAAATTAAAAGATATATGTGGGGTAGGTGTTTTCTTAGTTTTAAATAATAAATTTTAAAGCTTATATTTTTATTGGTACATAAATATATTATATACATTTATATACCAATTTCGATTATGTTTCTTTAACTATTGTTAAGTGTAATCATTTTGTAAAATATAAACCATAAGGATATATAGTTGGTAGGCGTGCCTTATATATGGTTTCTATATTTTTTTACACTATTATGAATGTGAACACTAAGTTAGGCGGTATTTCTATAGTTTTTTTTACTTTAATGTTAAATCAAAATTTCGGGATATATGATTGGTAGGCGCGTTCATAATTTTAATTCATAGAAGCTTATATCTCTATTGGTACTTCTTTATATATATTAAATATAATTGTGTTTATGTTTCTTTAACTATTAATATGTTCAATAAAAAAATATAAACCAAAAAGATATATATGTGATAGGCGTGCCTGATATGTGGTTCACACATTTTTTACACTATTCTGAATGTAAACACTAATTAAGGTTGTATTTCTTTACTTTTTATTACTTGAATGTTATATCTTAATTTCAGGATATATGATTGGTAGGCGTGTTCATAATTTTAATTCATAGAAGCTTTTACCTCTATTGGTGTTTCTATATATATTAAATATAATTGTGATTATGTTTCTTTAACTATTAATATGTTCAATAATAAAAATATAAATCAAAAGGATATATGGGTGGTAGGCTTGCCTTTGCTTTAAATAAAATACAATTTATCTTACATAAGTATTTATTGGAAAAATATCGTATTATCCAATAATTTATAATATTTATTCTAAAATATAGCTAAACAAGACTATAAGGATATATGAAAGGTAGGCGTGATGTAGTTTTGTTTAAACAAGAAATTTTAGCACACCTATTAAATTTATGCTAAACACAAATTTTTTATGTGAATTGCTTTTTGATGAAAGTTTAGTGGCACATTGAAAAATAGTCCTGTGGCATGTCACCTAGAATAATTTAACCCTCCCATGACAACCACAGGATTTCTTACAAATTTTTTTGTAGTGTACTTAAAAGATTTATGAATTTTCTTTCCGGGATATATGATGTGTAGGTATGTCTTTAAAGCAAGTACATTTTCAAGTATTTATAGTTAATATTTAAAAATATATTTGTGCACTCAATACATGACAATACATGATACTGTGCTTATTGCTTTTAAAAATCCTTAAATCAATGTTTTCTAGTTTTATAGAAATTTTTTCTATCCAACTTTTTCCTATAAAGTCTAACCCCGATGGAGTTTAGGGGCAAAGCAAATTATGTTTAGAGGTCTCTGGTTTTTATTTAATTTTTAATATCTTTATCTTTATTTTTTATGAATTTGACGCTGAATTTTAGTGAAGGAGTTTGATGGGAAGTCCCGAATCAAAATCGGGCGAAAAATTAAATTTGTAGAGTTTTTTGGTTGCGACAGGGGTGAGGGGTGGGTTAAAAGTTTTTTAGCCCTATCTTTACAATATAGACCTGTAACCGGATCCGGAATCTTCGCGATGTTCGATTCCTTTGATGATTCCTTTTTTAAGAGGGCTTACAGATAAAACAGATTCATTACAGCAACCTAATATTAGGTTGTTGCAACCACATATACTCCTGATCCGATTGAAATATATGACTGCAACCAAAATTCTATTGTATTAACCTAATTTTATTCGCCATTAATCTAGTATCTGTCCCTTTTTGTTAGTAGGGCACAAACCAGGCGAAAGCGCTAATCGAGATTCGACTGTACATTTCTATCTTTTGTGGTTTTTGTATTCACCACTTGCCACATTTTCCTTAATGCTTTGTGTTTTTAGTAAAGTACTAAATCCTTTGTTTTTAAATGTTTTGATTCTTGCAACATGTCATTTCATCGTTTCATTGTTGCCACCAACTAGAATAATGTAAGATAAATTTGTTTAACCACACCACTTACTTCTGATAAACTGTTAAGAGATTCATTCTCCATTAAAAAATACAACTTTTTTATAGTTCCAAATTTTGTTGCAATTGTTATAAAAAGTTGTGCAAAGTACTACATTATTAAGAATTTTACTTATAATATTTGTAGATAAATTTTGATTGACTTTTAACAAGGGATTTGTTCGACAACAAAAAAAAAAAAAAGAAAGAAGAAAAAAATCAGCAACTTGTTGAAAAGGGAATTATTGATTGTATAAAGTTTGGTTAAAAATTACAAAATAATGAAAATTTTATTGATTTTTTTTAAGATAATTTCATACAGAAATGTTTATGGCTTATCCCTAAAGTAGGCAACCGTTTTATTAGTTTTTGCTAGTACTTAAAGTAGGCAATATTTTTTTTAAATTTTGTATCTTAAACATTTTAATATTTTAAAATTTAAGCAACAATTAAATTCAAATTTTTGTTGGGAAATAACAATAAATGTGTGTCCCTTAATGTCCCAGTTAGTAGCTAATGGGACATTGTGTCATTTTTTCCTTTACGCTTGTTAATTTTTGAGAAATAATATTGTCTTATATTTTTTATAACATGTTACAGCTATCACTTCTGCTAACAACGTACATACATATTTTAAAATCTTTTTTTTTTTTATAAACCTCTTAAAATTTTTCTTACACTTTAATATTGTGATTTTAAGCTTTAATAAGATCTATTATTTAACTCATATGATGCAGCTGTATACGCTGTTGCACACATCTGTCATTTTTGTAATACGATTTATATGGTTTTTATCATGAATTTTTTATGCTTCATCATAAAAATAAATGCGTAATTTTAAGTACAAATATACAAAATACTACAACAAACATAAAAATGGTCTATAATAAAATAACAAATAGAAGAATTACATAAGGCTAAGTGGAATTTAAAAACCGCCTACACATATACTTAATTTGTTATGTGCTTCTACAATTAAGACGTAAAAATTACATAAATCAAAAAATCGCCAGTGTGAATAAAAATTGGGGGAAAAATATAAAAAATACAATATAAATTATCACATTACTTTTAAAACACTAATAAAGAGTTTTTGCCTTTTTCACCCATATTTGATTTTTTTTTCAAAAATGTGGCAACACTGGAGCGATAGTATAGGCATACAAATTGTTTGCCTTCATAGAAAATGTGTGCCTGCTATTTATCTCTACTCTATAAGATTTCCGACCTTGACTAGGATTAAAGAAAATCCCTTGGAATGACAACAGACAATGACGTATAATCATAATTAAAATAAAGTATATTTTAGGAGTTCTAAAGTCGACTTTTCTTAAGAGTATACTTAAGGCCTACTATAGACAAGTAAAAGTATAGTTTATAGCCTGTTCCTCGATCTCGAACGAAAAACAAGTCGAACGAAAGCAAGTCACTCGAATTCTAATCTATTTGGGTTTCTCTATTTCGAAAGCCTTCGATCGACTTGACTTACGTGTGTCAATTTTTGTTTCTTACGCATTTACAAACCACAGAGATGCCAGATATTATATTTTAAGCATTTGTTACAATTTTCTTTAAAAGTAGCAAAAATACTACTAAACTGCTTAAAGACAAAAACAACCCTGTTAAACAGTGATCAGCTGTATATGACAAATGAAATAAAAAAAATAACAATAAACAAATCAATTTTTATTTGGAAAATGTGTTTATTTGTGAAAATTTTTGTTATCGATTGGTTGTGGGTGAAATTGTTGTTTGGAGTGCTTTTCTGTTGCATGTTGTCTGTTCGGTGCGGTCACTGCTAAAGTCCTTGTAAAATAAAAAATGTAAATATGATCTTCTTGGGCAAACGTAAGCCACAAACAACACACACATAGCTTTTCCACTCAGCAACAGCGTAATAGGGGGTGAAACGCAGTTTAGTTTTCTGGTCAAATTTCCCCCTCTGCGGAAAATTTGTTTGCTCAGAACACTAGAGTCCATCTGGCAAAATCAGGTATTTCTTCCATATAAAATACAAGCGTCTTCGGATGGTCCATTGTTGATTTTTTTTTAACTAAAATTTAAAATTCTCAATAATCTATTAATATTTGTATTATTTTGTACTTACTTTTTGTTATCCATTGCTTTTTTTTACTTAATTTTGCTTTTAAAAATATCAAATATATATTTACTCGACAAAAAAATAGCAAGTGACTGATTTTGACATTTGCGTTCGAGCTGTTCGAAATAGAGAAACCAAATTTTGTATGAAAACAGTTACGTTTTCGTTCGACTTGTCGTTCGAGTCATCGTTCGCATAGAAATAGAGTTAGTGGAACCCAAAACAGTTTTCTTTCGACTAGAAAGCGAACGAACGTGTTCTTTCGAAATAGAGGAACAGGCTATAATCGTTAAAGTTTGCTCAAAAATTAAAACTAGCAGAAGTTAGTTTCATCAAATTTAACAACACTTACAAAATGGTGTTTTCTTACATGAACATTTTTTGTGAAAAAAAAATTTTGAAATTTTGAATTTTGAATATTGAAGGCAAATTTTATCAAAAAATAAGGGCTTTTGTATAATATTTATTTATTTAATAAATTTTTATTAATAAAAATACACTTTTCTGTCATTTTTTTTATAAAGTTTTCCTTTTTATATTTTGCAATAGCAAATCTTTTATTAACACATTTTTATTATAGTTCAGCTAATATAAAATCAGCTGATCAATGTTGCCACTTGTTTTTTTTTTTTCTTAGTACAAAATGTATGCGGGAATTTATTACACTTGATGTAGAGTATTCAAAAAACCGGCCTTTTGGAAAAACTGGTTTCGGTTTTCTTCGAAAAATCGAATTTCAAAAAAACCGGTTTCGGTTTCGGTTTTTGCAGAAAAAACCAAAACCGGTTTCGGTTTCGGTTTTTGCAGAAAAAACCGGTCAATCTGTTTTTTCGGTTTTTTTTTAACTTGAATAAAAAGCTTATAAAATTTGTTAATTGTTTTGAATACAAACAAAAAAATAGAAATTTAATATATAAAGTAACAAAAATAAAAAAATACATTCTTTGAAAAAAAAAAAATATTTTAAAATATTTTTTTATTTGTATTTCATTTCAACATTTTATTTATTGGTTTTAATATTTTTTAATATAATATCTTAAAAATAAATATTATAAAACTATATTCATATCAAATGAATAGAGATCATTAAGTTTGTAAATTGGTAAAATTAGGTACGTAAGTAATTTGAACGTTTAAAACGTTTGGCATTAAATAAGTTTTTTTAATATTACATTTTAAATATGTAAAAAGAAAAACTATTTTTCAGTTCTAAAATAATATTTTAGAAATAATATGCAATTTAAATGTTTCGTTTTAAGACGAATTTTTTGTTTGCTTTTGATAAAGCTAGAAGTGGAAAATACTCTTTCACTAATAGTAGATGTTGGACAAATAGTCAAAAGACAATTATATAAATTTTCCAACTTTTCAATTCTTTTGTCGCATTTATCAAGATATATAAAATAATCATATAATGATGAATGATTTTGTACAGTATTTTTTTAGGATTTTGAATACTGTTTATTGTATTATTTAGATCAGAAATTAAACTATTTGAATTTGGAATATCCAAAGTTAAGTCTTCATCGGAATCTATCAGACTTACATCTAAATCTTCATAACCAAACGATTATAAGAGTGTTCGGAAAAAATAAGAGAGACCAAGTAACCCAGTTGGTGATGTAATTAAAAAACCGGTTAACCGAACGAAAAAGACCGGTTTTCGGTTTTCTTCGAATTTACAAAATATTCGAAACCGATCGGTTTTTTAAAAAAAAGAAACCGGTCGACCGGTTTCCGGTTTCGGTTTTTGAATACTCTAACTTGATGTGATACCTATTTAAAGCCGGTTGAACTTAAAACTGGCTTTAATTCTGAATATAATAGCAAAATAAATAATAACAGGTTTTTAATTTAAAGACGTCCCATGATTACGAGTCAATGATTTTGACCCAGGGAAGTTATAATTAATCTCTTATGAAAAATTATATAAAATTTGCTTAGATAATCGTCCATTTCTCAAAAACTGAATGAGTAAAATAAAAACAGTTTGCACCAAATGTCAAAACCATCCTCAGAATCTCAATGACAGTGTTGAAAGCACTAATTTTCAACAAAAAGAATAAAAGAAAGACAGAAAAAATATGAGGATAAACAATAGAGGAAGTGCACCACTTTCGACTTGCGGTTCTAGGTCATCGTCAGGCTCACCACTTGTCTAGTGTTGCAATTCTACTCGTTCCCCATTTTATTTCATTCCCCGTTTCATTCCATTTCGTTGCCCTTGTATAGTGTTTTAGTTTCACTCTTTTTCGTTCCACTTCATATCGTTCCTCTTGTATAGTGTTTCAAGTCCACTCGTTCCTAGTTCTATTCCATGTCGTTTCCCTTGTATAGTGTTTTGATTTCACTCTTTTCTCGTTTCACTTCGTTCGTCTTGTGTAATGTTTCAAGTCCACTTGTTCCCCGTTCTATTCCATGTCGTTCTTCTTGTGTAATGTTTCATTTTTACTCGTTAGCCGTTAGATTTTATTTCATTGCCTTTTTTAAGTGTTTCAATTCCACTCCTTTCCCGTTCCATTCCGTTTCTTTCTCCTTGCCTAGTGTTTCAATTTCACTCGTTCCCCGTCCCATTTCATTTCGTTCCCTGTATTTAGTTTTTCAATTCCACTCGTTTCCTATTCTCTGCCATTTCGTTCCCCTTGTATAGTGTTTCAATTTCACTCGTTCCCCGTTCCATTCCATTTTATTCCCTGTGTTTAGTGTTTCAATTTCACTTCTTCTCCGTTCCATTTTATTTTGTCCCCCTTGTTTAATGTTTCAATTCAACTCATTTCCCATTCCATTGAATTTTAATCCTCTTATCTAGTGTTTTACTTTTACTCGCTTCCATTACATTCCATTTCGTCCCCTGCTTTTAGTGTTTGAATTCCACTCGTTCTCCGTTTCATTCTATTTCCTTTTCCATGTTAAATGATTCAATTCCACTCGTTTCTTATGCCATTCTATTTTGTTCTCCTTGTCTAGATTTTCAGTTCCACTCGTGCCTTCCTCCATTAAATTTCTGCCCGTACTTAAATTTCGTTCCATATCTATTTAAATTTTTTTATTGTTCTCAATTCAAATGCTCCAATTTCACAGGTTATTTAAATTTCAGCTTTCCAGCCAAAGCGATCGTTATAGGTATCACTTTCCCCTTTTCAGTCCCTATTTTACCACGTAAACATCGGGAAATTTCCAAAAAAAATAGCTTATCAGTGAATTAGCCCATTAGTTTCTAATTAGTTATCTAGCTAAAGCGGATCGGGCAAACCTTTAAGAGGGAAACTTTTGCTTTTTTAAGTCCCCATTTCAACAAATTCTTTTCTGAAATTTAAAAAAATATCTCACCAGTAAATTAGCACATACTTTAGAGAATAAATTATTAAAATTTCAGGTTTTGAGCCAAAAGGATTTGAAAAGGCCGAAAGGGAGGGAAGCCAAAATTTAAGGAAAAATTAATGTATATGTGCTCAATTAAAAATTTGTCAAAATACAAAAAAAAATATGAAGGTTTGCAAATTTATGGGTATTAAAAACGGAAAATTTTGTTTATGGGATCGTTCCAACTGATAGTTCGTCTTAAGCAATTTCGTATTAATATTGTTACAGAAATTTCTAAACACTAGAAACTTCATCACGCAAATTCTTTGACAGCTGGAAAAAATTTAGTGAAGTTATAACTGGAAATTACTAGAATACCTGGCTATTCATATAAATACGGGTACTTGGTGATGCAGCAGTTCAGTTTTAAACAAAACGCTAAAGTGTTAAGAACTAAAGTACTAAAGTAACTAAAGTATGAACTAAATTTAAAATTTTTTTCAAGATTTTTAGTAGTCAATAAGGATGTAAAGCATTGTTAAAATAACTTATTTTAAAATGTTCTTAATAGGGGAGGGACAAAAAAACTTATTTTATTTCAAACGTTATAAGATTTTACTTCAGTGATTTTTCCATTAAATTTTTAAAAGAAAGAAAAATTATAAAAGTTGTTTATTTGTCATATGTAGGTATTGCTTTTTTATCTGATGAAATATAATATTTAAAAAAAAAATGATTTTGCATGTGGCTGTATGAAATGATAAAAAACATGTATTGTTAAGAGAATTTAATCCTTTAAAGCTGTCAAGCTTATAATGGTGAATAATTAATAATACAAAGAGGAGATAATATTTACATGTTTATTACATTTATTATTTATTAATGCATATCAAAATATATACACAAATATGTATATATGATTTAATAATATAGGTATTTAATACGTATAAATTTGAATTTAAGCTATTAAATTTATGTCATTTAAAATATTACTAAAAATATTATGACATATACCTATAATGTCTTAACTTAATTTGATATAATTTTAACTAATGACATACGATATATTAAATTTAATTTTCTTTGACAACTCTAAAATATGTATTTATTGTATATATGCAACAGACTTGAGGTATTAAAAAGCCTAAAAGTAGGCCATAAGTTTTTGGTATTTTTTAAATTTAGCAGACACATCTTCTATTTCAGAATTTTACAATAATTATCAGGCGAACCATAATTAAAATTTATGTTTTTTTTTTACCTCTTAAAATAGGCAACAAAATATTTAAATATCAACTATTATTTTGTAGTAAATTTAAATTTAAAAATTCTTGCTGCATATTTTAGAGGCACAAAATGAATTCATACATTATGCATATTTTAAGCTGCCTTGTTAATTATACATTTATAAATTAATTACACGTTTTTAAGTAAAACAACAATTTATTTTTTACAAACCCCCAAACAAAATATTGTTGCATACTTCAAGGACTCAATTTCAGTTGATAAATGCAGTTTTGTGCTTCTTTGGTATTAAAACAAAGACTTAAAAACACATTTAAAAAAAATGCAGATTCTTTGAATTTCAAATATATGCTGTGCTACTTAAATTTTAAGATAATTTTAGTTATTTACTCCTAAGAAATTTTTTAAATTTTACAAAAAATATATTCCTCTCCAGCAGCATATTGTCTTGATTATTGTTTAGTGTGTTTCTTTGTTAACTTTTTTGCTTAACACTTTTAAACCCTTGTTTTAAAAAATTAATAAACACATAAGTAAACATCGATGAAAACAATTGACCTTTTTTTTTTTTTTGTTCAGCTCACTTTTTAAATGCCTAAATTAAAAGTATACGAATTCTTTATAAATCCTTTAGGCTATGCAGACTTAAAAAGGGTCCCACGATAACAAGAAAAAAAGAACACAATAAACATATAACAAAAGATTATAATAAATAGAGATACATGTTATGATAAAAGAGTGAAAAGCTTTTAAATAAAACATAAATACTTAAAATCACAAATAAATTGCCTTGTTAAAAGGGTGTTTTCCATTATATAAAATAATGTTACATACTTTTTGGAAAACAGTCAAAAAAACGGTGGGATTCTATGGACGAAACATCCTACAGAGCAGGTAGCAACGATAGTCATTGGGACACGCCAGCATTTCTTACCATATGAATATCGTTCTTGGAGGTCGCAGAAGCCAAAGAAAAACACTATCGCGTAGAACGGGAGTGACCTAACACAACTGTGATCAAGCCCAACATCCCCAACACGTGCCCTGCATGCCTTAAAGTCCCTTATGATATGAATCACATTTTTAGTTTGCAGTGCGAAGCAGACTTCCCTTGATCCCACATCAGTATTAACCCATCTGGACGAGGTAGTCCGGTTTCTGGGCCTGGATGAGGAATTGATTCTATTACATATCCAACTAACAATAAACTCCGTTTACGTACCGTTTTCGGTCCGTCATAAACAGAATCCAACTCAATTTACGTACCGTTTTCTGGATCCGTAGCAGGGTAGGACATTTTAAATTTTAAAGTACTGATAATTTTAAATTTAATTTAATTTTTAAACTACTGATATTTTTTTCAAATTTATAGTTTTATTGGATAGGTTGAACTTTGTCATTTAAGGATAGAACACAATATCATTCATATGACAACCACGACTGGGCCATTTTTCTTCGAAAATGAACAAGGAGCTGCCGTTACCGTCAACTGTGAGCGTTACCGTGCCATGCTCAACGAATTTTAGTTTCCAAATATTCAAGATAATGACATGGACGACATTTGGTTTCAACAAGACGGGCCCACATGTCACACAGCCAATGCAACCATTGATACTTTTCGCACTGTTTTTGAAAATCGAATAATCAGCCAAAATTGTGATGTCCATTGGCCGCCTCGGAGCATTTTGATTTGAACGCCCATTTTCATAATAAGCCTGAATAATTTTAACGCGTTGCTCGATTGTGTATCTTTCCATGGTTCAAATTAAAAAAACTTGACGTTTAGGTGTGGTTCGCATTCAACATCGGCCCTTAAAATTTAACCACCCTTTAGATTTTACTGACTTTTGGCATATTGGTCGAATAGGTGAAGAGATCAAAATATATTTTTCTTATAGCTTAATACTTAGCCAAGAAACATTTTTACGGACTCTCCAAAAGCAGTAAGTTTACGGTCCGAAAATACGTATCCGTCAAATCTTATACGTAAACGGAACATTAACGAACCGTATAATTAAATTTTGGAAAAAAATACGTTTTGACTCCGTTTTAGTGTATCCGTTTTTGTGCCGTCAAATACAGACCACCGTTTTTTAGTTTTCTTCCATTTTATGTTAATGTGTGCAAATTTATGCAGATTTGCAAATACAAAACATTGCCTAACAGTTGATAATAGATTTTATGAAAAAATTTGCAAATTTGAATTGTGTGCTATATCATATGGTAAATACCAACATTTAAACCTAAATTAAATTTTTATTTTATTTCTTTCATGATTTTTAATGTGCCACAACCGCAGTGATTGAGGGATGATAATTGTGCTGGAGATAAAAATTTAATTTCTTTGTAATTTTGTATGTTTGATATTTATTGTGTTTAATTTGTAAAATTTTTATTATAACTTTGTAAATAAATTTAAGGAAAAACAAAAATAAAATTTTCTATTAAAGTTTAAAAAATAGGCATTTACACAAATCCGTTTTTTGTTGAAAAAAAAACTACGAATACGGATCCGTAAATTGTTCGTCATTGACGGACTTTCAACGGACAACTCCGTTTTTCATCCGATATGTCGGACGGTAAATGGTTCATCATTGATGGACTTTTAATGGACAACTCCGTTTTTCATCCGATATATCGGTCCGTAAACGGTCCGTCATTGACTGTATTTTAACGGATTCGAATCAGTTTCGATGTTCCTTTCCCATGTTCTGGTCCGTATACGGATCCAAAAACGGTACGCAAACGAAATTGGATACATTTATGACGGACCGAAAACGGTACGTAAACGGAACGTATTGCTTGTAGGGTATTCTATAATTTAATGAACATTTTAAAAATCAAGTAACTTTTATAAAAATTACAATTTTCAAAAGGCATTTCATAATGATTCCTTCATTTGTCATTTCTACTCCTCCTCTACAACCACTCCCTTCAAAATATAGCAATCGGCTCAGTTATTTTGGAGCTAATCTGCAACAAATCAATTCAGATTCTATGGGAAAAATACATGCGGTATATAGTCAAATCTGCTACAAACATTCTGTAATTAGGTTTGTTTTTTTGAATTTTTTATAAATATTGCTAAGTATTTATAGATGAAGCTACTTAAAAATAAAGAATGTATAAAAATGCTGCCAAGGCTTAGAAATTATTGTATTTTCTCTTTTAAATGTAAACAAAAATATTTGCCATAAAAATATTTGAAATTTTTGTATTTTTAATTTCATAAAATATTAAAAACAACAAAAGCTTACAAATAAATTATGTGTTTGTCAAAGAACTGCATATGCTGATTGAAAAACGTTCATACGCAATCAACACAAGAATAAATATGTGTTTGCGTTCAAACGCTGAATATACTCCAACACACATATATGTTGATGATTTTCAATCAATCAAACGACATGCAAATTGTTTTGTCACTGATTTATAATCATCGGTCGTTGTTAAACCATTGATTTTATTCTGTTCATTCGAGCAAACAATAATTATTTTGATGAAGAATAAATCAGAAAAAACAACAAACAACGTGTATGAGTGTAATCATAATTAAAAGAAAATAGTTTCTTATATATAAAAAGGGGGTGGTTTTGTAGAAACACATTTCATAAATGTTATATGTATATTAGGGTGGGTCTAAAATACGTTTTTTTAGAATTTTTATTAGGAATACCAAAAATATTGTTCTTTGTGAATTTTTTTTTTTTTAATTTAGGTCGACATCTCGGCTCGCCCAATCCGGTTAAAGTTAAATATTGCCTAATTTTCCAATCAAAATAGATGAAAAAAAATTTAGACAATATTTAAAATTTTCCGGATTAGGCAAGCCTGAGATATCAACCTAAATTTTTTTTTCCAAAAAAAATATTTATATTTCATAAAGAAGAATATTTTTATTACTAATAAAAATTCTAAAAAAAAGGATTTAAGTCCCACCCTAATGTAAACAATAACATTTATGAAATGTGTTTCTATTTTGTTTTATGTTTGAATAAACTCACACGCGTTGTTTGTTGTTTTTTCTGATTTTTACAACGTTGACTTTTTGTTGAGTGATTAAATGTGCAATAAATTATCCGAATTATTAAATCCGAATTACGCGTTTAGTAACATGATGCTGATTTTATTCTACAGTGAATTTTGTTGAATTATTAAATGTGAACAAGAATTTTTGTGTATGATTAAATCAAGAAAAAAGTTGATTTTGCAGTTCTCTGGTGTTTGTAGAGCAGGGCAAACAATATAATTGCTCTTTTTCTCGTTCCCGCGAAGTTCAAATACGAAAACAGCTTTTGTGCAAAGGCAACCCCAAATATTTAAATTGTATTTGTTTACATAAAAAAAAGAAAAGTCAGGAAAGTAGGGATAACCGTTTTCTTTATAAATACTTATAGATAAAGATATAAAGTTCGGAAAAAACAAACCTTTTATTGCCTACTATTTGGGATTAGTTAATAAAAAGGAAAGTCGTTGAGAATTTTCAGAAAATACAAAGCGCTCCAGGTCTCATTTAGGTACCATTCTAAAACTTTTAATTTATTTTTACAATCGATTTCAAACTGTATAAAATAGTCAATTGTCATTTTAGTTATGACATAAATATTATATTATTTGTATAAAAAAAATTCAAACAAAAATTAAATAATTTCAATAAAAAAAAAAATTGCTAAAATTTAGACATTTTTTTACTTTAAACCTTTAAATTATCAGTGCAAAATTTAGCAAAAAAAAAAAAAAACACTTCTTAAACTTCCCCTTTCCAATCAATATGCAAGCATTTAACAATTTCAAATGCCATACTAATTGCAAACACCAACAATGTCAACGTCATGCTAATTTGGGTTTCGTCGACCGTAATGCAGAGTGTGAATGCATTCAACAAGAATTAACTGGTTCTTCCATGTTCCTGGAGAATGTCATAGATTTATCACATACACTGGCACAAATAATGATACTTTGTGGTATACATGAATGTAAAGCCAAAACGGCAGTAGATGTTATCACCTACTTCTTCCTGCATTATGATTTGGTGTGCTACTGTCTGAATACTAAACCAGTAAAGAGATTACGCAAAGAAGATATATTTCATGAACTGGGCAGAAAATGTCTTATGAATCGTGTAGAGGCTCACATATGTTATACAATTATTAAAAGAGGTTTTAAGGCTTTTTACTACAAACCCCAAAATGATGAGGATAATAATGAAAATGGCCAGCCCTCCTATTCGGAAGAATGTGTTTATGTGCATGCTGCTAAAAAGACTGCTGAATCGTATGCTAAATTTGATGGTTTGTCGGGTGATGAACAACGTGGTGTTGAGGCAAAAATTAAAGTGGCCTTTAAAAAATTCTATGATCGTATGCAGTCACGTAAATCAAAACCTCAACATGATGCCTGCAGTTGTTGTTTTTGTGCCAAGAATCGTGGCCATTTAGTATACGTCACATTGCCTTCCTGTTCAGCACCTAAGCCAGTTAAGAAACCATCTTGTTCTCATTGTTGTAAAAATAAAAATAGTCATAAATGTACATATCCACCAACAGTTACCGCTAATTGTCCGGAATGTCATCGTTCAATTAAATATTGTGCTTGTGCTGAAAAGCAATTTAAAATTAATTGGATACGAAGTATATGGGATAGACCTGATATGAATTTGTATTATGTGAAAAATATTGAAAAACAAATAGAAGAACCACTGACTGGTTGCAATCCTCAGGGTTCACATTCTGCTGAGGAAGGAAGAGAGAGAGAAGAAGTGGCAGAAATTATTGCAAATGGACAAGTGGTCAGAGAGTTTGAGGAAGGGAGAGGAAGAGAAGAAGTGGCAGAAGTTATTGAAAATGGACAAGTGGCAAGAGAGGCTGAGGTAGAAAGAGTGAGAGAAAAAGAGGCAGAAGTTATTGCAAATGGAAAAGTGGTCAGAGAGGCTGAGGAAGGGAGAGAGTGAGAAGAAGAGGCAGAAGTTATTGAAAATGGACAAGTGATCAGAGAGGCTACTGCTGAGCAAGAAAATAATGTTGAAAGCCATAATTGAATGTGATTTAAAATTTATTGTGGAATTTATTAAATAAAAGTTTGATTAATAGAATCATTTTGTGATTTCCGATCCGAACTCTCTATATAAAAAATAATTAATAAGAATTTCAATTGTAACTGTAAAAACGGATAATGGTTGTTGTAACGATTACGATAATTGCCATTGTAACGAGAACTATGTGTAACTCTAACAAAGACGGTAACGGTTCTTATAAAAGTAACGGTAATGGTTGCAGGAAAGGTCACGGTAATTGTAAAGTTGCAGATAACTGTTGCTATAATGTTAACGATAATGGTAACGGTAATGTTTATAATAGTCTCAGTATTAATACAAAAGCTTTTGATGCATTTTAATCATAATTTTAGGGTAACATCATTTCAGTTATTTCGCTATCGGAATTTTAAGGTTAACAGTATTTTTGTTATTTCGGTAACGCTATTTTTAGGATAATGGTATATCGATAACTGTATTTTAGGTGTAAAGGTATTTCGGTTCTTAGGGTGACGGTAATTTAAGGGTAGCTGTAGTAAAAAAAAAATCATGCTAAAATAAAAAAAAAAAAAATAACATCAACCACTTCCCATTAACAAAAGTAGAGTATTAAAAAAACGGTAACTGTATTTTAAGGATAACGTTATTTTATCTATTGCGGTAACGGTATTTTCAAGTTATCATCATATCAGTTATTTCGGTAAGGGTATTTTAATGGTATTAATATTTAATTGATTTCCGTAACGGTATTTTGTGGATAACGGTATTTATTTAAAATTATTTTAAATCGATAACGGAGCTTAGCGGTATTGTCTGCCCAAACTGATTTTAATCCCACATTCATTTCTATTGAAATTTATTCAATTTATAGCATAAACTACAATTCTATTATAAATTTAGTAAATTTACACTTTGTGTGTGTAAACGAAGATAACGAAGATGTGTGTAACATTATGTGTAAGCTGTTGCATAGCTAATATTACCAAGTATTTACACAGAAATTGCATAAAAATTTAATTTTAAAACTAATATTTAAATTTACTCAATTTATGTGTAAAAATATACAAACAATACTTGAAACTTAATTTTTTAAATAAGCCAAATTTGTTTATATTCACCAACATATTATTTATAACACTGTTTTTAACAATGAATTTATTTTTTATTTGTTTTTTTTAATAGCTTAAAATATAAAGAAACGCTTAGATTAAAAAAAAAACTGAAAAATTACAAAAAATACAGGAATAAAAAACGCTGAAAGGAAAAAATCCTCTGAACTGAAAAATTGCTTAAAAAAAAACTTCAATATTGAAAAAATATTCCCCAAAAGCAAAAGATTTACAACATCCCGAACAAACAAACGTTCCGTTTACGCACCGTTTTCGGTCCGTCATAAACGGAATCAAACTCTGCTTACGTACCATTTTCTGCATCCGTAAACAGTACAGAAAACGTTTTTTAAGGAACATCAAAACTGATTCGAATCCGTTGAAATACCGTCAATGACGGACCATTTACGGACCGATATATCGGATGAAAAACGGAGTTGTCTGTTAAAAGCCCGTCAATAACGGACCGATATATCGGTTGAAAAACGGAGTTGTTCTTTGAAAGTCCGTCAATGACGGATCGTTTACGGATCCGTATTCGGTCCGTATTGGTACCATTTTTTTTTAACAAAAAACAGATTTGTGTTAATTTATATTTTTTTAAACTTTAATTGCAAATTTTATTTTTGTTTTTGCTTAAATTTATTTACAAAGATATTTGAAATAAAATAATAAAAATTTTACAAACTAAATACCAAACAAAATTACAAAAAAAAATCACATATTTATGTCCAGCATCCATCAATCACTGCGGTTGTGGCCCATTAAAGATCATGAAAAATTTAAACAAGAATTTAATTTCGGTTTAAATGGTGGTATTTACGATATAATGCAGCACACAATGCAAATTTGCAAATTTTTTGCACAAAATCTATTATAAGCTGTTAGGAAATATTTTTATTTGCAAATCTACATAAATTTTCACATATCATCATAACTTCTTTTAAATTCCATAAATATTTTCCCATGAATTTTTCAATATTCGATTTTGATAACTAAACAAATCCAAAAGCAACGGAAGAAAAACTGATGAAAAACAGTGGTCCGTATTTGACGATACAGAAACGGATACACCAAAACGGAGTCAAAACGTTTGTTTTCGAAAACTCAATTATACAATTCAATTCAAACGGAATATTAACGGACCGTTAATATTCCGTTAACGGACCGTTAATATTCTGTTTACGTACAAGCTGTGTCGGATACGTATTTTCAGATTGTAAACGTACAGTAGAAGCCGGATTCATGAATCCGTAAAAATGTTTCTTGGGGATCGCTTAAATTGAAAAAGTCGCCAAATTTAAAACAAAAATCGTTAAAAATAAAAAAAAAACTGGCAAAAAAAAATTGATTTATGCTTAGTTTTTGATATCGTATAAACGCTATATAAAATCGAGACTATTTAGTCGAAATTTGAGACGGGCTTTGGAATACTGGAGGTGAATTTTGACTTCTTGTGTAAACATTTTTTCTGAAGCTTTTTTTTTTTTGTTTTTTACTTTTTTCAAATTTTTAATGCATGGATTATTATCAGTGTATCATTAGCATACTTTAGGTAAAAACAATTGAAGCATTGATTTTTCATGTAAATGCTAATGCCAAAGCATTGACATTTATATAGAAAAAGTAATGCTTCAATGCTTTGATTCCAAGTATACAGGTTGGTTGAAAAGTTCCTGCGCTCACCAAGAGATGGCACTGCTAGCTCCAAACTTTTTTTTCTCAAGTTGGTATAACTGTCCTGAGAACACATGCAAAGTTGCAAGTCATTCTGTCAATTCTTCCTTTGTTTACAAGCCATTTGAAGTTGACGTGTCATTGATTTTTTTTAATATGGAAAAAATTTAATATCGTGCAGTCATTAGATTCTTTATGTTGAAGGGTTTAAAAGCAAAGGAAATTTATGAACAATTGTGAATTTAAACGTGGTTGTACCAGCCTTAAAGCCTATCCACGCGAAGGACGACCAAAAACTGCAACTCCAGCAGAAATCATTGAGCAGGTACATAACTAGTTTAGTGAAGATCCAAGTTTGACTAAGCGTGAAATTGTTAATGCCATATGCATCTCAGACGAACGAGTACTCCATATTTTACATGAAGAAAAAAAAAACTGTTTGGAATGTTAGTGCCGCACACATTAACAATTCAACAAAAACTGGATCGAAAAGAAATTTCTCAGCGTAATTTGGAGCGTTTTAAGCCGAATAAAACTGACTTCTTGCATCGTTTTATAACTATGGATGAGACTTGGATCTACCACCATGATCCTAAATTGAAAAAGAACGTTTACAGTGGACTGAAGCTGGTTGTTCAGTTCCAAAGCAGGTGAAGTCACAACGATCAGCAAAGAAGGTTATGGCATCAGTTTTTTTTGGATGCAAAAAGAATTTTGTTGATTGATTATCTTCAGAAAGGTAAAACAATCAACTCTGAAAATTATTGCAGCCTTTTGGATCAGCTGGATGAAAAAATTCGTGAGAAAAGATCTGGTTTAAAGAAGAAAAAAATCATTTTTCATCAAGACAATGCACCTGCTCACAAAAGTGTTTTGACGATGGCTAAATTCAAAGAATTAAAGTACGAATTGCTTGAACATCCACCGTATTGACCAGATTTGGCTTCCAGTGACTACTATCTCTTCAGAAATCTTAAACAATTCCTTCGTGGAAAGCATTTTTCGTCGAATGAAGAGGCCATAGCAGCCGTAGACGGTTATTTTGCAGAGCTTCCGGAAAACCATTATAAGGATGGGATAAAATTCATGGAAGATCATTGGAACAAGTGTATTGAGCTTCTAGGAGATTATATTGAATAAAAAAATATATTTCGTAACAAAAACAGTATTCTTTCATTTCGAGCGCAGGAACTTTTCAACCAACCTGTACTATACAGGATAATTTAAAACATAAAACAACAGCTTTAAGAATTATATCATGCTTAAGCTGAGACAAAATTAACTTAACCTCCCAAAGTCACCCCTAAGCGATGTGATCACCTTTTAATATATTTTAGCTATCAAACCCCCCCCCCCCCCCCTAAATTGAAAGCACTACCCCTTTAAAGTAGGCAATGAATTTTTATTTGTAAATTATATAATTGAAAGGGTTAAGGGTATGTTAATATTACTGATACATTATAAAACAGCATGTTGATATGAACACAGTTTAAGTTATATAAATAAACATACAATATATTTACTTTATTTATGAATATTTTACATCTAAGCACTCAAAAGTATACAAAATTAGATCCTTTATATACCTTTGTATATATTATTTATACAAAACCTTCATTTTCCATTTTATATTTATAAATACATATTTCTTTGTCAATTTGTTATGAATATCTCTCCCTACATTACAACATTTTCTATGCAGCCAAAGAATAATATAATTGCATTAACATACTTGTGAAGCAAGTTAAATGCCAGTAAACTAACCTTTAATCATACTCCTAAAATGTGTAGTTACTTAAAAATTAAACCAAGTGTTTAGCTAGAAGCACATACATTTACAGTACGCAACAACAACAACAACAACACCACAGCTATATATGACGCTCCGTTAGACAACAAGTGCAACTTGTGAATATTAATGATGTTGTAAAACTAACTACAACTATGGTTGTAAAATATTAAGGTGGAATTTATTAGCATTTGATCAGCAGAAACACTGACATAGAATTAATATAAAGGAAAGGGTTTATTATTATTTTTTTTTATATTGATTACCATAACATGAAATTTTTTTAAATAAAATTTCAAAATTTGATATAAGCAAACGACTAATATCAGTATCTCAAGTTCAGAATAAATATCAGTTTATGACCATTAATATATTATCAAATATATGCTCAATGAAGTGAAATATTTTTATATAAAGGGTGGTTAAATTTTAAGAGCCGATGCTGATTTTGAATAAAACACAAATTATTTAGGAAATTATTGTCATTTTATTTTATTATGATAATATGGTATGGTTTAATTACGTATGGAACAAAATAACGGCCAAATGGCCGCCGCGACCTCGGCGGCACACCTCAATCCTATGTTTCAAATTTTCGAAGACGCTGAGGTATAATTGAGGTTCTATGCCATTGATGTGCCGAATTATCTCATCCTTTAGCTCTTGAATTGTTGCTGGCTTATCGCCGTACACCTTTTCTTTCAAATAACCCCAAAGAAAGAAGTCCAACGGTGTCAAATCACATAATCTTGGCGGCCAATTGACATCGCCACCACGTGAGATAACACGGCCATTGAATTTGTCGCGCAAAAGAGCCATTGTTTCGTTAGCTGTGTGGCAAGTGGCACCGTCCTGTTGAAACCACATATCGTGCACATCCATATCTTCCAATTCGGGCCGTAAAAAGTTCACTATCATCTCACGATAGCGAACACCATTCACAGTAACTGCCTGACCGGCCTCATTTTGGAAAAAATACGGCCCGATGATGCCGCCAGCCCATTAACCGCACCAAACAGTCACTCTTTGTGGGTGCATTGGTTTTTCGACAATCACTCTTGGATTATCATTCGCCCAAATGCGGCAATTCTGCTTATTGACGAATCCACTGAGGTGAAAATGTTCCTCATCATTGAAGATGATTTTCTTCGAAAATTGATCATCTATTCTGACCATTGACGACGATTGGAATGGTCAAGAGGCTTTAGTACTTGAGTCAATTGCACCTTGTAAGCGTGTAAATGCAAGTTTTTATGCATAATGTTCAACAACGACGAGCTTGAGAGGTGCAATTGTTGGGCACGACGATGAGTTGAGGTGGACGGCTCTTCAGCCACACTATCGCGTACAGCAGCAATATTTTCTGCAGTACGAGCTGTACGAGAATACACTGGTGTTTTTACATATTCACGATTTTTCTGATTGTACGCATATTTGGACAATTAAATTGACCCCCATTGAACGCCTATTTTCATAATAAGCCTGAATAACTTTAACGCGTTGCTCGATTGTGTATCTTTCCATTGTTCAAATTGTGGTTCACATTCAACATCGGCCCTTAAAATTTAACCACCCTTTATATTTTACCTCCTTGATTCCTTGAAATTCCTTAACATTTCAATAAGTGACACCCTATTACTGAATATCTGTATTTATGAATATATTTATGTAAATGGCAGTTAAGCTATGTATGTATATGTGAATGCATTTTAGCATAGGAAAGTGTGGGTTAGTACTCAAAGTACTAGCTTAAAGGCCTGATACTTCGTTAAACGTAGTTTGAAATATCAGAATATATAAGGAAGAAAATTAAATTCTTTTTCTAAGGATTTTTCTCTTTAAATAATGTTTTTTTTTCAACTTTTCCAAATTAAATGGTTTTTGCTTATATCTGTAAAGGTGTACATTTCGACTTTTAATTTAGTATTTAAAATAAGTATATTTGAAATATATTTTTATATAATCGTAGGCTGTAAGGAATTTTTGTTACCATAAACTGAATAAATTGAAATGAAATGAAAAATTTAAATATATATGAACATACATGATCAAACAAGAGCTTATAAATAATCGTGCATGGCCAAACATAACTATATACGTTCATACATACATAGTTCAATATATGACCATAAATGAGTTCATATATGATCATATATTTTTGGATACTAAATATGAGGGCATATAGTCATATATGAATAAATATGATCTCATATATGACCATACATGCATCGACGGATTCGAAAGTTCACGCTATATAGACATATAAGATCATATATCCTAATATATAGATAAAATATGTCCAGGCGTTATGATAAAGGATTTTTCAACAGGGACACGCTACAAAAGTAGAGCGACAGGGACAGCAAACGACGCCATATTTCTTGCCGCTATTTTGAGTAAGGTTTGCCATTTCATGATGTAAAGATATACGAGCCAACAACGAGTCGAAATTATTAAAATTTACTACCGAAATTCGGAGTCAATGACCTCAACTTTAAGACCGCTACGTCCAATTTATGGTCGTCATAATCGTCCTAGCAGATCAACAATTGAGCGTCTAGTGGAAAAATTTAAATCCACAGGCACAGTACAAAATGTTCCCGTGCCAATGAGACAAAGAAGTGCCCGTAGTGTCGAGAATATTGCTGCCGCTGAGGCTACAGTTGAAGAAAGCCCAATGTGTCTCTCACACGTCGTTCTCAAGCGTTGGGCATCTCTGGGACGTCGTTGTGGCGAATTTTGCGAAAAGATCTTGGCCTACATCCTTACAAAATCAAATTGACGCAAGAACTGAAGCCGCTTGTCCACCAGAAGCGTCGTATGTTCGTGAATTGGGCTGAGCAACAACTTGAAAATGATTCGGATTTTCATCGAAAAATCATCTTCAGCGATGAGGCTCATTTCTGGCTGAATGGCTTCGTCAATAAACATCATTGCGTCATCATTGCATCCCGAAAAAATTACGGTTTGGTGCTGTTTATGGGCCGGCGGCGTCATTGGGCCGTACTTTTTCCGTGATGATCAAGACCGGCATGTTACTGTGAATGGGAATCGCTACCGTTCAATGATAACCGAATATTTTTGGCCGCAATTGGATGATATGGACTTAGAGGACATGTGGTTCCAACAGGACGGCGCCACAAGCCACACAGCGAATGTTACAATCAACATTCGGTCGTGCGATTTGACGCCGATAGACTTTTTCGTAGGAATATCGAACGTGAAATTGCAGCAGTATCGGCCGATTTATGCTTGAAAACCGTCGAAAATTGGGTTCAGCGTCTGGACTTCTGCAAGCGTGACCGTGGTGGCCATGCAAAAGAAATAAATAATTTCATTGATATCCAAAACCGTTTTTGTTTTATTTAAAAAAACTTTTGTAGCGCTCTTATTGAAAACCCCCTTATATGAAAACCCCCTCTAGTTTTGAACTTTCAAATTCCATACTAATTAGAAATCGAAAACTTAAAAATGACGAAAATACGTATTTTGAGCCTCAGTATGAATGGGGTATAAGAATGTGATGATTTAAGCTTTTTTCTCCCTACCAGTAAAAATTTTCAGAAACTCCGGTCGCTGGAACTTTAAATTTGGCAGGTAGTTGGTAAAGCTTCAGCGGTAGGGCTGTGTGATCAAGTTTGGGCAGGACTTTAAAGGACAGACTATTACCCAATTTACTCCTCCTTGTAAAAATTTTCAGAGCCCACATTTAATAAGCTTTTTACACAGAACAACATCTATGTGAAACGCATGGAAGATGTTGAAAACGTGAAACATAAATTTACATTGGGAACATCTGTTATATATTCAGCTGTCAAAAAGAAAAGAAAAAGACGCATAATTTTTGTTAACAATAAAAAATGGTCGTAGACAAAGCATTAATCATTGGAGCAGTTTTTGCGTTGCAAGAACAAACCCGAATTTTAATGCAGTACATTAAAATATAAAAGGTCATTCTAGAAGAAGATCATGATGAAGAAGAATTTTTGGTAGACATAAGTTTGAAATTATTACATGTGCCGCTCATTTTCCTTTGTTGAATAAATTTTTTTTTGCTTATTTTTTGCAATGTCAGTTTTCTAGTGATGTCACAAAGAAAATCGATTTTTTTGCCATTTTTTTAGTGATGACACTTAAAATAACGAAAGATGTAAAATGGAACTAAATAAGAAAGGATCATCTTTTGCAGATGTAAAAATATGTAGAATTTTTGGCCTGTATAATTCTTATCGGAAGATCTTAACATCTTTGCAAATTGTAAAAGATGTAAGATGTAGGCCAGTGAAAAAAGCCTATAAATTTACGTCTAGTGCGTAAAAGCAGGCTACAAGTTTTACAATTTTAGCTTTACCTGTCTGGGATAGGCCCATTACTGTTGAATTTGTTCCCTTCTCCTTTGCACTAGCAAAATGTTTTGAATCATGCCATTTCTATTCTAGTACACTCTGCAGAGTGGAGTATTTTCGTCATTGCGAATCTACCTTAAGGGTTCACATTTCAAAACAAATCTCTTTATTGACCTTCCCCTTCAGGGAACACATGTTTTTAATTTTAGATTAAAAGGCGAAGGAGTTTGCCCCTCTCCGTTCCATTACTTTTGATTTTCTCATCTAGTGCTACAGTTCTTTTCGTTCCCGGCACTATTCCATTTCCTTCCCTAGTATTACAATTTCTCCTATTCCCCTTCCATTCCATTTCGTTCCCCTTGTCTATTGTATCAATTTCACTACTTCCCGATTCCATTTCAATTCGTTTCTCAATTTTAGTATTTCATTTTCACTTGTTTTTTTTTAAGTTTTAGGTTGTTCTTAAAATTTTACCTTTTGAATTTCGATTTTACCACGATTCTAAACAAAATTCCAAAAAGTATCTTATCAGTGGACTATTTTTCTTTTGAACACTTTTCTTTGCCACGTTGCTGACATAAATTCCAAAAAGTAGCTTATCCTGAATTTACCCATGGAACACATAAATATTTTTAATTTTCGATTTTGAACCAAAGTGTTTTTGGGCAGGTTGTAAAGGGGGAGAATCTTCCCCTCTTAAACCCCCATTTTCCAAGGTTCCTACTTTATCAGTGAATTATCATGAACGCATAATTTTAAATTCAAGAGTCTATCCAAAGAGGTATGGGTAGGCCCTTTCTACGGGTAGGATTTACTACTATTTAGCTTCCTTTTTCACAATTTTCCTGGTGAAGATTACAAAATCTGTCTTATCTGTAGATTAGCTCATGCTCAGTAGAACATGCATTAAAATTTTCAGCTTTCTTGACAAAGTGGTTTAGGCAGGCCGTCAAGGGGGACATTTTTCCCCCTTGGCCCTTTCCCGTAAGAACTTACAAAATTCCAGTGATTTTGACAGAACAATTTTTAGTCAGTGATCCCCAGTCACGTTATTCTTTTGCATATAAAGGTAAATTAATGTATCTACATACAAAACTAACTAGAGTTTATATTAAACCTAAATTAATTCAAGTTAATTTAATATATAAAAGAAAAAGGTGTTACAAAAATGTATTTATATTAGTTTGTATTAGTTTTAATAGAAAATATTTTTATTACAACATATAATTTATTTACAGTTGTAAAAGAACAACCGCCCCCTAAAGTATGCTTTTAAAATAAAAGTTAAATTAATTTTTGGAATATGCTACAATAATATAGTTTTTTGGTTGTTTTCAGCTACACCACTATGCAGGAACTTTGTAATTTTAATTTTCATAACTCATTTGTACACGAATGCTTTGCTGTACTGATATTGAATTCAATTTTAAAGTTTTCTATCGTTATGATTAACAAAATTTTAAAAGTTTTTTTTTATAATAATTCAATTACATTTATTTCAAATAACATGTACGTCGTCACTATTTATATGACGAAGGATGATTTTTTTATTAAAAATAGCGGCATACCTTTAGGTGTCGTAAAATAAAATTTATATTGCATATTTTTGGGTACTTATTGTTTATTTTTTATTTTGTCCTTAAATTTTAACCTCCAGCCACTTGTAAATATTAAAAATACTTTATTCAATTACTTTTATTTCAAATAACACGTATGTCACTATTCATATGATGTATGATGATTATTTTGATAAAAAACAGCTGCATACCTTTAGGTACTGTTAAATGAAATTTCTATTGCATATTTTGAGGTACTTTTTGTTTGATTTTTTTTTTTTTGTATTTCGCCTTTAAATTTCAACCCCCAGCAACTTATAAATATTTTTATTTACCAAACAAGTGGATACAACAATTTTACATTTAAATTAATGCTTTTCTTCTTCTTCTTAGAATTATCCAATTCATAATTCATTTTTAATTTTCGTGCCATTGTTAACTTTTGTAGTAACAAATTGACATTAAAGTAATATTTCAAATGTGAAACATTGTTTGATACAAACAATTTCTATTAAAAATTGTTGTTAAACACGGGTTCATAAATTTTCTCATACGTTATTTTTTTTTTTTCTTAATGTAATAATTTTGCCTTTAGCCTACAGTTAATATTTATACAATGTTTTTCTTTTTCACATTCAAAAATATAATTTTTCAAAGAAAATTGATTGTCATATACAGAAGATAGCAAGTACAGACAAAATTAACTTTGAAGCCAAGTAAACCATTATTTTAATCATGTTAAAAATGTAGGAGTTACAAAAAAAAATAATTGACATTCAATTTTAATAATTATAATATTTTTTAATAATATGTACAAACAATATATTATATATATATTTTTTTTATATTTTGAAGCGAAGGTCATAAGTTGAGAACACTTAACTGACATTTATTACAATTTGTAATATGAATAATTCATCATACAGATGTCCTTTGTCAGTCTTTTCTCAAATTACAAAAATATTGTAAATTACAATTGTCAGCTAATGACTATCTCTCCACCTTGTTGGTTAGTAACATTATCTACACATAATTTAACCGCTAGACAATAACTGTTGACATTGTTAAGTAAATTGGTTTTGAAATATTGTCAACTGTTATCATTAATTATGCAAATTTTGTAACAATTTCAAATAAATAAAGGTAATGGAAAATGTTACCTTTACCATTAGTAAGGGTTCTACTAGTTAAGGCGTATGTTTGTTATTGTATAATATAAATATGTACACGCAGAGAAAAAACATGGTTGCAATATGATCACTGCTACTATATTGTGCTTTCTGCAATCGGGTATGTTTGTCACAACCAAGTTATTGGTTTTCTAACCATCAACATGGTCGCTACCATCATTATTTAGTAAATATTTTACTATTTTATGATTGGCACCTTCTATTTTATATCATGATTGGCTGTTACCATACTGTGGTAACAAAACTGCTGACTATGAAAAATATATGATAATTATGCAACGATAAAATGCTGGCAACAATCAATAAATAATTATACATTGTCTTGTTGTCATAAAAATCAAAATTATATCAGTTAACTCAGTTTGTTTTTACTATGGAATTTTCCTTAAACTAAAATTCTCAGATTCTCTAAACTGTTTCTTAGATAAAAGTTTATATATTCCAAAAAAAATTAGATTCTAAGGCATTTCTTTGAAAGCAATATTCATAGATTCTGAAGACATTTCATCATGAAAAATACTTAGATTCTAGTAGAAATATTCTTAGGTTTTAAAGACTTTTTCTTAAAGAAAAATTTCTAAACATTTTCTATAAAAATCTTAAAAATGTCTAAGATTTTTTTTATTAAAAAAGTCATTGGAATTTAAAAAAAAAGTTTTAAGTATTTTTCTTAAAAAAAGTCTAGAGAATCAAAGTTTTCTTGAGAGAAAAATTCTTAGAATCTATGATTTTTTTCCTCAACAAATTGTTCTTCAAAAAGTCCTTAATATCAATTTCTTAAATTTAAAGAGCTTTATCATAGTTTCTAAGAACTTTTCCCTAAAGAAATTTTCTTAGATAATGGATTATATAATTATAATCCAGAAATCATAATATAGTTATGAGGGACTATAATATAATCACATTTTGGGTATACTATGATTAGGTGCGATCATTAAATATAAAATGTTTATTTAGGACTATAATATGATAATTTTTGAATTATAATATAACTGTAGGGACCATAGTATGGTAAAAATATGGTTATTTTATTATCATAATATTATAACCTTATTATTGTTGGCACAACCATAAACTCTAAAACTAATGATGCTCTTCGAATATGATTGCTCCAACCATGTTTTCTCTTTCCGTGTTTATACATTATAAATAATAAATATATACATTAGGGGTATAACTACTATACGATGCTATCATTACGTGGTGGTGGCCAATATTTTAATAGTCCTGGAAACAGTTTGTAGTGGTCGATTTGAAACAAAATTCCTAAAAGAATTTTTGAAAATTTGTTAAGATTTCAAAACCCTCAAAAACATTTACCAATTTATTGGTGCAATTTTTCGAACCGAATAAAGTTTGTATTCGAATTTTCAAGGGAAAATTAAAAAAAATTATAAAATTTTGTTACAAATTATACCCCTAATGTACATTACATAAATAGAAATAAATGCTGAAAAAAATGTGAATTATAAATTATTATCATACATGGGAATAACTACTAGAGTGGATAAATTTCGCTTAATCCAAACCCATTCCATTCCATTTCGTTCCCCATGTCTAATGTTCCAATTCTACTTGTTCCCTATTTCATTTTATAAGGATTTGGAAAAATGTTTCATTTCACTTATTCCATTACATTCATATAAAAAAGTTATGTATTTTATCCAGTGCTTCAAAAGAATAAATTCAATATGAGCTTAATTCGCCTAAAGACAAATTCAGTTTATAAACTGTCTTCTTAAATTTTTCAGGGTTTTTGTTTGATTTTTTTTTCTATTCCTTGTTAAATTTTTCGTAAATAATCGGAAACTTTAATAAAACCCCAAAAAAAAAAACACATCATACGGGCTTAACCCTCATATTCCAAAACTTAGTATTTAATAGAATTAATTAAAGTATACACTAGCCAACATTTTTATAAAACATTTCATCCCCGCCCTTCTCCTTTTTTGGGGTGTTTTTTACAATTTGTTAGAATAAAGCCAAAAAAATGCCGTTATGAGGGGGAGTTAGAGGGTTAATATCTTCTACAAAAAAATATTTGCCATACCAATTTCTACAAAGTTGCTAAACATACCCTACACCTCAGATGTAAAGAAAACATCGTTTTATATGCCGATATGCTGCAAGAACAGGCCAGAGCTGGGAAACTTTATCCGCCTCTAAAATGAAACTCCGATGTGATCTATCAAAACGCCTTAACAAGAATCAGTGAAGGAATTCGCAAGGAATGGTATAAACGAGCATATCTATCAATTTTAATTCAAAATTTTAACTAATTAATTTTTAAAGCTATTGTTATTATTTCTGGCCAAAAACGCTGTTCGTTTTTATTGATTAGAATTTTTTGTAATAAAATATATATTTTTTAAGCAATTGAATTTTTTTTGCATGAATGGGATTGCATTACCATTAATAATTTAATTTAAAAAGCAAAATATTTCATTATCAATAAATTGTAATGTAAATTTTTCTTCTATTAGGATTAGTTTCATGTTCAATGTTAATGAAAAGTTTCCAAGTATGATCATTAATAATTGAAATTCAAAAACAGGCGCTTGTTAGTTAGTTAATTGTAATAATGTATGGTTAGAGTTAAGTCATGTAATTTGAATTTCAATGAAATTTTATAAAATGCTTAAGAAATAATAGCTACAAGTTTGGAGTACTAACAAATTGTAAATTAAAAAGTTGCTCAAAATATATCGCAGTATTTTTAAATTAAAAAAAAATCTAAAAGTAGAACGCTACATTTTTAGGGTTTTTTAGAAAAATGCCTGATGCACCCCTCTAAACATAAACATATACATGTTTTATAATGATTCCCAACTGAACATTTCAAGAAATATCTCATATTTTTAATATCTGGTTTATAGATTTTCGGCCAGAATAATATTGGGGAAAATTTTCCAAAAAATCCTCCTTTAGTATATGTCTACATTCTGCATGCCACATTTAAAATTGATAGTTCCGGCTTAAAGAGACCCTTATTCGCCCCCCCCCCCCTAACAATTTTTACCAATATTTCAAGAAGTACCCTATCAGGGAATTAGCCCATCCCTCGTACATATTTCAAATTTTAGATTTCAAGTCGAAGGAGTTGGGAAAGGTCTTAGGAGGGAAAACTTTCCCTTATTTCTATGCAAAGAAAACATATTCATCGTGACAAATGAATTTCTTGTCAACTGAATATTTTTGTTGCATCAACCGAATTATTTAGTTGTCCTAACTAAATGCATTCCTGATACAATTAAAATATTTGGTTGCAGCAACCGAATTATTTAAATGTCCTAACCAAATGCATTCCTGATACAATTGAAATATTTGATTTCAACTGAAATTTTTTTGCATTAATCGAATTTCAATTGCCACAAAAAATATATCGGTGACTCCAAACAAACCATTTGGTTAGCAAAAAATTCGGTTGTCACAATAAATCTGTTTTCTCTGTTTACCATTGACAGATAAAATAGTGTAAAGATAAAATATTTGTAAAAATGGAGAAAAATCGCAAGAGTAGAGTTTCAATTCCACTCGTTCCCCGTTCCATTCCATTTTGTTTCCCTTGCCTAGTGTTTTAATTTCACTTATACCCAGTTCCATTCTATTTCGTTTCCTTGTCTAGCCTTTCCATTTCACACATTCACCGTTTCATTTCATTCCGTATTTCAATTCCATTCTGTCTCTATTTCATTTTTTTATTCTCACTTGCCTAGTGTTTCAATTCCAAACGTTTTTTCATTTATATTCGTCCAGTTTTTTTAACTCCACTCATTCCCCGTTTCATTTTATTTCGTTCCCCTTGTCTAGAATTTCAATTCCAGCCGGTTTCTATTTCATTCTTTCCTAGTATTTTAATTTCATTTCAATTCGTCTTGTGTTTCTCTTCCATTCATTCCCGTTCCATTTTATTTCGTCCACTTTGTGTAGTATTTCAATTCCAGCAATTTTTCCTTGCATTTTATTTCTTTGCCCTTGTTGAGTATTTCAGTTGCAGACGTTTTTAATTTTTATTGGTTTAATCTTTCAATTCCACTCATTCTCCGTTTCATCTCATTTGGTTACACTTGTCTAGTATTTCAATTCCAGCCATTTTGCATTGCATTTTATTTCGTTCCCCTTGCCCTTCATTCCAGATGTTTTATATTTCTATTTCTCTAGTGTTTCCAATCCACGCATTCCCCGTTTTATTTCATTTAATCGTTCCCCTTGTCTAGTATTTCAGTTCGAGCGGTTTTCCATTCCATTTTACTTCATTTCCCTTGTCTGGTGTTTTTATTGCAGACATTTACCATTTATATTTGTCTAGTGTTTCAATTCCATTCGTTCCATTATCAGGACGAACAAATATAATGGCTATAGCTTCATCAGTTTGGGCAATGCGTTAAGGGGAACGCTTTCCTGGCGAAAATTCCAAAAAGACCGACTTTAACACCTTTTGTTCCTTCCCTCAGAAATTTTCAAAAAAATTTATCTTATCAGTGAGTTAGCTCGTACTTCAAGAAACACATATTTTAAATTTCAGATTTCTAGTCAAAAGCCTTGAAGGTCTTTTCATTATTTTGCGCCTTCCCGTAGGAATTTAAAAATATCCCGAGTCATCAGTGGAGCACATATTTTCCATTTCTTATTTCTTAAAGGCGTTTGTGCAGGCCGTCAAGGGGGAGATTTGCCCCTTCCAATTTGGTTTTCTAAAAATCTCGTCTTATCAGTGGGTTACCATAAAATATATTTTAAATTTCAAGTTTCAGGGTTTGGGCAGGCCATTTGGGGGGTTCTCTTTGTTGCCCCTCCCTATAGGAATTTCCAAAATTCCCATCTTAGCGGAACCTACACTCAATAACAAAAAATACGACAAATTTTCGTAAAATAAGTCAATTCTTGACTAACCTGACTTTCGTAAAATTTATATTCTACGAAAAAAATAAATACAATGATATTTTCCTAAAATATATACAAATTTAAAATTTTATTTAACTAAAAACTACTTAATATTTTTCTTGGTTGTATTGGTCTTTAGCATTAAAGTTTTAAATCCACTTTGTTAACTACATACTCAAACATTAAGGCGATTTTCACCTATTTTACTGTTTTATGGCTGATTCTTTCTTGCAGTTCATGCTTTCACCCAACAGGAATTTTTTCATAATGCCGCTTATTAAATGCATGCACTTCATGAATTTTTAAAATGTTTACACTTTTTCTTTCCAATATATATTTCATGTAAGGTATTTAATTATAAGTTGCTTAATTTCAAGGGATCTGTAAGTATTTTAGTATAAAATAAATTTGCTAAACTTGGTGAAAATTAAAAAAAAAAAATAATGAAATATATGAACTAATTTTTACACTTACACATTATTACCCACACTAACAACTAAAATCTTTTAAAGTACTAAATCTGTTTAAACGAAAAGTTTCGAAAAATGTAACCAAAACTCATAATTTATTTAAAACGTGTTTCGTCATGTTGATAACTAAAAAGGTGATTTATAATAATCATTTTTGGAGAAAGCACAAAAAAACATTATAATATGCAGACATAAACCAAAAAAAAATGTGATTTAGAGGAAAATCTAAAGAAACATGAGTAAGCGAAAAATATTAGTGGAGTTAAAAATTCAATGACTCGCTTAAATAAAAGTATTAAATGGATTTAAAAAAACATTACAGGAAATGAGAAAAATAATGGAAAGGTTTTAAAAACAAACTTTATATATAAAACAAACGTATTAAATTTAAAATTCAATAACAACAATTCTTAGCCATGATTTAAAATTGCGCTTTTACTTTTAAAGAAAATGATAAAATAGAATAATAATATTTTCAATATTAAGAGTTTTTGCTTAAAATATTTAAAACTCTATTACACTTCAGTTAAAAAATGTTTAGGGGACTACGCAAGTTCACTTTTTGAAAAATCCGCTTTTTTAGAATTTTTATTAGTAATAAAAATATTCTTCTTTGTGAAATATAAATATAAAAAAAATTTAGGTCGATATCTCAGGCTTGCTTAATTCGGAAAAATTTAAATATTGTCTAAAATTTTTTTCATCTATTTTGATTGGAAAATTAGGCAATATTTAACTTTAACCGGATTGAGCGAGCCTGAGATGTCGATCTAAATTAAAAAAAAAATTTTCACAAAGAACAATATTTTTGGTATTCCTAATGAAATTTCTAAAAAAAACGTATTTTAGACCCACCCTAATATGTATACATATAACAGTTATGAAATGTGTTTCTACAAAACCAACCCCTTTTTATAGATAAGAAACTATTTTGTTTTAATTATGATTACACTCATACACATTGTTTGTTGTTTTTTCTGATTTATTCTACATCAAAATAATTATTGTTGGCTCGAATAAACACAATGAAATCAATGGTTTAACAACGATTGATGATTATAAATCAGTGACAAAACAATTTGCACGTCGTTTGATTGATTTAAAATCATCAACAAATATGTGTGTTGGAGTAAACACATATTTATTCTTGTGTTGATTGCGTATGAACGTTTTGCAATCAGCAAATGCAGTTCTCTGGTCCATATCTCTAAAACTAAATGAACTAGAGAAACAAATTTTGCCAGACAGAATTTCAAAACAGAATTTCTTATCTCAATAACTAAGCATGGCAGAGGGAAAACGGAATTTGAATTTGAAATAAAATAAAATAAACGGGAAAAATAACAAAATTACTTAGATAATATTAAGTATCGTATTAGTCAAGAAAAAAGCGTTTTCGGAAAGTTATATTTAATATCCTTATTCGAACAATACATACACTTATAAATTAAAGTTTCAATTAGTTTGTTAACATATTTCTTTCTTGGTTATTAAGGCTGGATTTCATATTGAAGGTTTTTAATATAACTAATAATTAACCTCAAAAATTAGTTTTGTTTAATAGTTAAATTAAAGTTAAAGTTAACTCTTTAATATGAAATCCAGCATAAATTACACAGTTCAACACAAAAAAAATTACGGGGTCCCGATGATTGATTTTTGTTAAGGAGACCAAAAAAAAAAAGATATACGTGTTTCGCCGTTTTGATAGTTTACATCGGAATTTCATTTTAGAGGCCATCAAAGTTAACCCTCTAACTGCCCCTTATAAAGGCATTTGTTGGCTTTATTCTAATAAATTATAAAAACACCCCGAAAAAGGGGTAGGGCGGGAATGAAATGTTCTGCAAAAATTTGGCCATAAAATTCTACTTTATATGTCAGAACACACCAAAACCCAAAATTTACCACAAATACCAAAAATCAATCAAATTCAAGATTGCTCATCAGATTTCTAGTCAAATTTTGGGATGACCAACATATTAAAAGTCAGATTTTGGGATCACCCACATAATATTTAGGTCATCCCAAAATGTGACTAGAAATTTGATGAACAATCTTGAATTTGTCTGGTTTTTGGTATTTTTGTTAAGTTTTGGGCTTTAGTGTGCTCTGACATATATAGTGTAATTTTATGGCCAACATTTTTGTAGAACATTTCATCAACGCCCTTCCCCTTTTTTGGGGTGTTTTTTACAATTTGTTAGAATAAAGCCAAAAATGGCCAATGGTATGGCCATTATCTACAAAGTTGCTGAACATACCCTACACCTCAGATGTAAAAAAAAAACATAGTTTTATATACCAATATGCTGCAAGAAAAGGACAGAGCTGGGAAATTTTGACCGCCTCTAAAATGCAATTCCGATGTAAACTATCAAAATGCCGAAACACGTTTATTTTTTTTTTTGTCTCCTTAACCAGAATCAATCGTCGGAACCCTGTAATTTTGGAAAAATTTTGAAATTGTTTTACAGTTTTATTATCAGTAATTGTTGCTATTTGTTATAAACCTTTAACCAAACAATTGTAATTGTTTTATTAATAGTTATAATTCATTTTATGGTAATTAAAGGCAATCACAAATACATACATGCATATTTTTACAAAGCATGACAATATTTGTAAACATGTGTTATTATTGTTAATGTTTACCTTGACAGACCTTAAAAAAAAAAAATAATACTTCAAAGAAAAAAAAAGTTTTCTAATAAAATTCAATTTACAAATGTACAAATAATTGAATGCAGTCATTGTTCAAATTCTAATAAAATATTACAATTACACATACAATTATTGCGATGAACGATAAAACTTGAAATATAAATGTTGTAATGTAATGGAATATACTCAAACGAGGAAGGCCTGCATGCAAAATGTCAAGTTATTGGCTTCAGAGGTTGGGCTGGGTGATTAAGGGGCACTTTTTTCCCAATTTCCCCCTTTTAAGTTTTCCAAAAAGTATCTTTTTCCTTGCCCTCAGTCTTAGCGAATATCTACACCGAAATAACAGCTCACAAATTTCAAAATTCTCAGCTTATACCTCCAGCGTGTTACATATTTTTATTGGAAATTTCCAAAATAAAATATACAGGTTGGTTGAAAAGTTTCTGCGCTCGAAATGAAAGAATACTATTTTTGTTGCGAAATATATTTTTTTATTCAATATAATCTCCTAGAAGCTCAATACACTTGTTCCAATGATCTTCCAATAATTTTATCCCATCCTTATAATGGTTTTCCCGAAGCTCTGCAAAATAACCGTCTACGGCTGCTATGGCCTCATCATTCGACGAAGAATGCTTTCCACGAAGGAATTGTTTGAGATTTCTGAAGAGATAGTAGTCACTGGGAGTCAAATCTGGTGAATACGGTGGATGTTCAAGCAATTCGTATTTTAATTCTTTGAATTTAGCCATCGTCAAAACACTTTTGTAAGCAGGTGCATTGTCTTGATGAAAAATAATTTTTTTCTTCTTTAAACCAGGTCTTTTCTCACGAATTTTTTCATACAGCTGATCCAAAAGGCTGCAATAATATTCAGAGTTGATTGTTTTACCTTTCTGAAGATAATCAATCAAAGAAATTTCTTTTGCATCCCAAAAAACTGATGCCATAACCTTCTTTGCTGATCGTTGTGACTTCACCTGCTTTAGAGCTGAACAACCAGCTTCAGTCCACTGTAATCGTTCTTGTTTCAATTTAGGATCATGCTGGTAGATCCAAGTCTCATCCATAGCTATAAAACGACGCAAGAAGTCGGTTTTATTCGGCTTAAAACGCTCCAAATTACGCTGAGAAATTTGTTTTCGATCCAGTTTTTGTTGAATTGTTAATGTGTGCGGCACTAACTTTCCAAACAGTTTTTTCATACGTAATTCTTCATGTAAAATATGGAGTACTCGTTCGTCTGAGATGCCTATGGCATTAGCAATTTCACGCTTAGTCAAACTTGGATCTTCACTAACCATATTATGTACCTGCTCAATGATTTCTGCTGTGGTTGCAGTTTTTGGTCGTCCTTCGCGTGGATCGTCTTTAAGGCTGGTACGACCACGTTTAAATTCACCAGCCCAAAATTCAACGGTGCGTTTTGAAGGTGAGGACTCCTTATACACTTCTAACAATTGTTCATAAATTTCCTTTGCTTTTAAACCCTTCAAAACAAAGAATCGAATGACTGCACGATATTAAATTTTTTCCATATTAAAAAAAAATCAATGACACGTCAACTTCAAATGGCGTGTAAACAAAGAAAGAATTGACAGAATGACTTGCAACTTTGCATGTGTTCTCAGGACAGTTATACCAACTTGAGAAAAAAAAGTTTGGAGCTAGCAGTGCCATCTCTTGGTGAGCGCAGGAACTTTTCAACCAACCTGTATCTCTTCAGCGACTAAGCAGTGGGAAAGAAATATTTTAAATTTCTAGCCGAAGGAGTGGCAAAGCTGGGAGCAGTACAGTTTTGTCACTCCACAAATAAATTTCTTAAAATTCCATGTTGATGGATATCTATGCCCGAGTAGGAACCCTAATGTCAAATATCAAGTTCCTAGCTCCAGCGGTTTAGGCTGAGTAATTATGGAGCAGCGGTTCCCACTAACTTTTACTTCACGGACCCCTTGAGACACTTTTACTGGCTGACAGACCCCTAAATTTTTACATTTTTTATATTTAAATAAAAATATTTAAATCCGAAGATTTTCAAAAAAAAAAAATAGTAAGAAAATACGAAAGTTGAAAAAAATTTGTATTATTGTATTGTAGAATTTAAGAGATTTATCAGATAAATCTTTTGGAAGAATCTTTCAATTAAACTACTCTAGAAAAACTTAAAAACTCTAGCTTTTTGAAGGGTTTTCCATAAAAAAAATAAATTCTAAGTATCTGTGATTTTTGAATAGAAAAAATTGATGCGTAAACAAACTGCGATGATTTTTTTCGAATCTGAGAGAGTTTTCCATAGGAGAAATAAAAAAAATAATGTGTATTCAATTAAAAAAAAAAATGCCGAGTTTTAAAAAGTCCTGAGTTTGGAATACCACAACTTTTTTGTCAGAGTTTTTTTTTTTAAAGTTCTTATTTCCTTCAAAAGTTTTGAAAATCGCGCTTTATGCATAATTTTTTGGATTTTTTAATTACTACTATGTCAAATGACATTGGAAGTTTAGTAATTATTCCCCTCTTATTTTTAAAGAATTTTTTCCGAACTCCTCTCGGACCCATTTGTATGCAGCAAAGGACCCCAGAGGTTTCCGACCCCCATATGGGAACCGTTGCTCTAGAGAATATGTGTACTTAATATCGGGCTTCTAAGCAAAACAGTTTTCTTTTCTCCACATGAACCTCCATTTTTATCATGTTTCTGTCGAAAATTTTAAAAGGTAACCTATCAGTGAATTAGGCCAAGCTACAGAAAACATAAATATATTTTAAATTTCTGATTTTAGCGCAAGTGGTTTTGGTACGACGCTTTATTCTACTTTGTTTTCTGTGTAAAGTGTTTCAAGTCTACTCGTTAACTGTTTCATTCCAATTCCTTCCTCTGGCCTATTGTTTTAATTCCACTCGTTTTCCGTTCCATTTCAATTTTGTACGCCTGTCAAATTTTTCAATTCCACGTTCCAAATCTTTTTATTGCCCGTGTCTAATGATTCAATTCCATTCCGTTTCATTATTTTTCCCTCCCCTTGTGTAATGATTCAATTCCTCGCTTTCCCCGTTTTATTCCATTTCGGTCCCCAATCTAGTATTTCATTTGCATTAGTTTCCCGTTCAATTTTTTTCCAATTTTAGTGAATTTACAGTGGGGCGGCTTCCCCCAGTGAATTAGTCCTTACCCCAGGGATCACAAAATTCAAATACCAGGTTGCCAGCCAAAGTGGTTTCGACGCATACTTCTAGAGTCACATATTTTAAATTTGCGATATTTAACCTCAAAATATTTGTAAAGTAACTGAATGTAGTTTACTTTAAAAGTGATCCCTACATTTGTTTTAAATGATAAAATAGTTCAAATATAAATAAATATATTTTTTAAATTGTTTGACATTTAAAATATTTTTTTTTGTAAATAACTTATTTTGTTTTTTATATTAAGGTCATGTGCGAGATGGCTAAATAAATTCTAAACTAAATAAAAATTGACCAAAGGTTTTTGAAATTTCTTGAAAAAATATTTGAAAACGAAAAATTATTACTTTTTACGGATTTTGTAGTTAATAAATATAATTTTATAACGTATTTATGGTTAGTTAAACAGTTAAAATAAATGAAAAAAAAATTATTTTTTGGGATATTGCAAGTTAATTTACTTACAATTAAAAATAAATGAAAAGTTCTTTTGATTTAAAGGAAAAGTTAGTATACCGGCATTTAAGTGATTATTCATTTACTATAAGTTAGATTTTCAGTTAATTTAAATTACAAACTACTTGGATTATAGTCAAAAGGGTTTGGGCAGATAGGAGGAGCCTACTACATACGATGATGAGTCAGTTTGTAAATCATTCAATCTTTTACGTTTTCCTTTATAAATTTAGATATACTCGTATATTTATATGAGAACTTTATTTATCGGGATGTTGTTATTTCAATAAGTAACAAAATAGACATCGGGTAAAGTTCATTTGAGTCCGTAATATCATAAATATCAAAAAGGAAAAATATATTAAATTGAAAATTAATTATGTGAATTCGGAAGTCAATCGATTCAAAATTACTTCTTGTTTCGATTCAACATTGTCAGCCAGTCCGTCCGTCTGTCCATTTAAACTTTATAATCAAACTTCAGGTTGTAAATATAAAGATATTTTAATTAAATTTGTAACGAAAGTTTATATTGGCCTAAGAATATATCCTCTGAAAGTATGACCCCTTATTAGACTTAAAAGATTTTAAAAATGTTGGTTTTCCGCGTTTTAGAATATTAAAATATTTTAAATTTTCTTAGAAGCTTGCAAGTTATCAACCACTGATCAATTATTTGTTTTTATTTGACAAATTTTGATACAAATTTAATTTAATAAAATTTATTCAATATTTTCCTTATAACATACAGATAATATTGATTGACAGGAAACTTCCTCTGAACCCTTATTAAAGTTTTAGCTGTAATAAAAAAATGATTTGCCAAAAAATAAACATACACTATTTTATGATGTTAAATATGATTGAAAATCAATAAATTCATATGTATGTAATATTAAATAAATTTAAATTTTATATATAAATATATGTAATACAAGTGGTCTGAAATCGTAAATTACAGCAAAAAAAATAAATAAAAAATATTCCAAAAAAAAAAAAAAACAAGTAAGAGCAGTAAAATTCGGCTATGCCGAATCACCATGGTTGGGAAAAACTGAAGTTTATATATGGACATATATGGAATGGACAAATTTATATACGGACGCCTTTAAGAGGAAATTAGCCATTTAATTTGGTGATAAAACTTGGACTCGGGAAGATTTATGGTTCCAGAAAATATGTATTTAAAAAAAATTTACGTATTATACTAAAGATTTTCGATCTTTTACTATATAAGACGTATCCATAGGTCATATTACAGCTCTAGAATATTGTTTGTTGTTTGTGTATAAAAGGTGAAGAGGTGAAAGAAAAGAATTTCAACAAATCGTTAAAAGATATCACTAGAACTGCATGTATTTTATTTCTACAAAAACGTTTGATTTAGCTGGCAAATTTGCATTTGGGATTTTATTTCGCTTTTTTACAAAAAATATTTTTGATTTCTTTAGCTTAATTTTAAAAATTTGAAGGAAAATTGTTTATAATTTGTTTTTATAAATTATTATAAGTTATGACCTAAAATAGTTGCACTCAAAGGGAAATTATGTATAAAATTTTCTTAATATATGAGAAATAAAATAATTAAAAAACCTTTTTATAAATTCTTTTAAATCGGAGCAAAAATAGAAACAAGAGGGTTTTATAAAAATTTTGATGTTTTTAGCCTATTAATGGATTATTTAATTATTAATATAAAATTTTATTTAAATTAATTATTAAATGTTAAAAAAAAAAACAAAAAATAAACAAAAAAAAAATCTTAAGAAATTAAAAAAAATGTCCAAAAAAAATTAATTGACCGGTATTCGAACCCGCGTCCCTTCCACCTGTGGTGAAGGGTATAAAAACGTTTGTATTTTGTTTGTATCAGAGGGTTTTTATAAAAATTTTGATGTTTTTAGCCTATTTATGGATTATTTAATTATTAATATAAAATTCTATACAAATTAATTATTAAATGTTAAAAAAAACCAAAAATAAACAAAAAAAAAGTCTTATAGAAAAAAATAAAAAAAATGTACAAAAAAAAGTGAATTGACCGGGATTCGAACCGGCGGCCTTAGAGAAAAAAAGTATTTGTGACATAGCGTCTAGACAACTGAGCTATTGAAGCTCCCACAAAATCATCGTCAATAGAGGTTCATATACCTTTAACACATGGATGTATTTGTTATACGTAAAATTCTACATACATAATAAACAAAGGGATTTTACCGGAAAAATTAGAGGTAGTCCTGGTTTTTTGCTAATATCTCAGCCATTTATTAACCGATCTGTCTGATTTTTAATAGCAAGCAGAAATGGATCACATAAAAAACAATCAATTACAAACGGAATGACAAACTTATATATACCCTATATCACTGTGGTGAAGGGTATAAAAATAAGTGTGAGAGTTTAAAGAAAAATTAAGACAATTTCTTAATAAGTTGTAGGAGCTTTAACATGAATATTGCTCTCACTTTTGCTAAAAATATTGAACTTTGCTCTGCGATGTCCTAGCAACGAGAAACAATCTATTCAAAAAAAAATATATGTAAAAACAGAAATTCGACAGTAAATCGTTTTATCAAAAATTGTTTTATTTAAATGTGAAAATAAACCGTTTTAAGGACCTGTACTAACTTTTGTTATATATTTTTTTTTGTAATTATTGATTTAAGACCATGTGTGATAAACTATATAAATTATATATTTGGTAAATAAAACACATATGTGTGTGTATCGTATGTATAGGTAATATAAACCACTACACATGAGGTTTTTTTACCACATCCTTGTATAAATATGTGTATAATCAAACATACACTTAGATATTTATATATGCAGCTATCAATTTGTATGGATATTACTAGGGGTAGGAAGCTCATTTTAATAAATTTTTGTTGTCGCTAGCTTTAGAACAACAGAAATCAAATATTTTTGGGAATCAATATATTTTTCCCAATTTTGAACTGGAAATTTCATGTGTGGATTTTTGAAAATTTTTACGCGGAAGGGAAAAAAAGGGATAAAGTCTCCCCTTTGAGGGCCTGCTCAACCCATTTGGCTAGAAACCTGAAATTTAAAATATCGATAACCTGGAGTGTGGAATTTCAATCACCAAACCACTTTGGCTAGAAACTTGGAATATAAAATAGTTCACTGAGTACCTTACTTAATGAAATTTTATACAGGAACATGGTAAAAAAAAAATGTTCAAAAGGTTAAAGTTTTGCCCTTAAACCGTGTATGCGTATAGGATAATTTCCCCCTTAACAACCTGTCCAAACCGCTTTGACTACATTTAAAAATAGTTTATAAGTTAAAATAACAGAAAATGTCATTTACATGAAATGATATTTCATTTAAAAACCGATCTACTTAATTTTCATTTAAACCAAATGACTTTTGTTATTTAATTTTAAATATTGTTTAAACAACTGACACATGCGTAAGAAACAAATGATTAATCAGAAAAAATAAATGTTAAAATTTAACCCACCAATTCCTTTAAAAATAAATGATTTTACCATTTATTTAAAATTGTTTGTGTTTTGTATTTTTCGTTTTTTTTATTTAATCTACAAAATGTATATATGTATGGCTATAGACACTTTTTGTGTGAATGGGCTTGTGTGTGTATGTGTGTTCTTGTAATTTGAATTGAAATAATTTTGTATATTTGCAACCAATTTATGTAAAAAATAAATTGGAATTTTTTGTATATTTGTTTTTTTTTTTTGAAACAGACAGCAAACAAAATTTGAATAAAATTGGTAAATGACAGTAAATCAGTTTAAACAAATGTATAAAAAAGTTAAATCAAATATTTCTTTGAAAAATAAATGTATGATCCTTTATTTTAAAAGAAAACTTATTTATTTAATTACAAACAGTAAACTAAATAATATTTTGAGTGTAGAAACCTGGTGTTTGAAATATGGATGATGAAATAATTCACCAAAGCGTGGTAAAATAAGGCTTCCAGAGGGGAAAAGTGTCACCCATAACGGCCTTCTGAACCCGCTTTGGCTAGAAACCTTTAATTTGAAGAGTGAACTTAAAAAACTAAAATTGGGTAACGAAATGGAATGAAACCGGGAACGAGTGAAATTTTAATAGTACCAAGGGGGAACGTGTATATTTTGGAACATTAGGCAATTGGAACCAAATTTAATGAAACTAGAAAGGAGTAAAATTGAAACATTAGAGAACGAAATGTAATGAAACGGTGCACGTGTGGAATTGAAACAATAGGTAATGGAATCGAAATGGATTGAAACAGGGAACGAGTGGAATTGAAACCATAATAAGGGAAACGAAATGAAATGGAACGAGGAATGGGTGGAATTGAAATAATAAATTCAGGGAACAAAGTGGAATGAAGGGAGCCTGGATTTCAATTGATATTTATTGACTTAATACAGTTTTTTCTATTTTAGCTAGAAATCTAAAATTTAAGGAACAAATAAAATGGAAACACTAAAATTGGGAATAAAAATGAAATGAAACAATGAACAAGTGCAATTAAAACATTACACAAAGGGAACGTATGAGACTGGCAATTGGAACCAAATGAAAAGTAACTGGGAACGAGTGGAGTTGAAACATTAGACTGAGGAACGAAATAGAATGAAACGGGGAACACTAAAATTGGGAAACAAAATCAAATGAAACAGGGAAAGAGTGAAATTTAAACATTACACAAAGGGAACGAGTGAGATCGAGAATTGGAATGAAGTGAAATTGAAGCATTAGATAAAGGAACGAAATAGAATGAAACGGGGAACGTGTGGAATTGAAACACTAGAAAAGGGGAACGAAATGGAATGGAGAGGAACAAAAGGGATTGAAACCATAATAAGGGAAACGAAATGAAATGGAACTAGGAATAAGTGTAATTGAAATAATAAATTCAGGGAACAAAATTGAACGGAATTTTTTTTTTTTGGAAATTTTTAGGAGTGCAGAAAAAATGGTTTAACGTCCTACCCAAACACCTTGCGTTAATTCATTGATAAGTCACCTTTTCGAATTTTTTGTCAGGAACGTGGTAAAAATGTAGGTTTAGAAGGGGAAATTAACACCTATATCGACATGCCCAAACTGCTAATTTATTTTTTTTACCGAATTTGTATTCTGTATTTCCTATTTTCCTCCTTTATCAAAATTCAGTATCAAAATCAAAAATAAATTTCCTGGCTGGTATTGCGTTAATCGCCCATCCCAAACGTCTGGAGCTAGAATTTTGAAATTTGTATTCTGTTATTCCGGTGTAGACATCCACTAAGCAGGGATTCTGAAAAATTTATGGGGATGACTGCAGAGGGCAATAATCTCCCTTATGCATGGTAACATGGTACCAAATGGTATTAAAAAGTGTCCCTTAAACCCAGTAGCCCAACCGCTGCAGCTAAGCGCATCCTTCAGCGTAGACATTTAACGAAATGGAACTTTTTGATATTTTAACGGTTTTTAAGAAAATGTCTCGAAAATGTCTCGTTAGTGTGATGCTCAAAAACCTTTGGGTAAAGTCTTACATTTAAAAATGGTGTCCTTAAATTTATAGCCTCATTCATTTCTAAAGGAGTAGCTTCCAAATTAATGACAAACACTTTTAGCTAGAAATCAGAAACTTTAGCTTGAAATGTCCACTATAGCTAAATCCATGAAAAAAAGAATTAAATTTTCTTTATAATATATTACGATATTTAAAACGAAGTATCGATCTTTTAAGCTAATAAATAATATATTTAAAAATACTAAACTTATTAATATTTAACCACGCCTACTTCGAAAACTTTTTGGAAAAATTACAAAAAAAACGTATTATAATGGACAATAAAAGCATTAAGTTTAACATGAATACGATGTACTTTTTTATACCCTCATCACATACCAAGAGGGTATAAAATTTTAATTTGTGGAAATTTTAAAAATACCTTCATAATAATTTAATTAATTATTTCAACTTTTAGAAGTCAAAATGAAAAAATTCAATTAACAAATTTTTTTTATCTTGCATATAACAATGCCAGGTATTTTTTTAATAAAAAAAGTGCCTCAAATAATATCAGCATTTTTACACAATATTTTCTGTTAAAAAAAAAGTTAACTGACTTTTGCTATCCTTGAAATTTTAAACAATCACGTAAAAGTATTCGAAAAAAAAGAAAACTCCATTAAATGCGAAAAACTTTATTTTCTATTTTCTATAACAATTTCAAAAAGAAAAACTCCATTAACTGGGTAAAACTTTCTTTTCTATTTCCTATAAGAGTTTCAACAAAAAATAACCTTAATTATCATTTGAAACACGTTCTTTAACGTTTGTTAAAAGAAAAAAAAAGAAAAAACATATCCAAACCCAAAAACAGTTTTAATTACAAAGTAGTACTTACCAACAAAAACTGACATACTGTTTAATGTTATTTAGCCACGAAAACAAAATTGTACAACACAGCAAAAAACAAAAAGTATAAAGTTTTGTTCTCCTTTGGGATAACGAAACTTAAATAGGAATATTAAATAGAATTCAAAACAAACAGGAAATAGGGCATGAAGTTTTTTAAAAGCAAGCAGTTTAATGCATACTTTTAGGTGTTTAATGTTGACATTAAAGTTTTCTTTTTTGTCAATAAATAAATTGATATACTATACTCATTTCCTTTAGAATCCCTAGTGAGTTACGGTTTAATAGGTGGAAACCAAAAAAAAAAATAATAAAATAGCGGATGTAAAATGAAAATATTTTAGATGAGAAAAAATAGCTAAATTTCATTAAATTACTTCCTTTTTTTCTGTTGAAAGTAAAAAAAGCAACAGTTTTTAAATTGCAAATATACAAATAGGCGAAACTTATTTCAAGAGATATTACAAATTTTAAATTTCCATCGGGCAGACAATTTTAAAGCTTAGAATAATAACTATTAAAAAAATCTATTAAAATATTTTCGTTATTGTGTTATTGTGAATTTAAATACTTTTAATCAGTACACTCAAATGAGCTGACGTTAGTAGATAAGAAACAATAATCCCCACGTTATGGTGTCTCAGATTACCGATTTAAGAGATTTCCTCTTAATCTCGGAATATATGATCTCCCAAGCAACTTGCATTGAAGCGCGCAGTAGTGGGACAGTGCTCAACCCTCTACCTATCCCCCGATACATCAGAAAACCTACAATTATAACTTACCAGACCCCCGATCTCTTAACAAGACCCGCAATCCAGCAGTTACTCATCAGTGCCCCCCCCCCCCCCTCCCCAGAATTCTACAATGGCTTAAGGTTAGGAATAAAAGAAATTTCGTCGTCCTAGGATCATATGATCTCCACATAATTCTCCACTCTGCATATTGCGGTGTTCATCCAAATTCTCTTATTTTAGTGGAGTCATTTTAGTGAAGTCTACATCTTATTTCAAAAACTAGACTAGCACACAAATCTCCATTGTTTTTTCGCCAGGCAGCTGAACCCCAATGCCTCGTTGTCCATGAACCAAATAGATGTTTACTCTTCTGTTGGTACAAAGTCTACTTAATAAGTCTATACAATCTTGGATAATCGATGAATACATCAGATTGGCAGATATCTCCTTAATAGGTGCTTGACTATCTGTATAGAATTTAACGTAAGAACCACACGTCTCAGGAACAAAAGCAAGTTGAGCAGATATTTTTGGCCGCCAGAACTTCCACCTGAAAAATGTTGCACTCATCGAGAAGTTTTTACAAATCCTTGATACTCAGCTCTCGACAGCAAAACGCAGCAGCGACTGTGGATAAATTAAAGGTTATGTGGCCGAAGTGAAGAATTTTTAACCATCCAAACTTCCTCATTACGATAAGTATACTCTCTGTGAAGCCCAACATAAGTATAATGTAGTTACTGCTACAATTTGCATCCCCAGGACCATAAGATGTATACAGAAACTTACACGTAGTCCTCAAGCGAATGACGGACTTCAACGTAGCCGCATCCACCACCAGATTAATTGAGTGTAAATTAAAAATTACATTCAGGAGCCTGCAATAGACTCTCCTCTTCAATGCTGTCCACCAAGTACACCATTAAGTAAAATTAACCTAACAACTGTCGTATAAATTCAAATCGTGAGACTTGCCCATTTTCGTGCATGTAAAGGGTGGTTAAATTTTAAGGGCCGATGTTGATTTTGAACACAACACAAATTATTTAGGAAATTATTGTCATTTCTTTTTATTATGATAATATGGTATGGTTCAATTATGTATGAAAGAAAATACCGACCAAATGGAACAAAATATCGGCGGCACACCTCTCTCCGATGGTCCAAATTTTCGAATACGCTGAGGCATAATTGAGGTTCTATGCCGTTAATGTGCCGAATTATCTCATACTTTAGCTCTTGAATTGTTGCTGGCTTATCGACGTATACCTTTTTTTTTTTTCAAATAACCCCAAAGAAAGAAGTCCAACGGTGTCAAATCACATGATCATGGCGGCCACCACGTGAGATAACACGGCCATTAAATTTGTCGCACAAAAGAGCCATTGTTTCGTTAGCTGTGTGACAAGTGGCACCGTACCACATATCGTGCACATCCATATCTTCCAATTCGGGCCATAAGAAGTTCGTTATCATCTCACGATAGCAAACACCATTCACAGTACACTCACCAAAAAAAGTCTGTAATGGCAACTGAAAATTTTGCTGTTATTTTCCTAATTTAAACCCAGCGATATTTTTTGCTAATATTAGCAACACATGTCTGCTGACGTGTAGTACAATGAAATTAGTAGAAAAGTTAGTAGCCGCTACTAAATTTTAGTAAACTTTTTGTAAAGCGGAATTTAAAACTGGTTTGCTAAAATCAGTCAAACAAATTTTACTAAATATTGTGAGTATTAATACAAAATTTTGAATTTATTTTTTTATCAAGCATCAAATTTTTTTATTTTATTTATTTTTTTCAAAAAATATTTTATACAAAATAATACAAAATTTTGTTTTATACCAAATTAATTTCTGTTTTGAAAAATATTTTAGTCAATATTTTTTTTTTTACTTTTAAGGTCAAATTTTAATTGTTTTTAGGGCTGATTTTTTGAACTAAAAAAAACTTTTTAGTGCTACAGGTTGGTTGAAAAGTTTCTGCGCTCGAAATGAAAGAATACTATTTTTGTTACGAAATATATTTTTTTTTTCAATATAATCTCCTAGGAGCTCAATACACTTGTTCCAATGATCTTCCAATAATTTTATCCCATCCTTATAATGGTTTTCCGGAATCTCTGCAAAATAACCGTCTACGGCTGCTATAGCCTCTTCATTCGACGAAAAATGCTTTCCACGAAGGAATTGTTTGAGATTTCTGAAGAGATAGTAGTCACTGGGAGTCAAATCTGGTGAATACGGTGGATGTTCAAGCAATTCGTACTTTAATTCTTTGAATTTAGCCATCGTCAAAACACTTTTGTGAGCAGGTGCATTGTCTTGATGAAAAATGATTTTTTTCTTCTTTAAACCAGGTCTTTTCTAACGAATTTTTTCATCCAGCTGATCCAAAAGGCTGCAATAATATTCAGAGTTGATTGTTTTATCTTTCTGAAGATAATCAATCAACAAAATTCCTTTTGCATCCCAAAAAAACTGATGCCATAACCTTCTTTGCTGATCGTTGTGACTTCACCTGCTTTGGAGCTGAACAACCAGCTTCAGTCCACTGTAAACGTTCTTGTTTCAATTTAGGATCATGGTGGTAGATCCAAGTCTCATCCATAGTTATAAAACGACGCAATAAGTCGATTTTATTCGGCTTAAAACGCTCCAAATTACGCTGAGAAATTTGTTTTCGATCCAGTTTTTGTTGAATTGTTAATGTGTGTGGCACTAACTATCCAAACAGGTTTTTTATACGTAATTCTTTATGTAAAATATGGAGTACTCGTTCGTCTGAGGTGCTTATGGCGTTAGCAATTTCACGCTTAGTCAAACTTGGATCTTCACTAACCATATTATGTACCTGCTCAATGATTTCTGCTGTGGTTGCAGTTTTTGGTCGTCCTTCGCGTTTATCGTCTTTAAGGCTGGTACGACCACGTTTAAATTCACCAGCCCAAAATTCAACGGTGAGTTTTGAAGGTGAGGACTCCTTATATACTTCTAACAATTGTTCATAAATTTCCTTAGCTTTTAAACCCTTCAAAACAAAGAATCTAATGACTGCACGATATTCAATTTTTTCCATATTAAAAAAAATCAATGACACGTCAACTTCAAATGGCTTCCAAACAAAGAAAGAATTGACAGAATGACTTGCAACTTTGCATGTGTTCTCAGGACAGTTATACCAACTTGAGAAAAAAAAAAGTTTGGAGCTAGCAGTGCCATCTCTTGGTGAGCGCAGGAACTTTTCAACCAACCTGTATTTTAAGTGGATGTCCTATTTTTAGACATGATTCAGTATATTCACTTCCGATCCATTTTTTTTAATCTATGTACTATTTTAAGGCAATTCAAGTTTGTAGGTGTAAGTTTTAATTAGAAATAATATTTCCTACAGTATCCACTTTTTTAAAGTTAGTAATTTTTTTTTGCTAATTTTTGCAAATCGGTTTTCAAAAGTTTGTAAAATGATTGCTGAAATTAGCAACAAAAATTTGTAAATATTCTGTAAAAACTCTGTAATTTGTAAATTGTAAATAGCAAAATTATTTGCTAAATAATAATTTTTTTTACTAAAAATCAGTACAAAAATAGTAAAGTGGGATTGAAAACCGTTAACAAATTTTTCCACTAACTTTTTTTGGGGCGACCGGCCTCATTTTGCAAAAATACGGCCGATGATGCCACCGCACCAAAAAGTCACTCTTTGTGGGTGCATTGGTTTTTTGACAATCACTCTTGGATTATCATTCGCCCAAATGCGGCAATTCTGCTTATTGACGAATCCACTGAGGTGAAAATGTGCCTCATCACTGAAGATGATTTTCTTCAAAAATTGATCATCCATTCTGACCATTGACGACGTTTGAAATGGTGAATAGGCTTTAGTGCATGAGTCAATTGCACCTTGTAAGCGTGTAAATGCAAGTCTTTATGCATAATGTTCATCAACGACGAGCTTGAGAGGTGCAATTGTTGGGCACGACGACGAGTTGAGGTGGACGGCTCTTCAGCCACACTATCGCGAATAGCAGCAATATTTTCTGCTGTACGAGCATGCACTGGTATTTTCACATCTCCTACAGACCCGGTTTGCTCAAATTTTTTCACGATTTTTCCGATTCTACACACATTTGGACGATTAAATAGACCGAAAAAATCACGAAGTGCAAGAAATGCATTTTTATTTGGACGCCCATTTTCATAATAAGCCTGAATAACTTTAACGCGTTGCTCGATTGTGTATCTTTCCATGGTTCAAATTGAGTTAGTCTAAAATTGAGAAATGTCAAATGAAATGCTGAGAAAAAACTTGACATTTAGGTGTGGTTCACATTCAAAATCGGGCCTTAAAATTTAACCAGCCTTTATTTTACTAATTTTTTTTCAAACCAACTTGCTGATATAAGCAAAAAAAAAATACTTATTGAGAACAGTTTTTTAATTTTTTTTAAATATAAATTAAAAAAAATCTTACACTCAGAAAAAAAAGTTAGTAGAAAAATTTGTAAACGGTTTTCAATCCCACTTTACTATTTTTGTACTGATTTTTAGTAAAAAAAATTATTATTTAGCAAATCTTTTTGCTATTTGCATTTTACAAATTACAGAGTTTTTACAGAATATTAACAAATTTTTGTTGCTAAAATCAGAAATCATTTTACAAGTTTTTTAAAACCGATTTGCTAAAATTAGCAAAAAAAATTTACTAATTTTAAAAACTTAAATTGCCTTAAAATGTTCCATAGATTAAAAATGGGATCAGAAGTGAATATACCGACTCATGTCTGAAAATAGGACATCCACTTAAAATAGCACTAAAAAGTTTTTTTAGTTCTAAAAATCAGCATTAAAGAATTAAAATTTGTTTTTAAAAATAAAAAAAAAAAAATGAACTAAAATATATTTCAAAGCAGAAATTACCAAAGAAAAATAAAATGATTAATTTCGTTTATCTTTTAACAAGTTTTAAGCTTTTGATTTTGTTTTTAATTTTGTGTAAATAATTTTTTGAAAAAATAAATAAAATAAAAAATAATTGATGCTCGATAAAAAAAAAATAAATTTAAAATTTTGTACTAATATTTAGTAACTTTTTTTTGCTGATTTTAGCAAACGGCTTTTAAATTACACTTTACAAAAAGTATACTAAAATTTTGTAGCGGCTACTAATTTTTCTACTAATTTCTTTGTACTACACGTCAGCAGACATGTGTTGCTAAGATTAGTAAAAAAAACTGCTGGTCTCAAATTAGCAAAATTCCCCGTAATAACAGCAAAATTTTCAGTTGCCATTACAGCCTTTTTTGGTGAGTGAACAGGATATTAAAAATTAATTTGAATTAAAAAAAAAAATATTATACTAAAAATTAGTAAAAAAAAAAATTGGCTGTTTTAAACAAATCGATTTCCAGTAAGTGTTTACTAAAATTTGACTAAAATTTTAGAAACTTCTACTAATTGTTTTCTATTACTTTCACTTTACTAAAAATTTAATTTTATTAAAAAATTAAGTAAATCTTCTACTGGTATTCTGTTCTGCTGGTATTCTGTAATTTTGTAACTTAAAAATAATTTGTTATTTAAGTATACAAATAAGTAGCTGCCTACTTTACAGAAATACATGTCGCCTGCTACAAAAAACAAATCCATATTTATTTTAAATTCATGTTTTCACTTCAATGGAAAAACAATCCTCAAACTCTTGGTCACGTAAATATTTTTTATTCTTACTTTTGTTTGCAACCAAACAAAAAACAACGGAAATTTCGCTATTTCTGTTAGCACTTTAAAAAAAAAAAGTGAAAACCAGTAAAAAAAAAACTCATTTTAATGCAAGTACGTACGTGTTGAAGCGCTGGTTTATAAACAGTTTGGTATTTGTTCGTTGAATACTTATTATTGTTATTTTAAAATATTTTACATATTTATACCCTTTGTTTGGTTTTAATGGTTAGTTGGAAAAATACCAATACACCAACAAAAAAACAACAAACACTAATACCATCTACAATCTACTAAGAAATTTTTATATCCGATTATTTTGTTTGTTTGTTTATATGCTCAATAAAAAAAATAGAGAAATGATTTTTTGTTTTTTAAATTATTGTAAAACCTTATTGTGTAACCAAGAAAATGGCGAAAAAAGTTTAAGTATTTATAACACCCAGCTGTATTTTTATAAAAATAAACAAAATTTTAGATTATTTTATGTTTTTATATTTGCTGTGAGCGCCTCTATAAATAGTATTCTTAGGGGATATGGAGGTTTCTTTTTTCCTTGTAACAATTTGAATTACAAAATTTTAAAATGGTTATAATGATATCAGTTTTTGTTTGTATAAAATTAGCTCGTGAATGTTATAAACATTATGATGAATAAATTTTGTAAAAATATAATGGGAATTCAAAAAAAAAAAAAATATTTATTTAAAGACAAATTTAATACAAGAAATGGTTGCCATTTGTTTAAAAGTACAAATGGTTGCCAGTTGTTTAAAAGTACAAAAAAAAAAAAAATAAAAATACAATTTTAAAATAAAAAAAAAATACTTAAAAATTGTGAAAATGTTATCGTTACTTGATTAATGCAACAGTATTGGCTGGCTTCAGTAAAAAATAATTATTTCTGTAAAAAATTGTGTATAAATTTACTGCATAAAATCTTAAAAGCTTTAATTAGCTGTATATATTGTGTGGATGGGAACAGTTTTGAACAGAGCGTGATTAATTGCTAAAAAGCAGCGAAGACTGTGAAAATGTTTTCGTATCTTTTTTTTCGAAGTTTTTAATGGACTAATGAAATAACTTTGCCTGGGAACAGTTAAAAAGTAGCTTCTGTAAAAATTATGTATACATTATTGCATAAAATCTCGAAAAGTTTTAATTTCGTATACATATTGTCAGTGGGAACAGTTTTGCTTAAAGTGGAAACAGTTGCTAAAAAGTAGTGAAATTTGTTCAAAACCTATGTGAAAATGTTTTTTGCATCTTATAAGCAGTTTTCGCCTGCTTAATGAAATAATTTTGCCTGGGAACAGTTAAAAAATTGTTTCTGTAAAAAGTTATCTTTATAAGTTGTGTAAAAAATTTAACAAGCTTCAATTCGGCATTTTGTGAGTGGGAACAATTTTGCTTAAAGTGGGAACACTTGCTAAAAAATAGTGAAATTTGTTAAAAACCTATGTGAAAATATTTTTTGCATCTTTTAAGCAGTTTTCGCCTGATTAATGATATAATTTTGCCTGGGAACAGTTAAAAAAAATAGTTTCTGTAAAAGCTATGTTTAAAAGTTTTGTATAAATGTTTAAAAGCTTCAAGTTGGTGTGAATTTTGGGAGTGGGAACAGTTTTGCTTAAAGTGGGAACAGTTGCTAAAAAGTAGTGAAATTTGTTCAAAACCTATGTGAAAATGTTTTTTGCATATTATAAGCAGTTTTAGCCTGCTTAATGAAATAATTTTGCCTGGGAACGGCTAAAAAAAAATTGTTTCTGTAAAAAGTTATCTTTAGAAGTTGTGTATAAAATTTTACACGCTTCAATTGTTTCTGTAAAAAGCTATGTTTAAAAGTTTTGTATAAAATTTTTAAAGTTTTATTTTGCTGTACATATTGTGGGTGGGAACAGTAAAAAGTAGCGAAGCCTTTGCGAAAATGTGTTCGTAACTTTTAAGGGGTTACTTGGTTAATGAAATATTTTTGCCTGGGAACAGTTAAAAAAATTGTTTCTGTAAGAAGTTATGTATAAAATATTGCATAAAATCCTAAAAGATTCAATTTGGTGTGCATTTTTTGGGTGGGAACAGTTTTGCTTAAAGTGGGAACAGTTTCTTAAAAGTAGTGAAATTTGTTCACTTGCTCTTTAGAAACAAGTTTTGCCAACTAAAACAATATTTTTTTGTTTTCTAAAAAAATTTTCATAATAGGAACAGTTTTAGCTTTATAGTTTCCTGTACTTTAACTACTTGTTTAGTGCCTAGTGTTTAAAAAATTTTAATTTCGTACTTTTATTATGGGTGGGAACAGTTATTTTAAAAGTGAGAACATTTAAGAAAAATGCCTTAAATCACTGTATTGGGTTTTAAGGCAGCAGGAAGGGCAAGTTTTCCTTATAAAAACGACTTACAAAGTATATAGTTAAATTTATGGTAAAAATCTAGTAAAATTTTCCAAAAAAAAAATAACTACAAATGCAGTTAAATTCTCTTATAGTTTACTTTCGAATGTAGCTTATTCCTCTTGCCTTGTCAACTGTAAATTATTATATTGAGAAGAATCCATATAAACAAACTATTTTACAAAAATTAAAAAAATCTGTTTTTAAGCCACAAAAAACGGAATAAATTTTGTTAAAGTAACAATTTTTTTACTACGCCCACAGACATATTATTTTGAGTGTATTGTATGATTTATTGAATATTTTTATTATAAAGTATGTCTCATAATTATAAGGTCGCCCTTGTTTTTTGATTATCTCTTAAAATATTGCTCCCATCAATATGAAGTCTTGGTAAGAGTAATTCATCTTGGCATGTACTCTTAAATAAAGTATAATGGAAAGTGTAAAAAGTTGTTATTAGTTAAATTTTGGAAATATATCGTTATTTCATGCTGCATAATTATAAGGTCATTTAAAGAAAATAAAGCAAAATAGATCAGTAGTAAAACCAAGTTCAGTGTTATTATTATTAGAAAGGATTTAACATAAATTTTCAAATGCCGCGTGGTTGCAGTTTAACTGACATTGAGAAAGGTCAAATTTTGGCGTACAAAGATGAAAATCTTTCTTTACGTGAAATTTCAAGAAAAATAGGAAGAAGTCTCTGTGTGGTCCAAAATTTTTGGAATGATGAGGACAATTACGGCAAAACTAAAAGATTTGGCCGAAAAAGAAAGATTTCACAAAAGAGATATAAACCACATTACGCATTTGGCGAGTCATTCCTCCTACAGCCTAAACTCTATTAGACAAAAAGTGGAGTAAATGTTTCGAAGTCCACTATATATCGTGTTGTTGTTTCAAGCAATGAAAACATTGTCTATTCCAAAATGAAGCAGGTGCCAAAATTATTGCCCCGACATATCATAGCCAGGCTTGAAGTTGCCTGCGATATCATGAATACCAACTGGGAACAGGTAAACCATTTTTAAATTTGTTTAAGAACAATAATAACAAAAAAATTTTTCTTAAGGTTATATTTTCCGATGGAAAAAGGTGGAATTTGGATGGCCCAGATTGATATCGGGGCGATTGGAGAGATTTAAGGAAGTCACCCCTCAACTTCTCTGGGGAGCATTTTGTGCAGATGGCTAGCTTGAGATTCAGTTTGTTTCATGTAAAATGAAAAGCACCGACTATGTTTCGACTCTAGATATGAGTTTAATGCCTTTCCTTACTCAAAATCCCCCAAAAAGTTCATATTTCAGCTGGACAACGCCGCAATTCACAACAATGCCTATACAAACAAGTAAGAACGGCTAAATTCGGCTATGCCGAATCTTATATACCCTTCACCATGGTTGGGAAATAACTGAAGTTTATATATGGACATATATGGAATGGACAGATTTATATACGGACGCCTTTAAGAGGAAATTAGCCATTTAGTTTGGTGATAAAACTTGGACTCGGGAAGATTTATGGTTCCAGAAAATAGGTATTTAAAAAAAATTTATGTTTTGGGCATAACTTTTTTATATCTGAACCGATATTTCCGAGTTTTTTTTAGCAAATATGTTATACTAAAGATTTTCGATCTTTTGCTATATAAGACGCACCCATAGGTCATATTACAGCTCTAAAATAATGTATGAGAAATAAAATAATATATGAGAAATTAAATGGTTTAAAAATCTTTTTATTAATTCTTTTAAATCGGAGCAAAAAATAGAAATAAAACCGTTTGTATCAGAGGGTTTTTAAAAAAATTTTGATGTTTTTAGCCTATTTATGGATTATTTAATTATTAATTTAAAATTTTATTTAACTTAATTATTTTATGTTAAAAAAACAAAAAAAATAGTCTTAAGAAAATATAAAAAAATTGTACAAAAAAAAAGTTGAATAGACGGGGAATTGAACCCGCGCCTAAGAGAAAAAAGTATTTGTGACATAGCGTTTAGACAACCGAGCTATTGGGGTCATGCAAAATCATCGTTAATATAATTAAATAAACAGTTTTCGTTCATTAAAGATTTGTTTGGTTTTTATTTAAATGACAAATCTTTGTATGTGTTTGTTGTTTGTGTATAAAAGTTGAAGAGGTGAAAGAAAAAAATTTTAACAAATTGTTAAAAGAAATCACTAGAACTGCATGTGTTTTATTTCTACAAAAACGTTTGATTTAGCTGGCAAATTTGCAATTGGGATTTTATTTCGCTTTTTTATTAAAAAATATTTTTAATTTCTTTAGCTTAATTTTAAAAATTTGAAGGAAAATAGTTTATAAATTTTTTTTTTGTAAATTATTATAAGTTATGACCTAAAATAGTTGCTTTCAAAGGGGAATTTTGTATAAAATTTTCTTAATATATGATAAATAAAATGGTTTAAAAATCTTTTTATAAATTCTTTTAAATCGGAACAAAAAATAGAAATAAAACCGTTTGTATTTTGTTTGCATCAGAGGGTTTTTATAAACATTTTGATGTTTTCATTTAATTATTAATATAAAATTTTATTTAAATTAATTATTAAATGTTAAAAAAAACAAAATATAAACAAAAAATAAAAAAAAATTGTACAAAAAAAGTTGAATTGATTGAATGCAGGATTCGAACCCACGCCTTAGAGAAAAAAAAGCATTCGTGACATAGCGTTTAGACAACTGAGCTATTAAGGTCATGTGGAATCACGTTAATAAAATTAAATAAACAGTTTTCGTTCAATAGGAATTTGTTTGGTTTTTATTTAAATGACAAATCGTTGTATGTGTTTATGTACAAAAGGTGGAGATGAAATAAAAGAATTTCAACAAATGGATGTGTTTATTATGCGTAAAGTTCTACATACATCTTAAACAAAGGGATTTTACGGAAAAAATTAGAGGTAGTCCTGGTTTTTTGTTAATATCTCAGCCATTTATTAACCGATCTGTCTGATTTTCAATAGCAAACAGAAATGGATCACATGTAACAGAAATATATAACAATCAAGTCCTCATCATGTCTGGGGTCTTCAGAAAACCCATTTCAACACACAGATGGACAGACGGACATCGTTAAATCAACTTCGCTCTTCATAAGGACCCGGAATATATATACTTTATAGGGTCTAAGATCAATATTGTAGAAATTACAAATGGAATGACAAACTTATATATAACCTTCGACCTGTGGTGAAGGGTATAAAAATTAGTTTTTATCCAAAAATATAGAGGGGAATTCTGCCTCGTCGTGTGTATGCCTAAAATCGACAATTTGATGACATTTCTTCCTTAAAAATAGTAATTTTAGAAGAATGGAAGAAAATTGATGGAAATATAATAAATAATTTAGTTAGTAGTATGAAAACTAGAATTTTTTGTTTAATTACGAATAAAGGTGGCCAAATTTTCCAAAAAAAAACCTAATTAAATATTATTAATTTTTGTTATATTTAAAAACTTAATAAAGTGACCGTATAATTATGAAACACTGAATAATTTGTTATGTAAAAAAAAAGTAAAGCAATACACAACAAAAAAGTCTAAGAACATTGCATTAACTAACGGTACACTAAAAGATGAATAACTCTTCAGAAGAGACCAAATCGATCAAAGCAATATATTAAGACAAAATAAAAAAAATTAATGACCTTATAATTATGACACATACTATATAGTTTTTCTATTATGTATAGGGTCCGCCATCTAACGTTTTTTTTTTTTCAACTAGTGCTTATTTCGTGAATGGCAACACTTAGCTCATGTCTGATTTGACAGATAATTAGTTTTATCCTTCCGCTGAACGAATATGGTTGTGTATACACATGAACAACGCTGGGAAATATTGCGACATTACTTTGAAAATCATGGTAATGTTGCAGAATATCATCTTTTCAGATGAAGCTCATTTTGATCTTGGCGGGTATGTAAACAAGCAAAATTGTCGCATTTGGGGCACAGAAAACCCGCACGCATACATTGAAAAGCCGATGCACCCAAAACGAGTCACTGTTTGGTGCGGATTTTGGTCCAGAGGCATAATTGGGCCATTTTTCTTCGAAAATGAGCAATGAGTGGCCGTTACAGTCAATGGCGATTGTTATCGGGCCATGTTGAACGAATTTTTGTTCACAAAAATTGAAGAGGAGGATATTGGCAACATTTGGTTTCAACAGGACATTTGATGTTTTGCGCCCTGTTTTTGAAGATCGCATTTTCAGCCGCATAGCTGATGTCGTTTGGCCACCTCGGAGCTGTGATTTGACACCGTTGGACTATTATTTGTAGGGTGTCGTCAAAGACAAGTGTTACGCCGACAAGCCAGAGAAAATTGACGCTTTAAAGGACAATATTCGCGAAGCCATTGGTGAAATACAGCTGCACACAATCGATAATGTGCTTAAAAATTGGACCGATTGTGTAGGCTACTGCATGGCCAGCCGAGGAAGCCATTTGGATGAAATTATTTTCCATTATTAACCGGAAGGATTGTACTTTCAAATAAAAAAAGAAATTTGAGAAAATATTCAGTAGTTTTTTTTATAGCATTTTCAAAAAAAAAAAGTTATTTGGCGGACCCTATATAAAAATTTTGTATTAAAAGTACTAAATCATTGACTACACTCAATTTGCAATATGTTATAAATTAACTGTTACCAGTTTGTTTCATCAATATTTTTTTTTTTTTTTGTGTTTGATGGATTTGCTCAACAACAGCACTCAATTAATCCACAACAATTAATGACCCAACACGAGACATTTTTTTTTTTTTTTGTGTGTCAATTTCTCTGTATACAGGTTGGTTGAAAAGTTCCTGCGCTCACCAAGAGATGGCACTGCTAGCTCCAAACTTTTTTTTCTCAAGTTGGTATAACTGTCCTGAGAACACATACAAAGTTGCAAGTCATTCTGTCAATTCTTTCTTTGTTTACAAGCCATTTGAAGTTGACGTGTCATTGATTTTTTTTAATATGGAAAAAATTGAATATCGTGCAGTCATTAGATTCTTTGTTTTGAAGGGTTTACAAGCAAAGGAAATTTATGAACAATTGTTAGAACTGTATAAGGAGTCCTCACCTTCAAAACGCACCGTTGAATTTTGGGCTTGTGAATTTAAACGTGGTCGTACCAGCCTTGAAGACGATCCACGCGAAGGACGACCAAAAACTGCAACCACAGCAGAAATCATTGAGCAGGTACATAATATGGTTAGTGAAGATCCAATTTTGACTAAGTGTGAAATTGCTAATGCCATAGGCATCTCAGACGAACGAGTACTCCATATTTTACATGAAGAATTACGTATGAAAAAACTGTTTGGAAAGTTAGTGCCGCACACATTACAGTTCAACAAAAACTGGATCAAAAACAAATTTCTCAGCGTAATTTGGAATGTTTTAAGCCGAACAAAACCGACTTTTTGCGTCGTTTTATAACTATGGATGAGACTTGGATCTACCACCATGATCCTAAATTAAAACAAGAACGTTTACAGTGGACTGAAGCTGGTTGTTCAGCTCCAAAGCACAACGATCAGCAAAGAAGGTTATGGCATCAGTTTTTTGGGATGCAAAAGGAATTTTGTTGATTGATTATCTTCAGAAAGGTAAAACAATCAACTCTGAATGTTATTGCAGCCTTTTGAATCAGCTGGATGAAAAAATTCGTGAGAAAAGACCTGGTTTAAAGAAGAAAGAAATCATTTTTCATCAAGACAATGAACCTGCTCACAAAAGCGTTTTGACGATGGCTAAATTCAAAGAATTAAAGTACGAATTGCTTCAACATCCACCGTATTCACCAGATTTGGCTCCCAGTGACTACTATCTCTTCAGAAATCTCAAACAATTCCTTCGTGGAAAGCATTTTTCGTCGAATGAAGAGGCCATAGCAGCCGTAGACAGTTATTTTGCAGAGCTTCCGGAAAACCATTATAAGGATGGGATAAAATTATTGGAAGATCATTGGAACAAGTGTATTGAGCTTCTAGGAGATTATATTGAATAAAAAAATATATTTCGTAACAAAAACAGTATTCTTTCATTTTTCGAGCGCAGGAACTTTTCAACCAACCTGTATATTGGCAATCAGCAAAAACACAAGGTTAAGATATAATTAGGTTCTTAAATTTCCAGAATTCTTACACTCAATCAATTCAACACCTCACTTTTAAGGTCCTCCCCTCAATTCAATAACATAATGACATGAATTTACTAACTTCTTTTATTTAATTTTTGTCATGTTTTTATTTTTTTTTAACTTGGCTTAAAATACTACTACAATGCCATCATCATTTAACACCCTCCTGACTGTGAACAAAGAAAAAGGACTACTATTAGTATTTTGTTAAACAAATCACAAATATATTTTGTTACTTGTAAATTTTACTTGTAAATTTAAGTTTCAGCTTTTGTTAACTGTCTACATATATAAATATATTTGATTTTGTCTTTTCATTGTTGTTGTTATATTTGTAAGGAAGAACAGTTAGGACATAACAAAAATACAATACATTATGTATTACTTGCCTACAATAGAATGCCCTTTATTTTCCCTTATTTCCCTTAAGAATATTTTGGAATAAAAGATTTATGGATTTTTTTATCATTTTGTTAAAATTTCTTTATTTTTTTGTAAAAGAGTTTCTTAAAGTGGGAACTGCTCCCCTGTTAAATACACTTATTTGAACATTTTTCATATAAGTGTCACCCAATTATACAATTGCCATTTAATACGCCTTAAACTATATATGTTAACAAACAAACAGGACTAAATTGATGGAAGAAAACAAAAAAAAAAAAAAACATGATGAATTTCAGATTAACTTTAAGTATCTGTCTGTAAAAGTAAATGAAAAGTATATACAAGTTAATGTTGTACCTTACACACAGAAAAATATATTTTAAAATCAAGCAGAAACAATATTAAATCAAATAAAATTAGATTTAAAATCAAATTAAGTTTATTTTTTAATAAAATGTTTTTTTACTTAGTTTTAAAATGTAAAAACAAAATTTAAAATTTTAACATAAACATATATTTAAATACAAAAATATTTATTTTAACTACAGCCATATTTACTTTAAGAAGTTTCATATTTAGTTTAAAAATCTTCGCAAAAAGTAAAAATTTCTTTAGTTTTATTTATTAAAGGGTTTCTTTAAGTGGTAACTGCTCCCCTGTTAAATACACTTATTTTAACATTTTTCATATAAGTGTCACCCAATTATACAATTGCCATTTAATACGCCTTAAACTATATATGTTAACAAACAAACAGGACTAAATTGATGGAAGAAAAAAAAAACACATGATGAATTTCAGATTAACTTTAAGTATCTGTCTGTAAAAGTAAATGAAAAGTATATACAAGTTAATGTTGTAACTACACATAGAAAAATATATTTTAAAATCAAGCAGTAACAATATTAAATCAAATAAAATTAGATTTAAAATCAAATTAAGTTTATTTTTAAATAAAATGTGTTTTTTACTTAGTTTTAAAATATAAAAACAAAATTTAAAATTTTAACATAAACATATACATATATTTAAATATAAAAATATTTATTTCAACTACAACCATATTTACTTTAAGAAGTTTCATATTTAATTTAAAAATCTTCGCAAAAAGTTAAAATATTAATTCAAATAAATTAAATGTGTTTTTTAAAAAGTTTCATATTTAATTTAAAAATCTTCACAAAAAGATAATAAGATAATAATTTATATAACTATGAGTTTTTTTTATATAAAAATATATTGGAATATATAACGGATGAATGGATTGCATAAAGGATACAGTTACTTAAGTGTTTGAATACAAAATATATTCAAAATGCATAGAATTAAATACACTCACCAAAAAAAGTCTGTAATGACAACTGAAAATTTTGCTGTTATTACAGGAACTTTTTCTAATTTGAGCCCAGCTGCCGCTACTAAATTTTAGTAAACTTTTTGTAAAGTGGAATTTAAAATCTGTTTGCTAAAATTAGCAAAAAAAAATTACTAAATACACTGTCCAACAGCATTTATGGAACAGAATAGCGACCCTATAATTCTGAAAGGGTATGTTGAGTAGATCATTTTTGGTCCAGCACGTCTGAGTTTTTTTTTAAAGTGGGTCAAAGTTTTCATTTTTTGGTCGAAGGGAGCATTATACTAAATGAAAAAAATGCTGTAAGTTAATGTCTGAGAGAATTCTTATGGTCAGAGTTGTATTGTGGAATTGTATGAGGATTATTTTTGTGGAAGATCTTAACCCTACAACTGGTCTCTTTATGGGTCAATTTGACGCTTTTTTCGAGAAAATCAAAAAATATGCTTTAAAAAAGGACATTTAAGGAATAAAATATTCTACGAAAATGTATGCGGGAAAATTTCAGTGGGGGTTACCAAAGGCACCATTGTTGATTTTTAGGACTAAAAAAACTTTTTAATGCTATTTAAAGTGGAGTTGGTATATTCACTTCCGATCCATTTTTTAAGGTAGTTTAAGTTTGTAGGTGTAAATTTTATTCCGAAATAACATTTCCTCCAATATCCACTTTTTTAAAATTAGTAATTTTTTTTGTCTAATTTTAGCAAATTGGTTTTTAAAAATTTGTAAAATAATTTCTAAAAATTAGCAACAAAACTTTGTAAATATTCTGTAAAAATTTTGTAATTTGTAAAATGTAAATAGCAAAAAGATTTGCTAAATAATAATTTTTTTTTACTAAAAATCAGTACAAAAATTGTACAGTGGAATTGAAAACCGTTTACAAATTTTTTTTACTAACTTTTTTTTCTGAGTGTATATAACAAATTATACAGAAGAAAAGCTAGAAAACCAACCAAGGAATTAAAAATAGAAAAATGGAAAATTTTTGCTTTATTTTATTTTCACTCATAATACCATCCATGGTTGGCATGGCCTGAAGGGAAAAAGTAATTAGTTGTTGTATAAGCGGTAAAAACAAATGAAGGGAAAATCTAACGGAAATTGTTTAACACGGCAGAAATGTTTTCACTGATTAAGATTAAGAAAAATGCTAGAATTTAACAAAACATTTTTAATAGCAAGGGTCATAAAAAAACTTAAGTATTTTCTCAAAGTTAAATAAGAAAAATTTCATGCTTTACGGTGGTAACCCATCATTTCAAATATATTTTGTTGGAAAGCACATCATGAATTTTAAAGTCAACTATAGTTGAGAAAGTATTTCCAAACATTTTTTAAACACTAAAAATAATAAGATTTGGCAATTTTTGTTTGTTGATTTAAACAAAGAATTCAGTTATCTTTAGTGATTTAATTACACCAAAAGAAATTTTTACGTAATCTATGTTTACGAAATTTTTCGTTTATATTTCGTTAGTTCGCTTTAAGAAAATTTTTAGTAAAATTACAAAAAAAAAAAATTTTACGTAATATATGTTTACGTAGCTTTTCGTTTATCTTACGAAATATTTCGTTAATTTGTTCTAAGAAAATTTTTCGTAAAATATACGAAATCCATGAAATATATTTTCGTAATTCCAAAATTTACTGTATTAAATTCAATTGTGAAAGGATTTTTTAATAAAAATTTAATTAAATTACTAATAATTATTCTTAGTAATTCGTTAATTACCGCATAAAAAAAGCAAAACAAAAATACGTAAAGTTTTCGTGACTTAAATGAATTTCGTAAATTATACGAAAATTTCGTATATTTTACGAAAAAAAAAAACTATAAAGTTTTTTTTTTTATTATTTTTAAGTATTATTTTGAGTGTTAATTTTCAAAATTATTTATAACTGATCTAAAATACTCCGAGAATTTGAAGAAGATTTCTAATCAATGCAGGCTTTTTGTATAAAAATATTTTTTTAAAAGTACTATCTTAATTTGTAAGCAGAAAAAAATAACAAAAAAAAATTACTCGAACGGTTTATTTTCCTTAATTGCCATTTTTCCATACAAAACTTCTCACTTTTATTTATTATACGTTTTAAGAGCAAAAAATTCAAATTAATTTATTACAAAAATAGTGTTTATTTGTTAAAAAAAACTAAAAAGATTTTGTTTAATTTAAGGAACTGTTCCTACTTTAACAAAAAAAACTGTATCCATCGCATTATGTATATCAGATTAAGGCTTCATTGAAAATTTATAAATTAATTACTAAATTTGAGAACATTTTTTTTTTTTTCAAAGTGGGAACAGTTTCAAAAGACAAATAAATTAGCTTTTAATATTAAAAAAAAACTATATATAAAAAATAATTATATAAATAATTTAATTGGAACTGTTCTCACTTTTATTTATTATACGTTTTAAGAGAAAGAAAAACAAATTAATTAATTACAAAAATGCTGTTTATTTGTATAAAATAAAAAACTAGAACGATTTTGTATAATTTAAGGAACTGTTCCTACTTTAACAAAATAACTGTACCCACCGCATTATGTATATCAGTTTTTAGGCTTTAATAAAAAAAATTAAAATTTATAAATTTATAACTAATATTGAGATTAAATATGTATTGAGAACAGTTTTTTTCAAAGTGGGAACAGTTTCAAAAGAAATAAATTAGCTTTTAATATTAAAAAATAATTATATACATATAAAAAATAATTATTTAAATAATGTTATTGGAACTGTTCTCACTTAAAAACAACTGTTCCCGACACGACAATATACAAATCATATTTGAGTTTTATATTTATTTACGCTATAAATTGTAAATATTTTGACAATAAAATAAAGCAGTTATTAATGGAAAATGTCGGAATTTTAAATACAAAAAAAAAGGATTGTAAATGAAAAAATTAAGCGGTATGCTATAATGTTTGCAAACTGTTCCTAATCAAATTATATAGATAAAATTAATTATTTCTAGTTGTCTGCATCAATTTAGAGATGAATTGTTTAAACCAGAGAACTGCAAACTCAACTTTTTTCTTGATTTAATCATACACAAAAATTATTGTTCACATTTAATAATTCAACAAAATTCACTGTAGAATAAAATCAGCATCATGTTACTGAACGCGTAATTGGGATCAGTGTGAATCATCTGTCAATTATGTTTTATGCAAATGTAATCACTCAACAAATAGTCAGCGTTGAATAAATCAGAAAAAACAACAAACAACGCGTATGAGTTAATCATAATCAAAACAAAATAGAAACACATTTCATAAATGATATTGTGTACATTAGGGTGGGACTTAAATCCGCTTTTTCGAATTTTTATTAGTAATACAATACTAAAAATATTCTTCTTTGTGAAATGAAAATATATTTTTGGAAAAAAAATTTAGGTCGATATCTCAGGCTTGCCTAATCCGGAAAAATTTAAATATTGTCTAAATTTTTTTTTTCTTCTATTTAGCAATATTTAACTTTAACCGGATTGGGAGAGCCTGAGATATTTAAAAAAAAAATTTCACAAAGAACAATATTTTTGGTATTACTAATAAAAATTCTAAAAAAACGGATTGATTGATTTAAAATCATCAACAAATATGTGTGTTGGAGTATATTCAGCGTTTGAACGCAAACACATATTTATTCTTGTGTTGATAGCGTATGAACGTTTTGCAATCAGCATTTGCAGTTCTCTGGTTTAAACTGCATATTTTCTGCAGCTGTCTAAAAATAGTTTTAGAACATTTTTACAAAAAAATTCAAAGCAAGACAAAAAAGGTTTTCAAAGGGATTATTTGCCGATTTCGGTACTAGAGATGATATGTACGAAGTGGCTTAAAATGAATCAATCTGTCAGAAATTAATAACTTATAACTTTTGCAAATGGCGGCATCTGTCATTTTTGTTTTAATACAGGGTGAGGCAAAAGCTATCATTTGGTTTTAAACTGATTATGTTTATTCGCACTTATAAATTTTGTTTCACTTAATTGTGAAAAATTATGTCAAACAAATTATGTAACGATCGGCAGTATTTGTAATGCCACGTTGTCAATTTCGTCTTGAATGTTGTTCTTTAAATCCTCCAAGGGGCGAAAGTTGTTGGCGTACATCAATGACTTAAAATATCTCGACAAAAAAAGAAGTCCGCCAGTCAATTCACCGAATGGTGAGAAGGCATCATTCAAAATATAAATTGTGTCGGGTGCAGTATGACAAGTGGCTCGGTCCTGTTGGAACCACAGAAAAATTCAGTCAGCATAACTCTATGGCGGTCATCATTCACTGTAAAAGCGTTACCCTCGGCTCCTTAAAAAAATAAGATCAAATCACTTTTTCCTACGTAACCGAAAACCACACATTCACTTTGATAGGGTGTAATGGTGCATAATGAATTATGAGTACATAACCCCCATAACCGAGAATGTGGCTCAATGACTGCTGAGATAAAAATTTGTCTGGTAACTCATGTTCAATTTTGATGGAAAATCATTCACTTTGTCATTGAGTTCCAAATTCTTGCGTTCTTGGGGTATAACGATTTATCCATATATACTATGAATGTTGCATGTGTCTACCTTATGATTGTCAAAACTAAACTGACATACGATATCATTTGCAAAAATGGCGGCACTATCCTATAGGGTGATACTTATTGCCCCCCATTCATAAATAATTCCCAGCAAAACCACACATTACCAAATAATGTGTAAAGTAATGTGTAGCCATAGGGGCTCATGGATTACTTTACAACTTACTTTACTGATAAATTTTACAGGTATATACAGTAATGTATATATCCATTACTTTAGAGGTGATAATGTAAGGGGTTACTTATATGGTTACGAGAATGGAAAAAGTAATGTGTCTAAAAATAGATTTTTAAAAAAGAGGAATTTTTATTTAAAAAAATGATTACAAATATTTTAAACGTTATTAAAAATAATGTGGTCATGATGGGAATCGAACCAGGGAACTCTGTTTGCCAGCCAAGAACTCTACCCACTGAGCTATCGACGCATATAGTATTTGATTGCTTTAAACTTAAATAAATTAATGCGCTTCGTTGTTTCGCTAGTGTTGTCAAAACAAACATAAATTAATTACCCTTTTGCTTACAAAAAACACAAAGTAATGTATCTAAAAATAGATTTTCAAAAATTTTTCAATTATTACTTAACATTTAAAAATCATATATTACGTAGTTAATAATCAGTAACTTATTACTTTATGCTTGCAAATAATGCAAAAGGTAACGAGCTATCATTACAAGGTAACGCATGAGAATATTGCACCCATTACCAAAGTTTTGCTGGGTTAGTTTGTCGACATTTTTAGGAAATTTTCGTAACAATGCCCAGCAAAATCATGGTAATGATAGGTCGTTTCCTTTTTGATTTCTTTAAAATACAAAATAATGATCTACTGATAATGGATGGTAGAAGTACTTATATGTACACGCAAAATAATGAATTATTGGCAGTTTTGTTTTGAAAAACTGTACAACAAAAGAAAAAATTATCTGCTGTAAAAAATGATTTTGCAAAAAATTTTTAGATTCTAAAGCGTGTCTAATGCGAAATAGCATTCCATCTATATAAACTTAAATTTCTCAATGCAAAAGGTAGATATTTTAAATATTTTTTTTTATTTATGAATTTAAGTAAAAATTATTCTTGTCGAAATCTTTAAGTAAGAAAATTATTTTACTAATAGTAACTACTTACTTCACTGTTACTCCACTTATTTCTTCGCTATGAGTAACCAGGCTGGTAACGCGTTATTATCACTTTTTTTGCAAGCGAGAGTGTAATGACCACCCATGAATTTTGGGACATCGCAAACAAAAGTAATTAAGCGAGTAAATAGTCCGGTAACTACACGCAGAGAAAAAACATGGTTGGCACAATCATATTCGAAGAGCATCATATATTTTTGGGTTTATGATTGTGCCAACCATAGTCGTACTATAATATGATTATCATATTATGATAATATAATAACCATAATTTTACCATAATATAATCCTTACAGTTATATTTTGATTCAAAAATTACCATATTATGATTCTAAATAAACTTATTATGATGTTTTTAAATATCTAGTAATTTCTGTAAGAAACCTTTTCGTACAAAAACAATTTTGGGTTCTACAGACTTTTGCTTATAAATAATAATTTATTAATATAATTAGAACTTTTTACAAAAAATGAATTAATAAATATATTTTTTTAAAAAATATTTTTTATCGTTTTTTTTAAAACGAATTAAAAAATATAAAATCTTTATATGGAATCTTTTTGACAATGAATTGTAAATAATAGTATATGTATAAGAAAACCCTTAAAAAAATCTTCTAAAGTTAAAATAAAAATTATCTGGATCTTAATGGGTCAATTGATGAAATGTTTTAATGCCGCATGAAAGGTATTTTCTACCCACATTCGTCCAGTTTTAGTAAACAATATATGATTATTTTTTAATACATTTTGTGGTAAAAACAAACTGACTGAACAGATCAAATTTTGGTTTTTATGAAAAAAAGACAATATTATGAGCGTAAATATCAGAATCATGTTATATTTTATGCATAATTATTTATTGATTGTTGCGAGCATTTTATGGTTGAATAATTATCATATTTTTTTCATAATCAGAATTTTTGTTACCACAGTATGGTTACAGCCAATCATGTTACAAAATAGAAGGTGTCAATCATAAAGTAGTAAAATATTTACTATAATAATGATGGTAGCGACCATGTTGATGGTTAAAAAGCAAATAACATGGTTGTGCCAACCAAACCTGATTGCAGCAAGCTTAATATAGTACCAGTGATCATGTTGCAACCATGTTTTTTCTCTGCGTGTAGTGAAACCCTTTGTGTGCTACTTACTCCCTTAATTACTTGGTAATGTGTGTTTTTGCTGTGTAATTATTAAAAGTGTCAAAATTTTAATTAATATTTTTTGTAATATCTTCAAATTGCCATACATGTTGCTTTTGTAATTGTTCCTTAACTCCACATAAAGGAAACATTGAATTCCCCAAATACTTTTCCCCTTATAATACGTAAGTGAACACAATAATCTATCATTTAAATAAATCCTCTGTACTTACCACTTCTTTTCTGCACCATATTATGACCATACAAACGACTTAAATCGATAGCTTTGACATTGACCACAAAAAGCATAATGGCTATAAAAAGTGGCCAGGTTAAACGCCACATCAGCAACGACATGTTGAGGGAGCTTAACACAATAATTAATGTTACTTTCGATAAAGGAAGAAAAATGAAAAAAATAAAGGAGAAAAACTAATTATGCTTTCTAAAAAGAAAATCTTTATTACTTTGCGTTTTGCCTTAAAAACACGACCAAATAAAAATCAATTTAAGTTTGAAAACATTGAAAGGAACCAGGAAAAATATTAAATAATGTTATTACTGTTTTTTTTTTTTTTTTATTTTTAACACTTGACTTTAGTTCTTTTCAATTTTCACCATATAAAAAACAACAAATAAACAGTAAGGAAGCAAAAACTTTATTACTTTTGTGTGTGTGTGTTTGTTTTTTTTTTTTTTCTAACACAAACAACCACAATTCTATGAGAAACACATGTCCTTACAAATTCCACTTAATATCCATTTCCTTTATTTATGTTTCGTTTGTTTATTTTATACTTTTTTTTTGTGTGTTTTTCTTAATTTACAAATGTTTCTTAGATTGAGTAATGTTCAATTTGTTGTAATTACTTTTTTTCTTTTTTTTTTTTTGTTGTTAACAGTAAAAATCAACAAAAATTTATTTTTTAGAATTTTTTTTGTTTTTGTAGAACTTTTAATTTCAAAGAATACGTGTAAATAAAACAAATTTTTCTTTTTAAGAATCTAAAATATAATATTTTGTTGAGGCAAGTTAAATATATATGATATGTTTCGTTACAGTTAAGAGAGTTAAGTTACGTTTTTACATTTTTTTTTTCTGAAAGGAAATAGGAAAAATAATAAAAATTATATTATAATATTTTTAGTTGAACAATATAATAAAAAAAATTGTGTACATTTTCAATATTTTTCCCAAACTTATGAACTCAATAGTGCGGCTTTACCTAAAATTATAGTTTTGTATCAGACCTTAAAAGTATGCAACAGTTTTTTTCGATAGCAATTGTATAGAATTGCTTGGAAATTTTTAAAATTTTAAGTTGTAATGTGAAAACTGAAAGAGATTTAAACATGCTTGGCTATTCATGGGCTTATATATGATCATACATGGGCATACTTTATCATATGCGTCCATGCATAGCTTAATGCAGGGGTGCCCAAAAGTTCCTTATGGAAGAGTAAACACAAATACATTTAAATAATAACTGATTTTTATTCAATATTTTTTATTGTAAAATCCAATAAATACAGCAAAGCTTTGGACTTGCTTGTATACAGTGAAGAAGGACAAAAAAAACTAATAAGGCAAAGTTATTTGTGTATTTCGTATTGCTATTTCTGAGTGCTCTATGTGTATTAAAATACACAGCCTATAGCTAAGCGCTTTTACAAAAACAAATGAGCATCAAGCGCATAGGGCTTGGACACCCTTGCTTTAATGTATGAGCAGTGTTGCCACCAAACCATAATTTTTTGTAACCAAAATTTTTAAAAAATGTTACCAAACCAAAATATAAAGTTTTTTGTTTATATTAAAATATAAATTATTTTAATTTGTATTGGAAAAATTAAATTAAATTTCCTGCTTTCATTGTCCCTTTCAGATGATAAATCTAGGGTTCACTATTTGCATTGACAGCGGTCCTTTTCAATAAAAACCTAAAAGAACCCAACAAAAAAACGTTCCGTTTACGTACCGTTTTCAGTACATCATAAACGGAATTCAACTCCGGTTAAGTTCAGTTTTCTGGATCCGTACACGGACTAGAAAACGAATTTTAAGGAACATCGTAACTGATTCGAATCCGTTGAAAGTCCCGCAAAGACGGAAGGTTTACGTACCAACTGAGTTTGTATATAGAACGATGGCACAATAGATATTTACCTGGGCAACAAGTCACTTGCAGCTACAAACTGGCTCAAGGATATTTGTATTTATTTACAAGGAAAGTATTCTCAGTTAAACTCTATTATTTGGATAAAATTAAGCTAGAGAATATAAATTCAATATCAAACATGTCTTAGTTTAAAGGACATCAAGGAATAAAATCGTACATTTTTTTTTAAAGAAAATTTTTGTTTATTTTGCTTTATTCCTATCTTCTTAGCACGCAAACACGTGGATAAGTTGATTTCCTAACAGGCACTATGACGCTACTAAAATTGGAAAATTTAAAATATTTTATTTATAGAAGAAAAAAAATTTAGTTATACTCCGGCTCTTTTCTTTCTTTTACAGTTTTCTTATGTTTTTATATACATCGAGAATTTTTAATATTTTATTTCAACTCAGCGTCCTTGTATTTATATACAGTAGAATCTCACAAATTAGAATTATTTTGTTCCTCGGGACATTTTTTTCAGAAAATTATGAAACAATACTTGTAATAAATCTAATCCCGTAAGATTTATTTTAACACAAAATAATTATGCAATTATTAACATTTAGTTGTTAAACTTAGTATCCAAAAATAAGGTAATTTTTTTAAAAAACTTTAACCCGAATGAACAACTTTTACTTTGACCATCAGTCATCAATACAAATTTGTACAAAATAATGAAAGTCCGGCAAAGACGGAAGGTTTACGTACCGTTGTGTGGTGTAAAAAACGGATTTGAGTCCGTTGAAAGCCAGTAATTGAAGGACCGTTGTGTGACTCCGTTTTCAGAATGCTGTATCCGGTTCGTATCCGTACCGTTTTTCTAAATTAAAAACGGACTTGAATCTTTTCCTAAATTTATCCTATTTTTTTTTTATTAATTTTGATTAGTACATATTATTTTTTTAAATGTATTAAAACAATAGAAAAAAAAATTGGTTGATAATATTTACAATGTAAAAAGTACTTTTCGATAAACCGTGTAAAAGTATTTCAAGTCACTAATTTCGCACCTTAGTGTGCATTCATACAATTTTAAACTTGACAGAAGGGTTGCACGATTTTAGAGATCTATTTTATTTAATTATTTTTTTATTATTTGGCTACATATTTATATTTTTATAAAACGATTTCATCACGACTGATGAAAAACGATAAAGTCCGTTACAACAAACGGAGTCAAAACGTAGTGTTTTCGAAAATCCGATTATACGGTCCCTTATTGTTCCGTTTACATACTCCCGGATGAGTGCAGTGTCTTCCAAGCTGAGATCCTAGCGATCTGGAGGGCGACGGAGGTGATACTGGATCACATCGTACACTCAGAAAAAAAAGTTAGTAAAAAATTTGTAAACAGTTTTCAATCCCACTTTACTATTTTTGTACTGCTTTTTAGTAAAAATATTATTATTTAGCAAATTTTTTTGCTATTTACATTTTACAAATTACAGAGTTTTTACAGAATATTTACAAATTTTTGTTGCTAATTTCAGAAATCATTTTACAAATTTTTAACGACCGATTTGTTAAAATTAGCAAAAAAAAAAATACTAATTTAAAAAAAGTGTATATTTAAGGAAATGTTAATTCTAATTAAAACTTACACCTACAAACTTAAATTGCCTTAAAATGTTACATAGATAAAAAACGGGATCGAAAGTGAATATACCGACTCATGTCTGAAAATAGGACATCCACTTAAAATAGCACTAAAAAGTTTTTTTAATTCTAAAAATCAGCCCTAAAAACAATTAAAATTTGACCTTAAAAGTTAAAAAATATTAATTAAAATATTTTTCAAAACAAAAAATACCAAATAAAAACAAAATGATTAATTCTTTTATGTTTTAACAATTGTTTAACATTTTTACGCCTTTGATTTTGTTTTCAATTTCGTATAAAATATTTTTTGACAAAAATAAATAAAATAAAAAAATTGATGCGATAAAAAAATAAATTTGAAATTTTGTACTAATATTCACAATATTTAGTCATTTTTTTTTTGCTGATTTTAGCAAACCCGTTTTAAATTCCGCTTCACAAAAAATTTACTAAAATTTAGTAACGGCTACTAATTTCATTATACTACACGTCAGCAGACATGTGTTGTTAAGATTAGCAAAAAATACCGCTGGGCTCAAATTAGCAAAATTTCCAGTTGCCATTACAGACTTTTTTTGGTCTGTGTCTGTGGTGACAATTTACGTCGACAGTCAGGCTGCGCTAAGGTCATTGATAATTTATACGGTGCGATCGAGCCTGGTCGCACGGTGTAGGAATTCTCTGAGGGAGCTCATGGTTGCATTCACAGTAAGGCTGTGTTGGGTACCCGGACACTGCAAGGTGGATGGCAATGAGGTGGCGGACGAACTCGCGAGGGGGGTTAGAATCTGGACTTAAGGGTAAGGGACAGGGGGTAAAGCCCCCCTTGTGTCACTACTATAGCGTGATACGAGAAAGGTTTCGTGATGCGGTTAACCGGTCCCGGGGGAATAGAGTGGATTGCAGGGTGTCGGGGGTGTTATGGCCCAGACTGGATGCAGGGGCAACTAGGGTTCTACTAGGATTGGATAGGGGTGGTCTCAGGACCCTTATAGGGTTCTTAACGCGGCATTGTTCTGTTAGGGCTTTTACGAGTAAAGGGATAATGCCATACCGGACTTTTGCTGACCGTGCAGGGATGTTGAGGAGCTAGAGACGGTAGACCATGTACTGTGCCACTGTCCCAGGAAGCAGGGTCTCAGGCAGAAATGGCTAGGGGATAGGTTTCACGACGAACTGGGGTGTATCGCTGGATGTAATCCAACCGAAAAACCCTAGTAGGTTTTTCAGGGAAATAGAACGGCTCTCTTTCCTCTTCCTCTATACTGAAGGAATTCACAATGGACCGCATTGGTCTCCGGATTAAAATGCGTCCCGTGGGCGCAATACCCTTCTTAACCTAACCTAACCGAAACGGCAACGCTGTGTATGAGCATAAATTATCTTCGGATAGGTAATTTAAGGTTATGGGCCCAAATATGTTTAAATATAATTCATATATGCTTATTTGTGATCATATGATCATATAGTCATGTATATAAGATCATATACGGATCATTTCGGATCCGCAAATATATGGTAATATAAGAAGCCATATATTGAACTATGCATGGATGTATATGATCATGTATGATCATGTGTGTTCATATCCAATCTCTCCCGATTTGTTTTTTTCTACTGTTTCTTAAAAATGTTTTTTTTTTTAAGGAAATTCTTCCTACAAATTAATGTGTAGCTTTCTTTGAAAAGGAAATAGAGAAGAGATTAAAGGCGTGTTAGGTAAGATTAAGTGCCATGGGAACAACGGAGAAGGTGGTTACGATAAGTATGAGGTATGAAAAAAATTCATAAATATTATTTTTCTAAATTGATATTGCTAACGCTGGGGACCGAATCCAACAACGTTCCATGTTATAGTGCTCTACGTTAACCATTACACCACAATGCCCATAATAATAGTAATAATTTTCCATTTGCACTTTCATTCAATGGCCATTAAATTCCCAAGTATGACTGTAACTTTTTACAGCTAAACTTAAAAGTATGCAATACTACTTTTCTTATTTCTTTTGAATTTCATTATTACTTTTGTTATTATCTTCTAAAAATCTTTAACTGCTTTTGTAAGTTAAAACTGCTTACTTTAAAGCTAAGTACCTGTGGGATTATTTTTAATAAAAAAAAAACAAGTCAACAAAAACTCTTAAATGTAATATAATTCCTTTACTTAGAATTTTCTTTTTTTTTTTTTGTTTAAACACTTTCTCTAAGACATTTCTTTGGAATATCTATGACTTTTACATACAAATCCACTTTAATAATATAAATAAAAATTATATACTGTTGCTTTCAATTATCATCAGATTTTTTGTGAAGAAACCGAAAGAAATGTTTGCTTCTCTTTTTTCCTGGTTTTTTATTTGCATTAACATATTTTTGTTTTTCATTTGAAACAAAAATTTTTACACCATTGTTGTGATTTTATGTTGAAAAATAGCTGTTAGAGAAAAAAAGTATTTAGTTCTTTTAAAATCATGTACAGACTTTAAAACCATATGTCAATGTTTTTTATTAGGTTGGAAGGACCAAAATTTTTTATAAGGTTCGAAGGACCATAATTTGAATTACATTTTTTTATGAAATATATTAAATTCTAAGATTTATAGTGTCAATTTACAGTTTTTTACTTGTAATCCATGAATTAGTGTTTCATATTTGGTTCGAAGGACCACATAATATTATAAATCATTTTATATTTAAAATCAAAATTGTGTAATATCAAATCTGTCAATACAGAAAATTAAAACTTTCTCGAATTTGCCATAATAGAAGTTTTTACAATAATATAACATTTTTAGATTAAGCATAACATATTTAGGATATAGCTAATTTTAAATATATGGTCCTTCGAGCCACAGTGAAATACACAAATTTAGATTTTTTTGTACAAATTTAAAATTAAATAAACAAATTGACGATAAAATTTAAATATTATGCAATAGAATAAACACAATTTAGTGCTTTAAATAAAATTCATACAAAAGTTAAGGTCCTTCGAACAAAACCATAATTAATATTTTATCACTTGTAACTAAATTACACAAATTTAAGTTGAAATTTTACAATTTTCAAATAAATCTGAAAATTTCTAATGTACCAACAAAAAATTGTCATCACGTATTCGAAAATGGTGTATAGCAGGATGGTTGGATTTGGTTTCACTTTGTGTTATTGTAATTATTTTTTTTTTGTTCTACGTTTGTTGGCAACTTGTTAAGTGTAAATTTAACACCCGTTTGTTAAGTAACTGTTTTTATTTTATTCATATTCTTGACTTTTCTGGTTTTTTTTTTGTTTCTTTTTTAAAAATGTCCTTGATTCAACAAAAGCAAAAAAGGTAAAACTTAAATGGTAGGGAGAAACGCTAAAAGTGGGTAAGGAAGATTATTCAACAATGACAAAAAAGGGTGTTTAAACAAGACAAACTTCTAATGTTGTTGCGGGTATTCTGGTGAAATTTGATATTTTTTTGTTTTGTTGTATTAAGAAATAGAGAAGGTTGTTTCGCTCCAGTTTTTTTTTTTATTCCTTACGTAAGAATATTTAATTTGCTAAAAAAAATATATTTATATGAATTTAGTCCAAAAAAAAAAATACAAATTTATATTTGTTAAACAAATAAGCAAAAGGATATAACAACTGAGTTTGTATATAGAACGATGGCACAATAGATATTTACCTGGGCAACAAGTCAATTGCAACTACAAACTGGCTCAAGGACATTTGTATTTACTTACAAGGAAAATATTCTCAGTTAAACTCCATTATTTGGGTAAAATTTTGCTAGAGAATATAAATTTAATATCAAACATGTCTTAGTTTAAAGAACATCTCACATTTTTTTTAACATTTTGTTTATTTTGCTTTATTCTTATCATCTTAGCACGCAAACACGTGGATAAGTTGATTTCCTAACAGGCACAATGACGTTACTAAAATTGGAAAACTTTAAATATTTTATTAATAGAGGAAAAATATTTTAGTTATAATCTGGCTAAAGTATTATTTTTTAAACTTTTTTTTGTTTTATATACATCGAGAATTTTTAATATTTTATGTCAACTCAGCGTCCTTGTCTTTAAAAACTTCAAAAAATTTAATAAAACAAAAATCATAAAAAGTCCCACTGTGTAGCGGGAACATTGGCGAAACTTAAAACTTCAATAACATGGCTTTTAAATAATAAAATATTGTTATTTGAATTGTTGACATCCCTTCATATATTAACTTTATAATAATGTTCTTACACTCAAAGAAAAAGCTTCATCATATCTAAAAAATGTTTCATAGATTTTCGTTCTATATCACTTTTTAAAGAATTTATGAAGCATTACATGGTTATGTTAGGTTAGGTAAATGTGGTAATCTGCCAAGCAGACACACTTAGACTAATGAGTCCATTGTGATACCACGGGAGCTAGCAGAATATCACTAGTTCCCCCGTCGAAACAACGCCATCACCACAGGAAACTCCTAAGTCAGTCATTATCGACATCAGCTAAATCGACCAGATCCCTAAAGAAATGTGAGCCAAAATTCAGTCCCCTCCTGCGCGCCAGGGCGGGGCAAGTGCAGAGAAGGTGCTCCACATGTTCCTCCTCTTCTTCGTCTTCACAGCATCTGCAAAAGTCATTTACCGCAACCCTCAACCTAACAGCATGTCTTCCAATCAGACAGTGTCCCGTCATGACCAACACAAGTAGAGATACAGGTTGGTTCAAAAGTTCCTGCGCTCGAAATGAAAGAATACTGTTTTTGTTACGAAATTCAATATAATCTTCTAAAAGCTCAATACACTTGTTCCAATGATCTTCCAATAATTTTATACCATCCTTATAATGATTTTCCGGAAGCTCTGCAAAATAACTTTCTACGGCTGCTATGGCCTCTTCTTTCGACGAAAAATGCTTTCCACGAAGGAATTTTTTGAGATTTCTGAAGAGATAGTAGACACTGGGAGCCAAATCTGGTGAATACGGTGGATGTTCAAGCAATTCGTACTTTAATTCTTTGAATTTAGCCATCGTCAAAACACTTTTGGGAGCAGGTGCATTGTCTTGATGAAAAATGGTTTTTTTCTTCTTTAAACCAGGTCTTTTCTCACGAATTTGTTCATCCAGCTGATCCAAAAGGCTGCAATAATTTTCAGAGTTGATTCTTTTACCTTTCTGAAGATAATCAATCAACAAAATTCTTTTTGCATCCCAAAAAACTGATGCCATAACCTTCTTTGCTGATCGTTGTGACTTCGCCTGCTTTGGAGCTGAACAACCAGCTTCAGTCCACTGTAAACGTTCTTGTTTCAATTTAGGATCATGTTGGTTGATCCAAGTCTCATCCATAGTTATAAAACGACGCAAGAAGTCGGTTTTATTCGGCTTAAAACGCTCCAAATTACGCTGAGAAATTTGTTTTCGATCCAGTTTTTGTTGAATTGTTAATGTGTGCGGCACTAACTTTCTAAACAGTTTTTTCATACGTAATTCTTCATGTAAAATATGGAGTACTCGTTCGTCTGAGATATCTATGGCATTAGCAATTTCACGCTTAGTCAAACTTGGATCTTCACTAACCATATTATGTACCTGCTCAATGATTTCTGCTGTGGTTGCAGTTTTTGGTCGTCCTTCACGTGGATCGTCTTTAAGGCTGGTACGACCACGTTTGAATTCACCAGCTACAAAATTCAACGGTGCGTTTTGAAGATGAGGACTCCTTATACACTTCTAACAATTGTTCATAAATTTCCTTTGCTTTTAAACCCCTGCAAAACAAAGAATCTAATGACTGCACGATATTAAATTTTTTCCATATTAAAAAAATCAATGACACGTCAACTTCAAATGGCTTGTAAACAAAGAAAGAATTAACAGAATGACTTGCAACTTTGCATGTGTTCTCAGGACAGTTATACCAACTTGAGAAAAAAAAAGTTTGGAGCTAGCAGTGCCATCTCTTGGTGAGCGCAGGAACTTTTCAACCAACCTGTATATCGGGCATTGATAATGACAGCAATCTGTGCGTACGCTTCCTATCCCAACGGGGCAACATCTGTCTGGAACGAATACAACCGCGCACAGAGGTCCACCTATCATTCGCTAACACATTAGCCCTCTCCCGCAGTCGAAACTTGCAAGTGGCCAGAGGCATGCCCACATATTCCAGTACGTGTGGAATGTGTAAGATAGTCCCAAGTATTTTCAGCTCGTCTTCCCTGCAGTTCCCTGGTATATTCCTGTGGCGCGGCACCCACATAACATGGATGCTATATTGCTGAGCCATCTCATTACATAAATCGAAAAAAATATTTCTTAATATTTAATATGTAAGGATTTAAGACTTTTTACGAGGACGGCTTGACAATTGACTCTGAACTTTCCTCATAGTTTTTTAAAAATCAACACTACTGCTGTCAACGTGAATACGTAAATTTCGATGAAAACGGAGAAAAGTGAATTTCATGTACTCATCGAACATTATTATTTTTGGGTAGAAAATCATCACCGAAACCAAGGAACGAAGGCTTGATAAATACTACGAGGGCAGTTTGATATGTTCCTGGTCTAACAATGAAAATCAAGGGTTAGATTTTTATAAATTACCCAGCAAAATTTTTTAGAACATGTTCTTTTACCACCGGTTCCATGGAGCAGGTTCTAAAACTGACTCCCGGGAGTCAAAATGTAAGGTTTCACTGTCCCAGAACCAGTTCTATAACTGGTTCTAGAACCGGTTTTAAACAACCTGTTCTAGTTTAGATAAATCTAACCTATTGCTAATGGGTCAAACTCCATATAGAAAGTACCGTTTGTAGAATATAAAAGCGAACTTATGCTAATGCCATATAAGTTGTTCTATAATCACTTCTTTGGTTTCTTACTTTTTACTGGGTATGTGTATTTTTTAATATTATCTCCTAAAACTAAAATACACTTAGAACAATGCTTTTCTAGCAATTATATCCCTTGATTTTAATAATTTTCCTAAAGCTCTGCAAAATAATCGTCAACAGCTGCAATTTTCTTTTTTTTCAGATTTGGGCACAGCTAGAAGTCACTGGAAGCTAAATCAGGATAATAAGGTGGGGTAGTCAATAAATTTCGTTGCTTTTTGCCATTGCAAAAACACTCTTGTGTGCTGGAGTATTGTCTTTATAAAAAATTATTTTTGTGTTGTAATACAGGTCGGTTTTTTTCACATTCACTTAATTCAAAAAGTTACAATAATATTTTTAATTTATTATTTTACCCTTTCGAAGATAGTCGATCAATAAAATACTTTTTTGACACCAGAAAACCATTGACATAATCTTTGTCATCCGATTGCCTTTTATGGTGCACTTCCGCTAGCTTCAGTTCATTATTTTGTTGTTTTTTTGTCTCGGGGGTGAAGTGATGGATCCATGTTTCATCAGCAGCTATGAAACGACTCTTAAAATCTGTTTGATTTCGCTTAAATCGATCTAAACAAGCTTGACTAATTTTCATTCAAATGCGTTTTTGATCAACTGTGGCGCTCATCTTGTAGAAAGATTTTTCATGTGTTTTTCTTGATGCAAAATAAAAATGGGCTCGATTATTTGAGATGCTTATGACACGCACTTTTACTTTTCGATCGTCTTAAACCATATCATGTACATCAGACATGATGTCATGCTGTTGTACAGCAGACATGATGTCTGCTGTCGTTGCAGCTTTTAGAAGTACACTTCGTGTATCATCTGTAATGCTTGTATGACCACAATTTTTTACTGTTGTATATGAAGCAGCACTTTCACCTAACAATCATTACGAATTTTTGGTCCCGACAAACCTTTCTTATGCAAATATTTAATGATTCCACAAATTTCTAAAAAAAACACTGAAGCGTCTTTTTTGAACAGCTGTTTCTATACAAACGAGTTGCCAGATGGTAATGAAATTTAACATATCGCTCATTTGCGAGAACACCGGTATAACTCAAAAAACACGATTTTTAAGTAAATGATGCCGAAATGTGGGCTACATCATTATCTAAAACATATCAAAAAATGCTATTAAATGGCGGCCAAAAGTGTTTTGTATTTTACTCTACAGTTAGGCTTAAATGAAGACTTTAAATGCAATTATTTCGAATTGGCAATTTTTTTGTGTTACACCAGTCTTCTCGCAAATGAGCGATATGACAGATGGAAGTTTTCAATACACTTAACTTTTGGTTGTTTATCCTGACACCTCTGTGTCAGACTAAGAACATTTCGAAAGACCCTCTTATGGGGCTCTGCACCATCAACTTCAATGGTTTAGAAGTGGTTAACTGAATACCGTGCTGGCACAAGTGACACCAAAAATTCAGGTCATCACGCCAGAAATCGTAATAAAGTGAGATGACTAAGGCTATAGGCATCTCACGGAGCGGGTACATCATATTTTACATGCAAATTTTCCCATGAAAAAGCTATCCGCGCAATGGGTACCGCGATTGCTCATAATGGTAAATTTCCATCAATTGCTACCCATATTTTACAGATTGAGCTCCTAGCAACTAAATACTGTTTCCAAACCTAAAGAAATGGCTCAGATATTTAAGTCGAATAAAGAGGATTTAGGTCAAAGGAGCAGGTGAGGAAACTTATTATATGGAATGAATTTGAGAATTGAAAAAATTTTGAACCAAATGTATCGAGGAGACTATGTTGAGATATGAAAACCTTTTTTTGCAGAAAAATTATCTTTTATCAAACCTTCCTCATACACTGTTTTAAAATCAATATTATTGGTGTTTTTTATTAAATTTTTTACAATGCAGGCTGTCCGCCGGGAAGGTATAATACTTTGTTTTGCCGCCATTTTAGTAAACATTAGTCTTGATAGTTCATATTTGGCAGTCGTGAAGTAGACACGTGGCAAATTTATTATGGAAAAATATTCGATAAATCAACGATAAACCAACATGTTACATGACGTCCATGACAACCCCGATTTTCATGAAAAAATCATAATGAGTGACGAGGCACATTTTCATTTGAATGGTTATGTGAATAAACAGAATAGTCGGTTCTGGGTAATGGAAAACCCTCAAATTATTTACAGTCAGCCTCTGCATCCATTAAAAGTGACAGTCTGGTGTGCAATTTGGTCAGGAGGAATCATTGGACCTTACTTCTTTGAAAATGAAAACGGCGTAACGGTAACTGTGAATGGGGAGCGATATCGTGATATGATTGAAAACTTTTTAACGCCACAACTGCATGATTTGGCCTTGATTAACATGTGGTATCAACAAGACGGTGCCACATCGCATACAGCCAGGATTACAATGGAATTACTGCGAGACCTCTTTCCACAACAAGTTATTTCAAGAAATGGTGATGTTGATTGGCCTCCACGGTCGGCAGATTTGACCGCCTAGAACTTCTTTTTGTGGGGATAACTGAAAAGCAAGGTTTATGCAAACAAACCAGAAACGCTTGAGCAACTCAAACAAAATATGCGTGATGAAATTAATAAAATACCGCGTGAAATGTGTGAGAATGTAATGAAAATTGTGCTCAAAAGGGCTCGCATTTGTGAGGCTATTCCATACATAATTGCCGACATTAAATAAAACAATTATCAATATAAGATCTATTCTCTTTTATTTAATCAAAAATTATAAACAAACAAAGTAGTATACCTTCCAGGCGGACACCCTGTGTTTTAGAAACTATTACATTGGATGAAAATTAAAGAAACTTTTATTTGGGAGTATAGTATAAACTCCTCTCTAAGAATTTTAACAAGTTTTACTTCTATTTACATAATTTTCCATACGACATTCGAATCATATGAGTATTTTTTTTTTTTTTATAAAGAAGTGATATAAAAAAATTTGTTTTTTTAATCATTATGTGGCAACCCTGAAATAGTTATTTTTATAATTTTGTTAAATATTTATTTATATCCATAAAGATAAAAAAACCAAAAACAAGTAGTTTTTAAAAAGTTTTCTTCTACATTTAGACTGAGCAAAAACTACTTAGTTTTTGTACAAAACTAGTTTTTGTACATGAGTTTTGACAAGTCAAAACTAGCAAGAATTTGACAAGTTAAAACAACTAGTTAAAACTATAAGTAGATTTTAATTAAGTCTTCACTATAAAGAATACTTAAGAACCATCTAACATTTAAGAAAAAAAATTTTCAGAGATTTTAAAATATTTAGAGCATAACTTACGATTGTGATTGTCATTCTAAGGCCGTGCAAATTAAAAAATAGTTTAAAAGGTTGGTGTACATAGTACAGGTTGGTTGAAAAGTTCCTGTGCTCACCAAGAGATGGCACTGCTAGCTCCAAACTTTTTTTTTTTTCTTAAGTTGGTATAACTGTCCTGAGAACACATACAAAGTTGAAAGTCATTCTGTCAATTCTTTCTTTGTTTACAAGCCATTTGAAGTTGACGTGTTATTGATTTTTTTTAATATGGAAAAAATTTAATATCGTGCAGTCATTAGATTCTTTGTTTTGAAGGGTTTAAAAGCAAAGGAAATTTATGAACAATTGTTAGAAGTGTATAAGGAGTCCTTACCTTCAAAACGCACCGTTAAATTTTGGGCTGGTGAATTTAAACATGGTCGTACCAGCCTTGAAGACGATCCACGCGAAGGACGATCAAAAACTGCAACAACAGCAGAAATCATTGAGCAGGTACATAATATGGTAAGTGAAGATCCAAGTTTGACTAAGCGTGAAATTGCTAATGCCATAGGCATCTCAGACGAACCAGTACTCCATATTTTACATGAAGAATTACGTATGAAAAAACTGTTTGGAAAGTTAGTGCCGCACACATTAACAATTCAACAAAAACTGGATCGAAAACAAATTTTTCAGCGTAATTTGGAGCGTTTTAAGCCGAATAAAACCGACTTCTTGCGTCGTTTTATAAATATGAATGAGACTTGGATCTACCAGCATGATCCTAAATTGAAACAAGAACGTTTACAGTGGACTGAAGCTGGTTGTTCAGCTCCAAAGCATGTGAAGTCACAACGATCAGCAAAGAAGGTTAAGGCATCAGTTTTTTGGGATGCAAAAGGAATTTTGTTGATTGATTATCTTCAGAAAGGTAAAACAATCAACTCTGAATATTATTGCAGCCTTTTGGATCAGCTGGATGAAAAAAATGGTGAGAAAAGACCTGGTTTAAAGAAGAAAAAAATCATTTTTCACCAAGACAATGCACCTGCTCACAAAAGTGTTTTGACGATGGCTAAATTCAAAGAATTAAAGTACGAATTGCTTGAACATCCACCGTATTCACTAGATTTGGCTTCCAGTGACTAATATCTCTTCAGAAATCTCAAACAATTCCTTCGTGGAAAGCATTTTTCGTCGAATGAAGAGGCCATAGCAGCTGTAGACGGTTATTTTGCAGAGCTTCCGGAAAACCATTATAAGGATGGGATAAAATTATTGGAAGATCATTGGAACAAGTGTATTGAGCTTCTAGGAGACTATATTGAATAAAAAAATATATTTCTTAACAAAAACAGTATTCTTTCATTTCGAGCGCAGGAACTTTTCAACCAAACTGTACACTTAAGTTTCCAAAAACAAAAAAAAATCTTAAGTACCATAAAACTAGTCCTAAATGTAGTACGTGTAAACCTTTAAAAAATACATTAACACAAAATTGTTCCATGTATATGAATAAATTATAACCTAAACTCCGAATCTAAAAGATAAACTTTATCACGAGTTTAAATACATATTAAAGTTTAAAACGTTTAAGTGAAAATTATATGAGTTTGATTTTACACTAACCCCATAACCCTTAAAATCAAATGGGGCTATAAGGATTGTTCTTAGATTACTCACGGTGTATAAATATACTTTAAAATTGCAAAACTTTATGTTTATAAATTACAAATTTAAAATTTTGTTGTGTCTACCTTTTGTGGTTTTGTTTTTTTGGTTTTCTTGGTTATTCTTTGCGTTTCAAAAAAATTGTATTATCCTTTTCAAAAATCTCTGACCCTTAAAAATTGCCTAACTCAACAGAATGAAAAAATAAACTAAAAGTATAAATAAAAAAAAAACTCTTCCACTATCCTTTGTTGTATGTAATTAATGTTGTTTTTGGGTTTACAGAGTCATTCCCTTAATATTAATTCTTGTTTTTTTTTTCTTTTGGCCTCTACGCATTTATATGTTAACTACGCAACTTAAGGGCAACTAAATTAAGGTCTGTTTGTATTTTTTTTTTATCTTCTAGGCCATTTTTATTGTGCTTGGAGTTAAAACAAAAAACTCCCTGTATTTGTTTCTACTTTTCTATTTTATTTATTTAATTTTTTTTTTTTTTGCTTTAAATGTGATGAACGGTATTCTAGACATTTAGCACTGGGAGGTGTGTACAAAACTAGGGCCGGCCGTAGCCGGTATATACACAATGAGGGAAAAAAGCTTCATCATCTATATGAAGCAGTTACACTTGGACAAAAATCTATGAGAATTTTTTAAGTATGATCAAATTTTTCATACACAAAAAATGTAGATTTGTGCTGAGAACTGAATTCCTGTCTACTGATCATATATATGATTATATTACTAATATAACAAGTAGCAAAAATACATTGTTGAATATGTTTCCATTTCCATATTTGTTTTGAAACTACCATATTATATGAAATATTTATTTGCCGCTGGATGCCTTTCATCTGCTTTAAACTTATATATGTTTACAAGCAAACATATTATATATAGAGGCAAACATATTTTATTCTAAACGCCGCAAATATAATTTAAATAGTTTCCAAACATAACAGGTCAATTGATAAGTCCCTGGCCTACCATAGTAAAACACATTTTTTTTTGGCAAAATTCATTTTCAAGGCGATACACTGATTATAGCGACCCTCCAAATTTTCGATACGATTTTTGTAGTATGATTTGTCCTTTGCTTCAAAATAGGCCTCAGTTTCGGCGATCACCTCTTCATTCGACGAAAATTTCTTCCCAGCGAGCATTCTTTTGAGATCACTGGGGGCCAGATCTGGAGAATACGGTGGATGCGGAAGAAATTTGAAGCCCAATTCACGGATTTACGTCATCGTTTTCACTGACTTGTGCCACGGTGCATTGTCTTGATGAAACAGCACTTCCTTTTTCTTCAAATGCGGCCGTTTTCCGGCGATTCCGTCCTTCAGACGGTCCAATAATGCTATGTAATAGTCGCTGATAATAGTTCTTCCTTTTTCAAGGTAGTGAATGAAAATTATTCCGTGCGCACCCCAAAATACAGACGCCATAAACTTGCCAGCCGACTGTTGCGTCTTTTCACGCTTTGGAGTTGGTTCATCACGTGCAGTCCACTCGGATGACCTTTGATTGGACTTCGGAGTGAAATGATGGAGCCATGTTTTATCCATTGTCACATATCGACGCAAAAACTCGGATTTGTTACACTTAAACATCTCCAAACACTGCACCGAATCATCAACTCATCGTTGTTTTTGGTCAAAAGTGAGCTCGCGCGAGAGCTTTCTCATAACCAAATATTCGTGAATAATATGATGTACACGTTCAGGTGATATCTTTAGAGTAACTGCTATTTCATTCAATTCCAATTTACGGTCATTCGAAATCATTTTGTGGATTTTTTTTATGTTTTCGTCCTCTTTTGGGCGTTCACCGTCTTCGGTGCTCATTTCACCACGTCTTAACTTAGCATACCAATCCTTGATGGTTGATTTTCCTGGGGCAGTGTCCGGAAACTCGTCATCAAGCCAAGTTTTTGCTCTAACTGTATTTTTTCCCTTCAAAAAGCAATATTTTGTCAACACGCGAAATTCCTTTTTATCCATTTTTTTTCACAATAACAAAAGTTGCTTTACTCAAAGTGCTATAATTCATAAACTAATGATAAGTCTAGTAGCGCCATCTATGTGTCAGGCCGGGGACTTCTCAATTGACCTCTTATATATAGTATTCAGTTCCGCAGCCGGACACCGAACTTTACACTGATTTTATTTGGTTACGAGATGGTTGGAGATGGCCGCTGCAGGATAGTTTTTTTTTTTGTAATTAAGTTCCAAGAAACGACCAAGAAATTTGCCTGCCTCTGGAAGCTGTCCGACTGCTGTCCGTTAGTGGAGCTTTCTGTGTATACTCAGAAAAAAAAATTGATAGAAAAATTTGTAAACGGTTTTCAATCCCACTTTACTAGTTTTGTACAGATTTTTAGTACAAAAAAATTATTACTTAGCAAATCTTTTTGGTATTTACGTTTTAAAAATAACAGAATTTTTATAGAATGTTTACAAATTTTTGTTGTTAATTTCAGAAATCATTTTACAAATTTTTCACAACCGATTTGCTAAAATTATTAAAAAAAATTTACTAATTTTTAAAAAAGTCGATATTAAAGGAAAAATTATTTCTAATTAAAACTTACACCTATAAACTTTAATTGCCTTTAAATTTTACATATATTAAAAGGGACCGGCAGTGAAGATACCGACTAATGTCTAAAGGGCATCCACTTAAAATAGCACTAAAAAGTTTTTTTTTAGTTCTAAAAATCAGTCCTAAAAGCAAATTAACCTTCAAAGTAAAAAATAAATTTACTAAAAATATTTTTTATAACAGAAACTAGCAAATTAAAATCGTAAAAATAAAACTAACTAAAGCTTAATTTAAAATTAAAACAAAATGATAAATTCGTTTGTTTTTACAATTTTTTTTTTAATTTTGTCCAAAATATTTTTTGAATAAAATAAATAAAATGAAAAAATTTTGATGTTCGATAAAAAAAAATAAATTTAAAATTTTGTACTAATATTAATAATATTTAGTAATTTTTTTTTTTTTTGCTGATTTTAGCAAACAGATTTTGAATTCCACTTTACAAAAAATTTACTAAAATTTAGTAGCGGCAGCTAATTTTTAAGACAAATTTCATTGTACTACACGTCAGCAGACATGTGTTGCTAAGATTAGCAAAATTTCCCGTAATAAGAGCAAAATTTTCAGTTGCCGTTACAGACTTTTTTTGGTGAGTGTACTCGTATATTATCAGCAAAATTATATTTCCAGCATGTATTATCACTAATGACGATATTGTAACATAGTCTCTTAGGATCATATTATGATCACTTGGATCATAACATGATCACTAGAATTATAATCATATTATGATCACTAGGATTATAACACCATCATTGCTAATTTCAAACCCAAATGTATGATGTTCTTCGAATATGATTGCCCTAATCATATTTCGTTTTTAAGTGAACACATTTCGATAAAAAAAAATTGGACCAGGTTCGATTGAATTTCAAAACCATATTATGGAAACTTTTATAAAACAGTTTTATAAATATTTATGAAAGCCTTCATTAAACGAAATAATATAAAGATTTTTTCTCTTTTTTATAAATTTTTTCATAAATAAAATAAAGCTTTTCCTTTGAGTGTATTATTAGACGATATATAAAAAAATCAGAACAGACTTACATTTGTTAAGAGTAGTTAGTTGTAAACTACCATATTATTATAATAAAGTTTTATTTTTGTCACAAAATATGGTCACTTAACAATACAATACATTGTTTGTAGAGCTCCTGGAGGTTTGGTAAATTTATTTTCATACTTCAGGGAATATACTTAAGTGTTGTCTTGAAACTTTTTCACAAGAAAAATTAAAATAGTAAATAACATAAATTGATACAAATAAAGTTATATAAAATTTGTTATTTCTTTAAGTAAATTAATTTAAATTTTTATTTGACCTAAATAAGTTAATTTATTTTGTTGAAGACATACATACTAAAAAATATGGAAATATGAAATACCAGGTTTTGGTTAAAAAAAACATTTTATTTTTTCAACATAGTCTCTTTTGAGCTCTACACTCACCAAAAAAAGTATTTAATGACAACTGAAAATTTTGCTGTTATTACGGGAAATTTTGCTAATTTGAGCCCAGCGGTATTTTTTGCTAATCTTAGCAATACATGTCTGTTGACGTGTAGTACAATGAACTTAGTAGAAAAATTAGTAGCCGCTACTAAATTTTAGTAAACATTTTGTAAAGCTGAACTTAAAACCGGTTTGCTAAAATCAGCAAAAAAAATTTACTAAAAATTGTGAATATTAGTACAAAATTTTAAATTTATTATTTTTATCGAGCATCAAAATTTTTTTTATTTTATTTATTTTTTTCAAAAAATATTTTATACAAAATTAAAAATAAAATCAAAGGCTTGAAAATCTTAAAAATTTTTAAAACATAAACGAATTAATCATTTTTTTTTATTTGGTATTTTCTGTTTTGAAAAATATTTTCGTCAATAAAAAAAACCTTTTAGTGCTATTTTAAGCGGATGTCCTATTTTAAGACATGAGTCGGTATATTTACTTCCGATCCCTGTTTTAATCTATGTAACATTTAAAGGCAATTTAAGTTTGTAGGTGTACGTTTTAATTAGAAATAACATCTTCAATATCCACTTTTTTAAAATTAGTAATTTTTTTTGCTAATTTTAGCAAAACGGGTTTTCAAAAATTTGTAAAATGATTTCTGAAATTAGCAACAAAAATTTGTAAATATTCCGTAAAAACTCTGTAATTTGTAAAATGTAAATAGCAAAAAGATTTGCTAAATAATATTTTTATGACTAAAAATCAGTACAAAAATAGTAAAGAGGGATTGATAACCGTTTACAAATTTTTCTACTAACTTTTTTTTCTGTGTATACACTTTGTCCAACGTTTCTAAAATTTTTTTACCTCTACCAAAAAATAAGATTCGGCGGGGTCATCGTTGGAGTCAAATCTCTTTCCGCCAAGCCATTTCTTCAGGTTCACTCGGGGCAAAATCTGGAAAATAGGGCGGATGACGGAGCAATTCATGGATTTTTGCCATAGAAACTAACATTTTCTCCTCATTTCTCAAATCAAATAACGCGGTCAAACTAGTTTGATGTAGATTGTTCAAATTTTGAAAGCACTCAACTGACACATGCCTGCCGACAGAAGCAGTGTCGCCCTTTCAGTTAAGAGGCGGGAAATTTAATCAGTCAAGGACTTATTGGCCCGCCCTCTTAGAAAATTTTTAGAATGTTTAGTAATCTAAATATTTCAGCAAGTTTGAGCCCCAGGTAATCAACATGAAACAGAACTTTTATAAAGTAGATTTTTATAAATATACTTTTTATTTAAAATTTTTTTCAATAATTTATTTTTATACAGTAAATTTTAAGTTACAAATAAAAATGTATGTAGCTTTTGCATATTTTACTAAATATTTTTGTATAATGTACGAAATTTTTTATTTCGTACAAAAGTTTTCGTATATATTACGTATGGATTATTTTCAGTGCAGTAGACAGCTACTACGACATGATTTTTGGAAAAAGAGGAAAAGTACCTTCCTTAACAGCCTGTCCAAACCGCTTTGTCCTATAAATTGGGTTCCTTGGGTTATATGCTAATTTACTAAAGATATACTCTTTGGCGCATTTTCACCGGAGACCAATACGGTCCATTGCGAGTCCCTTCAGTACAGAGGAAGAAGAAATAGAGAGAGAGAGAAAAGAGAAAGAGAAGTAAAAAAGAAAAAACAGTTGACAGGTTCAAAGAAATAAAAATACTACGTGGACAATACTCCCCCTACAGTCCCCCATCAGAAACAGCCGTCCTATTTCCTTAACGAACCCTAGAAGATCGGCTGGATTACATCCAGCGATATACCTTAGTTCATCGTGAAATCTATCCCCTAGCCATTTCTGCCTGAGACCCTGCATCCTGGGACAGTGGCACAGTACATGCTCTACCGTCTCTAGCTTCTCGGCATGCAGAAGACCGGTATGTCATTATCCCATTTTATCGTAAAAGCCCTAACAGAACAATGCCCTGTCAATAAACATATAAGGGCCCTGAGACCACTTCTATCCAACGCCCTCGACACCCTGCAATCCACTCTAGCCCTCCAGGACCGGTTAATGGCATCTCGGAACCTTTCCCGTATCACCCTATAGTAGTGAAGTAAGTGGGGGTTTTACCCCCCTGCCCTTACTCCTAAGTCCAGATTCGAACCCCCCTCGCAAGTTCCTCCGCCACCTCATTGCCATCCACCTTGCAGTGTCCGGGTACCCAACAGAGCCTTACTGTGAATGCAACCATGAGCTCCCTCAGAGCATTCCTACACCGTGCGACCAGGCTCGATCGCACCGTATAATTTGTCAATGCCATTAGCGCAACCTGACTATCGACGTAAAATGTCACCACAGACCCCCCGATTGATTGATTTAGTGTCACCTCCGTCGCCCTCCAGATCGCTAGGATCTCAGCCTGGAGGACACTGCACTCATTCGGGAGTCTGAATGACCTTTTCACGTCAGTGTCAGCAGTATAAACACCGGCACCAGTACCAGTGTCCATCTTGGACCCGTCAAACAGTTCGTTGGATCCACGCTAAACTTCCATATCCGGGAACTCCACCGGTGGTGTTACACCGAAGTCCAAGATCCGAAATTCTCACCGGAATACTACCCTGATCAAGCAGACCCATTTCGTATAGAATTCTTGTGTGATCATCCCGCCTAGGTCTAATCAACGATGACTCGTAGGGTCTAAGTAAGCTCCTAGCCGACACACTCCTCACATAATGTCCAATGGGGGACAGAATTTTCAATAAGAACGTGATAAAAATGGTGTTTAATAGGGAAAAAGTGTCCCTTTAATCACGGAGCCTAGACCGCTAGAACTAGGAACTTGAAATATACTACCGGGAAGGGATTTTAAGAAATTTTTATGGGAAAGTGCAAACTATTTCGGTTGGTAGATTACCAAATATATAAAATATATATTTTCTGGAATATGAGATAAGCCGGCCAAGCGTTACATTCAATTCAGTCTGGCAACTCCTCAACATGAGCTAGCAAGTTCGGGAATAGCTAAGACCAGAACCTTTGATAGACATCTGGTGGTGTCATCACGCTCTGAATATTTTTAGTAGTCTTGAGAACCTTCCACACAACCCTAGCTGAGTCTGGATAAAATATCTGTATTTTTCTAAAAATTTTCCCCAAGAGGACGCTATCACATATATAAATGAGCATCCAGAGATATGCTCTCAGTTAAAGATAGATCGTTAATACGGCAACAACTCGACAGAATAAAATTGGTCGTTAATTCAAAGAAATTGTGTCATTATGTTAAATTGTAGCAAAATTAAATTTCTGTAAAACAAAAGAGTTGCTATAAAAATTCCAACTGTTCTTTATTATTGGAAATATAAAATGATTTATTTACCAAAGATTTTAAAATGTAAAAACGTAACAACTTATGACAAAATTAAAAACTACCGCTAACGAAGTATCAGACTTTTAAGTCATGAATAATAAGATCCTGAGATAAAAGCAAACAATTTAGTTAAGTGACACCTGCTAAAAAAAAACAATTTTAAACAAAATTTGTTATGAAACATATTTTCAATAACAATAATAATATTAGCTACAAAGCCTGCTTTTAATCAATGACAACATATTGCCTCAACCAAATCTCATGGGAGAATGATAAACGTTCAAAACAATATATCAAAGTATGCAAAAAATCAAAAAAAAATAACAACTTTAAAGTATACCTTTCAACGGTAAAATGAAACAATCACAAAATACATACGCACGAATAAATTCAGTTACTTGAGTTACATCTTGTTAAATTGTATGAACAAAAAAATAAAATAAAGAATACTTAATGCCGGCAAAAATAACTTTATTTCGCAGCATACTTTTAGGGGATTTAAGGGAGAAGAAGATGATAGAAAATCATTTTCTTTTAAATAATTCAAAGCCTTCTTTTAATAAATGAAAATATAAAATTTAAACCATAAATACAGACTCACAATAATAACCAGAGTTAAACACTAACCTTAGATATTTGTATACAAATTTGATATTTATAACATACATAAGAGGGTAAACTAAAAAAAAAACTTAAAAAAAAAATAAAATAGAAACAAATATTTTATGGATAAAAAAACAAAAAATACATTTTCCATGTTTAACAGAACGTATCAAAATTGAAAGTGAAAAAAAAACAAATGCCAACTTTCCGGCAATAAAAATATTTTAAATTTAAAAGCATTTTTTTTTCTTAGATGTCAATAAAATACATTTAACGCAAATACAAGTAAAAATTGTTGATTATTGCTACTGGGGGAAAAAATTAAAATATATTCTTTTTAGCACCTTTTACAATAAATAAAATTTTACTTTTAATAAATACTACAGTTTTTCATAAATGTCAAAGCAAAAACAAGAAATGACATATAAAAAATAAATTTTTTATTGTTGGCGATAAACATTTTTTTATACAAAAAAAATTAACATAAAATATATACAATTTTTTTTTTATTATTTTAGTAAAAATTCCTAAGTAAAAAAAATGTATATAATCATATGTGGCCGTATATAACAATACGAGGGCGGATCAATAAGTTCGTGACTTTTCGAACTTCCCTCGTAGTTATATGAAATGCAACACTGCTCCCATCAGGTACCACCCGTTAATAGACTACTGACAAATTTTGGGCAAGTTTCGTCATTTACTTTGCGTTTAACAGCTGTTCAAAACATACAACCTCGTGGATTTTTTAAAAGTGGAAAAAAGTGAATTTCGACTGCTTATTAAAAAAAGCTTGATAAGTTCTATGGTGACTCTGCACCATCGATTTCAATGGCAAAAAAGTGGTTTACTGACTTTCGTTGTGGCCTTACAAGCACGGAAGATGCCGAACGTTCTGGACGCCCAGCTGAGGGTTCTACAGCCAAAACAATTGAACAAATTCACGATATAGTGTTGGCCGATTGGAGATTGAATGATCGATAGATTGTGGAAGACATATACATCTCACATGGCTCAGTGGTTTCAATTTTGAATGATCACTTGGGTATGAGAAAGTTTACAGCAAGATGGCTGCCGCGTTTGCTCACAATCGACCACCAACGAAATCGTGTGACAGCTTAGTTTCCATGGCAAAAATCTATGAAGTAGACTACACTCACCAAAAAAAGTCTGTAATGACAACTGAAAATGTTGCTGTTTTTACGGGAAATTTAGCTAATTTGAGCCCAGCGGTTTTTTTGCTAATCTTAGCAACACATGTCTGCTAACGTGTAGTACAATGAAATTAGTAAAAAAAATCAGTAGCCGCTACTAAATTTTAGTATACTTTTTGTTAAGTGTAATTTAAAATCTGTTTGCTAAAATCAGCAAAAAAATGACTACATATTAGTACAAAATTATTATTTTTTTTTTCGAGCATCAAATGTTTTTTATTTTAATTTTTTTTTTTAATAAAATATTTTATAAAAAATTAAAAACAAAATCAAAGGCTTAAAAATTGTTAAAACATAAGCGAATTAATCATTTTGTTTTAATTTGGTAATTTCTGTTTTGAAAAATATTTTACCCATGTAAAAATCGAAATATATATGAACATACATGATCATACATGAGCTTGTATATGATCATACATGGGCATACATAGTCATATACGTCCATACATGATCTCATATATGACCATATATCTTCGGATCCGAAATTTGAGGGTATATGGTGATATATGTGCATATATTATCATACATGCTAATATATTATTCATGTATGCTCGTATATGATCATATACGTCCAATTACAATTTCGGATCCGAAGATATATGATCATATATGAGATCATGTATGCTCATGTATGATCATATACAGGCCCATGTATTATCATGTATGCTCATATATATTTCGATTTTTAGATGGGTAGTTACATTTTTTTTTTTACTTTCAAAGTCAAATTTTAATTGTTTTTAGGGCAAAGTTTTAGATCTAAAAAAACTTTTTAGTGCTATTTTAAGTGGATGTCCTATTTTCAGACATGAGTCGGTATATTCACTTCCGATCCCTTTTTTAACCTATGTAACATTTTAAGACAATTTAAGTTTGTAGGTGTAAGTTTAATTTGGAAACAACATTTCCTTCAATATTCACTTTTTTAAAAATTAGTAAATTTTTTTAATAATTTTAGCAAATCGATTGTCAAAAATTTGTAAAATTAGCAACAAAAATTTGTTAATATTCTGTAAAAACTCTGTAATTTGTAAAATGTAAATAGCAAAAAGATTTGCTTAATAATAATTTTTTTACTAAAAATCAGTACAAAAATAGTACAGTGGGATTGAAAGCCGTTAACATATTTTTCTACTAACGTTTTTTTTGTGAGTGTACGAACTGCCCCCTCATTCGCCCATTTCTCTGGATTTGGCCCCCAGTGATTTTTTTCTATTTCCAAACCTAAAGAAATGGCTCGATGGAAAGAGATTTAGCTCCAACGAAAGAATTGATAAATTTGTTTATGTTTTAACAATTTTTAAGATTTTTAAGCCTTTGATTTTTTTTAATTTTGTATAAAATATATTTTGAAAAAAATAAATAAAATAAAAAAAATTTGATGCTAGATAAAAAAAAGGAAATTTAAAATTTTGTAAACTAATAATATTTATTAATTTTTTTGCTGATTTTAGCAAATAGATTTTAAATTCCACTTAACAAAAAGTTTACTAAAATTTAGTAGCGACTACTAACTTTTCTACAAATTTCATTGTACTACACGTCAGCAGACATGTGTTGCTAAGATTAGCAAAAAAATACCGCTGGGCTCAAATTAGCAAAATTTCCTGTAATAACAGCAAAATTGTTAGTTGCCATTACAAAATTTTTTTGGTGAGTGTATATTCTAATAAAATCAGCCATTATGTATAGCAATTTGGGGTGAGTTAAGCGGTCGACTACAACTCTGACAGATCGAGTTCAAATACTGACAAAGACATTGTTTTTTTTAAAAAATTATTTTTTTTTATTATTAATTTAATTAATTTTTATTCTATTTTTATACAATTTTTCAATAAACTAAATTCCGTATAATATATTGTTGGAACTAAGCTGATACAATTCGAACTGATATTGTTCGGATAAAATCGGATCTTACATAATTTCTAAATATATTGCTGTATCTAATTTGATCTGCCATTTTTTGGATAAAATAAGATCAGCTAGATATTACGCCAGATATAAAAGTATATCGAATATTATTTCGTTAAAAACAATCTAAAATACATATTCAATTTATCGAAAATACAATCAACTGCTGATTTTTCATTATATTCAGCCCATTTTGTTGTTTATTTTCAATCGACAAAAGTAGTAAAATCAATCGAAATTCGTTTAAAATATCCATCAATTTTTAACTGACAAAAGGTAGAAACAAAAGATTTTTAAAGGTTTGTTTTTCAAATTGAAATATTTTTTCTATTTGTATGTAATTTTAAAAAACACAACACACACACAGATGTATATATTTTTATTTTTTATGTGTGTGTCCATATTTGAATAATTTTTTTGTAATTTTTAGTGAAATAATTTTGTATATAAACAAACTATTTTGGTAAAAAAAAAACAAATAGAAATTATATGAATTTCTATTTATAAAAACAGAAAATATAAAATTTTATATTTAACAGAAAATATCAACTTCTACTGAATGTCTGTAAATTTTTATAGTTTGGTTTTTGAATGACTAATTCAAATAGTTAAAAAATATATTTTTATGAATTTAAATTGATTCTTCATTTAAAAACAAACTCTACGTATTATTTTTTAACTAAACTTCCGTCGGTAACGGAAAATATATTGTGAGTGTATGATTAATTATTGCGCCAGCTCAATTTTTCTTACTCGGGTTTTACATTATTTGTAGATTTCTTTTAAGTATTGTACATAATGTCTTCTTAAAATAATAAGAACAGACAAACTCATAATAAATTGCACGTTTAAACAAAACTTTTATTAACTTTTGTAATGTGGTAATGTAAACATAGTAAGATATCATCAACAATAATTTAGTATAGGAAAAATAAAATATCGTATCTAGTGTAACAAATGGTAAAGTAACAAAACTTTTATAGAAAGTACAACAAAATATTTGCATATTTTTAGGCTGGTGTGTTAAAGAAATTTCTCTTGTAAACTACGCACACACAGACACACACACACACCCAAACAAACACAGCCAAAGTATATAAATCACAATGTTGTGTAAATTATGGCTGCCAAAGTCAAATACACAACCAAAGGTTTTTATTTATTCTTTGTTACCCAAATGCTTATTTTTCTTCAGTTTACTTTGTTTTGTGTATGCAAATCTATTTCTTATGATATAAAATACAATTTGACATTATTTATGTGTTACATAGCACAGTATATGGTTTACACTTAAACAGTTGTATCTATTTGTGTGAAATAAAACAAATAATAAAATGCTTTAGGTGTGGTTGAGTTGTTAATACAACCAGTTTTTAAACCATTTCCAAACAAAAGTGTGTAAAAACTAAAATGAATATTATTTTAGAAAATCGTCTAAGGACCACTAAAAATTTAAAATAAAGAACTGTTTTAAAAAAAATGTCCAATTGCAAATTTAAAGAAAAATACGTCACTTAGTTTTCTTTTTAGAGCGCCCCGGTAGGCTAGTTGGTAGCGTGCTAGCTTATCAGTGCGGGGGTCGTGGGTTCAATTCCCACCAGAGGCTCTGGTCTGTTTTCGCTACAACGAGCCGAAGGCCTTTGTTGCTAGTTCTCGGTTAGGGTATTAACATATAATTTGTAATTATATGATTAATAAATAAAATAAATAAATAGTTCTCTTTTTTAACAATCGGCCACAAATAGTGAACCTCGCTCAAAACGGTCAGTTGAGGCAGTTACTTTTGAAATCATCGATAAAATCCACGATACAATTTTAAGTGATCGACGAGTTAAAGTGTGTCAACTAGTTGAGGCGAAAGACATATCACATGGTACAGTGATTTCTATTTTGTACGAAAAATTGGGTATAAAAATGCTATCAGCAAGATAGGTGGCGCGTTTGCTGATGAAACATGAATTCACCAGAATAAAACAAGACTGAAAGCAATGGATTTTTCTAGGTGAATCGGCCTGGAAGAAAGCAAATACAGTGAAATCTGTTCTTAAGATTGTGGCAAGGGAGATGCAATAAATAAGACATATTCATCATCATTATTGGGACAATTAAGCGAAGAAATCCGAAAAAAACGCAACCATTTAAACAAAAAATAAAATTATCATCCATCAGTTTCGATGGAAAAAATACACAAGTGGAGACTCGAAATGTTGCCGCATCCACCTTATTCTCCAGATTTGGCTCCCAGCAAGATTTTCCTGTTTCCAAGAAATAGCCCGGCTGAAGAAGATTAGAGTTGAATGAGGAGGACATCTCTGCAACAGAATTCTATTTTGAGGACCTTCAAAAATCATGATATGCGGAGGGTTAAAAAAAATTGGAGAGTTGTTGGATGAAGTGTTTCAAGCTAAAACATAAAATAGAATCAACCTAAAAAAAATGTGTTTTTCGCCCTCGTATGTAAGATTCGCAGGACCAAATTTAATAAGAAAAACCATAAAATTTTAAACTTAGACCATTTTTATATCAAAGTATCTAAATTTCCTTAAGAAAAATTAGGAAACAGTGTAGTGTTTGTAGTGTTTTGATAATCGAAACTACATACCAATGCATGAGAAAACAAAGCAGCAAAGTTTCTAAAAATAAATTAATGTTTTATACGTGTATTTCATTATTTTTACTTTCATTTCATATCGATTTGAATGAAACAAATTGTAACAATATTTTACAAAATAATTTTGTTTACAAAAAATATGGTAATGCGAAAAGGTTGCCAAGAAAAATTTAGCTTAGTGTGAAATGGTGCCAAGTTCATATTTAATGAAAACTTGAATTTTAATGTGGTCTGATAGAGGAAGTAAAAATATTTTTTTTTTTTTATTTATTTTATTAAACATATAATTACAAATTATATCTTAATACCCTAACCGAGCACTAGCAACGAAGGCTTTCGGCTCGTTGTAGCGAAAACAGACTTATGATGGGAATCGAACCCACGACCCCCGCACTGAGAAGCTATAACGCTACCAACTAGCCTACCGGTACGCTCAAAGTAAAAATATGTATAAAAATTACAGAAAAAATAAAATAACGATGCTTTCTTCTTGTTCTTATGCAGTGATTTGTAAAGGAGCTCTAAGTTCAATCATTTAAAAGGTGCTGACTTTAAATAATAATTACATCTAATTATTTACAAAAGTAGTTTTTATTCTCAAAACTGGGTAGACATCATTTACGGTCCCTTAGAGCTTCAGATCCATAAGGCTATCATCGTTTCTATTGAATATAGTGGAAAGAATGAATTAATCTTACATGAGGAAAACCATCGACCCCCAGCTGCTCTCCTAACGACAATATGCATACATTAAGAGAAGGTCAACGGATACTGCTCTGCACGAGATTCTCGGTACTATCAAGAAGTATAGTCTTCTTGGATATAGAAGTGGATTTAAATAATATCCAACTGGACTCCATATCCACAGTTATTAAAGAATCTAGAGGTGATTTCAGCGGTTGTTATACTGATTGGGAGGTTCCTGATAAAAAGACACATAACGTTTGAGTTTGCTATTCGTGTACAGAAGGACGTTACTTCCGGGGAATCTTGCTTTTAATCGTGTACTTATTTCCTTTGGAAGTGGCGGTAGGGACGTGGTGGCCTACGCTGATAGCGTGACCATAGAGGGATATTATTCAGGCAGCTCTGAAAAAGTTGGCTGTGTGGGTAAGGGCCTGCGGACTAGGGATCAATACTAACAAAATTTAGCTTTTAACTTGGTGTAATTTCGGACAGGAAGCTGTTTTTCAAACACAAAATCCAAGAAACAAACGATTTGCACTCCTGTAGAAGGGCCATCGGGTACTTAACCCTATTCTTTTGTAGGCGGTATAAAGCGACCCATCATAAATATTTGCAGAGGGTACAGATAATAACTTCTGTGATTATTAAGAGGGCACTGCATTCTACACTATCGGATGCATTTGATGTTATTCCATTGGATATTCTTTGGAAAAAAGTGCCCTTGGATATACTGGGGAAGCAGATAGCGGCTGATGCGGCAATAAGCCTGCGGCCGACGTCACAACGGGCTGAAAATGGATATGGCCACAGTGTGATATTCGGAAATAGTAATTTTCCGCTACATGTGGATAATATGAGTTCGGTGACTGTGTAAGAACGCCTCTTTACCGTCTACATACCGACGGGAGACTCCTGGACGGGTTGCATACTGGTCTTTTATACGGATGGAGTAAAGTTTTGCAACAGAGTTGGCAGAGTTGGGTTCAAGTTTCTGACTATGATAACTGCTCCAAGCTGCTACGCGTCCTTAAATAAGATAGGTCCTGCAGCACCGAGATATACTGTGAAACTGAAGGCTGGGAAACACCTTAATTTTTCCTGTGGAATTTGAAAGTGTTGGTAAATCGGGCAACCGGCTCTACTACGAGAGGACGACTAATTTCAGGTGGGCTAACGAGATAAGTTGTGGGATTACAAGGCATGCCTGGGCCGCTCTTGGTTCGGCACTCACCAGGCGCTTCTATCGCTATCCAGAAAGAATATTTCCCTTATGGTTACTGTAATAAAGGGCCACTGTCTTATTGGGAGGTACGAAAAGAGGTTGGGGGTCGCTTCACACGACTTCTATAGAAACTCACATGACGCTGGCTGCCAACCCAACTCAACCTAACCTGGGCCAAGAGAAGCGTAGGTGTCAAAGTTTATCTAAATGTCTTTATAGCTGCGTCCTTTAATTTGACGGACGGAAATCGTTAAATTGGCTCAGATAAATTTGGGCCCAGTTTATTTAGTAGTTCTAAACATCAGCACATACTCATAATACTCAGTAACACAGATTAGAAAGTAAAACAATCTAGCAAAAGCCAAGTGAAAGGTATCGCAAAGGAAGAAGGATTGGACTACTTGAAAAAATAAAAATTTGCCTTAATTAACTTAGTATCATACCTTTGATGGTACTTAGCTGTTCAGAAGTTTGTAAATCAACAATAATCGAAAAATTGCACGCAAATGGCTCTGGAATATTGTAACAGTGGAATATCTTAAAAATATTCCTAGAAATTTTCTATCTCTCAAAATTATACTTCATTATGTAATCACTTTTTAATTGTAACTCCTCTATAATAGACCCAAATGTCAGCGAAATCGCCTGTAAGTTCTAAAAGGAATACAAAATACACTCACCAAAAAAGTCTGTAATGGCAACTGAAAATTTTGTTATTATTACAGGAAATTTTTCTAATTTGAGCCCAGCGGTATTTTTTGCTTAGCAACACATGTCTTCTATCGTGTAGTACAATGAAATTAGTAGAAAAATTAGTAGCCGCTACTAAATTTTAGTAATCTTTTTGTTTAGCTAAAATCAGCAAAAAATTTTACTAAATATTGTGAGTAATAGTAAAAAATTTTTTTTTTTTATTTATTTATTTTAAAAAAATATTTTATACAAAATTAAAAACAAAATCAAAGGCTTAAAAATCTTAAAAATTGTTAAAACATTAATCATCATAATCATTTTGTTTTTATTTGGTAATTTCTGTTTTGAAAAATATTTTAGTCAATTTTTTTTACTTTTAAGGTCAAATTTTAATTGGTTTTAGGGCCGAATTTTTGAACTAAACAATTTTTTTAGTGCAATTTTAAGTGTATGTCCTATTTTTAGTCATGGGTCGGTATCAGAGAACTGCAAAATCAACTTTTTTCTTGATTTAATCATACACAAAAATTCTTGTTCACTTTTAATAATTCAACAAAATTCACTGTAGAATAAAATCAGCATCATGTTACTGAACGCGTAATTGGGATCAGTGTGAATCATCTGTCGTTTATGTTTTATGCAAATTAAATCACTTAACAAAAAGTCAGCGTTGAATAAATCAGAAAAAACAACAAACAACGCGTATGAGTTTATTCATAATTAAAACAAAATATAAACTCATTTCATAAGGGGGTGGTTTTGTAGAAAAACATTTTATAAATGTTACATGTATATTAGGGTGGGTCTAAAATCCGCTTTTTTAGAATTTTTATTAGTAATAAAAATATTCTTCTTTGTGAAATATAAATATTTTTTTGGAAAAAAAATTTAGGTCGATATCTCAGGCTTGCCCAATCCGGAAAAAAATTAAATATTGTCTAATTTTTTTTTTCATCTATTTTGATTGGAAAATTAGGCAATATTTAACTTTAACCGGATTGGGCGAGCCTGAGATGTCGACCTAAATTAAAAAAAAAAATCAAAAAGAACAATATTTTTGGTATTCCTAATGAAAATTATAAAAAAACATATTTTAGACCCACCCTAATATACATATAACATTTATGAAATGTTTCTACAAAACCACCCCCTTTTTATAGATAAGAAACTATTTTGTTTTAATTATGATTACACTCATACACGTTGTTTGTTGTTTTTTCTAATTTATTCTACATCAAAATAATTATTGTTGGCTCGAATGAACAGAATAAAATCAATGGTTTAACAACGACCGATGATTATAAATGATTATAAATCAGTGACAACAATTTGCACGTCGTTTGATTGATTTAAAATCATCAACATATATGTGTGTTGGAGTATATTCAGCGTTTGAACGCAAACACATATTTATTCTTGTGTTGATTGCGTAAGAACGTTTTGCAATCAGCAAATGCAGTTCTCTGGTCGGTATACTCACTTCTGATTCCTTTTTTTAATATATGTAACATTTTTAAGGCAATTTAAGTTTGTAGGTGTAAGTTTAAATTAGAAATAACATTTCCTACAATATACACTTTTTTAAAATTAGTTTATTTTTTGCTAATTTTAGCAAATCGGTTTTCAAAAATTTGTAAAATGATTTCTAAAATTAGCAACAAATATTTGGAAATATTCTGTAAAAACTCTGCAATTTAAAAAATGTAAATATCAAAAATATTTGTTAAATAATAATTTTTTTACAAAAAATCAGTACAGAAATAGTAAAGTGGGATTGAAAACCGTTTACAAATTTTTCTACTAACTTTTTTTTTCTGAGTGTAAGTAAATAAAAATATGTTAAGTTTTTTGTTCTATTGTTTAAACATTTTAAAATTGAAATTAGCTCCTTTTCACACTATGCTAACTTTATAATCATTTTCAGTGTTGTTTTCTTAAACTGGAATGCGATTATATATAAAGCCTACTTTAAGGCTGATGTATAAATTTCAGAGAAAAACATACTTTAAGGCTGATGTATAAATTTAAAGAAAAGCATACTTTATAGATGACATAAGAAAACAAACCAAGAATTTACTTTATTTTATGTCTAATTGACAAAAAAAAAAGTGCTTTGAAACTTTAGCAAATGTATCGATTCTGGTACTCATTTTCCTAAATGAACTCTATTTTTAGTTTTTCATTGCAAATTTATACCAAATCTTGGATATACTAATAAAGAAAATTTCCTTATATTTTTATTTTTAATTTTTGTTTACTTATTACAAATAATTTTTTAGAATCAGAGGAATAAAACAGATTTTTTATTCCTCTGTTTCCTCAGATCGAATCAGAACTTTTTTCTACTTTTTTGGGACTATTAAAATACTCCAAAATAACATATATTTATATATAAGAATTTTCAACTCGATAGAATTTTTTATAATAAATCTTTATAATTTTAGCAATTTTTGTAAAACTGCGTCTCATAATTTAAAATTGTTTTGTATTTTTTATTTTTTCCACTAAACTAGTCTTATAAAATTTTTTTGAAAATTTTTTAAGAAAATTATCTTTAAAATATATTATATACTGAACCTTTCTAAACCTATTTTCGGGGTTTTCCTCAAATTTTCGATTTAAAATTTTTAAGGGATTTTAAATCTGAAATTTGAGAAAAACTAAAATAAGTATTTTGGTGTTTAACATTAATATTTTTAAATACATTTACATTTTGGAGCGTATGATTAATTTCAATAGTTACATATTACTCATACGTTAAAAATAATTAAAAATTACTGTTTATATAAATATTACGAAATGCAAAATGATGAAAATTTATTTTTGTTTCCCTTGTATTTGTTATTGGCAGATAAGCCTTAAAAAAACTTGAAGAGATTTAAATGTTTTTTTTTTTTTTTTGTTTAAAGAAGGTTTTAACCTTCTTCATTTTTACCCAAAAATAAAACAAACTTCTTAAGTAAAAAAGCCGATTACGATTAAATCCTAATATGTGAAATAGAAGTCAAAGCTAACAAATTTGTTTTTTATATCACCCCAATAAGTTTAAATAACAGTTTAACCTTTTGAAGTTATTATGGAAAATCTTTTTTTTTTTTATTTTTTAAAAATTTAAATTGGTATGCTTTAAATTTTTGTGGATTAGCAATAAATATGACAAAATCTTGTAAAAAAAAAAGTTAAACTGCCGTTTTTTTGTGCTATATTTTTAAAAAGGTCCTAAAAATTTTACTTAATAATTCCACAAAATATTATTTTTAGGAATTTTGCCGGAATTATAAATTTTTCCTTTAGTCAGGCATAAATAAAAATAAATGATTTCCTTAAATTTCTTTTTCTCTTACACTTAATTTACCATCAATTTCCTTTTTAAAAAATTTGTTTTACTTTAATATAAAATTTCGTTTGAACTTAAAATTCTGTTGCATACATTATGGCGCTAGCAAAAAATATTATATGTGGCATATTTTTAGATACACAACACATTAAATAATATACACTTAAAGAGTTCTGTTTTTTTTTACATACAATAAAAGTTAGACACTGATATTTAAATGTATTATTTTTCTATAAATCAAAAATTTGATGAAACATTAAATATTGAAAATATACACTTTTTTATTTTTGGAATACTTTTTAATATTATTTTTTTTTTTTTACATTTGAGTACGAGCTATTTTCCAAAAGAAAATGAAAAATTCACATTCACTTTTTTTTGATGACTATTTTCCTATTATTTTATAGGTGTTGTGTTATTTTTCAAAATCTTTCTTTGTTTTTCCTAGTTTTCTTAAGGAAAACCACTACGTAAGTATATGTTCGAAACTCGACTGAAGTTTTGTAAGCTTTGCAGCATGTTAATATACCCTCTTATAAATAAAATCATAGTGTTTCAAATTCTATGTTTTTTGACATTTTCGTAGGCGATGTTTTTGTGTTTCATTTGAAAGTTAGAAATAATATTCAGTGTAAATATTGTTGAATGTTAGTGAATATATTTTTTGGCTTAACACAACATTTGATTGCAAAAGAAACAAAAAAGGGGCACTCCTGTTTTCCTTCCCATTACAAAAAAATATAGAATGAAAATTTTCATTGAACAAATAATTTTCTCTGTTCCTCTCTTTCTCTCTCCCTCTCTCTTTTTGTGAGTTTTCTTTGTATTTATTACTCAGTTTTCCTTTTTAAGTAAACTCCTACGCATTTGTTGTTTAACTTATGGTGACATTTTTAAAATGTCTTTTTGTCATAATTTGCTTTAGTTGACAGTGTTGTTTGGCTAATTGGCCATAACAACAAGTTGTTTGTTTGATTATGTTATTAATATCAATAAAATAAGGAAAATAGCAGTTACTTTGAGAAACGGTTTCTTGGAAACTTTTAAAGTTTACATTTTTAAAAATTAATTTTTAATTTTCTAAAAGACTACAGTTCAGTAAATAATTTAAGGCCCTCCCTTTTGTAGCCCACATTTGTTTTTTTTTTTTTAGGCAAATTTTATTTAGTTGGCACCACCTCTAGATTGTTTTTGGACGCTTACGTTTCTCAATTTATGGAAAACCTTCATAAATTGTAATTAAGATGTTTTGTTAATTTGTTAATTGAAATATTTTATGTTTTGGGAAACATTTTTTGTAAAAAAAAAAAATGAAGTTAATTGTGGTGTTTTTAATTGCTCACATCTATTTACAGTAATTTCTATTTATTTACTATACCTAACAACACTGAGAAAATTATCTTAAGGAAATTATCTTTCTGAAAAAATTCCGATGTAATTATATACCCTCCGGAAAATGACCTATCCCAGGACACGTCACGTGATAGACACCGGTCACTTTAACATGGGCTTATGGGTGATATGTCACAGGACTTGTCTAAAAGCACATATTATGACTTTTAAACTTTTCACATATCTCGTGATATGTATTTTCGGAACCTGTCTAGTTTTCACCTATAACGGGACAGGTCCCAATTCCAAACTGACCCCTTTTTCCGCAGGGTACAGCCCAGTGACGTGCCATCTAATGTACAGATTTGTTCTTTGAACATTCTAAAATATTTTATATAAAAGAGCAGAACCTAGCGCCAAATAAAAATTATTATTAGCAAGCAAGTTTCAACAAAAATATACACTCACAATAAATTTTCGCTTATTTAAAAAGTAATACGTAGAGTTTATTTGTTAATAAAGAATCAATTGAAATTTATAGAAATATATTTTTTTACTATTTGAATCAGTCATTCAAAAAACAAACTATAAAAATTTACAGACATTCAGTAGAAGTTGATATTTTCTGTTAAATGTAAAGTTGTATGTTTTCTGTTCTAAAAATAGAAATTCATATAATTTCCTTTTGTTTTTTACCAAAATAGTTTATTTATATACAAAATTATTTAAATAAAAATACAAGAAATTATTCAAATATAGTTACACACATAGAAATTAAAAATATATACATCTGTGTGTGTGTTGTGTTTTGTAAAATTACATACAAATAAAAAATATTTTCAATTTGAAAAACAAACCTTAAAAATCGTTTTTTTTTCTACCTTTTGGCAGTTAAAAATTGTTGGTTATTTTAAACAACTTTCGATTGTTTTTACTATTTTTGTTGATTATTAAACAATGATTGAAAATAAACAACAAAGTGGGCTGAATATAATGAAAAATCAGTAGTACTCTTTTTTATTGTATTTTTGATTAATTTAATATGTATTTTATATTATTTTATGAGTGTATATTAGAAATGTGCTATAGTTAATTTTGAAACTCTAGAGTAGAAATTTTGAAGAGAACATATACATATAAAAAAAATCGTATTCGCTTTCATACAGCAAATCATATCCATAATTTCAGATTTTAAAAATATTTTTTTAACTTCCCTCCCGCTCTCACCTAGACATCAAATTGTACAGCTAAATAAATATATAAGGTCATTTATTTTCGCTCCTCTATAACATGTCTTATTCACGGGTTACCCCGGCTATAGTTACCTTGTAAGCTAAATAAAAAATTGGTTAAGTAAAAAAATTCCTTTAAAGCTAGATTCACAATGATAGAGTACCACACTCCATAGAGGGGAGTGTACTAAAATAAAGATGGACGTTCTAGTAAAATGTTAAGCGGGTAAAACTATTATACAGGAGGTCGCGGGTTCGATCTCCAGCAATGGTTAAATAAATTATAAAAAATACAAGTAAAAAAAGGCTAAAATTCGGCTGTGCCGAATCTTTGAATACCCTCCACCAATATCCTAAAAGAATGTTCTCTACTGGGTACAAATAATGTAACAAAAAACTTTTGAAGTAAAATTATGGAGATGAAAAAATTTTTTGAGGTTAAATAACTTTTTTGATTGTGAAAACACATTTTATGATCGAAAAATATTTTTGAGGTGAAAAAAATTTTTTGAGGTGAAAAAATTTTTTTTTGAGGTGAAAAAAATTTTTTGAGATGAAAAAAATTTTTTGTGGTGAAAAAAATTTCTTGAGTTGAATATAAAATATTATTCACCTCTAAGCGAGTGGTGAAAAAATATGAGCAAACATATTATGTACCAGTCGCTACTACGAAATCGTACTAAAATACACCAATTTGTATGGAAATTTTAGAGGTACCTTCACATTTTCACTTATAACATTTTAAACGTTGAACAGATTTTGCTCATTTTCAATAGCAAACTGCTCAAAAGGATGTCCAATAATCTAGGTAAAAATTAAGATCCCCGCGTGCGTCTTCGCGCCGTGATCGCCATTTCAACAAACAGGCGGACAGACAGACAGACGGACAGACGGACATCGCTAAATCGACTTGAAATCGCATAAGGATCAGGAATATATATATACTTAGACCTGTATTTCGACATGTTATAAACGGAATGACAAACTGATATTTACGCTCATCCCTCACCATTATGGTGGAGGGTATAAAAATAATATGTATGGGATTATATGTGCCTCATAATTATAGTAACGTCCTACTTAGGTGGTGCCATCGCACTTAAAACCATCGAAGTAAAATAACATAACAGGGCTATGTTTGCAAAAACAAGAATTCAACAATTTCGCCAACTCTGCATCAGAGGCGGGCAACAACTGTCAACTAAGATTTATCATTCCGCGCAGTTACAGTGTTGCCATATTTGAAGTCTTTCATCTTTCACCATTTTTTGTCTCCTCTCTATCCCCTTTCCAAAGAAAGCAACACATTAATTAGTAGGAAGAATTTCCTAAGTGATGCTTATCTTTGCAAAAAAATAAAAAAATATTATGTATAGAAAAAGGTAATAAAATTCACTCTGTAGAGTACTCCATCATTGTAAATCCAACTCAATGCTCTATAAATTATTTATAAATATTTATTTTCTTTTTTTCAGAATTTTGTTTATTCAGAGGAGGAGACAATTGGCACCAAAATGTGGTAAGTTGCTTTTAAATTTTAATTTTTAATCTACGAACAGTAAAGGGCCTCACTTATATAACATACCAGCTTAAAAGCCCGATACTTTGTTATCGGTAGTTTTAAATATCGAAATATGTTGCGAACAAAATATTATTATATTTTCTGAAGATTTTACTATTTAAATAAATTTGTTTTATCTTTTAAAGTGGATGTTTTTCAAGTTTTGAATTTCTTGTTTATAGATCATTCAAGAGGGACGGGCCCAGTGTTAACTGTTTTAATATCACTTGTTCCCCTTTCCATCGCATTTCGTTCTCCTTGTCTAATAATTAATTTCCACTCGTACCCATTCCATTTATTTTGCCTCGTCTAATGTTTCAATTACACTCGTTTCCCATTTTATTTTATTGTTTACTTATCAAGTGTATTGATTTTACCCGTTCCTTATTTCATTCCATTTCAATCCTATTGTCAAGTGTTTTAATTCCACTCGTACCCCGTTTCATTCCATTTCGTATCCCTTGTCTAGTGTTTCAATTTTACTCGTACCCTTTCCGTCCCATTTTGTTCTCATTGTCTAATGATTCATTTCCGCTCGTACCTATTCCATTTATATCCCCTCGTCTTATGTTTCAATTACACTCGTTCCCCATTTTATTTTATTTTTTACCATATCAAGTGTATCGATTTCACTCAATCCCCTTGTCAAGTGTTTTAATCCACTCGTTCCTCATTTCATTTCAATCCCCTTGTCAAGTGTTTTAATTACACTCGTACCCTGTTTCATTCCATTTCTTATCCCTTGTCTAGTGTTTTAATTTTACTCGTAGCCTTTCCATTCCATTTCTGTCCCCTTCCAATTTGCAATTTTACCTTGCAAATATTTTCCCATATACACCATAGCGGGCAAAGCCAGATAATTAACCGGAGTCCTTAATTTTTACCATATCCCTGACCCTGAATAATGAATTAGCTCATAGTCCAAGTAAAAAATACTTAAAATTTCAGATTTTTTCCTTTGAAACCCCCATTTTAACCATGTACGTGGCTAAAATTCTAAAATGTAGCTGATCGATGAGTTAGCACATACTCCCAGTATGGCATATTTCAAATTTCAGGTTTCTAGCTAAAGGGGTTTGGGCAGGCCGTGAAAAGGGAGCTTTCCCCCTTTTTGCCCCTCCCCGAAGGAATTTCCAAAAACACCGTCTTAGCGGATATCCACGCCGGGGGAAACCTGCATACAAAATTTCAGCCTCCTATCTCTTGCGGGTTGTTCTGGGCGATGTTGAATGAGTGAATCAGTCAATCAGTCAGTAACGTTATTCCTTTAGATATAGAGATAATTTCCTTTTTAATAAAATAGTTAATTTTTAACGTAGCTGAAATTACCATTTTCATAAAAATCTATTTTTCCAAAGTTCAGTAAAAGATACTTTTTGAGTAATTACGAAAACTTTCAAAACGGGTATGCTCGGACATGTTTTTATATACCGGTAGATGCATATTCAAAGAGTTCCAAAAAGTCTATAACTTTGAATTTAAATTTTTCGATATTAGAAGCAATAACCTAAAAAAAATAAAATTGGAATGAGACGCTAAAAAATACGAGTCTCTATTAAATTATTTCTCCTTTAAATTTCAATAAGATCGGCGGAAACCCATACTCTGCTTGAAAGACGGGATTTTGGAATTTTTATTTCAAAAAGGGTAAAAAGGCAAAAGCGTTTCCTTTAACGGTCTAAACAAGATATACTTTTTGAAATTTCCAATAAGAATCGTTCACCAATACGGGATTTTAAGAGATGCAATTCCCTTCTTCTAGAAATCTTATTAATTTTTTTTTTTTTGAAACGAGCACTAGCAACGAAGGCTATCGGTTCGTTGTAGCGAAAACAGATCAGAGCCTCTGGTGGGAATCGAACCCACGACCCCCGCACTAATATACTAGCACGCTACCAACTAGCCTACCGGGAAATTTAAAATATGTGTTCCCCAATTCACTGAATAGGTCATTTTTGGCATTTTCACCAGGAACGAGGTAAAATGGGAGCTTGGAAATTAAAAACTCCCCGCCTTAACGGCCTTAATAGGCATTGGCTACAAAGCTGATATTTAAAATAGATGTTCCCGGGAGTATGGGCTTTTAACTGATAAGATAATTTTTTGGAATTATCTCCAGGAGCGTGGTTAAATTGGAACTGCTCCAAGTAAGAAGAACGAGTGAAATTTAAACACTATTTTTTTATACAGTAAAGTCTTAAATGCATTCGTTGTTTATTTTTCATGTCAAATACATACATTAAATTCCATTGCAAACAAATGAGAATTATGCTTAAATTTGCTATTAACTTTTTTTCGTTCGTTAACTTTGCTCTTGCAAAATGTTTATTTTTTTTCTATATAAAAATAAACATACTTGGTATTTTACCATTTTTCTTTATAAACAATGTTATTATCCTTTAGAAAGAAAATATTTTTTTCCTGTAGTCTTCCTTCCTAAATTTTTGTTCTTATAACCTTAAAGTTTTATTTTATTTTGTTTTACCTCACGTTTTATTTTCTACAAACTGTCTCAGCTGTCTTTATAAAGATAAAGCATATTTTCTATCATATCCACCTACAACCATTTCTTTCACCTTCAACATCAATTTGTATTCGCCAGATAAAAGCAAAAAAAAAAAAAATAAAGAAGAAAAAAATAATGATGCATGAATATTATACAGAAAGTCGTTGTGTTTACTAGGTGAAAAGAACAATTTTCCTACATTCCGAAATTGACAACAATAAATTTCATATATATTTATATTTTTTTTTCCTTCTACAATAAAGTAAATTGTTTCAAATACCCGCGAAGATAACGATAATGTTAAGAAATCGGTACCATATGCATAAAAATTTCAAACAATCAAATCGAATTAATGAGTTGAACACTGAAAAAAAATACAATAATTTCAATGGAATTAGGGGAAAAAATTAATTAATTAAATGAATAGGATTTAATAAACCGTTGGTAGGAATATCAATTTTAATGTTTCATGCAAAGGTGAAAACAATTTTTAAATTAATTATCAGATTTTCACAAGTCTTCGTTATCGTTAATTTTTTAATTTCACAATATATATTTTTTAAGGAAAAAACTGAATTTTTTTTAAGGAGTTTCCTCTTTAAATATTTTTTTTGGCATTTTTTAGGGGATGTTTCAATAACGAGTTTCACAGATCATTAAAGGGGGACTTTTTGTTATTTTTATTCGCTTTTTTACCACGATTTAATTGGATATTCCGAAATGTATAGGGTCCGCCATCTAACGTTTTTTTTTAACTAGTACTTATTTCGTGAATGGTAACACTTAGCTCATGTCTGATTTGACAGATAATTAGTTTTATCCTTCCGCTGAACGAATATGGTTGTGTATACGCTTGAACAACGCTGGGAAATATTGCGAGATTACTTTGAAAATCATGGTAATGTTGCAGAATGTCATCTTTTCAGAAGCTCATTTTGATCTTGGCGGGTATGTAAACAAGCAAAATTGTCGAATTTTTGGGGCACAGAAAACCCGCACGCATACATTGAAAAGCCGATGCACCCAAAACGAGTCACTGTTTGGTGCGGATTTTTGTCCAGAGGCATAATTGGGCCATTTTTCTTCGAAAATGAGCAAGGAGTGGCCGTTACAGTCAATGGCGATCGTTATCGGTCCATGTTGAACGAATTTTTGTTCACAAAAATTGAAGAGGAGGATATTGGCAACATTTGGCTTTAACAGGACGGCGCTACGTGCCACACAGCCGAAGCTACACTCGATGTTTTGCGCCCTGTTTTTGAAGATCGCATTATCAGCCGCAGAGCTGATGTCGTTTGGCCACATCGGAGCTGCGATTTGACACCGTTGGACTATTATTTGTGGGGTGCCGTCAAAGATAAGTGTTACGCCGACAAGCCAGAGACAATTGACGCTTTAAAGGACAATATTCGTGAAGCCATTGGTGAAATACAGCTGCACACAATCGATAATGTGCTTAAAAATTGGACCAATCGTGTAGGCTACTGCATGGCCAGCCGAGGCAGCCATTTGAATGAAATTATTTTCCATTATTAACCGGAAGGATTGTACTTTCAAATAAAAAAAGAAATTTGAGAAAATATTCAGTAGTTTTTTTTTATAGAATTTAAAAAAAAAAAATTATTTGGCGTACCCTATATATCTTTAGTAAATATGCCCATTAAGGGGTCCAAGTTTTTTAAAGGGCAAAATTGAATAGTGTCGGGTTCCAATTTGCTTCCTTTCTATATAAAACTAATAAATATAAAGTTTGGCGCCAATCGGTTAAAGGAAAGTCAAGGCGGAAATCGATTGAAAATTTCAAAAGCGATTATTTGGAAAAAAAAATATGACTTTTTAAATTTTTAGGAAAATTTCGTTCTATATTTTAATATTTTCAACCACTTGTATTATGAATCGATTTCAGTATAAAATTATATTTTCACAAAGCTACATAACTTCAAAATCGGTTAATAACTCGCCAAGAAATAACAAATGCTCCCGACCAATTTTGTGCCAAAAAAGCACTAGGTCATGAAATTTTTTGGCACTTTTTTACACTTTCAGAAATTGATTAAAGCAATAATTGTTTTTTGCTCTCTATATTTATAAATACTCAGATGTAAAATATTGTTTTATTACCTGTCGCACAATAAGGCAAAAAACGCATTAATTTTTTGGCATAATTTTCAAAACTCTATTTTCGATTTTTTAAAAATTTTCCTAAACAAATTTAAAAAAAATGGATTTTTCACTTCATGCTCTTGTTTAATACATCCTAGAGATGAAGTATGCCAATTTTGAGAAAAATCCATTCATGGATCTTTCGGTGACAAGCTCGTATTTTTTGTGGATTTCGAGAAAAGTGTGATTTTTATAAAAAAAAAAGTAAAAAGTAAATTAAATCTTTTTTTAGCACTAAATTTTGTACTTTTAAATGTTATATTTCATCTTAATAGTTTAGCGGTTTGAAAAAAAAAATAAAATGACCTCATTAACCCTTTTGGACATGGGGTCGCATATGACCCCAAGTTAATAAAGGACAATTTATTCAAAAAAACGCAAATATTTTGTATATGCTGTTGAATTTTTAAAAGTGATGCTTAAAATATAATAGCCAAATGTGCAGATATTCCATGCTAAAAATTTGGAATAAATTGGAACAACGTTAACCCCTGACGTTAACTTTGAATTGAGGGTATATGGTCAAATATTATCATATATGTTCATATATTATTCATGTATCCTCATTGGATATTTCAAAAAATATCTCTTTAGTGACATGGGGAACACACATTTTAAATTTGTAGCCGCAGAAGTTTGGCCCGCCCCGTTTTAAATCTTAACACTAGCTTTTTGGGCTGGGTAATTTTGTGGCAAGGCCGTTTCAGCTGGCCGTTACAGGAGACAATTTCCCCCTTTCTTATGAAAATTCTAAAAGAAGCCTTATTGATGAATTAGCCTATACTTTAGAGAACACATGTTTTGAATTTATAGTTTCTAACCAAAGCAGTTCGGGCGGGCTGCTAACGGACGTACTTTTCCTAGCGAAATTCTAAAAGGTACCCTATTATTGAATTAGCCCAAGGAAAATATATTTAAAATTTATAGTTTTCACTTCACGGCGCGTGGGTAGGACGATGAGGTAGGGACTTTCCCCTTTTGACCCCAACCGTAAAAATTAAAACAAAAAAAATTGCTCATCAAATTCCTAGTCAGAGTTTAGGATGACCTACATACGAGGGCGGATCAATAAGTCCGTGACTTTTCAAACTTCCCTCGTAGTTATATGAAATGCAACACTGCCACGTACCATCTGTTAATAGACTACTGTCAAATTTTGAACAAGTTCCGTCATTTACTTTGTGTTCAACAGCAGGATTTTTCGAGGTCCATAAAATAGGCATTTGTTTGATCAATAATCTTATCGCTAGAGCTAAATCTCTTTCCACCGAGCCATATCTTTTGGTTTGAAAATAGGAAATAGTCACTGGGGGTCTAAATCTGGAGAATAAGGCAAATGAGGGGGCTATTCGTAGTCAACTTCATGGATTTTTGCCATGGAAACTAAGCTGTCACACGATTCTGTTGGTGGCCAATTGTAAGCGGAAAGCTTTCTCATACCCAAGTGATCGTTGAAAATTGAAACCACTGAGCCATGTGAGATGCCTATGTCTTTCAGAATCTATCGCATGTTCAATCTCCAATTGGTGTAGAGACCTCAAGTGGGCGTCCAGAACGTTGGGCATCTTCCGTGTTTGTAAGGCCACAACGAAAGTCAGAAAACCACTTTTTTTACCATTGAAATCGATGGTTCAGGTTCTCCATAGTATTTATCAAGCTTTTTCTTGGTTGATTGACAGCTTTTTCGCTAAAAATAATGTTTAATAAGCACTGGAAATTCACTTTCTTCGATTTTAAAAAAAATCCACGAGGTTGTATGTTTTGAACAGCTGTTAAACGCAAAGTAAATGACGAAACTTGCTTTAAATTTGACAGTAGTCTATTACAGGTGATACTTGATGGGGCAGTGTTGCATTTTATATAACTACGAGGGAAGTTCGAAAAGTCACATACTTATTTACCCGCCCTCTTATGTAGGTCATCCTAAAATCTGACTAGAATATTGATGAGGAATTTTTGTTTTAATTTTTACGGTTGAGGTCAAAAGGGGAAAGTCCTACCAATACTCCCTGGAGTGAAAACCATAAATTTTAAATATATTTTCCCTGGGCTAAATAAATGATAGGGTACCTTTAGAGGGCGGATCAATACGCCCTCTATCATAATTTAGGTGTAGGTCATCCAAAAATTAGACTAGAAATCTGATGAGCAATCTTGAATTTAACTTGTTTTTGGTATTTGTGTTAAGTTTTGGGCTTTGGTGTGTTCTGACATACACAGTAAAATTTGATGGTCAACATTTTTGTAGAACATTTCATTCCCGGCCTCCACTTTCCCAGGGGTGTTTTTTTTACGATTTGTTAGAATAGAGCCAAAAATTAACCTTTGTGTGGAGGACTTAGAGGGTTAATATGTCACACAAAAATATTTGCGTTAATATTGTTTACAAACCCTGCGGGAAAAGAACCTATACCAGGACACGTCACATGACCGGTTCATTGTGATAGGAACCGGTCACGGGACCGATCACTTTAACATGGGCTTGTCCTAGGAGGGGGTCAATTCCCCTCTGTGACATGTCTTAAACCGGTCACGTGATATGTACTTTAGGAACCGGTGCTCTATTCACCTATCTCGTGATATGTTTTTTCGGAACCGGTTCAGTTTTCACCTATCCCGGGACAGGTCCCAATCCCCAAAAAACCCCTTTTATCCCGCAGGGATGTTACTAAATATACTCTTTACCTCACCGACACACTTATATTTTTTTTGTCTCCTCTACCAGAAGCCATTGTCACAACCGCGTAATTTTATTTAGGGTCCGCCAAATAACTTTTTTTTTTTGAAAATGCTATAAAAAAAAACTACTGAATATTTTCTCAAATTTCTTTTTATTTGAAAGTACAATCCTTCCGGTTAATAATGGAAAATAATTTCATTCAAATGGCTGCCTAGGCTGGCCATGCAGTAGCCTGCACGATCGGTCCAATTTTTAAGCACATTATCGATTGTGTGCAGCTGTATTTCACCAATGGCTTCACGAATATTGTCCTTTAAAGCGTCAATTGTCTCTGGCTTGTCGGCGTAACACTTATCTTTGACGGCACCTTACAAATAATAGTCCAACGGTGTCAAATCGCAGCTCCGAGGTAGCCAAACTAAATTCAGGTTTACAATTTTCTAAATATTTTGAAATAATTCCCAGAGAAATTTTAACCCCTGTTGCCTTTTTTTTTTATTCAGATTAGAATTTATTTAGACTTAATACTACAATTTTTGTTAACCTAATAAAACACAGCAAATTTACTAAAATTCTTGCTAAATTTATTGCAAATAAATAAAATTTACTGGGAAATTTAAACATTATAAAAAATATTAACAACAACAAAAATGTTACTTAAACAACATCATCATTATTTTGGCATAAAACATTAATTTCAATTAGACAAAATATTAGATAAATACATTTAAAGTAATTTGTTTATTACACACTTTTGTTACCTTAAAGCTTGATTTATAAAAGCGGCAACCTTTAATTTGGCAACATTCATTTCCACCGTATCGCTGAGGTTTATTGAACCTAAATCCTCAACATGACTATAGTCTGAATGGGAAGAGAGGGAGAAGAAAGGGAGTGAGTTTATTAATGATAATGTTACAAAATTTTAAACATAAAATATAATTAAAAAAAGCACTGTCTTTTCTAATGAAATATATAAAAAATGTAATTGTAATGTCTGTGCTAATAAGGCAACACACACTAACACACACACACACACATACACACCTTTTAAAAATAAAACATTGTGTCCATATTGTACACCAACAGCACGCCAGGGATCCAACAGGCCGTGAGTAAAAATAACACGTTGGGAAACATCAGACAAACCACCAAAAATTTGGTTTATTTTTAAAGCATTTTTATGCATTTGTTGTAATGTTAGACGTGTCAGCGGAGGTGGTATTTTGCCATGACCCACATTAACATTATCATAAAGAACCACCTCCCCAAAAACATCCTGACATAATTCTTGAAAATATGTTAAAGAAATTTGTCCGCCAAATAGAGATGATGATGATGATGATGATGTTGAAAATCTACCATATAACGTAGTATTTGTTGTGGAAAACCAACCAAATTCCTGGCAAGTTTGATAAAACCAAGGACGAGCTAAAGGAAATTTTGTGTTTAAAAAATTTGTAACCTTCTGATTTATAAAGATGCCAGCAAAGTAAAATTTCTGTGTTGTATGTTATGTGTGTTGTTTTGTAAAAAAAAAAAAAAACAAAAAAAATACATGTAAAACACGGAAATTTAATTTTGTGTCATCTTTGGGAATCAGGTGCTGTAGAGGGGGGGTGAATAAATAAATACTTATTACTGTAATAATTTTGAAAAAATTTCAATGTTCAACTTACTACCGGTTTGTAAATCATTTACATTTGTAAATATTGCCTTCATGCCTTCATAAGAAAAATCTAAACACCATTCTTCATAAATTTTAAACACATCGTTTGGTGAAAATATTTGTGATAAATATTTTATTAATGCTTCTGTGGGATTTCTATCCATTGTTATAAAACTTAAACAAAATTGTGGTATCATGGAACTGTTTGAAATGGCAGAATTAACAATTTAAATGAATTGAATAATAAAAATTTTGTTTTTTGTTTTTACCTATAACTTTGCACCAAGCCAGCAAAATAATTGCCTAAACCGTTGAAAAATGCTTGTGTGTCCTTTGGATTTGATACATCAAAATTATCACAAATATTTAAACGTTCAAGCAATTTATTGTATTTTTTAGATCGCAGCAATTGCAATAGACCTTGGAAGGCTTGCTCTAAATTTTGAGCACAATTTGCTCCACCTTTTTGTTGTATCGAAGACATAGTAAGACGCATATAATCTGAAAGAATATTTTAAGTTCCTTTCAAAAAATAGATTTAAGAATTTCATGTTCTAATTTGTATGGCTGCGAATTGTGTTGCTAAAAAATTTTTATTTGACTTTACTTTGGGCCGAAACGCAAAAGTAACTTAAAGTAGTATTTTTTTTTCAGTATGAATATTCATTTAAAATAGTTTGTAGTTTAAATCAACTGAAAATGTAATTAAAAATAAATGAAAAATTATTTAAAAACCGGTTTACTAACTTTTCATTTAAATCAAAAGAACTTTTTATTTATTTTAAAATGTAAATTAAAGTAAATGATTTTTCATTTATTTTAACAAACTTAACCCGAAATCCGAAAAATCTAAAGATAATTACTTTATTTATTTTCTTTAACTGTCAACTACTAAACTACATTAACGATTTTTCATTAATTTTCTTTATTTTAAATTCTTTCAAAATATTTTTACCATAACTGACTGTAGTTTATTAAAAAATTATTCGTACATTTGTTTTTAGTCGATTGATTAAATCAAATCCAAAAAAAAAACATTTTTTTTAACACTTTTTTACATTTATTTATATAATTAATTACATATAAATACGGATTTTCTGTTACAGTTAAAATATTAATTCAAAATGTTTTGTTAAAAAAAAATGTTTTTATTTTTTATAGTTAAGTGAAAAGTCGTTTATTTTTACCGACTTTGTAGTTAATTTTAATGACATAAACGAATTAATTTATTTGTTACAGATTTTGTAGTTAATTTTTAGTCGATTGATTAAATCAAATCCAAAAAAAAACATTTTTTTAACACTTTTTTACATTTATTTAAATAATTAATAACATATAAATACGGATTTTCAGTTACAGTTAATATATTGATTCAAAATGTTCTGTTAAAAAAAAAATGTTTTTATTTTTTATAGTTAAGTGAAAAGTCGTTTATTTTTATAAACTTTGTAGTTAATTTTAATGACATAAACGAATTATCATTTATTTTTTACAGATTTTGTAGTTAATTTTTAGACAATTAAAAAAACGTAAAAAAGGTTAATTTGTAGACAGTTAAAAAACGTAATAAAAGTAAAATCATTACTTTTCTTCAGATTTTTTAGTTAATTATGTAGAAGACAGCGGAAAAAAAATAAATTAAGGCAACAATTTTTGATTTTACGGATTTGTGGTTATTTTGTTAACAGTTAAAACAAATAAAAAACCATTTATTATTTAAGAATAGCGTAAGTTAATTTATTAACATTTAAAAAGAAATGAAAATTTATGATAATTTAAATGAAAAGTTAGTACACTGATTTTGAAGTTATGTTTCATTAAACATCATAATTATAATTTTATTGCAAAAAATTTCACCTTCGGGACAAAACTCACATAAACTTGTATCTATATGGATAACATTATGTCAAAATAGATCTAAATATATATAATAATATCTAATTAATTTCAAATCGATGAAGGAAAAATTCGGATAAAATTTCATCTAATTTTATCGAATTTATGCATCAAATTACATCTTATTTAATACAATGATGTACAATTAGATGCTCTAATTTTTCGGATCAAAGACTATCTCGTCATACATTGGGTTATATCCAATTCAATATAACTTCATATTGCCCCATATATATTTTTTTTTTTTACTTTCTCATGTAAAAATTAAAATGTACATGAACATACATGGGCTTACATATGGTCATACATGGCCATATATGTCCATGCATGAGTCAATATATGACCATACAAGACCTCTTATATGACCATATATCTTCGGATCAGAAATTTGAAGGTATATGGCCGTATATGATCATATATGCTTATATATTATTCATGTATGCTCATATATGATCATGTATGACCATATACGGCCATATTGCCTCAAGTTTTGGATCCGAAGATATATGGTCATATATGACATAATGTACGGTCATATATTAAAACATGCATGCACGTATATGACCACTTATTCCCATATATGATCATGTATATTAATATATATTTCGATTTTTACATGGATTGGTACGTATTTTTTAACTGTTTAACAGCAGACAAATAACTACTTATTTTGGTAACTAATTATTTTTTATATTTTTGTTATGCAGCGGCTAAGCAGGTGCACAAGTTGTGTGTATTTTTTCAAGTAAAAACAACTTCTTACAAAACTTACCTCGTCCAATAAAATTAATCAGTTTTTACATCGAATTCTATGTAGTATACCCTAATTATACTACTTATTATTTAGATATTAGTAATGAGTACCCATTATTAAGACTTTGTTAGGAATTTTATAATTTCGTTAAATGAAAAAAAATAATTTCTTACCATAAAAATCCATTTTTGCCTTTAGGGGCGCACTAGAAGCCCAGGCAGCTTTAGCCGTTTGGGGATATAATTTCATAAACCATGCTGCCATACTACCAGAATACGAACCACCGACTAAAATAACTTTAGCATCTTGCAAAACAATATCTTGAGATTTTTGATAATCTATGAAATATTTCAGATCTTCTAAGGATTGTAAAACATTTAAGAATTTTAAGTTATCAGAGGAAAAATTACTAGAAAGAGATAAATATATATTTTTTTAATACCAAAATCGTAATATGAAATATGAATAACAAAAAAAAAGCTTTCAAAATGTTCAAAAAAATGAATATATTTTTAAATCATATGTTTTTGACATTGATAGATTTTTTCTCTTCGAAATATTGACTATCAGTCATTATCATACTTCGGCGAACTAAAACTAGTCGTTTAACGCTTGAACAACGTTGAGATAAATTGCAAACTTATTTCCAAAGTCAAAAATATTTGTTAGCTTCTGATTAACAGTTATTTTTGTAGTAAATAATAGTTGTTTTAATTGTAATAACAATTATTTTTTATTGAAAATTACAAAAGAACTAACAAAAAGTACGATATTTCATAACTGTTGTTTTAAACAGTTATTTTTAATATTATAATAAACAACTATAAAAACAGTATTCTTGTTATAATTAATTTTGCTAGTTATTTAACAAACAAGAAGAAGATATTTTTCTAAAAAATTAGACTTGTCTAGTTTTTGTCTTTTTCTGTGGGCAACAAAAAATTTCGTTGGCTGTTTAAAAAGTCTCATTTAGTTTATATTTGCCATTATTGATATATTCTTGTTGGAGGAAAAAATATTAGAATGCTTTATTGTAAAGGCTTCATTAGTCTTTCTGTTCTGTGCGTTTCTGTAACGTCCCGTGCCGGATGACCCTTTTGTGTAGTTAGTCTTTCCGTAACAACATGTCAGCTGATTTGGCTAATTGTTTCTAGTCATTGTTTAATTATTTCTAGATAAGGCCATTTCCAGGAACTAAAATTATTAATTTATTGTCATTCGACTCAAAATATGTTTTATTCTTTGATCATTTTTATAAATTATCTTTACAAATTTAAAAAAAAAAAAAATTTTATCTTTTTAATTTTTTGTTACCTAGAGTAATGTTGTTCGTGAACAAACTAGTTCAATCTAACGAAAGCCCTAGTTAAGTTTAATCGTTCATTTTATTATCTTTCTACGGGGACAATTTAATTTCTTTTTCAAATTTTTTTTTAACAAATTTAAATATTTGTATTCAAAGTTTAACAAAGTAAATAAAATTATTTTAAAATATTTTTTTCACAAAACATTTTTGTATTTTTTTTTTTGTATCTTTGTTTACTAGAGGCAACGAAAAAAGAACAATATGAATAAATTTTTTAGTGAAAAAACTTATCCAAGTCGATTAAATTGAGAGAGCGAACTAGTTCTTTACAATAAATTAAACTAGAAAGAAAGCTCGTCAAAATGAACTACTCTAGTTCATGTGAAATCAGCTGTTCTTAGCTGTCACTTAACATAGTACAGAAAATTCTGTTTTTAATAGGTTGGTACGGACCGTAACATTAAGTTACAGACAAACTATCGACGCACACGTTTTTTCATAAACCAAAAAGAAATCAGCTGATTCGTCATGGAACGTTACGTGCATACTAATTCTGCCTTAACTCCATAATGCATAATAACGCAATAACTAGAGCACCGTTTGGAATTCAGATTTAAAAATTTAGGATTAAGTAGTTACAATAAAACAAAAATGTGTTTTTTTTTTTCCTTTAAAATACCGGAAAATATTTACCCTCAAAAAAAGTAGTTTTTAACAATTTTTGCCAATTGTTTCAAAATGTTTGTAGTAAAATCTTGTTAGTTCTTTTAACAAAATTTTCAGGTATTTTTACTGCATTTCTTTGTTGCTTTTTTAATGATAAATATTTTTGGCTTCTTTTTACCTGTCATTTTCCGTAGATTTTATCAACAAACATTTTTGAGTTTATAAAATTAATATGAATTGAAGTTTAATTTACAGTTTAAAATTAATTCATTATTGCGAGTGAAATATTTTAAGCTTCGTCAAATCTGATATGATTTTTAAAATAGTTTTTCTTACCTTTTTGGTTGACTTTTACCATAATAACGGTGTTCTGTATAAAACATAAGACCTTCATGTTGTTTGGCCATATCATAAAAATGTCCACCTTGTAGCGTATAAGAAGAAATTTCCCATTCACCACCAATAAATAGAAAAATTGGACCACCAGAATGATAACAAGTAAGAGCGGCTAAATTCGGCTATGCCGAATCTTATATACCCTTCACCATGGTATTCTGAAGGAGATGAATACATCGTTGGAATCTACTACCTCATAGCTCTCCACAAACAAGCGGTATCCCCATTTATTTTTTCTTAAATGTCCAAAAATTTTAATCCAAAATAATATGTCATGTAAAATCTCAAATTTATATTTTTCCATATGTTTCAGCGCTTTTCTTGTCAAATTTGGCATTTTCTAGGCAAAAAAAAGTTGGCGACACTACTATTTATTTTTTATTTATATCATTCACAATAGTTGTGAAACGTATTTAACCTACGTATTTATCTTCACACTCTTATTAAACAAAGGGATTTTACTGGAAAAATTAGAGGTAGTCCTGGTTTTTTGCTAATATCTCAGCCATTTATTAACCGATCTGTCTGATTTTTAATAGCAAACAGAAATGGATCACATGTAACAGAAATAAAAAAGAATCAAGTCCTCATCATGTCTGGGTTCTTCGGAAAACCCATTTCAACACACAGACGGACAGACGGACAGACGGACAGACGGACAGACGGACAGACGGACATCGTTAAATCAACTTCGCTCTTCATATGGACCCAGAATATATATACTTTATAGGGTCTAAGATCAATATTGTAGAAATTACAAACGGAATGACAAACTTATATATACCCTTCCACCTATGGTGAAGGGTATAAAAATGATCATTTACAAAGTAACGCTAAATTAAAGAAAATTTTTTAATACACTTAAAAAATATTTCATTACATTAAAGTGGAAATCACAAATAAAAAGCTTCATAGCTGAGTGCAAATGCGATCGTACATATATGTACAATATATACTCGCATATGGATATAGCTGAACATATATGTTCATATATTTTTATGTAGTTTAATACATTACCATATATGATCTCATAAGACTTCGGATCCGAGCATATATTAACACTATACACAATCATAAACCCTCAAAATTCACATCCCAATAAATATGGTCATATATGAGACCATAAATGGTAATATATTGAATTCTGTATGGTCTTATACGATCATATATCACCATATATGATCAGATATAATACCATATAAGGTCATATACGAACCCATATATGATCATATAAAACTATATATGAGAAGCTTTACCCATAAATGATCATATACAACCCATATATGCACATATAATTTCTTATACCATTCCATTTTCACCTGGGTATCTAGCATTTATAAAAAACTTGTAAATTTTATCAATGAAACTTTTTCATAACAATAAAGAATATTTTTTAAAAAAATGTCTTAATTTAATTTATTTACTTAAATAGTTTTATGCTCTACATTTCAATGAAACTTCATTTATTTTATACACCCAATTAAAAGTTTCTCTATCTTACCATCATCCATGTCTCATGGTTATCTTCATCAAAATTATCTAATTTTTGTTCCAACCAATTTTCCTTTACCTCCACATGATATTTTGTATTATTGTCACTTAACACTGGTGGTTCAAGTAATAATGTTTGAAAAACTTTTTCATATGGATTTAGTTTTTGTACAAAACTTACACCAATATTAAATTGATTAAACAATTGTAAAGCAACAGAATATAATGCTATAAGCTTCAGCATGATGAATACAAATGAATAATTTCATATTTTAAAATTAAATGTATTTATTGAAAAATTTATGCGGAAATATTGTGGAGGAAATTAAAAAAAAATTAAACCCCTATGGCAAAAAAAAAGAGGTAAATATATAGATAAACATTATAAATAAACGTCAACAGAGAAAAAATCAATGAAACTCAGTTAAATTAAAAAAATATACTTCAAACATTTTATAAATAAATATATTAAACCTTCTAAAGAGCAAGGCTGTCTTTAGGCACTACTTATCTTTACACAAAAAAAATAAATAAAAATAGTTGTAAAATCAAGCAGAAACAACATTAAATTAAATAGCAACAGCTTCGAAGTCAAACTACGTTAGTTTTTTATACCCTACACCACATCGTGGTCAATTTTATTTTAAATTCTGCTTATGTTTGTAACTACCAAAAATATCAGACTTAGACCCCTTTATATTGACTCAGTTGTAATCTTAGTATTTAAACTACAGGTTGCAAATATTAAGATTTTTGTACTTAATACATGTGTTTTAATTGGTCAAAAAACGAACCGCATTAAATTTGGTTGAACTCAGTTCATACTCAGACCTACCTGCCCACACCCAAAAAACTGTATCAGTTGTGGCCACCGAATTACGAGTTACGACAACTATCTTTATATTAAATTATATTTTTAGTTGTTAAAGCCAATATCCAATATTGTCTAATTTAATATTTATATTCCACATAAATATTATTACGTTCCACAAAATTTTATTAACAAAAAAAATAATTTTTTAGTTTTTTTCCGGTATCGAACCTGGGCATTCAGATACATAGTTCACACCCCTGCTTACTGCAACACAATTTAATTTAATTTTCTTTGATATATTTGTTATTTAAACATTTAAACATTTGGATATTTTATATTAATTAAAAAAATATACTTTTTTTTAAATGTTTGTCTTTACCGGGATTTGAACTAGGAAATTAGGAATAATAGGCTAGCTCTCTACCCACTAGCCCACAAACACTTATAAATTTTAATGAATAATTTTGAATTTAAATAATATTTTAGGAAAATAAATTCGTTTACAAATATCAATCTTTAGTGTGTTCTATAATCAATACAATCCACAATTCGGTTGGTTCAACTGAAATACTAATTTAATGATATATTTGATCAGGATAACAGTATTTGTAGTACCCACTTTCGAATATTGACAATTTATTAATAAATTTGTTAGATTGTACTAATTTTCCAGAACATACTTCAAATAAATGGTTGCTTCTACGCTACACAATTTCTAAACGAATTTTATTTGTAAAGTTGATTGGAAATACCAATAATAGGAAATTAGTATACTTTTTTTGATTCCTTTTCCATATTTTTGGTATAATAATGTATTATAGGTTATTCCAAATAAAATAAAATTATTATAAATAAATATTAATGGTTTTGATCGAATTGTTACCGATCTTTTCTCTGGGTGCATATAAAGTTATTTTCTGAATTGGTCTTAAATAGTATTAAGACACACAAAACTATAGATATCTGGTTAAAATTTGATTTGCCTTTTAATTAAAGGAAAATCGGATCATATTTAGACCTAGTCCCCATAAAAACCCGACTACCCGATATATGTTTAACTGAACTTCTTCGGCAATACCATTCAAGAAGTTCGGACCGCTTCCGAAATTATTTGGTGTAGTCGTCAACCGATTTTAATATTTTTTACTAGTTTTTTTATTTTTATTTATTTATTTATTTTCTATTTATATTTATTTATTTTTTATTTATATTATTCATATAATTACAAATTGTGGCGAAAACAGACCAGAACCTTTGGAGGGAATCGAACCCACGACCCCCGTACTGATAAGCTAACACGCTACCAACTAGCCTACCGGGGCATTTATGAAAATATTGAAATATATATAAACGTATATGATCATACATGGGCATACATGATCATATAGGTATATGCGTAGTCCAATATATGACCATATAAGTACCCACATATGAACATATATTTTCGAAGCCGAATTTTGACGGGTGTATAACCGTATATGGTCATATATGAACGTATACACTTATATATAATTCATATTTGCCCATATATGGTCATATATGACCACATATGACCAAATAACCTCAAATTTCCGATTCGAAGATATATGAAAATATATGTGATCATGTATGTCATATAGTGAACTGTGCATGGACCTATATGATCTTGTATGCACATGCATAATCATATCTCAGCCAATGTATGATCATGTATATTCGTTATTTAAAAAAATACTTTTTAAACTTTTCAACCGATTTTAAAAATTTTAGCATATGAGTCATTCCATGTTAGACCATACGATTTTTGCTAAAAATTGACTTTGATGTCTCCGATGTCTTGCAAAATTTTAGTACGTATTCTTCCTTAAAAAATATTTTACGCGTATTTCCAGAAAAAAATTAAAATTTTTTTAAAAAGTTATGTACATATGAAAATCGTCAAAATCGTGAAAAATCTTCCGACATGACAACTTTTAATCTAATGTTTCGCAAAAACTTGTGGATGGATTTCGACAATTTTCAAATGCACATAACTTTAAAAAAAAAAATAATTTTTTTTTTCTGGAAACACGTGTGAAATATTTTTTAATGTTTAATACGTCTGCCTTATTTAAAGTAAATCGGAAGAGGTGTTGTAAAAAAAGTTGTTTGGTCTGACATGGAATGACTCATATTCGTATTCAGCGCACCAAAATTAAATAAAAAAGATAAGAAATTTCAACTGTGATTTAAATGCGACAACGAAATACTTTAGTCAATATTCAACTTATATTTTTCCCAATTTGAAATATTTTCCAAAATTTTCTGCAATTTTTAAAATTCGACCCACTCTACTGTCCTACAATATGAGAACTTTTTAAAGCATACAAATTTTTTAATTTTTTTTATATAAATATTTTACCAATGAAATTAAGAAAATTTTCAAGTAAAAGGGCTGCTTTACAAAGTAACCCTCAAATTTTTAATGAAAAGCTACACAGCGACAAAATCATAGTTAAATTAAATTATTACATCATATTTAATAAAGCATCTTAGTTTCTCTGTAAATATAATACGAATCTTCTTAAAGTAAATATGAATTAAGTTAAAATTATTTTTTTCATATTAAAAACAATATTTAAAAAATTTAGATGGCTTATGAAAAATAATTACAAATATATTAGAATTAAAAGCAAAAAAAAAAAATTTAGTGTAATTTCAAAGATATTTACATTTAATTTAATGTTGTTTCTACTTGATTTTAAATTTTATTGACACTTTTTCACTGAGATTATTAATCAAAATTTCTATGGAAAAAAAATTCTCAAAAAATATATCAGATTTTTATAAAAAAAAATTTTAAATGTTCCCGCTTTTTTAATAAAATAAAGCAACCCTTTTTAAAACCTCTTTTAATATAAATATATCTCTCTTTTTCTCATTTTTAAAAAAATTCTATGTTTTTTTAACTTAAGCTTTTTTGTTACTCTCAAAAGCTTTTTTTAAAAAAAAAACTCATTAATGGATTGTAGGGTAGATTTTTAATTCCAAAAAGGATACTACTACAAGTTGTATTACACACACACAAAAAAAAAACACTCAAAAGTTTTTGCAGTATGTAGCAACTTAATGGTCTCCTGTTGCTCAAAAACTAACAGGTGGATACGTCATAACTGTTATTGTAGCTTAACATGATATAAAAAGATTAAAAAACATGTAAAACCCTACCAGGAAACAAAGACAAAATGACTCTTCAACTATTCTAAGGAAAAAAACTATGACTAAAAATAAAGGAAAACCATCTTAGAGAAATACTTTTAAGAACAATTGCAAACATTATATAAAGGAAAGGATATAAAGTACCTTAGAGTAATAAAACAAATTACATAAATAAATATGTATAAATGTTATGTAAATAAATGTTGAATGCTAATGAATATTAAGAAAAGAAAAATGTTTGGTTTAAAAATATTATATAGATGTATGTACATAAAGGGGTATGAGTATTTATGCATGAGTATGAATTTAAGCAAGAGCTTATGGATGTGCAATAGAGTGGACCGAATATGAAATTTTATTTCGAATCTCATGTTCTATGACAGCAAAGAAGTTTTGGAAAAATTTTCCAAATCAAAGAAAAATATAATTTGAACATCAGTTTGTAAATAATTTTTAATAATTAATAATAATGCCAATATTTTTTTAAATCGCTTGAAGAGTTTTCAAAATATGGGAACTCCGTTTTTGATAAAAAGGGTGTAACGAGAGATTTTTTAATAAGATCCCAAAAAATATTTAGGGTCACTTCTTTCTTAAATGATTTTATTTGCATAAAAGGCTTTTTTGAATTTTGTTTTAACAAAAAAATTATCTTTTTTATGTAAAAATCAAAATAAATTTTTTTTCAAAAAATTCTTTTCGGAAATTTCCCGACATTTGTTTTATTCAAAACACATTTTTATGCCTATTTAAATTCAAAATATTTTTTATAATGCATTTTATACTTTTCGCCCAACGGGCCTTAGCTTACGAGATAAATCGATTTACCCATATTTAATACAATTTCGTATAAAATTGCATTTTTAATCGCAATTTAATGCAATTAGGCTTCTTTTCATCCTTCGTACACAGATAAAACAGATTCATCCTGACAACCGAATTTGTAGCCAATCGAATGGTTCGGTTGTGGTAACCGAATTTTACGGTTGTAACAACTGAAAACCAATTTAGACATGAGAAATTTGACTGTGAGAACACTATTTCGGTTGCTTCAATAACAATTTGGTTGACACAACTAAGAAATTCGGTTGCTGCTACTGAACCATTCGATTGGCAACAAATTCGGTTGTCAGCACGAATCTGTTTTCTGAGTGTAATTTAGTTTACGAGTTGAATCAAATTAAATGGAATTTTTAAATAAAAGTTCTTATAAAATTACTTTTTTGCACGAAAATAAGAAACATTTAAATTAAATTTAGAAATAAGAAACATTTTTTAAAATTTTTTAAAAATCCATTTTTGGTCCTACAGGGCAAGATTTCTAATATTTAAGATGAGTCTTATTTTGTTTTGCAAAGCTCAGCGTAAGTTGCTGTAAACTTCAAAAAACTCTTAAAGTAGCTGCTTAATTTCAATGGCTATCTACTGGAAAATTGTACAGTCAGAGACTAATGACGGTAAAATTATTTTGAATTGCAGTTAAAATAGGGTACATTGCAATTTGAGTTGACGTTAACTACCATTGCAGTTATTTTTAACTGTTGGTGTAGTTAAAATAACTGCAATATCAGTTAATTTCAAATGCAATTGCACTGTACACTTTTAACTGCATTACAGTTAATTTTTACGATGTAATGGTTTTAGTGTACGGAGGAAAAAAATTTGGAAAACAGATTTAGGATCGGGAGATTTTTACAATTTCATTTTAATTAAAGTGTATCATATGCAGATTATTTTCTGAAACCTCAGAGCAACGATCAAACGCACAATTTTCATTAAAAACAAAGGTGAAATATTTAAAAAAAAAAACTTTTCTAGCGATTTCAGAAATTTTGCAATTTTGTGTTTAGCGTTTCAAAATTATATAAAAATAATATTTAATACAATATTAATTAATTATGTATTAGATATTTTTTCCAATGTTTCGGAACACGTAAACTACAAACGCTTACCGAAAACGGCTGTTTCACAAAACTTTTTGTTCACCAGTTCGTCATATTTTTTACAAAACTTTTCTGCTTTTTTTGAATTGAAATTAATTCATATTCGGCCCACTCTAATAGAAAGAAGTGTGTGTGTGTGAGTGTTAAGGTTTATATACGCCTTGACATCGAAGCATATTCATCTTATAGCGTTTTTTTTTGTCTTCTGTTTTTTGTAAACACCAACTGTTACTTTCCAAATGGGGGAAAATGATAATAAATTAACCCGATTTAAGATTTTGTGTTACAAAAATTTAAAATTTTTAAAGTTGATACACACATACACATAGGAAACAGATTCATTGTGACAACCAAATTGTTTGGTCGCAGCAACCCAATTATTTGATTGTCGCAACTAAATGTATTCTTGGGTCAATTGAAAAATTATTTTGTCCCTGAAATTCCGAATTTCTGTCGCCACATCCAAAAATATTGATGACCACAACCGAACCATGCGTTTGGCAAAAAAAATTCGGTAATCACAATAAATCTGTTTTCTCTGTGTACTCTTCACTTCCTAACAGACCTGGGTGATCTCAATTACATTTTGTAATTAGAACACCTGACCCACAACCGGTGCAAATAGTACCAGTCTAAAAGGACTTAGAATGTGACCTGTCCCATGACTGCTAACAACAGAACCGGTGTGAAAGTACATCCCAGTGACTGGTGAAATAGGACAGTCTGAAAATTCCAACACTTTGATCCCGTGATCGGTGAAAACAGCACAAAATATATTATTTGACTGGTGAAAACGGATCATATATCTCGAAAACCTAGCATAGGGCAAATTTTTAAGTAGAGTACTAAACACACACAAATAATTAAGTTCGGTCAGGTATGAATGAAGTTCCTAACCAAATAACCCAACAAAACATTGTTGATGGGTGCGATATTCTCATGCGTTACCTTGTAATGATAGCTCGTTACCTTTTTCATTATTTGCAAGCATAAAGTAATAAGTTACTCATTATTGATTACGTAATATATGATTTCTAAATGTAAAGTAATAATTGAAATATTTTTGAAAATCTATTTTTAGATACATTACTTTGTGTTTTTTTTTGTAAGCATAGCGGTAATGTATGTTTGTTTTGACAACACTAGCGAAAAAACGAAGCGCAACAATTCATTTAAGTTTAAAGCAATCAAATACTATATGCGTCAGTGGGTAGAGCCACATTATTTTTAATTACAAATATTGTAAATAAAATATTTGTAATAATTTTTTTTAATAAAAATTCCTCTTTTTTGAAAATCTATTTTTAGACGCATTACTTTTTCCATTCTCATAACCATATAAGTAACCCCTTACATTATCACCTCTAAAGTAATGGGTTTATACATTACTTTGAGGCTCATCGCCTGTAAAATTCATCAATGAAGTAAGGTGTAAAGTAATCCATCGGCCTCCATGGCAATACATTACTTTACCCATTATTTGATAATGTGTGGTTTTGCTGGGAATGTTAATAACAATTTTAAGAAACACCTCACATGTACATGATCATACATAGGTTTGTATATGATCATACATGGGCTTGTATATGATCATACATGGGCATACATGGTCATTGACGTCAATGCATGGTTCAATATATGACCAAACATTATCTCATATATGACCATATATCTTCGGATATGAAATTTCAGGTTATCTGATCATATATGAGCATACATGAATAATTTATGGGCATATATGATCATATATGACCATATACGGCCATATACCCTCAAATTTCGGATATGAAGATATATGGTCTTATATGTATGAGATCATGTATGGCCATATATTTAACCATGCATGGACGTGTATGACTATGTTTGATCACGTATGATCATATACAGGAACATGTATGTAAGTTCATATAAATTTCCATTTTTAAAAAGACTTCATCATATTTATAAAGTTTTGACTTATACGAAAATCTATAAATCTATTCATCACATGTGTTTATGAAGGTTTTCATAAATATACTAAAGCTTTTCCTTTAAGTAAGCTCCCAAAAAAAAAAATCGATTTTCTTTACTTCATTTTAATCTTCAAATTCCTATGATAACACAAAAAACTTGACACGTTGATCTTGGATTTCTTCGGCGTGACCTTAATATCAATTTCTTTTAACTTTTAGGTTTTTTTTGTTTAATGTTACCTTGATGTTTGTGTTATATTTTTTTTTAGTAGCTTTTAAGTAACACAGTTTAAGAGGTCTTATAAATAATCCAACCAATGTCGTATTTTGTTATTATATTCTATGGTTTGGTGTTAGTGATGTCAGGGTTGCCAGTTTTATTAAGTGTCTAATGTAGAAACATTTTTATTTCATTTTATAGTTGTTTATAACTGTTTGTTGTAGTATTTTTAAGTCAGTCTAGGTATATTAGGGTGACAGTATGTTGTAATTTTTTTTTAATTTTCAAGAATTGCCGGGGAATAATTTGGTGACAATGGTTGCTAAATATCTATGCTGAAATTCAGAACAAATCGGACAATGTTAACACCCAGGTCTAAAGTTCGATTTGAAGAAATTGAAAGAAAACGTAATTTTTTAATTCAGCATCCTGATACAGATATTTCGAGGTATCTTTTAGCTCATTAACCCATTACGGATCTTGAGATTTTTTCTACGAATTTGGTACCAAATTTTATTGGTGAAGGTTACGTAAGAAGTCCCGAATTTAAATCCATTGAAAAATGAAATTTTTTTAATTTTTTTGGTTGGAACGGGCTTGTAAAAGAGGGAGGATTAGTTAAACAATTTTTAGGCTCTACCTCCACAATATGGACTACACTCAGAAAAAAAGTTAGTAGAAAAATTTGTAAACGGTTTTTAATCCCACTTTACTATTTTTGTACTGATTTTTAGTAAAAAAATTTTATTTTGTAAATGTTTTTGCTATTTATATTTTACAAATTACAGAATATTTACAAATTTTTGTTGCTAATTTCAGGAATCATTTTACAAATTCTTGAAAACCGATTTGCTAAAATTAGCAAAAAAAATTTACTAATTTTGAAAAAGTGAATATTGAAGGAAATGTTATTTATAATAATTAAAACTTATACATACAAACTTAAATGGCATTAAAATGTTACATAGGATGAAAATAGGGTTGGGAAGTGAAGATACTTTTCACAACCGACTCATGTCCAAAAAATGGACATCCACTTAAAATAGCACCAAACATCTTTTAGTTCTGAAAATCAGCCCTTAAAACAATTAAAATTTGACCTTGAAATCCAAAAAAATTTCCAAAACTATAATTCAGAACAAAAATTAGCAAATTTATGTTTTTATTATTTTTTAAGCCTTTGATTTTTTTTTTTTTAATTTTATCTAAAATATTTTTTAAAAAAATAAATAAAATAAAAAAAAGTTGCTCGATAAAAAAAAATTGTATATTGGAATTTGCAAGGCAATTTTAAAGGAAATTAGCATCTTTAAAATGTAACAAGTGTACACTTACAATATTATTTCGTTTAAAACAACTTAAAATACATATTAAATTAATCGAGCGCCCCGATATGTTAGTTGGTAGCGTGCTAGCTTATCAGTGCGGGGGTCGTGGGTTCGATTCCCACCAGAGGCTCCGGTCTGTTTTCGCTACAACGAGCCGATGGTCTTTGTTGGTAGGTATTAAGGTATTAATATATAATTTGTAATTATATGATTAATATAAATATAAAATAAAATAAAATATTAAATTAATCGAAAATACAGTCAAAAAAAGGATTACTGGTTTTTCATTATTTTCAACCCATTTTGTTGTTTATTTTTAATCATATTTTTATAACCAACAAAAGTAGTAAAAACAATAGAAAGTCGTTTTAAATAACATTAATTTTTTTACTGACAAAAAGTTAGAAAAAACTACTTTTGTGGTTTGTTTTTCCAATTGAATTTTTTTATTTGATGTATATATTTTTATTTTCTATGTGTGTAGGTTATCTATATTTTAATAATTTCTTGTAATTTTTATTCAAATAATTTTGTATATAAACAAACTATTTTGGTAAAAAAAAAAAACAAAAAAGAATTATAAGAATTTCAATTTTTAGAAACAGAAAACATAAAATTTTAGATTTAACAGAAAATATCAACTCCTACTGAATGTCTGTAAATTTTTATAGTTTGTTTTTTAAATGACTGATTCAAATAGTTAAAAAATATATTTCTATGAATTTCAATTGATTCTTCATTTAAAAACAAACTTACTTTTTAAATAAACTACAGTCGGTAACGGAAAATATATTGTGAGTGTATCTAAAAATAATTAAGTTAATCTGTGAATTTAAATATTATTTTTAAAAAATTAAAATTTTGCTATGTTTTACAATTCATTGAGTTCACAGTAATTTACTAAAATTTATTAGAGCTTATTAATTTTTTATACTAATTTGGTTGTATATACGACAGAACTATACATTTTGACTGAATCCACGTGATATTATCACTGGCCGGGACTGCAATTTTTTTTCTTAGGGATATCTTAATAATTCTTAGTGCAATTTGACTTCATTTTTCATAGTCGGGATCATATGTTCCAATTCATTAAAAATGATGTGTTATAAATAGAGAATACAATTTGCCTTTTTTGCTTTAAGTACATTGAATTTTGCTTTTTTGTCCTCTCTAGTTATAATTACTTTTTTTTTATTGTTTGGGCCAAATTTTTAGATTATAAAGGGTGATTCAAGTAGAGATACTTTTTTCAATAGCCTTTTTTTTTGACAGATCACGTGTCATGCTGTCATGTTGTTTTTGCTCACCCATGTAAAAATCGAAATATATTTGAGCATACATGAGCATACATGGGCCTGTATATGATCATACATGGCCATACATGATCATATACGTCCATACATTGTTCAATATATGACCATACATGATCTCATATATGATCATATATCTTCGGATCTGAAATTTGAGGGTATATGGACGTATATGATCATATACGAGCATACATGAATAATATATGAGCATGTACGATAATATATGCACATATATCACCATATACCCTCAAATTTCGGATCCGAAGATATATGGTCATATATGAGATCATGTATGGACGTATATGACCATGTATGCCCATGTATGATCATATACAAGCCCATGTATAATCATGTATGTTCATATATATTTCGATTTTTACATGGGTAGTATTGTTTGGCATTTCATAATGGAAAGACTTACGCCTGAAAAACGTTTACAAATCGTTCAACTTTATTACGAAAATTTACGTTCTGTGAGGAATGTTTTCGAGGCAAATTTTGTTCAGCGATGAGGCCCATTTCTGGCTCAATGGGTATGTAAACAAACGAAATTGCCGCATTTGGGACGAAAAGCAACCTGAAGAGATTCAAGAACTGACACTTCATTCAGAAAAAATAACGGTTAAGTGTGGTTTGTGGGCCCGTGGAATCATCGGTCCATATTTCTTTAAAAATAATGCCGGTGCGAACGTAACCGTCAATGGCGACCGTTATCGTGCCATGATAACCGACTATTTGATGCCTGAAATTGAAGCTCGTGATCTCGGCGACATTTGGATTCAACAAGACGGTGTCACTTACCACACATCGCATCAACCAATGGATTCATTGAGAGAACACTTCGGTGAGCACATAATTTCACGTTTTGGGCCAATCGATTGGGCACCAAGATCGTGTGATATCACACCGTTAGACTTTTTCCTGTGGGGATATGTAAAGTCTAAAGTTTATGAGGACAAACCCGCTTCGATTCAGGCCTTGGAGGAAAGCATCACGCGTATCATTCGCCAGTTACCAGTCGAAATGCTCGAACGGACATCGAAAATTAGACTCAACGGATGAACCACCTGCGACGTAGCAACGGCCAACATTTGATAGACATAATCTTCAAAAAATAAATGCCAAAGAATGTTCTTTCAAATGATAATAAACAGTCCCCATTAAATTTTAATTTTCTGTGTTTTTTTTCTTTAAAAAAGTAGGGAACCTCGAAATGGATCACCCTTTATATTTTGAGCCAAGTGTCACCGTCAATCCAAGGAATTGGAAAAAATTCGTATCCCCATACAATTGGCTGTCACCCTAATGTAAGATATATATTTGAAAAAAAAAAAAAATTTTGAGGCAATGTGTTTTTTTTCTTCTTCTTCTTAAAATATAGGTTTAAACCACTACATAGACACAACATTTGGCAACACACATAAATATAAAACATTATTTGGTGTTGTTTATTTTCATTTTATATTTTTAATTGCAAGAATTTCCTTTATTCGTGTCATGTTTTCCTTTGGGGGGGAGGAGGTGTAGATGGAATTTCACGACATCCATTTATTTTACAATGTACTTTCAGTTTTTATGACACTGTAACTCAGCATGGCTGACTTTATGAGTTGTTGTTGTTGTTGTTAAAGATATATTAGCTGTTGACCACACAACAAGAATATAAAACAACACTTGATGTAGGGAAAAAGGAAACGTAGAAAACAAAAAAAAAATTGTAATTAAAATTGTGCAGAGCCCTTTAATGCATCAACAAGTTAAAAACGAAAATGTTCAAAATATTAAATTTATATAAAAAAAAATCTACACTGAAAATAAAAAGTCTAAAATTTTACAAAAATTTCGGACAAAAAAAAATCTCTTCTACACAATAAAACTAAATTTGCTACAGATTTTTTGGGTTATTTAGTTAAAAAATTTTAAAAAAAAAAAACCTAAAAAATTTTAAAGAATTTCTATATAATTCAACTAAAATTATTAATCTTTGCTTTTCAGTGTATACTAGATTTTGTGTTTCAGTTAAAAATTATCCTTTAATCTGACTTTTTTTCTCATCGCAAAAACTTTTCCCTCTCTTTTAAAGTTTTATATAATAAAAGTTAAAAAAATTGAATATAAAATAAAACTAACTAAGATTTTTTGTTTCTAGTTATTATTTTAACATTAAAAAAAACATAATTTTTCTTTTGTCTTTAAATTAGATATTTAATCTAAGCTAAGGACATTAATCACTTTACTTATACCTTCTTAAACCATTTTAAATAATTTAGCAAACTTTACACAAATATCAAAAAGAAAACGGTTAAACTTATAAAGTATTTAATAGCTATTTAAATTTTATTTTTCTTTTGCAATAAAAACTTTTTAAAAAAATTTATATATATTTTGCTCTTTTACAACTATCCCAACTATTACATGTAGGGGGATATAAGTTCCTGCATTGCAAATATGAGGCTTTTTATACCAACTGTCCAGCTTCAAAAATGGGTATATCTTATCAATAGCTGTGTTTATGAGGCAAGCTTTCAAAGTTGGCTTATGTCATTCCCATATTTGACATAAGCCCACGTTTAGTGATAACGCTTAACGTCTTTTATGACAAATTTGTATGGGAATGACAGAAGCCAACGTCAAACTTATAGCCAATATTTATTGTCCTTTATAATACGAAAATGAAACAGTTTTTTTTTTTTAATTTTTCCGAAAAGTTGGCTAAGTAGGCGTGCTGATATATTGACCTATTTAGCAGTTTATTTGCTTAAATTAACTTTTTCGACAAATCCGTTCAGATTTATCTCTTTATTTTCCGTCTTATTAATAAAAAAGAAAGGATTGAGACGCTTTATATATACTTTATGTTTTTATACCCTTCACCACAGGTGGAAGGGTATATATAAGTTTGTCATTCCGTTTGTAATTTCTACAATATTGACCTTAGACCCTATAAAGTATATATATTCTGGATCCTTATGAAGAGCGAAGTTGATTTAACGATGTCCGTCTGTCCGTCTGTGTGTTGAAATGGGTTTTCTGAAGACCTCAGACATGATGAGGACTTGATTGTTATATATTTCTGTTACATGTGATCCATTTCTGTTTGCTATTGAAAATCAGACAGATCGGTTAATAAATGGCTGAGATATTAGCAAAAAACCAGGACTACCTCTAATTTTTTCCGTAAAATCCCTTTGTTTAATATGTATGTAAAATTTTACGCATAACAAACACATCCATGTGTTAAAATTCTTTTCTTTCATTTCCACCTTTTTTACACAAACAACACACATACAAAGATTTTTCATTTAAATAAAAACTAAAAAAAATCTCTAATGAACGAAGACTTTTATATATGTACCTCTATTGACGATGATTTTGTGTGAGCTTCAATAGCTCAGTTGTCTAGACGCTATGTCACAAATACTTTTTTTTCTAAGGCCGCGGGTTCGAATCGCGGTCAATTTACTTTTTCTTAAGACTTTTTTTTTTTGTTTATTTTTGGTTTTTTTTTTATATATAATAATTAATTTATACAAAATTTTATATTAATAATTAAATAATCCATAAATAGGCTAAAAACATCAAAATTTTTATAAAAACCCTCTGATACAAACAAAATACAAACGTTTTTATACCCTTCACCACAGATGGAAGGGTTGCGGGTTCGAATCCCGGTCAATTCACTTTTTTTTTTATTTTCTTAAGATTTTTTTTTTTTTTGTTTATTTTTTGTTTTTTTTAACATTTAATAATTAATTTAAATAAAATTTTATATTAATAATTAAATAATCCATAAATAGGCTAAAAACATCAAAATTTTTATAAAAACCCTCTGATACAAACAAAATGCAAACGTTTTTATTTCTATTTTTTGCTCCGATTTAAAAGAATTTATAAACAGATTTTTAAACTATTTATTTCTCATATATTAAGAAAATTTTATACATAATTTTTCTTTGAGTGCAACTATTTTAGGTCATAACTTATAATAATTTATAAAAAAAATTATAAACTATTTTCCTTTAAATTTTTAAAATTAAGCTTTTAAGGGGAAAGACTTTTCCCTTTTGAACCATTATATATAAAGCACGTTTTTGGCGAAGATTGCAAAGTGTACCTTATTAGTGAATTAGCTCATACAAGTTATAAATTTCAGGCTTTTATCCGTAGGAGTTTGGGCAGACCGTCAAGAGGGAGATTTGTTCCCCTTTGAACTCCTATTTTTTTCCACATTCTCCGCGAAAATTCCAAAATGTACCCCATCAGTGAGTAAGCTCATCCTCCGTTCGTGGGTCCATATTGTGAAAACAGGTAATCGTCTTCTCCCTTTACACCTCTTCAATCAGCAATAATGCCCGCCCCAAAAAAAAAACAACGGATTTGGTTTCAAAAATACCCAGCCAAATGTTTGTATCAACGGCTTACCAGCCCCAAAAGTATGGGGTACTAATTATTTTTTGGCTGTTTGTAAGCGAGAGGGTAATGACCACCCATTATTTGTATTTTTTGTAAGTGAAAAGATAATGACCTGTCATTATTTTTGGGATATCGCGAACAAAAGTAATAAAGCGAGTAAATAGGCTGGCAAGTAGTTAAAATCCTGTTTTTGATGGATACTTACCCACCTCCTTCACGAAAATTCAGCAACAAATTAAAAAAAAATCTCTTGGCCGGTATTGTGTTATATATTTTCCATTTTTAGGAATTTAACCGGCCATCAGGGGGAGACTTTTCCACTTTTGAACTCTCCCCATGGGAATTTTCAAAAAAAAAACGTCTTAGTGAATACCAAAGGGGGGAAGTTCGGTGATAAATTTTAAGTTCCTAACATTAGCGGTTAAGCGGGGGGATGCTAAGTGATATGTAGAAAAAAGATTAAGATTAATTTAAGAAATTTTAATTATGGTATTTCAAAATTATCCCTTATATAATCCAAAATATTTAAAACGTTAAAATACACTGTACGACACAAATTTCTGCATAATAAATATAAAAAAACATTTTAGTTATTGATTTTCAAAAAGAAAACATCGAAGTTAATGTTATTACGCATTCAGGGAATACTAAGGTTAAATTCCTTCTTTAAAAAGCTCTTATTAAAAGACTTTTTTTTTGGTGCATTTTACAGATAACACTGTACAACAATTTCGAACTTTTTTCCAAAATTACAGGGTTGTGGCAATGGATTCTGGTAGAGGAGACAAAAAAATATACATGCTTAGGCGTTTTGGAAGATCACATAGAAATTTTATTTTAGGGGAGGTTAAAAATTCTGCCCTTTGGCCTGTTCGTGCCGCATATCGATATATGAAGCGATGTGATCTTTACTTCTGAGGTGTAGGGTATGTGCAGTAATTTTGTAGAAAATATTAACGCAAATATTTTTGTGGATCATATTAACCCTCTAACTGCCCCACATAATAGTAATTTTTTAGCTCTCTTCTAAAAAATCGTTAAAAATTCTCCTGAAAAGGCGGAGAGCGGGAATGAAATGTTCTACAAAAATGTTGGCCATAAAATTGGCCCAAACCTTAACATAAACACCAAAAATCTGTCGATATGTAATTCCTCATCAGATTTTTAGTTAATTGAAAACATTAACATTGTTTTTCCACATTTTCCTGTAGCAGCACAGTTGATATGAAATACCTCATATATATATATTTTTAGTCTACAGATGACAATTTAAACGATTTTCTAGTTTATAGCACTATATAGAGTAGTTGCGACAACTTTTTTACACTCTGTGGCAAAATTGCTGGCAGTGTGTGTTGGTGTGTGTGTGTGTTTGTTCCCCACCATAAGCAGGATTATAATTTAATTTTGTTCTATGGAAGAAAAAAAACCGTGAATGTCAAGGCAACCGTACATGAAATGTCCCTTTGTTTGTATGCGGATGTTTGTGTAAAGTCCAGGTAGGGGTAATTTAATGTGTTTAGAATATTTTATTGTATTTAAAAGATTAAGCATGAAAAATTACCAGAAAAATATTAAATAAAAAGCGAAGGTAAAGTTTAAAGGTAAAATATAAAATTTTTTCTTAATATTAACATAAATATCTTATTTTATTTAATTTTATTAAATTTAAATTCCTATATAAATAAATATTTATATTCGGACATATTGAACTTATCAAATACATAACCAAAGGTATATCCCTACAGATGTCATTACTTTAAATTAACCCTTTTCACAAAGTTTTTATTTACTTTTTTTTTAATATAATAGAAAAAGTTGTTGCATTGACAACTTAATTATGCATCTTTCCACAAATATGCTAAAGATTTATTAGTTTTCATAAAAATTTGATGTTCAAGGAAAAATATTTATATGTTAAAGGGCCTTAAAGAAACTTATAAATCATAAAAAAATACTTCTCTTATGTAATTTTATTTTCAGTTAACCCTAAGCTGGCACAAAGAGGTCATTATATTTTTTAAGTTTAGTTTTGATAAGGAATAAGTAATAAAATAAGGAATAAAAAAATATTCCTAAAAATATTTTAAAAATTATTTAAAAACTTTTAAAATGTTTTAAATTATGATTATTTTAAACAAAAAGTATGCAAATTTATAACATTTTCCAACCTCAGTTTACTTTAAAAACATATTTTTTTTTTGAAAAATAACACTTCAAGTTTTTATATACAAAAATACAAACAATGTTAAACTTTTGTGCTGCAAAATATTTACATCTTTCCAACACACACAAAAATGATTAAAGTTTGTAACATCCCCAAATGCGGGTTTGTAACAAAAAAGAAGGATATTAGCTTATTTAAGAGGGTAATTAAGAAAAAAGGTAAAACTTTTTTTCTTGAAGGAAAAGTCAGTCAGGTAGAAAAATTAAAAGTTACAATAAAAAAAAAACAAAAGAAAACTCAAAAAAAAAAATATGTTATCCTTCAGAAAACTTTTATAATATAAAAAAAATTGAAGAAAAACATTTGTAAACCATTCAAAAACTTTAAATACACAAATCTCAGAAACCAAAACCACACAAAACCCCCCACCCCCCAGCAAAAAAATAAAGAAAACTTAATTACAAGGAAACTATATCGATGGGTTGTAGCCGGATATGTAATAGAGGAGTTAAAAGTAATGGGCTGGTAATAGGTTTATGGGTTAAAAAGGTAAAAATGATAACAATTTTTTTTTTTTTTATTATAGGATTGTTTTTTTTCGAATTTTTTATCTATATCTGCTTGTAAAGAAAACGACTATCCGTACATACCTGACTTGTCTTTATTTTTTGTAAACAAATATAATTTGAACATTTGGGGCCGCCTTTGTACGAAAGCTGTTTTGATATATGGACTTCGCGGGAACGCGAAATTTTTTTTTCCCCGCCCTACCTTTACTTAGAAACGCATTATTCATTTGCTAGCTTTTGTTGTTTTTAATATTTTATTATCAAATAAAAAATACAAAAATTTCAAATATTTTTATGACAAATATTTTTGTTTACATTTAAAAGAGAAAAGCCAAGAATTTCCAAGACTTGGCAGCATTTTTATAAATTCTTAATTTTTAAGTAGTTATATCTATAACTACTAAGCAAGTCAATATCTACTTAAATTTGCAAAAAATATTTATATAAAATTCGAACAAACAAACTTATATCTTATATTTTCAAGAAATACACTCAGAATAATATATAGTGTACTGTTTGTAGTTTAATAAAAAAAGTTTTCCGTTCCATTTAAAAATAAAGGAACATACATTTATTTTTCAAAGAAATATCTATATTAACTTTTTTATACATTTATTTGAAATAATTTACTATCATTTACCGATTTTTTTCAGTTTCATTTATTTTTTTCATTTGTTTGAAATTTAATAAAAATTTACCCACAAAACGGAAACTTGTGGTTTATTTGTGTCCGTAACAGTTATTACAAATTTAAATTTTGTTTGCTGTCTGTTTCAATAAAAATATTCAAAAAATTTAAATTTGTTTTTTTATATTTAAATTGGTTGTATATATACAAAATTTTTCAATACAAATTACAAGAACTTCATAAACACACATACATACACAAATGCATTCACACAAAAAGTGTTTATAGCTCCATATGCATACATACATTTTGTATTGTACGAGTATATTAAAAAACAACAAATAATACAAAAACGGAAATAATTTCAAATAAATAAAAAAAAATAATTATTTTTTAAGGATTGGTAGGTAAAATTTTGACGTTTATTTTAACTGATTATATCATTTGTTTCTTACGGATGTGTCAGTTGATTAATCAAAATTTAAAAATAAATAACAAATGTCATTTAATTTAAATGAAATATCATTTCTTTTAAATGATATTTATTTAACTTACAAAAATTTGTTATCTAATGAAAGTTTTTTCAGAGACGCCTCTACCGGTAAATAATAGTCGAACCCCAACCCCTTTTGGACAGCTTAAATTGTATTAGGGGGAGGGAGGGGGAGCGTGGTTAGACTTTTTCTTTGCTTAACTTGTTATATACAAATTTAAACAACTATTTTACAAAAAGCACAAACATTATTTTCCATTAATTTTTTTTAATTTAGAAGGTGGTTTTGTGCAAAAAAAAAAAACATTTAAAAATTGCAAAAAAAAATTTTTTTGTAAAAAAATTATTTAAAAAAAAATTATAATTGGAATTTGGAAGGTATTTATGAATTTTCCATACATATTTTTATATTTTAATGCAATTTTATATTAGCGTCTGTTGAATAAAGTAATTGTCATATTTTTTCATCAGACACTTACAAGTGAATAATATTTTATATTCATCTATTTTTCATCTCAAAAAATTTTTTCCATCACCACGAATCCTTTTTTTTTTACCACAATAAATATTTTCAAACTCAAAAACGTTTTCAAACTTAAGAAAATTTGTATTCACCTAGATAAAATTTTTCCAATTAATTTTTTTTGTATTCTCTCTGTAACATAACGAGAGCTTATATTTAATACCCTTTATGAACCAGAAGATATATTTCAGGAGAGGCAAGGAACTTGTTAATATGACTACTGCATCTGTCAAAATTTGTTAGATGTGACAACTGCATATTATGTAACATATAAAAATAATATAATATGTTACGTTATTCGCAACGTTATGGTTGATAGAGGGTATTGCTATTGCAAAATTCAAATATTTTTTTGGTTGATAGAGGGTATTGCACAGTAAAAAAATTGTGTAATAATTTGCAATTTAATTAATGTTTCAACATAAAACACTAAATAACAAAACATTTTAAAAGTAACAAGATAATTCAAATTGGAAATTGCTACATATTTAATTACTCTGAACTTAATTATCCTAAAAGTAATAACTGAGTTGAGAAAACTAGAGAAGTTAGAAAAATTGGATCAGCTGACTGAGTCGATTAACTTCATGTCAGCAAAGTTCGATGAAGTATTTAAAGATGTTGCAGAAAATAAGAAGAAGATAGCAGAAGTACAAAAGGAAAATAAAAAATTGAAAACTGAAATAAAAACTTTAAAAACATCTGTAAAAATACTGAATGATTATCGAGTACAAAATGATTGTGTCATAAGAGGATTGAAAGTTGGTGCCAAAGATAATGCAATGGATGCTGTAGTTAATCTTTCTAAGGATGTGGGTGTTGATTTTCAACCGAATGCAGTTAATGCTGCATATTTTCTTAGAACTAAAAAAGAATCTGAGGATGGGAAAAAAACTGTTGTGGTTAAATTTTCTTCCAAATTTCATAAGGAACGACTGATGGCTTCTAAATCAAAACTGAAAGAAAATGAAAGTACAAGTGAGGTGTTTGTAAATGATTTTCATAGCAAGGAAACTATGAACCTTTTTTATTATGCCAAATCATTAAAAACTATTGGTTATCAACATATTTATGTTAGAAATGGTAGAGTCTATTGTAGAAAAAGTGATATTACAAAACAACAGCTTATAAGAGATGAAGATGATGTTGATAATATGTTATTGGAAGCAACTACTAATAAACATTGGAAGAGAAGATCTATGATTAATAGCAGAAGAGTTGATGATGAAAATTCAAGTGATGATGGCGATGATGGTGCTGCTTACGTGTCCCCTTAAAAAGGAATGTATATATTTAGTTTGTATAATTTTTTAAATTTTTCTATTTTTTATGATTAAAAATCAATATTTTCAACAATATGCAAATTTTAAAACTTATTTTTGTAATTTGAATCTAAGTTTTCTTAATATTATTAGTATAAATATCAGAAGCGTTTCGTCTGTTGATAAATTTAATAAATTTAAATCGTTGATAGCAAGCTTTCCCAAGTTACCGGATATAATAGCTGTCCAAGAAACTTGGTTTCAGAAGGACATTACACAAATTTACAAACTTCCAGGTTTTAATAATATACATTGTTGTAGAGAAGATGCTTATGGTGGTACGACTATATATATTAATAAAAACATACAATTTAGTGTTGAAGTATGCAAGAGTAGTAATTTTGTTGAGCTTATAGTTTTGACTTTGACCAGTGTTAAAGTTGAAAGCAAACCTTTGAAGATAGTGTCATTTTATCGATCGCAGAAGTGTAGCGTAAATGACTTTATTAATATTTTTGACAGTATTTTAAGCGAACATGCTCGGAGTCCAATAATTATTGTTGGAGATTCTAACATTGATCTCATTAAAAATCCTCATTTTATTGATTTGTTGACCGTTTTGCAAAATTATGATTGTGACAGTGCTCATAATTTAATAACAAGACCTTTCAGTAGAACATGTATTGATCATGTTTTTAGCAATTTTTCTGAAGAAATTTATGTTGATTCAGTTGAATGTAATTTATCTGATCACAATATAATTTGCTGTAAATTTAAGAAAGAGGTAATGAAAAATGATTATGTTGAGATTGAAAAGACACACTGTGACTATGAAAAGGCTAGAGAATACTTGCTTAATAATTTATCTGTCAACTATGAATCATTTAATTCTTCAGAATTAACAAACGTCTTGGTGCATTGTATTAAAGGTGCTATAAATAATTCAACTGTAGTAACTAAATGTAAAAAACCGTTACGTTTTGAGCTAACTCCATGGATTAATAAGAATCTTCAAGATTTAATTTTATTTAAAGAAAAACTTTTAAGGAAAAGACATAAATCGAAAAACAAACAACACGTTAATGATATTTTAAAGCGAATCAGCAAAGTTATAAAAATTTCTACAAAAAAGTGTAGAGATGATTATTACGCTGGAAATTTATTGAAGGCAGGTAATGATCCTAAGAAATCGTGGAAATTTATAAATAGTACTCTTGGTCGAACAAAGAGTAACGTCATTAACCTTAAGGACTCTCAAGGGCAACCAATAATATGTGACCAAGATAAAGTGAATTGCCTTAATAATTATTTTATTACGAGTGTGGAAGATCTTAAAAGGGAAATTGAAATTTATCCTGGTGATGGGTTCAATTCTTTACGGACTCTTACACAGTCACCTCATCGTTTTACACTTTGTAACGTAAATGATAATGATATGTTTGAAATAATCCAAAATTTGAAAGATAATAAAAGTCCAGGCTTTGATGGTATTTCGCCTAAATTTGTAAAAGAATGTAGAGATATTTTAATCCCGATATTAAAAGATATTTTTAATAAAATCGTTAGCAATTCAGTGTACCCTGATATCTTAAAAGTGCACAAAATAGTTCCAATTCCGAAAGAAGTTAATGCAACAAATATAGATAAATATAGACCTATTGCTGTTCTTTCGACAATTGATAAAATTTTTGAGAAGATTCTTTATGATAAACTTCTATTTTATATGGAGGAAAATACTTTTTTATACAATTATCAATTCGGATTTCGGAGGGGTTGTAGTACTGAAGATGCTGTGTTGAATGTAGTGCAGTTCATTTGTAGTGGGCTTGATGGAGGTTCTAGTGGAGTTGCTGGAATATTTTTTGATTTTACTAAAGCTTTTGATTTAGTAGATCATGAAATAATGTTACAGAAATTAATGAAATATGGTGTTCAGGGACGAGAACTTTTATTGTTTAAAAATTATTTCGTTAATAGAAAACAATATGTTAATATAAACAACACGAACAGTTTTCTTGGTTCTGTTGATTATGGTGTTCCGCAGGGTAGTGGATTGGGCCCTCTTTTGTTTTCTATATATTTAAATGATTTAAAAAATCTAAATTTAGATGGGCAACTTTTTATGTTTGCAGACGATGTGTGCTTGTTTTACCCCTACAAGTACGATTTATCACTTAAAACAAGAATTGAAAGAGATGCTGCTTTGATTTTTGAATTTGCGCGATTAAATCGATTAGTTCTTAACCCTAATAAAACCAAATTAATACGCTTTAGACCACATGCTTTAAGTATGAACAGTGATTTCAACGTGTTTATTAATGGAAAAGCTGTTTATGAAACCCATTCCGTTAAGTATTTGGGAATCACATTGCAAAGTAACTTGTCATGGGATTTACATATAACCGATTTGAAAAGGAAAATAGCTCCAGCAATTGGAATTTTATATAAATTAAAAAATAAACTGGATGTTAAATCAAAGATGATGATATTTCAATCTTTGATTCAATCGCATTTGAATTACTTAGCAATTATATATGCTTACAATAAAAATAACATTTCACTGAAATCGCTTCAATGCATGCAAAACAAAGCATTAAAAATTATTTACAAACTACCAATACTGTATTCAACTGTCACATTGTACAAAGATATAAGCAAAACAATTTTACCAATTTATGGATTGCATGAGTATCAGGTGTTAATGTTTGTTTTTAAATGCATTAACCATATTGGTCACCAAAGCATAACATTTTCTCAACAGCAATTAAGTTTTATCACACGAAACAGAACAAATTTAAGAATTCCTCGATGTAGACTAGAAACTACCAAGCAACGCATTGATTACGTGGGTGCTGTAAAATTCAATAATTTACATGCAGATTTAAAATCAATTAATCGAATTTCGCTATTTAAATCGTCTTTTAAAAAACACTTATTTAACAACTTTGAAACGCTTTTGTAATTTTTTATTTTTTTTTGTAAAACAGTTTTTATACTTATTTTTTGTAATTTAATAATCTTAACATTAAGTTAAATCTTTTATTTGTACTTTTGACAATGAATTAATTTGCCAACTTGCCTCAATAATGCCTTACGGCGCTGAGGCCGAAATTGAAATGTATTTTAAATATTTTGTACAAATAAAATTTTTTCTGTAGAAAAGTTTTTTCTATAGAAAACAAAACAAAAAAAAAAAAAAAAAAAAATAATAATCTTTTGTTTTCTAACAAAAATGTGTTAATTTTTGAATCCAATTTTTAATCACTCAACATGAGTTTCTTATTGTCTTTTCTCTATCTTATATTCGAATTCCTTTATAATTGGAGGGAACCCATCCAGATAGTTTCTTTGTTAAGAAACTGGCTAAAGTGACTTAAGTGTTAGCAAGAATGACACTTATTTGAAGGTGTTATACTTAGCTGCATTGTATCATTTCAAAAAATTTCAAAGTGTTTTTTGGAACAGTTCTGATCAGATTCAATGTAAAAATTTGAAAATAAAATGGAATCTTTATTCAGTCGTGAGTGTAAACTGGCGATATTTTACGAAAATGCAGATCTACAATCTTTATGAAAGGTAATCTCTTTTAAAGAACAAATTACAGAACATTGGCGGCCTGTCCAAATCCCATTGTCTAGAAACCTAGAATTAAAAATGTGTATTCCCTTGAGTTTGGGCCAACTCAATGATAAGACAGAATTTTTGTAAATTCATGCGGGGAAGGGCAAAAAGGAGAAAAGTATCCTTCTTGGCGGCCACTTTGGATAAAAATCTAAAATATGTGATACCGCCAAAACCTCTTTGGCTTGTAATCTGAAATATAAAATATGTTTTCGGAATTTTCGCCAGGAACGTGGTAAACAAAGCATGATAATGGAACGGGATATAAATCGAATTAATTTATTATACAAGAGAAACGAAATGCAAGGGGAAACAAGTGGAACTAAAACACTAGACAAAGGGAACGAAATGGAATGGTAAGAAAAACGAGTGGAATTAGAAAACTAGACTCTGAAACAAAATGGAACGGGACCGGACTGAACTGCAGTTAAACACCAGACAAAGACAACGAAATGAAAGGAGGATCAAATGGAATTGAAACAAGGGAAATAAAATAGAACGGAGAAAGAGTAGAATTGAAAAACTAGACGTTGCAACGAAATGGTATAAAACGAGTATAAATGAAACTCTATTGTTTAGTGGAACAAAATGGAATGGAACGGGAAACAAGTGGAATTGAAATACCGCAAAAAAGGAATGAAATAGAAAAGAACGGGAAATTGAAACACTTTAGAAGGACAATAAAATTAAATGAAACCGGGAACGAATAGAATATAAACAGGACAAAAAAACGAAATTGAATGAAACGAGTATAAATAGAACACTAGACAAGAGAACAAAATGAAATGGAACGGGGAACAAGTGGAATTGAAACGCTGGAAAAAAAGAACGAAATATAAAGGACCGGGAAAAGAAAGAATGGAATTGAAACACTTGAGAAGGGCAATAAAACGAAATGAAAAACTGAACGAATAAAATATAAACACGACAAAAGAAATGAAATGGAATGAAACGAGTATAAATAGAACACTAGACAAGAGGACAAAATGAAATGGAACGGGCAACAAGTGGAATTGAAACGCCGGAAAAAAAGAAACAAAATGGAAAGTACCGGGGAAAGGATGAAACTCAAACACTTGAGAAGGGCAATAAAACGAAATGAAACCCGGAACGAATAAAATATAAACACGACAAAAGAAACGAAATGGAATTAAATAGAAATGAATTGAAATAGAACAGAGAGATTGAAATGAAACGGGAAATAAGTGGAATTTGCGCACTAGGCAAGGGGAACGAAATGAATTGAAAGGGGCAAAGAATGGAATTGAAGCATTAGACAAGGATAATCAAATGAAATGAAACGGGGATCGAATGAAATATAAATACCAGACAAAAGAATCAAAATAGAATGAAATGGGGAACGAGTGCTATTTATACACAAGACAAGAGGAACGCATTGAATGGAACAGGGAGTGGAAATGAACATAAGGCAGGGGAACAAAATAAAATGAAACAGGGAACGAGTGGAATTGACACACTAGACAAGGGGAACGAAATGGAATGAACGGAGAACGAATGAAATGAAAACAGTTAACACAGGAAACCAAAAGGATTGGAGCGAGCCTGTATTTTGGTAATATTTATCTATTTTTCAATATTAGCGGTTCTTCTGTATTCTTACAATTTGTTTAGGATTAAGTTTTTATTTTGAAATCCAATTAAGTGCCACCTTAATGATGCTACCTGTAACAAGCAACTAAAGTATAAGAAATTTTAAACCACCTTCAGTCATAATGTTGTGTAACAGGTCAAGGATTCTACCACTACCAGAGTAATTGAAATAATAAACCTGGAAAATATTTGATTTTAATTAGTGTAAATACTACATGTTATAAGTACTTATATATGTGATTTAAGAAATCCTTGTAAAATGTCTTTAAATTAAGAAACTCAAGAAAGAATTTTCGGCCAAAAAAATTAGCTTATGACATTTATGATATTTAATATATACTACAATATTAACAACTTCCTTGTTTTACATGAAAAAAAAAGAAAATCAAAATGTTTTCTTTATAATAAATTTAATCAACCATAAAATGTATTTTCCTGAAGTTTAAGAATTTTAAACATCTAGTGGTTTGAGGACAATTATTAAAATTACAAATTACAAATAATAATAAAATGGAAAATACATAAAAAGTAAATCATGCAGAAAATATGAAAAATAATAAAAAAAAATACAATATTAAATGGGAAAATGCTATAAAAAAACACATAAAAAGTATATTTTTAACTGAAAAGTAAAAAAAAGTTCTCTAAACAATAAATACAAAACGTATATAAAATACACAAACACTTTGTACTAACGAAGGATTTAAAAAGCAATCATTGTAATTGCTTAGATTTGAGGTTAGAATTTGTTTTCAACAAACAATTTAAAAATAAAAAAATATAAAAGTTTAAGAAAAAAAAAACAAACAATGACTTGCCTTTGAATTTTTCAAATATTAAAATAATTGGCCCAACTATTTATTAAACGAAATTTTAAATCAAATGTATATTTAGAGATAACGTTTAATTCTTATTATGTGCAAAATTTCTATAAAGTATATATTTTTATACCCTTCACCACAGGTGGAAGGGTATATATAAGTTTGTCATTCCGTTTGTAATTTTTACAATATTGATCTTAGACCCTATAATGTATATATATTCTGGGTCCTTATGAAGAGCGAAGTTGATTTAACGATGTCCGTCTGTGTGTTGACATGGGTTTTCCGAAGACCCCAGACATTATGAGGACTTGATTGTTATATATTTCTGTTAAATGTGATCCATTTCTGCTTGCTATTAAAAATCACCCAGATCGGTTGATAAATGGCTGAGATATTAGCACAAAACCAGGACTACCTCTAATTTTTTCCGTAAAATTCCTTTGGTTTTATATGAATGTTGAATATTACGCATAACAAACACATCAATTTCTTTTCTTTCACCTCTTCACCTTTTACACACAAACAAAGATTTCTCATTTAAATAAAAACCAAACAAATCCCTATTAACTCCATAACTCCATAAACGATGATTCCATATAGTCTTCACGCTATGTCACAAATACCTTTTTTCTCTAATAACGCAAGTTCAAATCCTACTGAAGACACAATACATTTTTTTATTTTTTTTAAGACTTTTTTTATTTTTTTGCTTTTTTTAACATTAAATTATTAATTTAAATTTTATATTTATAATTAAATAATCCATAAATAGGCTAAAAACATCAAAATTTGTATAAAAACCCTCTGATACAAACGGTTTTATTTCTATTTTTTGCTCCGATTTAAAAGAATTTTTAAACCATTTTCTCATATATTTATTAAGAAAATTTCATACATAATTTCCCTTTGAGTGCAACTTTTTTAGATCATAACTTATAATAATTTATAAAAAAAAAATTATAAACTATTTTCCTTCATATTTTTAAAATTAAGCTAAATAAATTAAAAATAAAAAAGCGAAATAAAATCCCAAATACAAGTTTGCCAGCTAAATCAAACTTTTTTGTAGAAATAAAACACATGCAGTTCTAGTGATTTCTTTTAACGATTTGTAAAAAAATATTTTTTTGGTCGAAAAAAGCTTTTTTTAGAACTAAAAAGATTTTTGAAAAAAATATGACAACACTGATTGGCATTATGATCGTGATTGTTGTTGTTTTTATTTTATTTATTTGTTGAACTTTTTGTCTTTCACCTCCTCACCTTTTACCCACAAAGAACAAATCCATACAAAGGTTTGTAATTTAAGTAAAACCCAAACAAATCTGCTTTAAACGAAAACTCTTTATTTACTACTATTAACGACGTTTGCTTATGCCCTTCAATGGCTCAGTGGTCTAAGCGCTTTGTCACAAATACTTTTTTTTCTTTTAGTCGCGCGATCGAGCCCCGTCTATTCAACTTTTTTTATTTTTATATTTTTTTTGACACTTTTTTTTATTTTCTTAAGACTTTTTGTTATTTTTTTATTTTTTTTTTTTAACAAAACGCATTTGTCTTAACGATGTTGGTCAGCTTTTCTGTATAATTGGAGAACGGAAAGAGGAAAAGTTTCCAAATAAGGTACAAGCATCTTGGTTATCAATACACAACATCTGACCAAATGTGGGCGGGATCCTTGAATTGGGCGTGGCACAAAATAGATTAATTTATATCTTAAGAACGGTAAGACCGTAATTAAATACTCCATAAATGGGCTAAAAACATCAAAATTTTTATAAAAACTAAAATGTAATATGACCTATGGATACGTCTTATATATCCAAAGATCGAAAATCTTTAGTAGAACATATTTGCTGAAAGTAGTTATGACCAAAACCTAAAAAAATACCTATTTTCGGGAACCATAAATCTTTCAGAGTCCAAGTTTTATCACTAAACTAAATGGTAAATTTCCACTTAAAGATGTCCGTATATAAATCTGTCCATTCCATATATGTCCATATATAAACTTCACTATTTTCCCAACCATGGATTCGGCATAGCCGAATTTAGCCGCTCTTACTTGTTTTTAAACGTTTCGGTTGGCTAAAATCATATTAACAAATGAGAATACTTTAAAAACAAAACGAAATTAAATCGTTATATTACCCAAATTGTTAAATTTAAATAAAATTCTATTGGAAATGTTTGTTTAGTACGGTTGATTGAGTTTTAAGTACAAACTTTACACACGTGCTTTGCACAATAAAACAAACAAAAAAACAAGTAAGAGCGGCTAAATTCGGCTATGCCGAATCTTATATACCCTTCACCATGGTTGGGAAAAAACTGAACTTTATATATGGACATATATGAAATGGACAGATTTATATACGGACGCCTTTAAGAGGAAATTAACCATTTAGTTTGGAGATAAAACTTGGACTCGGGAAGATTTATGGTTCCAGAAAATAGGTATTTTAAAAAAATTTATGTTTTGGGCATAACTTTTTTGTATCTGAACCGATATTTCCGAGTTTTTCAGCAAATATGTTATACTAAAGATTTTCGATCTTTTGCTATATAAGACGTATCCATAGGTCATAATACAGCTCTAGAATAGTGTTTGTTGTTTGTGTATAAAAGGTGAAGAGGTGAAAGAAAAGAATTTCAACAAATCGTTAAAAGAAATCACTAGAACTGCATGTGTTTTATTTCTACAAAATAGTTTGATTTAGCTGGCAAATTTGCATTTGGGATTTTATTTCGCTTTTTTATTAGAAATATTTGTAATTTCTTTAGCTTAATTTTAAAAATTTGAAGGAAAATAGTTTAGAATTTTTTTTATAAATTATTATAAGTTATGACCTAAAATAGTTGCACTCAAAGGTAAATTATGTATAAAATTTTCTTAATATGTGAGAAATAAAATGGTTTAAAAATCTTTTTATAAATTCTTTTAAATCGGAGCAAAAAATAGAAATAAAACTGTTTGTATTTTGTTTGTATCAGAGGGTTTTTATACAAATTTTGATGTTTTTAGCCTTTTTATGGATTATTTAATTATTAACATAAAATTTTATTTAAATTAATTATTAAATGTAAAAAAAAACAAAAAAAAAATCTTAACGAACCCGCGACCCTTCCACCTGTGGTGAAAGGTATAAAAACGTTTGTATTTTGTTTGTATCAGAGGGTTTTTATAAAAATGTTGATGTTTTTAGCCTATTTATGGATTATTTAATTATTAATATAAAATTTTATATAAATTAATTATTAAATGTTAAAAAAAACCAAAAATAAGCAAAAAAAAAAGTCTTAAGAAACTAATAAAAAAAAATGTACAAAAAAAAAAGTGAATTGATCTGACCGAGATTTGAACCTCGAACCCCGCGGCCTTAGAGAAAAAAAAAGTATTTGTGACACAGCGTCTAGACAACTGAGCTATTGAAGCTCACACAAAATCATCGTCAATAGAGGTACATATATAAAAGTCTACGTTCATTAGAGATTTGTTTAGTTTTTATTTAAATGACAAATCTTTGTATGTGTGTTGTTTGTGTATAAAAGGTGGAGATGAAAGAAAAGAATTTTAACACATGGATATGCTTGTTATGCGTAAAATTCTACATACATATTAAACAAAGGGATTTTACCGAAAAAATTAGAGGTAGTCCTGGTTTTTTGCTAATATCTCAGCCATTTATTAACCGATCTGTCTGATTTTTAATAGCAAACAGAAATGGATCACATGTAACAGAAATAAAAAACAATCAAGTCCTCATCATGTCTGGGTTCTTCGGAGAACCCATTTCAACACACAGACGGACAGACGGACATCGTTAAATCAACTTCGCTCTTCATAAGGATCCAGAATATATATACTTTATATGGTCTAAGATCAATATTGTAGAAATTACAAACGGAATGACAAACTTATATATACCCTTCCACCTGTGGTGAAGGGTATAAAAACAGACAAGTTAAATCGTATAAAAGTTCCCCATGGCGAATGATATCATTTTATTACTCATACGCTCAGGTGTCTGAAAAATTTAAAAACAATTATGAATATGTACTTTAAAGCCCAATTTACCCTACAACCAGTGTTGCCACGGACAAAAATTTTTAAATAAAAGTTACCAAATGAGAAAAAATATAAACAAAATTTAAAGTTTTATGTTTTTTTTTTTAAATGTATTAACCAATTTTTTTTTACATTTGTACTATTTTATAGCAAAAATATATAAAAAAAAAATTACCTGCTTTCATTGTCGCATTCAAATCATAAATCTTCGGATTTACTATTTGTATTGATTGCATTTTCAATAAAACCCAACAAAAAAAAAGTTCCGCTTACGTGCCGTTTTCAGTAAGTTACAAATGGAATCCCACTCCGTTTACGTACCTCTTTCTGGATCCGTAAACGTACCAGAAAACGAATTTTAAGGAACATCAAAACTTATTCGAATTTGTGCCTTTATGTGGTGTAAAAACCGAAGTTGAGTCTGTTGAAAGCCAGTCATTGAAGGACCGGTTGCGGACAGTTGTTACTTGCGGACAGTTGTTACTTGTAAAAACGATCTTAAGTTCTTAGTCCTATTATTTTTGTAGATTTCTTAAAACGAAAAAACAACACAAAGAAAACATTGGAAAAAAGCAATTACCATCCATTACCACGTTTTAATTTTGGCCTTTTATAAAGTTTGATTTTTGATAGAATTTACAATGTAAAAAGTACTTTTCGATTTGCCGCATAAAAGTACTTTAAGTCACTAGTTCTGCATCTTAGTTTGCATTCATGCAATTTTAAATTTAACCGAAGGGTTGCGCGATTTTAGATATATTCTATTCTATTTGGCTACATATTTATATATTTAAAGCAAGCAACAACACCGTTTGTTACGGAATCAAGACTGATGAAAAACGGTAAAGTCCGTTTTAACGACACGGAAACGGTTACAGCAATCGGAGCTAAAACGTAGTGTTTTTAAAAATGCGATAAACGTGTCGCACAATCCGTATTCATGATTCCGCATGTGTTGGAGAGTTCATAAAAATGTTTCTTGTAAAGTTAAAAAATTTTTGTAACGACCTATCTTTACATAGTAATCTATACAGTAATGACCAGTCATTACCATGTTTTTGCTGTATTAGCAAATGAAAATAAAATGATAAACCTTTGATTTTTTTTAATTTTGTCTAAAATATTTTTTGAAAAAACTAAATAAAATAAAAAAAAATTTGATGCTCGATAAAAAATAAATTTGAAATTTTCTACTAATATTAATAATATTTTCTACCAAATCTAATAATATTAATAATATTTTTTTTCTGATTTAATCAAGCTGATTTTAAATTCCACTTTACAAAAAGTTTACTAAAATTTAGTAGCGGCAGCTAATTTTTTCTACAAATTTCATTGTACTAAACGTCACCAGACATGTGTTGCTAAGATTAGCAAAAAATAATGCTGGTCTCAAATTACCAAAATTTCCCGTAATAACAGCAAAATTTTCAGTTGCCATTGCAGACTTTTTTTTTGGTGAGTTTAAGCACTAAGCTCTGGTTATTTCAGTTACGTTAACAGGCATTAATGGTTTAATCACTTTACAAAGAAAAAATGTCTAATGAAATATATATAAAAAAAACCAACTTCCATTTTTTAAATAGATTTTCAACAAAAACACACACACACACATGCACACATCTTATGGAAAACTCCTTTGTGAAACAATTAATTATCTTTTTGCCATATAACTTAATATTGAAAAACAAATATTTTCATAAGCTTTTTGTTATCTTAGTTAATTAAATGTATTGTCTTGTTTAGGTTTTGTCTGTCATTCATGCCTTTACACACACACACTTAAGTCATGTCATATGGCACATGGTAACCAAGTACATTTACAACATTTATTGGAGCATTTGAATTGCCTTTGAGCATTGAAATTTTTGATAATGTATCTTCGTTACAAACTTAGGTGATTAAGTGAGAGATATACAGAGAGTATGTACGAGTATGTACTTAAATTAACAAGCAAATGAAAGATTTATAATGACAACACGTACACATATGTACAACAAATATTAAATATGCATATATGTGTGTGTGTGTGTACTTACCCTGTAGGAAATGTCGATAGTGAAACTGTACTGATTCACTATTGACTTTGTCACCAGTACTACTGACTAATTATGCCCCAGCCAACGCTTTCTGCTGTAGACATTTAACATGTGCGAATCTACACAACTATTGACTAGGTGTTGACACTGGAACCAGAGATTTACTAGTACATTTTAGTAATTCTAGTCTACACTTTTGGAAATTTTTACTAGATTTCTACTCTAGGAAGGAAATAAAAATAAGCAGGTGCATTTATTTTGTTAAATTAAATATTTTATTAATACATTTTTATACCCTTTACCACAGGTGGAAGGGTATATATAAGTTTGTCATTCCGTTTGTAATTTCTACAATATTGATCTTAGACCCTATAAAGTATATATATTCTGGGTTCTTATGAAGAGCGAAGTTGATTTAACGATGTCCGTCTGTCCGTCTGTCCGTCTGTGTGTTGAAATGGGGTTTCCGAAGAACCCACACATGATGAGGACTTAATTGTTTTTTATTTCTGTTACATGTGATCCATTTCTGTTTGCTATTGAAAATCAGACAGATCGGTTAATAAATGGCTGAGATATTAGCAAAAACCCAGGACTACCTCTAATTTTTTCCGTAAAATCCCTTTGTTTAATATGTATGTAAAACACATCCATGTGTTAAAATTATTTTCTTTCATCTCCACCTTTTATACAAAAACAACACACATACAAAGATTTGTCATTTAAATAAAAACTAAACAAATCTCTATTGAATTTTTTAATTTTTAATTTTGTGTGAGCTTCAATAGCTCAGTTGTCTAGACGCTATGTCACAAATACTTTTTTTCTCTAAGGCCGCGGGTTCGAATCCCGGTCAATTCACTTTTTTTTGTACATTTTTTTTTTTTATTATTTTCTTAAGACTTTTTTTTATTTTTTGTTTTTTTTAACATTTAATAATTAATTTATATAAAATTTTATATTAATAATTAAATAATCCATAAATAGGCTAAAAGCATCAAAATTTTTATAAAAACCCTCTGATACAAACAAAATACAAACGTTTGTATACCCTTCACCACAGGTGGAAGGGTCGCGGGTTCGAATCCCGGTCAATTCACTTTTTTTTGTACATTTTTTTTTATTTTCTTAAGATTCTTTTTTTTTATTTTTTTGTTAATTTTTGTTTTTTTTTAACATTTAATAATTCATTTAAATAAAATTTTATATTAATAATTAAATAATCCATAAATAGGCTAAAAATATCAAAATTTTTATAAAAACCCTCTGATACAAACAAAATACAAACGTTTGTATACCCTACACCACAGGTGGAAGGGTCGCGGGTTCGAATCCCGGTCAATTCACTTTTTTTTGTACATTTTTTTTTATTTTCTTAAGATTTTTTTTTTTTGTTTATTTTTGTTTTTTTTTTAACATTTAATAAAATTTTACATTAATAAATAAATAATCCATAAATAGGCTAAAAACATCAAAATTTTTATAAAAACCCTCTGATACAAACAAAATACAAACGGTTTTATTTCTATTTTTTGCTCCGATTTAAAAGAACTTATAAAAAGATTTTTAAACCATTTTATTTCTCATATATTAAGAAAATTTTATACTATTTTAGGTCATAACTTATAATAATTTATAAAAAAAAATATAAACTATTTTCCTTCAAATTTTTAAAATTAAGCTAAAGAAATTAAAAATATTTTTAATAAAAAAGCGAAATAAAATCCCAATTGCAAATTTGCTAGCTAAATCAAATGTTTTTGTAAAAATAAAACACATGCAGTTCTAGTGATTTCTTTTAACGATTTGTTGAAATTCTTTTCTTTCACCCCTTCACCTTTTATACACAAACAACAAACACTATTCTAGAGCTGTAATATGACCTATGGATACATCTTATATAGTAAAAGATCGAAAATCTTTAGTATAACATATTTGCTGAAAAACTCGGAAATATCGGTTCAGATACAAAAAAGTTATGCCCAAAATATAATTTTTTTTTAAATACCTATTTTCTGGAACCATAAATCTTCCCGAGTCCAAGTTTTATCACCAAAGTAAATGGTTAATTTCCTCTTAAAGGCGTCCGTATATAAATCTGTCAATTCCATATATGTCCATATATAACCTTCAGTTTTTTCCCAACCATGGTGAAGGGTATATAAGATTCGGCATAGCCGAATTTAGCCGCTCTTACTTGTTTTTTATAAATTTCATTAAAGTAAAAAAATTTCGTGCAAATTTAATTTTGGAGTAGACAAATCTTCAAAAGACTGCACAAAATCTCTAGAGTTGTAACTTTCACTAAAAATTGTTGCCTCTTTCTTGTTATTTTTATACAAAATTGATTGTTTTTTTTTCTCATTATATATTTTGTTCAAATTAGTATATTTACCTTTTAATTTAATTTTTCTTAATCTTTTTATTAAAAAATTTAATTTTCAACAAAATAAAACAATAAAAAAATCAAGAACAAGCACAGCTTTGCAGCTGCAAAAGAGGAACGTAAAAAGTATAGACGCTTTGTAGACATGTCACCAAAATAGTCGACAAAAGTGGTGACTTGTAGACACTTGACCCCAGGCTTCCTACAGGGTACTTACATACTTATGTAAGACACCTACACACATTTACAAATACTTATGTATGTATAAATATTTATGGACTATAAACATAGACAAACTTTATTTATACAAAATGTTTGTTTAATCTTTTCATAGTAAATGTCTGTTCTAAACCTGTGAGATAATAGTTTGGTTTGGTTTAAAAAATTTTAAATTTTTAAACATTTGACACCATAAAGCTTTAAGTTTTTATTACACAATAAATCTAAAAGCATTTTTTTAAATTATATTGATAAAAGCTCAAAATTTTATAATCACTTAAAGGATTTGTATTTTTTTCTCATATTCGGTTTTTCTCAGCTTCGAACTAAAATCTGCTTACTTTAACTAAAATCACAAAAAAAAAATTGTTTAATACAAAAGTTGCCTGTTTAAAAAAAAATCAATAACCATATTTAAATATGATTTTGCTAACCAAATCTATTGATTTTAGCAACCAAAATACCCCTTTCAATTCGGTTATAAATTTTTTCTTCATTATAAAATTTCTAAAGCGGTTAAATTTGCCAGTTCCCCCAGAGTTGGGACAGTTATTTTTATATTATTTATTTTAAGGATAACAATCCGTAAAAGTGTTCAATGTAATTTGTTGAAATTTTATATAGTGCTAAAAATAAATACATTCATAAATAATTACACTGCGTGACACGAAAAAAACAACTAAAAGCATTAAAATCGGCTTTACTGATTTTTTTATACCTTCAAAATAATATAAAAAAAATTATAAAAGAGAAAATGTTATAGAAATGAAAAAATTTTTTTTTGGTGAAAAAATCTTGAGGTGAAAAACCAATTCTGTGGTGAAAAAATATTGTGGTGAACGCAAATCTGTTGAGGTGAAAAAATTGAGGGGAATATACAGGTTGGTTGAAAAGTGTCTGCGCTCGAAATGAAAGAATACTGTTTTTGTTACGAAATATATTTTTTTATTCAATATAATCTCCTAGAAGCTCGATACACTTGTTCCAATGATCTTCCAATAATTTTATCCCATCCTTATAATGGTTTTCCGGAAGCTCTGCAAAATAACCGTCTACGGCTGCTATGGCCTCTTCATTCGACGAAAAATGCTTTCCACGAAGGAATTGTTTGAGATTTCTGAAGAGATAGTAGTCACTGGGAGCCAAATCTGGTGAATACGGTGGATGTTCAAGCAATTCGTACTTAAATTCTTTGAATTTAGCCATCGTCAAACACTTTTGTGAACAGGTGCATTGTATTGATGAAAAATGATTTTTTTCTTCTTTAAACCAGGTCTTTTCTCACGAATTTTTTCATCCAGCTGATCCAAAAGGCTGCAATAATATTCAGAGTTGATTGTTTTACCTTTCTGAAGTTAATCAATCAAGAAAATTCCTTTTGCATCCCAAAATACTGATGCCATAACCTTCTTTGCTGATTGTTGTGACTTCACCTGCTTTGGAGCTGAACAACCAGCTTCAGTCCACTGTAAACGTTCTTGTTTCAATTTAGGATCATGGTGGTAGATCCAAGTCTCATCCATAGTTATAAAACGACGCAAGAAGTCGGTTTCATTGGGCTTAAAACGCTCCAAATTACGCTGAGAAATTTGTTTTCGAACCAGTTTTTGTTGAATTGTTAATGTGTGCGGCACTAACTTTTCAAACAGTTTTTTCATACGTAATTCTTCATGTAAAATATGGAGTTCTTGTTCGTCTGAGATGCCTATGGCATTAGCGATTTCACGCTTGGTCAAACTTGGATCTTCACTAACCATATTTTGTACCTGCTCAATGATTTCTGCTGTGGTGGCAGTTTTTGGTCGTTCTTCGCGTGGATCGTCTTCAAGGCTGGTACGACCACGTTTAAATTCACCAGCCCAAAATTCAACGGTGCGTTTTGAAGGTGAGGACTCCTTATACACTTCTAACAATTGTTCATAAATTGCCTTTGCTTTTAAACCCTTCAAAACAAAGAATCTAATGACTGCACGATATAAAATTTTTTCCATATTAAAAAAAATCAATGACACGTCAACTTCAAATGGCTTGTAAAAAAAGAAAGAATTGACAGAATGACTTGCAACTTTGCATGTGTTCTCAGGACAGTTATACCAACTTGAGAAAAAAAAAGTTTGGAGCTAGCAGTGCCATATCTTGGTGAGCGCAAGAACTTTTCAACCAACCTGTATATTAGCGACTAGGCTGACTTTTATCTCAGCCGCCAAGTCAATAAGCAAAATTATTCATTCTGGGGGACGGAAAATTCACGCATAATTAATGAAAAACCATTACAACCACTCCAAGTCACTGTGTGATGTGCAGTTACGTAGTAACAGGTGATTGGCCCTTCCTTTTTTAAAGTAGTGGACGGCAATGCTGTCACGGTGAATCGCGACCGCCATAGAGCCATGCTGACTGAACTTTTTTTACCGGAAGTTTGCCACTCGTCGTACTGCATGCGACACAATGCGCGTAATTTCGCGTTTCGATGATTTGGCTTGGCCAGCCATATTTCCTAAATTGACATACAAGCAAAAAGAGGATTACTGATTTTTCATCATATTCAGCCCACTTTGTTGTTTATTTTCAATCATTGTTTAATAATCGACAAAAGTAGTAAAAGTAATCGAAAGTCGTTTAAAATTACAATAAATTTTTAACTGACAAAAAGTAGAAAAAATGATTTTTGTGGTTTGTTTTTTAAATTAAAATTTTTTTATTTGTATGTAGTTTTACAAAACACAACACACACACAGATATATATATTTTTATTTTCTATGTGTTTATCAATTTTTCAATAATTTCTTGTAATTTTTATTGAAATAATTTTGTATATAAACAAACTATTATATGAATTTCTATTTTTAGAAACAGAAAACATAAAATTTTTATAGTTTGTTTTTTTGAATGACTAATTCAAATAGTTAAAAAATATATTTCTATGAATTTCAATTGATTCTTTCTTTAAAAACAAACTCTACGTATTATTGTTTAACTAAACTACAGTCGGTAACGGAAAATATATTGTGAGTGTATGCATCAACGCCGACGGCTGCCATATATCGACATAATTTTCCACAATTAATTAAAATAAAATTTATAAATGCGAGTAAATATAATCAGTGAAAAACCAATTGAGTTTTCATTTTCAACAAAAATTATAGTAAAAGAAATTCAGATGATGATGGTTTCAACCCTACCCTGCACTAGCGTCATCCCAAAAGCTTTTGGAAAATAGTATTTTCAAAAATAGTATCCCAGCAAAACTTTGGTAATGGGTGCGGTATTGTCATGAGTTACTTTGCAATGATATCTTGTTACCTTCTTCATTATTTGCAAGCATAAAGTAATAAGTTACTGATGATTTATTACGTAATACATATATGATTTATAAATGTAAAGTAATAATTGAAATATTTTTGAAAATCTATTTTTAGATACATTACTTTGTGTTTTTTTGGGTAATGTATGTTTGTTTTGATAACACTAGCGAAACAACAAAGCGCAACAATTCATTTAAGTTTAAAGCAATCAAATGCTATATGCATCGATAGCTCAGTGGGTAGAGTTCTTGGCTGGCATCCAGAGTTCCCTAGTTCGATTCCCATCATGGCGACATTATTTTTAAGAAAGTTTAAAATATTTGTAATATTTTTTTTAATAAAAATTCCTCTTTTTTTAAAAATCTATTTTTAGACACATTACTTTTTCGATTCTCGTAACCATATAAGTAACCCCTTACATTATCACCTCTAAAGTAATGGGTATATACATAACTTTGAGGCTCATCGCCTGTAAAATTCATTAGTGAAGTAAGGTGTAAAGTAATCCATGAGCCCCTATGGCTACACATTACTTTACACATTATTGGGTAATGTGTAGTTTTGCTGGGATACCAATTAATATGAAAACTTTAGTGGTAACTACAGGAAGGTCCCTGTGTGAAAGGGACGTATTACAGGAAACGTCATATGACTGGTGTATTGGGACAGGTATCGGGTTTTTTATATGAAAGAGACCGATCACTTTAACTTGAGCTTGTCATAGGAAGGGGTGAATAGCGCTTTGGGGCATATCACAGGACTGACGCAGAAGAACCTGTTACATGACTAACACAAAAGAAATTTTAAATACAATTTTGCAAAAAAAAAATATGTGAAAAAATGGAGCCTGGGAATCAGAGTCTCTGAAAAATATATAAGTCGGTACTTGTGTTTAATTTTTCGCGTCACGCAGTGTAATTATTTATATTCTTTTTTTTTTTAGTCAGTCATCACATTTTACACAAATGTATGTAATTGTTTACATATGTGTGGCAATGTGGGTGAATAAATTAATAAAAAATTTAACAGAATTTACGTCATATGTACACTCACAATATATTTTCCGTTACCGACTGTAGTTTGTTTAAAAAGCAATACGTAAAGATTGTTTTTAAATGAAAAATCAATTGATATTCATAGAAATATATTTTTGAACTATTTGAATCAGTCATTCAAAAAACAAACTATAAAAATTTACAGACATTCAGTAGGAGTTTATATTTTCAGTTAAATGTAAAATTTTATATTTTCTGCTTTCAAAAATAGAAATTCATATTATTCCTTTTTGTTTTTTTACCAAAATAGTTTGTATATATACAAAATTATTTCAATAAAAATTATAAGAAATTATTCAAATATACATACACACAAAGCCAATAAAAATATATACATCTGCATGTGTTGTGTTCTGTTTTGTAATTACATACAAATAAAAAACTTTCAATTTGAAAAACAAACCACAAAAGTAGTTTTTTCTAACTTTTTGTCAGTAAAAATTTGATGGTTATTTTAAACGACTTTCTATTGTTTTTACTTTTGTCGATTATTAAACAATAAATTGAAAATAAACAACAAAATGGGTTGAATATAATGGAAAATCAGTAGTCCTCTTTTTGATTGTATTTTCGATTAATTTAATATGTATTTTAAGTTGTTTTTAACGAAATAATATTGTGAGTGTATTTATAAAAAAAAATTGACGTAAATTTTACAACATTTAAATTTTTATTAAATTTATAAGTTTTTTTTATTCAATTTGTAGCGAATTTGTAATTTACATGAAATAAATGAATAAATAAATAAAATAAGTTTAAAAACCTATTGACAATTGTGGAATACTTTACCCTGCAGAGTGGATTTTGTTCTCTACTTCTTTGCACTTACATATTTTTTGTATCCTGTCATCTCTATTTAAGTACACTCCACTCTGCAAAGTGGAGTACTACATCATTGTGAATCAAGCTTAACATGTCAATGTATAGTGATTTAAAACCAAAAAAAAAAGAATGGTTATAAATATACAATAGGGTGTGCCGATAAAACCAAATTTATGTCGTAGAACTTAAACGATGCATATTAAAGCGCTGAAAAAGAAAAAAAAAATAGTAAAAAGCAATTTAGACAATATCTTAGTTTCAGTTTTGTTATTTAGTTCAGATAAGTTAAAAGTTCAGTTTTTTTTTATCGAAACTATTCATTTAATATTGTATATCGAAAATATTTAAATTATTTATTGTTCTATATACAGGATGGGGCAAAATTATCATCTGATTTTCTTGCACTTTAACTTTTGTTTAAAGTAAAAACTCATTTGGTTTTCAACTTACGAGTATTCTGTTTATTTGCTCTTACCCAGCAAAAACATGATAATGAGATATCATTACTTAATACATTACTTTGTAATGAGTACTCCTTACATTCAGCAGTATTTTCAAAATAAAAATAATGTATAGGGTCCGCCAAATAACTTTTTGTTTTTGAAAATGCTATAAAAAAAAAAGCTACTAAATATTTTCTCAAATTTCTTTTTTTATTTGAAAGTACAATCCTTCCGGTTAGTAATGGAAAATAATTTCATTCAAATGGCTGCCTCGGCTGGCCATGCAGTAGCCTACACGATCGGTCCAATGGCTTCACGAATGGCTTCACGAATATTGTCTTATAAAAAAGGAACGTTTTTTTTGGAAAAAAATAATGTTTAATGAGCACTCGAAATTCACTTTTTTCCATTTTTAAAAAAATCCACGAGGTTATATGTTTTGAACAACTGTTAAACGCCAAGTAAATGACGGAACTTGCTCATGATTTGACAGTAGTCTATTAACAGGTGGTATTTGATGAGAGCAGTGTTGCATTTCATATAACTACGAGGGAAGTTCGTAAAGTCACGGACTTATTAATCCGCCCTCGTAGAATCATACAAATCTGTATATTTTATTTCAAAAAATCTATTCAATTGAAAATTTTCATAATATCGTCACGTCATTGTCCCTAACATTTGTCTATAAAGTTTTTGTAAAACTTTTTCTCATTTAAAATAAATGTATATTTGCCAATTTAATCCTCTTATAAAACATTATTAAAGCAGCAGTAAAAACTTTATTGCAATTATCATAAAATCCAACATTACCTAATTGTGAATACAACCAAAAACAAATGAAAAACAAAGTACTCGCATACATAAAATATTACTGTGGCATTTGTAATAGTTATTTGCATACTTATACTACGTACATTTAAAAATATATGCATGTGTGTAGGTGTAACTGAAAACAACAACAAATATACAAACCCGCAAAAATGAGCAATTTTATCGTTGTACAAAGGAAACTATAACGAAATCAAATGTTGCAAACATTAACATTCAATATTCGAAATAAACTATAAATCGAGTTCAAAACATTAGCAACACAAACAAACCACATACCCACACTAACACACACACACACACACGCAAGTTTTTAAATACATATCGTGATTATCGTTTAAACTAAACTACTGCTATTTACAATTTTCAAAATTGTATTTGGTTCAAACACTAAACACAAACGACCACAAATATATCATGACTGTTATATAGTCGGCGGCTGAGGTTAAAGTACGAGGGTGAGTCAATAAGTCCGTGACTTTTTAAATGAAGCACAGGTTTTTGGGTAAAAAAAATCATTTTGTTTTTCTACATAGTCTTCTTTGAGCTCCATACCCTTTGTCCAACGCTTCTACAAATTTTTTTCTCGCCTCCAAAAAATAGGATTTGTCGAGGTCATCAAAATAGGTATTTGTTTGTGAGATGATTTCATCGTAGTAAAATCTCTTTACGCCGAGCCATTTTTTTCAGGTTTGGAAACAATGAATAGTCAATCGTGGCTTAACCCGGAGAACAGGGCGGACGTGGGAGCAATTCGTAGCCTAATTTATTGATTTTTGCCGCGTTGCGTTTGTGATCGATTGTAAGAACACGCGGCATCCATCTTCCGAAAAGCTTTCTCATACCCAATCATTCAAAATTTAAACCACTCAGCCATGTCAGATGCCTATTTCTATAACAATCCCTCGCACTTTCAATCTCCAATCGGCCAACACGCCCAGTTAAGGTCTAGAGACCTCAACTGGGCGTCCAAAACGGTGCGTGTACGGCCACAACAAAATTCATTAAACCTCTTTTTTACCATTAAAATTGATGCTGCAGAGCTTCCATCGTATTTATCAAGCTTAACCTTGGTTTAAGTGATGGTTTTTCTCCGCAAAAAATAATGCTTAAAGAGCACACGAAATTAATTTTTTTCCATTTTTTTCCCTCAAAACACGCGATAGTTTGCTATCAATGGCTGTCAAATATAAACTAAACCAAGTAGCTTGTTCAAATTTTGACAGAAGTCAACAGACAGATGCCTGTTGACAGGAGTAGTGATGCCCTTGCAGTTAAAAATAATGGTCTTATTGAACCGCCCTCGTATCCTATTACATTAAATTTGAAATGAATCGTAAAAATGTGTAGATGTTAAAAACATAATGTCAAACATACACCCATTAATGTGTCAATAGTTGTGTTTATGTGGCAATATATCAAAGTTGACTTATGTCATTCCCATATGCCAAAGTTTAGTGCTAACGCTTAAAGTTACTTATGTCAAATTTGCATGGGAATGACGGCAGCCAACTTCAATAGCTTGCCGCATAAACACAGCTAATATGTATTAGCGTAAATAAACGCCATTTTATGTGGTTGTTTTTGCTATATTTTAGTATTGTTTATGTTGAAAATCGTTTTTTTTTATACGCAGGCGGAAATAATGTAATATAAACCACAAGAAAAAAAAAACATGTGTTGCTTTGATATTTTGACATTGTAAATAAATTTCTATATACCTTGATATGCTTGTACAAACATTTAATTTTTAATGCTTCATCGCACTGACTGTGTGCTCACACAGCAGGAGCGTAGCAACAGAAGAAATTAAAAAACGCTATAATCAAAAAAAAAAAAACCGGTAATTAAGTCAGCAAAAAATATTGCTGAGTCAACAAAATTTTAGTGAGAAGGGTGCTTGCAGAAAAATTGCTAAGGTCAGCAAAATCGTGTTGGTAAAAATTAGCGAAAAATTAGCAAAAAAAATTGTAAATTCAGCAAAAGTTTAGAAAAATTATACAATATTTTATGTTCAAAGTATTGTCCATCGTTAGCCACTACTTTTTTCCCATCTTTCTCGTAGCATATGGATTACGCGCCAAAAGAACTGCTTCGATTTTGATGTAAAGAATAAATGAAGCCAATTTATGATACCCTGTTCTGAAGTTAAGCGTATTCCATTAACGGCGTTCTGCATCGTTTGAAACAAAGGAATTTAGAAGGGGCAAGGTCTGGGCTATAGGGCGGATAAGCCCAAACTTCCCATCCACTGTTTTCCAAATAGTTTTTGACCGGTCTTGCGGCTTCGGCGTTGATTTGGCTGATTGGCCGGGCTTTACATATGACTTTTTGCACTTGGGGTTATCATAATAATTTTAAACTTTAAGGGCCGATGATGATTTTGAATAAAACAAAAATTTTTTAGGAAATAATTGTCATTTATTTTTATTATGATAATATGGTATGGTTCCATTATGTATGGAACAAAATATCGACCTCGGCGGCACCCCTCTATCCGAAGGTCCAAATTTTCGATGACGCTGATGATTATCCGAATTATCTCATCCTTTAGCTCTTGAATTGTTGCTGACTTATTGACGTACACCTTACCTTTTCTTTTAAATAACCCCAAAGAAAGAAGTCCAACGGTGTCAAATCACATGATCTTGGCGGACAATTGACATCGCCACCACGTGAGATAACACGGCCATTGAATTTGTCGCGCAAAAGAGCCATTGTTTCGTTACCTGTGTGGCAAGTGGCACCGTCCTGTTGAAACCACATATCGTGCACATCCATATCTTTAATTTCGGGCCATAAAATGTTCGTTATCATCTCACGATAGCGAACACCATTCACAGTAATTGCCTGACCGGCCTCATTTTGGAAAAAATACGGCCCTATGATGCCGCCAGCCCATAAACCGCACGCAACAGTCACTCTTTGTGTGTGCATTGGTTTTTCGACAATCACTCTTGGATTATCATTCGCCCAAATGCTGCAATTCTGCTTATTGACAAATTCACTGATGTAAAAATGTGTCTCATTCACTGTTGCCATTTCTTGCCACCATTCTGACCAATGACGACGTTTGGAATGGTCAAGAGGCTTTAGTTCTTGAGTCAATTGCACCTTGTAAGCGTGTAAATGCAAGTCTTTATGCATAATGTTTATCAACGACGAGCGTGAGAGCAGCAATTGTTGGGCAAGACAACGAGTTGAGGTGGACGGCTCTTCAGCCACACTATCGTGAACAGCAGTAATATTTTCTGCAGTACGAACTGTACGAGCAAGCACTGGTGTGTTCACATCTCCTACAGACCCGGTTTGCTCAAATTTTTGCACGATTTTTCCCATTGTACGCACATTTGGACGATTAAATTGACCGAACAAATCACGAAGTGCACGATATGCATTTTGATTTGAACCCCCATTTTCATAATAAGCCTGAATAACTTTAACGCGTTGCTCGATTGTGTATCTTTCCATGGTTCAAATTGAGTAAGTCTGAAATTGAGAAATGTGAAATGAAATGCAGAAAAAATTTTGACATTTAGGTGTGGTCCACATTCAAAATCGGCCCTTAAAATTTAACCACCCTTTATATCCAGTAACAATACAATGCAAAAATGACTTCTTTTTGTAGCATTCAAGCAACTCTGAAGGAAAGGACGATTATGTACGCCATAAAATGGAAGAAGTGCTCGATGAGTTTGACGAATAGAACAATTATTTTGATTAAAAATTTCAACAATTTGCACTCGTTGCTCTGATGTAAGTCGATTCATAATGAAATTTCAAAGCAAACTAAACCAAAAGCAGCTATCAGCTGTTAAATGTGTTGTCAAATAAAGCAGTGATGCCAACTCAAAGTTGTGACACTCTAAAAAAAACACCCATTACAAGCTGTGATTGTTTTCCTCGCTATAAATGCGTTGGTTAGCAAAATTTTGTTAGCAGAAAAAAATTAGTAAAAAATTATTTCAAAGCTAGTTTGAAAAAATATAACTAGTTTTTTTTTTTTTTTTTTTTTGAAAACAATTATACAACCCCTTTTACAAATTCTTCAACGAACTTATTTTTTTAAGTATATTTTTGATTTAGAAATATGCATTTTGTTTCCTTAATTCCAAAATCCTTATGCCTCTGTGCATGTGTGCGTATTTAGTTTATAAATTTTAAAAGTGTATTAGTTAATATTAATTTGCATTCCATATACAAACTTACAACGACCACATACGTTCTTGATGCTGTCAGTTATATTTCATATCATTTTGTTGTTGTTGTTGTTTTTTTGTAATATTGTCGTTGTTTTAAATATTTATTTGCTTTTACAATGTGCGAAGGTTATTGTATATAAATAGTACCAACGTAAAACCTATCCATTAGCTGGTTTACTTTAATATTTACACATTCCCATACACATTACATATTATGTGTAAAGTATGTAAATTTCCACGAGTGTTGTGCGTGCGTTTACAATTGTGTAAATGTGTGTATGTGTTTTAGGGGTATGCTATCCATTAAACGCAACAATTTTCATTTATTTTTTTTTCCTTCTACGTACTTACACATGAGACCATTTTAGTATATAAAATCCCATTTATTTGTTTATACCATTATGGTGTTATTTACATATTCAACAAATGTGTGTTATTGTGTGTATGTGTGTGTACAACTCAACTTACTCATACAGCTACTGTAACTTCCCAATATACCCCATATAGCATTCAACCTGCAATACAACTTGAGAATAAGCTTATATTAATAGTGTGTTTTAAGCTTTTATTAATTTCGCTTATTATAATATTTATAAAATGTGAATTCACAAGCAGTATTTAACAATGCTAGAGAAAAGATTATTATACATAACTTTTTCTCAAGTATGCTTATGAACAACATACAAAAACAACGCAATATGACGATTGAAATAGAAATATTTTTCAATACATTCTAGTCTTGTTGTCTTTGTTCTACGCTTATAATGCATACAACAAGTGCCGTTAATTTTTTTTTAATTTTTCAAACGTGTTTTGCGTGTTCATTTGGTTGTAAATTTTATAAAGTGAACGTGCAATTGCATATTAAATTTAATTATTTTTATTTATGGTTAAATTAATTATTATTATTTATATTTAAAATGAATTATTATTTTTTATATTTAAAATGAGTTATTATTATTTATTTTTAAAATTAAAATAAATTATATTAAAGAAAATAATTGTGATTTCTCTTTTTCAACTATTAATAATATATTATTTTTGTAAGCTTATTCTACAATTGCAAGAATAAGCTTATAGTAATCATACACACATAATATTTTCACGAGGGTTCCGTTTAGATTTTTCTACAATTGTTACGATAGCCTTTTTCAATATGTTCTCAAGTCTTTTTCAAGCTTAAGGCTTGTGTTTGTAAGCTTATAATAATATTTTTCTCAAGTCATTTGGTATGTTGGGTTATGCGCAATTATGTCTGTATTTAATCTCATACTTTTTGTAATATATTTATTTTCTATATACAGTATTTTGCCTATATTTGATATATTATGATATTGTTGTTACTTCGTTGCTTAATCTGTTTGGGGTAAATTACATATATAAGTAACAAATTACCATAAAGTTTTAATGGGTTCAAAAGGTGTTACTAAGGAAAGGATTTAATGGTATACAAATATGTTTACATTAAGGTGTTCCAAAAAAAACTTGAATTCACGAGCTCCCCAACCCTACATTTATACCATTAAGGCAAACAATACAAGTTTGCCAAAAAAAAAATAAATCTCAAAAAAAGTTGTAAAGGTGGGTTAAATTTTAAGGGCCGATGTTGAATGTGAACCACACCTAAACGTCAAGTTTTTTTCTGCATTGCATTTGACATTTGTCAATTTCAGACTAACTTAATTTAAACCATGGAAAGATACACAATCGAGCAACGCGTTAAAGTTATTCAGGCTTATTATGAAAATAGGCGTTCAAATCATGATTTTTTTTGATCAGCATAATCGACCATATGTGTCCACAACCGGGAGAATTGTGGGCAAATTTCAGCAAACCGGGTCTGTGAAAACACCTGTGCATGCTCGCCTAGTTCGTTCTACGGAAAACATTGCTGTTGCTCGCGATAGTGTGTAATGAGGTCGTACAAGCATTTATCGTGAATGTTTTTCGCTATGGCGAGATGATAACGCACTTATTGTGGCCAGGAATTGAGGATATGACCCTGGACGATATGTGGTTTCAACCGGACAGTGCAACTTCCCACACAGCTAACGAAACAATTGCTCTTTTGCACGACAAATTCAATGGCCGTGTTATCTCACGTGGTGGCAATATCAATTGGCCGCCAAGATCATGTGATTTGACACCGTTGGACTTCTTTCTTTGGGGTTATTTGAAAAAAAAGGTGTACGTCGATAAGCCAGCAACAATTCAAAAGCTAAAGGATGAGATAATTCGGATAATCATCAGCGTCATCGAAAATTTGGACCTTCGGATAGAGGGGTGCCGCCGAGGTCGATATTTTGTTCCATACATAATGGAACCATACCATATTATTATACCATAATTATGCCTCAGCGTCATCGAAAATTTGGACCATCGGTTGGAGGTGTGCCGCCGAGGTCGCGGTGGCCATTTGACCGATATTTTGTTCCATACATAATTAAACCATACCATATTATCATAATAAAAAGAAATTACAATAATTTTTAAATAATTTGTGTTTTATTCAAAATCAACATCGGTCCTTAATATTTAACCACCCTTTATTTAGAGGTAGCACAACGCCATTGAGGTTTCAAATTTGTGCTTGTTCTTTTTATTATAAATTAATTTCTTAATTTGAGAAAAATTATATGTAATTATTATGATCGCAACACATCTAAACAATAATAAATTTTAAAATTAAATTCGGGGTCGCGAATTTAGCCAAAATGGAAAAGTGTCCGCCGGGAAGTTATACTACATTGTTTTGCCGCCATTTTGGTAAACATTAGTCTTGACAGTTCATATTTGGCAGTCGTGAAGTAGACACGTGGCAAATTTATTATGGAAAAATAGTCGATAAACCAACGCTAAACCAACGTGTTACAGCTCGCCCATGACAACCCTGATTTTCATGAAAAAATCATAATGAGTGAGGAGGAACATTTTCATTTGAATGGATATGTGAATAAACAGAATATTCGGTTCTGGGCAATGAAATACCCTCAAATTATTCATTAGTCTCCTCTGCATCCATTTAAAGTGACAGTCTGGTGTGCAATTTGGTCAGGAGGAATCATTGGACCTTACTTCTTTGAAAATGAAAACGGCGTAACGGTAACTGTGAATGCAGAGCGATATCGTGATATGATTGAAAACTTTTTAACGCCACAACTGCATACTTTTTGCTTGATTAACATGTGGTATCAACAAGACGGTGTCACATCGCATACAGCCAGGATTACAATGGAATTACTGCGAGACCTCTTTCCACAACAAGTTATTTCAAGAAATGGTGATGTTGACTGCTCCGGACTTCTTTTGGTGGGAATATCTGAAAAGCAAGTTTTATGCAAAGAAACCAGAAACGCTTGACCAACTCAAACAAAATATTCGTGATAAAATTAATGAAATACCGCGTGAAATGTGTGAGAATGTAATGAAAAATGTGCTCAAAGGGGGTCGCATTTGTGAGGCTAAAAGAGGCGGATATTTATCTGATATTGTATTCCATACATAATTGCCGACATTAAATAAAACATTTGTCAATATAAGATCCATTTTCCTTCATTTAATCAAAAATTATAAACAAACAAAGTAGTATACCTTCCCGGCGTACACCCTGTATTTATCTCTACGAAAAATTATTTCTTACATGATTATATATCCAAGGAATGCATTCTTATGTGAGACCAGAGCTTCGAATATTTAATTCTATTTTCAATAAATTCCCTAAAAATTTATTTTTTTTACTTTTTTTAATTGAATGAATTCCCCTTTAAACATTCAAGAGAACTCATTCGATCGAATTTACATTTAAGGAATTAAATAAATTTACGTATTTTATTCAATTTTACCAATCATTGAATTAATTTATAAGGAATTTACTTGATTTCTTACTTATTCGATTTACAATTATGGAATTCAATCATCATTCATTTTTACAATCGTTGGGAATTTGAACGATTTTTATTCAATCCATTTACAAATTTTAGATTTATTGTTCATTCGATTTTGTTTCATGTGATTGAGTAATTTGGGAATGATATACGATTTTCTTTATTTAATTTTAAAAAAATGGAAAATTAACAATTGAGTTATTTTTATTAGAGAAAATTTAACAATTTTTTACAAACTCAAGAAGAAAACAACAAAAATCTATTATTGAATTCACGGTTAAAAATTATTAATTTGAAATTCTATATCAGCAGAAAAAATCGCGAAAATTAGAAAAAATTGGCAAAATTAGAAAAAAAACGCCAAAATTAAAAAAAAAATTTAAAATTAAAAAATCGCACAAATTAAAAAATCGCACAAATTGCAAAAATCGTTCAAATTAAAAAACAAAACGCCAAAAATAAATATACAGAAAAAATCGCTTAATTTCGAAAAATCAAAAAAAATCACCAACATTAAAAAATAATTGTAAAAATTTGCCCGTCAAGTTTTCCAGGTATGGTTATTCAATTTTGGTGATATTTTTCAGTTTAGAAATATTTTTATTAGCGTTTTTTTTTAATTTGGTGATTTGGCGATTTTTTCAATTTGAGCGCTTCTTTGAATTGTAGCAATTTTTTAAATTTTGGCTTTTATTTACAAGTTTTAGGCCCATTATTATAACTTGCCGATAGCTAAAGTTAGGGTGTTAACGGACAGATTATTAGTTTTCGTTATTATAAGTATACTTTAACCTAAAAGTGACCGATAAGCTAAAGATGAACTTACCTTTAACTTTTAACGTAAGGTTTAAGCATTTGAAGTTGCCACATTTTTTGCTCTGCAGTGTAGTTGCCGTGTAGTTTTTTGACCGTATCTTTGCTGCTTGGTTTATTTCTGTGTTCGGCGTCGAAAATGCAAATTTTTTACAACAAACATTTTGATCTTTTACACAATTCGAAGAAATTTTGTTTTTCGTTTGTTTTTCGTTACGTCGTTGCCACTACGTATTTTAACAAACCATTTTAATTTGTCAAAAGTAATCGGTTTTTGCTCTGGTAATGCCATATTTTCAAAAAACTTAATTTTATTTTAAAAGAAGTTGTAATAACCAAAAAAAGTTAAAGGTCACTTTATTCCTCACTTTAGCTAAAGTTACCTTTAACTAACACGCACCTTAAAGGCAAGTTATAATATTGGGCCTTAAAGTTTTAGCATATTTTTTATTATTAGCGATTTTTCAAAATTTGGTTATTTGGCGATTTTTTCAAATTTTACAATTTTTTTTTATTTTGTTGATTTTTTTTTTAATTTTGGTTTCCTTGTATTTATAAAAGAAAATCTATAATTATCGTTAATTGAAACTAAGTCCCATTTTACACAGAGCAACTTTTATCGCGGCGATTCTTGTCAAATATCTTTTAAAGTTGCCTTTAATTTCACACAGAGAAACTTTTTTCAGCAACTGTGGTCTACATTTGGTGAATGAAAAAAAAAGGAGAATTAAAAAACAAAACGAAGAATGAAAAAACAAAACGTATTGCCGAGAACAAGCAACTCCGTACCAACCCCCACTCTTCTTCCCCTCTCTCCCACAAACTCAAGAGTTGCGCGACAAATGTTGCTCTTTGTAAAACGGGACTAAAAACGGAAATTATTATTTTCCAAATTTTAGAATCGTATGGAGACAGTCAAATGTTATTCCCAAATTACTCAATCGAATGAAACAAAATCGAATAAACAATAAATCACAAATTTGTAAATCAATTGAGTAAAAATCAATTAAATTCCCATTCCCATTGCAATTTTGTTAAGATTGCGAACTCAAACTTTGATGTTTTTTTGAGCCAGTCTAATGTACATAAATATATTATTTTATGTGTTTATTAAATGTATATTGGAACCGTATCAAAACAAAAAAAAGCAGGAAATGGATACAGTCGTTAAATTTCGATTGTAATAAATTGGAATTTTTTAGAGGACAAAAAAAAAACATTTTTATGAATTCTTAAAGAAAAAATTAAATTTTGTTAAAATTTATAAGCCATCATATGATTAGGGCTGGCAAGTTCATGTAAATACAAGTTCTTTGTTGTTAGCTAGAGAAAAACGTTATTCTAAATTTACACTATACCGATCTCTAGTTTAAGATCGAGTTAAATCCATTTTCAAATTACCCCCGTTTATCCTATGAAATTTGACAGCTAAACAGGATTTCAATTTGACAACAACATCTTGTAAACAAAAAAATAAAAAAGTTATTCCGATTGGATTTCTGTATATGGGAAATCTGTTTCTAAATCTAGTTATGAACTAGATTTTGGTCAAAATCCGGCTTAACAAGATTTCGGGCATAGAGTTAACTTATTATTAAACATATATAACATCGACAAATTGCAAAGAAAATCGTATCGATGCTTTTTTTACATATTTTCCTCTAAATGCATATTTTTTTATACGTTGTTATAAAATCATATTTTTATGCATATTTTGCCATATTTTGCGTATCATCGCATATTTTGCTAAAATTTATTAGCATTTTTAGAATTTATAAATATTTTATCACGACAAAAAAATACAATTATTAACTCTCTGATGGTGATTAAATTAAAACAATTTTGATAATATTAAAAATGTGTCAAAAAATTAATAATAAATGCACATTTTTTAAAAATTCGAAAAATGTGCATTTACATTTTTCGACTTTTAGTACATATTTTATGTACAAAAAAACAGTGTTGCCATCTTAGTATACTTTCTGCTCGATTTAGCAGATTAATTTGGAAAATTGCATATTTTCTTTTCTAAAAAAATGCTTAATCCTTATTAGCACATTTCAAGTTAAAAGCTGTTATTTTTTTACAAAAAAAAATTAATCTTTTATAAAATTTTCTTGGAATAAATTAACTATTCTTTCAAATTATTAAACGTGTAACGTCGAAATATTGCCAAAAAAAGTTTTTTTTAACACAAAAATTTAACAAAAAGCTGCATTTACATTTTTAGCATAATTTAAAAATAATATGTATCATATGGAGTTTATTTTGTCTTTTAAGAAGTCCCTGGCCTGACACATAGATGGCGCTACTAGACTTCAATCGATATGATTTTTAGTTAGCCCTTAAGCTAAAAGTCCATTCCACGCATGCTGCGCTTTTTCGCGTCATACGCGGTTGTCAAAAAAGTAGAATCAGTGTAATTGTATGCTGCAAGTTACATAGTACCAAAGCGTTGAATGCCTTGACGCGTAAAGTAGGTATACTTTCTACTTTTGTACGCGTCATAACCAGCGTATGAACAGATCAGCTGATTTTGATATGTTATTTTTATTTTAAAAACTACACAATGGAGGAAAAACTAATTGAAGCTGTAAAAAAACACGAAGTTGTTTATTTTAAATTTATTTTATTCAACAAATTTACGCTAAAGCTGATCAAAACAAAAGCGTAAAAAGCGTCGTATCTTACTTTAATTTCAGTAAAGCGTTGACGCGTACAAAGCGTTGACGCGAAAACGCGTGGTATGGACTTTCAGCTTAACCTTCAAAAGACACGTGTATAAAATTGACAGCTGTCGGATCATTAGTTTGTGAATTATAGCATTTTGAGTGAAGCAACTTTTGTTATTGTGAAAAAAATGTATAAAAAGGAATTTCGCGTGTTGATAAAGTATTGCTTCCGGACACTGCCCCAGGAAAATCAACCATCAAGGATTGGTATGCTAAGTTTAGACGTGGTGAAATGAGCACCGAAGACGGCGAACGCAGTGGACGCCCAAAAGAGGTTGTTACGGACGAAAACATAAAAAAAATCCACAAAATGATCCACGAATGACCGTAAATTGAATGAAATAGCAGGTACTCTAGGATATCAACTGAACTTGTATCATTCATTCACAAATATTTGGGTATGAGAAAGCTCTGTGCACAGTTGATGCCGCGCGAGCTCACTTTTGACCAAAAACAAGTCAGTGAAAACGAAGGCGAAAGTCCATGACTTTTCAATTGACCTGTTATCTCATTCTGCAAATCACTACAATATCATTGGTAACCTCTCTGTAGATGTGTTTGTGCGGTAAATTACCTAATATACCATATAGCAATCAAACTGCAGTAGAACTTGAGAATAAGCTTATATAAATAGTGTATTTTAAGCTTTTCTTAATTTCGCTTATTATAATGTTTATAAAATGTGAATTCACTAGCAGTATTTAACAATGCTTGAGAAAACCTTAATATAAATAAATTTTTCTAAAGTATCCCTATTTTTTATATTTAAAATGAGTTATAATTATTTATATTTAAAATTAAAATAAAAAATAATATATTATATGTGAAGCTTATTCTAAAATTATGTAAAAAAGCTTATAAATATATTGAGTGCAATAAGCTTTTCTATACCCAAGTTAATACGAAATTATTTTTGTAAGCTTATTCTACAATTGCAAGAATAAGCTTATAGTAATCATACACACATAATATTTTCACGAGGGTTCCGTTTTGATTTTTCTACAATTGTTACGATAGCCTTTTTCAATATATTCTCAAGTCTTTTTCAAGCTTAAGGCTTGTGTTTCTAAGCTTATAATAACATTTTTTTCAAGTCATTTGGTATGTTGGTTATGTACAAAAATCCCATATATTTAAATTTGGCATTAGTTCACGTTTAAAGCTACACGTAAAATTATTAACGTTATTCTCAACCAATTTTACATTAAAGCTATCATGTTAACACCTTGCCGCATAAACACAGCATGTGTTGTCTGTGTAACAACGCAAACAAACACGACATATTGACAAATGTGAAGAAAAAATAAAATAGCTTTGCTTATGCGGGAAGCTATCAACATTGGCGTATGTCTCAAGCCCATTCAAATTAAACAAAAGTAACGATAAGCGTTAACACTAAACGTTGGCCTATATCAAATTAATACCGGAATGACATAAGCCAACTTGATAGTTTGCAACATAAACACAGCTATGAGGAACGCTGTATTTACCCTTTCGATTTTATATTATTATTATTACTATATACAGAAGAGTTGCCAACGACAGTATTTTTGGGCAAAATTTGCTAGCGCTGTCAGAATTTAAAATTTAGTGTCGAGTCCGTATAGTTTGTGGTGAAACAATCAGTGAATAATAACGTGACGTAAAGCGAAAGCATCACTTTCGCTTACTAGTAATGCAATATTTTTTGGTTTTAATATTTAAATCTTATAAAAATAATAAAAAATAATAAAAATAATAAAAACTTAACTAATAAAAAAATATGAATTAAACATTTGTACAGAAACAAATTATTTTAAAATAAAGTAGAAACAACATTAAAGTAAATAGCAACAGCTTTGAAATCAAACTAAGTTTGTTTTCTTTTTAATTTAAATGTGTTTATACTTATTTTGAAAATGTGTAAACAAAAAGTTTATTTTAACTGGAATCATATTTATTTTTATAAGATTCATGATAATTTAAAAATATTCGTAAAAAAATAAGATGTTAATTCATATTTGAGAATATAACTGAATTAACGGTGATTGTTTTTCTGTGTAATAAAGTTTTTTTCGCATAAACACTTTATTACGCAAAAAAAACTTTTACAAGTGTTATAACTAAATACTTAGCAAAATGTGACTAATTTTCGCATAGTGTTTGCGAAAAGCTTTATTAGTGAAAATGCTTATAACTGGCAATTAGAATACAATTCATGAAAATATTCCCAAAAATCTAATTTGCAGGAACTATTTTTTATTCCTTTCATACCCTCTATGTAATAACGGTATTGAAGTGTAAATCGAATAAATGTAATAACGCCTTTTGAATACACCTCTATGTGTACCATCAGCTGTTCTCTTCCATTCCCTTTTTATAATTCCATTTATTGTTGTGTTTCTTTTCACAAAATGCCCGCAAATACCAACAAGAAAACAAATAAACAAGCAAACATAAAGCGACTACAACAAGAAAAACGAATTAAATTAGAAACACAAAAAATTTATAAATGGAAAGCTAAAGATAACACAAATTAAACATATGAAATGAAAAAATGTGGTCATACAAAACGAAATAGAAATTAAATTCTGTGCATTTCGTTAAATTCAGCAAACCGAAGGCAAATTATATAAAAAACGAGTGAAATAAATTGCAAAAAAGTTAGTTTTAATAAAGGAATAAATGAATACTAATGAATTAATGTAAATAAAATTATAGATATTAAATAATGAATGGCATTGTAGAGCAACTTGCCGAGGCAGGCAGCTCCCGACAAATGGCTGAACCTTTACATATACAACGTTTAGAGGCTGCCTTAGATATGCGACCATTTATGAATTATGCCCGGGATGTAATGTCTAAACCCCTTACTAGTTCGGATGATACGGATGTGGAAAATTCTCAAGGTGATGATACGGAAGATGAAGTAGGTCGTCTGCCTGGAGAGCCAAAAAAGAAGAAGACTAAGAAATTGGGTACTAAACAAGGTGAGTTTAGAAATTTTCAAGGTTTTTGAGATAATAAAGACGTATTTTAAAGATAGTTTTAAGATGTTTGAGAAATGTAAGCTTCTATAACAAATATAAGGTCACACATAAATTTAATTTAATCGTGCTGACTTTTTAGTAAAAATCATGACTGAAAAGCACTAATCCTAAAATACCGTTAACAATTTAAACAAGGACTATGGATAACCCTAAATAACCACTAATGAAATTATTTTAAAATACCGTTAACATTAAAGTAAGCTAAAATACCGCAATATAATATAAAATACCGTTTCAAATTAAAATATCCTAACGAAATAACTTTAAGGACCGGAAATATAGTATCCACTAAATAAAATCCTACTCACATTTCCATTTTTTTCTTTTGCGTTTGAGCATTATTTATAATTGAAATAATTATTTTAGTTTTCTTTGAAATTTTTTATAAATAAATGATCTTTGGCTCAATAAGGAATATTATATAATTGAAATACTTAATTTAAGACGTTTGAAATTTAAAAGTTAACTTAAGTGCTCCAAAAGGTACCACAAAACAAACTTAAGGCTGATTTTAAGCTTTGTTTTGGTATAATACGAAATTTCAAATTAAAAATTTTGAATTTTCATTTCATACCAATACATAGCTTAAGTCATTAAGTCTAATTGTGGTTCTGCCTTTGAGTCTTTAATTTAAAACTGGCGCTAAATTCGATATTCCTTTTTTTTAAAACCTTAAAAATGGAAAAAATTAAATTTTTGATCATATTGGTCAGCTATTATTGTCTACATACGCACATAAGGGTTAACACTACAGATTATACATAGATAGGAATCAGCTGATTATGGCAATATGGCGGACAGAAAATTAGTTAAATAAAATTGTCAAAATTGTAGACTGACGTATTGTCATCTCTTTCTTCACATTATCACCGTGTAAACAAAGATTGGTTTTTTGCCATATGTCATTGAGCCAACACACACGAGAATAATATTTAAGTGCACAATTTTTGTTCTTCTCGTACCATGCGGGAATGATATTCATCTGCCATAAAATGTATACGTATACGTAGCTTTGTGTGTGTTAGTGTTTTTTGTATTCATTTAATGTTTGGCGTTTTTTTAAATGTGCATGCATTGGTTTTGTTTTGCTAATGTGGGGTAGAAGCTGGCTGAAATTTAACGCCACCAAAAAATCATTCTCTTCGCCCCGCTTGCCTACAAGCTGACATGTTATGTCAGCCCAATTTTTCTCGTGTGTGATAGCTCAATCGCTCTTCTAGCTTAAAAATTCTAGTTTAGTTGCTATCCTAGTTCAATTGTTATTTTAATTAAATTAAATTTCTAAACAAGAGCTTCAAGATGGAAACATAATTTTATGCATTAAAAAAATATATAGCTGAAAAAAATTATTATAAGCTCACAAACACAAGCCTTAAGCTTGAAAAAGACTTGAGAATATATTGAAAAAGGCTATCGTAACAAATGTAGAAAAATCAAAATGGAACCCTCGTGAAAATATTATGTGTGTATGATTACTATAAGCTTATTCTTGCAATTGTAGAATAAGCTTACAAAAATAATATTGTATTAACTTGCGTATAGAAAAGCTTATTTGACTCAATATATTTATAAGCTTTTTTACATAATTGTAGAATAAGCTTCACATATAATATATTATTAAGTGTTAAAAAAGAGAAATCACAATTATTTTCTTTAATTTAATTTTTTTATTTTAATTTTAAATATAAATATAAATAATTAATTTTAAATATGAATAATAATAATAAATTTTTACCATAAATAAAAATTATAATTAATATGCAATTGCACGTTCACTTTATAAAATTTACAACCAAATGAACGCGCAAAACACGTTTGACAAATTAAAAAAAAGGAACGGCACTTGTTGTATGCATTATAAGCGTAGATCAAAGACAACAAGACTAGAATGCATTGAAAAATATTTCTATTTCAATCATCATATTGCGTTGTTGCTGTATGTTGTTAATAAGCATACTTTAGAAAAAGTAATGTAAAATAATCTTTTCTCAAGCATTGTTAAATACTGCTTGCGAATTCAAATTTTATAAACATTATAATAAACGAAATTAAGAAAAGCTTAAAACACACTATTTATATACAGGTTGGTTGAAAAGTTCCTGCGCTCACCAAAAGATGGCACTGCTATCTCCAAACTTTTTTTTTCTTAAGTTGGTATAACTGTCCTGAGAACACATGCAAAGTTGCAAGTCATTCTGTCAATTTTTTCTTTTTTACAAGCCATTTGAAGTTGACGTGTCATTGATTTTTAATATGGAAAAATTTGATATCGTGCAGTCATTAGATTCTTTGTTTTGAAGGGTTTAAAAGCAAAGGAAATTTATGAACAATTGTTAGAAGTGTATAAGGAGTCCTCACCTTCAAACGCACCGTTGAATTTTGGGCTGGTGAATTTAAACGTGGTCGTACCAGTCTTAAAGACGATCCACGCGAAGGACGACCAAAAACTGCAACCACAGCAGATATTATTGAGCAGGTACATAATATGGTTAGTGAAGATCCAAGTTTGACTAAGCGTGAAATCACTAATGCCATAGGCATCTCAGACGAACGAGTACTCCATATTTTACATGAAGAATTACGTATGAAAAAACTGTTTGGAAAGTTAGTGCCGCACACATTAACAATTCAACAAAAACTGGGTCGAAAACAAATTTCTCAGCGTAATTTAGAGCGTTTTAAGCGGAATAAAACCGACTTCTTGCGTCGTTTTATAACTATGGATGAGACTTGGATCTACCACCATGATCCTAAATTGAAACAAGAACGTTTACAGTGGACTGAAGCTGGTTGTTCAGCTCCAAAGCAGATGAAGTCACAACGATCAGCAAAGAAGGTTATGCATCAGTTTTTTGGGATGCAAAAGGAATTTTGTTGATTGATTATCTTCAGAAAAGTAAAACAATCAACTCTGAATATTATTGCAGCCTTTTGTATCAGCTGGATGAAAAATTTGTGAGAAAAGACCTGGTTTAAAGAAGAAAAAAATCATTTTTCATCAAGACAATGCACCTGCTCACAAAAGTGTTTTGACGATGGCTAAATTCATAGAATTAAAATACGAATTGCTTGAACATCCACCGTATTCACCAGATTTGGCTCCCAGTGACTACTATCTCTTCAGAAATCTCAAACAATTCCTTCGTGGAAAGTATTTTTCGTCGAATGAAGAAGCCATAGCAGCCGTAGACGGTTATTTTGCAGAGCTTCCGGAAAACCATTATTAGGATGGGATAAAATTTTTGGAAGATCATTGGAACAATTGTATTGAGCTTCTAGGAGATTATATTGAATAAAAAAATATATTTCGTAACAAAAACAGTATTCTTTTATTTCGAGCGCAGGAACTTTTCAGCCAACCTCTAAGCTTATTCTGAAGTTGTATTGCAGTTTGATTGCTATATGGTATATTGGGAGAGCTGTTGATTACGAACTAGTTCACATAGCTTAAATTACTACTATTTGTTCAATTGAACTAGTTCGTTCACGAACGACACAACTCTACAAATTAACGGTCCATGAATTACCGTTTTAATTGTAAAATGCTACTATGGAAAAAAAAAAGTTATAAAACTATGTTTGCATTTATTAAGCCACCTTTCATAAGCCTTTTTTTTTTTTGCAAATACCAATAAAAAGTTTTTATAAAAAGGCAAGAGCAATGAATTTCGTAGGTTTTTCGAGGTTTTTGTGTTCCAAACAAAAAATTGTTTAGATATCGAAAATATGTGATTTGGCCAGATTTTGGCGCGCATCTAAAAAGACGGCCCTCTGGAATTTAAAAAAAAAAAAATTTTTTCTATAAGTTATTAAAAGGGGCCGGGCTCTTGGTGACTCTTAGAGCCTAAAAACTGATATTCCTAGTTAAGTATAAGTGTGAATACTCAAATGAAACGGAATTTCCTAAAGATTCCAAAAATTCCTAGATGTAGTAACCCGAAGGGGTACAGAAAATGCCACATTGTTGTATTGAAATAAAGTACTCAAGCAAAGCAAAACTTGCATTTGATTACAAAAATCCACGAATTATATTCCCAACAACGTCAATTTTAATAGATATCAGATCCTTAAGCAGGGTTTATTTCCACAAAATTAATGTAAAATCCATTTTTTAGCTTCCAGCTGTAGCAAAACTAGTAAATTACTGTAAAGTAAATCAATTTCTAATTTTTTTTTGTTTTTTTATTTTTTCTTTTAGAGAGACAAGCGGTTAAAGCCCAAGTGTACAATTTCAATGACTTGACTGCTGATCGTGAATGGTTGTATGATGTTCTGTTGAGTGATACAGATTCTCAGAGCGATGTAACTGATGAAGATGAATATGTCAAGGACATGCTAAAAACCCATATGAAACACCAAAAGTTAAGGGAAAATTATTACAAGAAATCAACAGTATGTATCGCTTTTTTTTTAAGTATGTCCTAATATTTATCTAAAATAATTTTTCCTTCTCTTTAAAGAACACTCAATATGCTTATTATGGTTCTGGTTTACTCTCGAATCATGATATGTTTCCTGAACATCAAAATTCCATAGTGGGTATACGTAAACGTAAAAGACGTACCAAAAAGGAGAAACCTTTAGAGCTGGTTAAACTGCCTACATTGCCTAAAGAACAAAAAATAAGACGACCACGGAAATTAAAACAAAAAGCCTTGGAAGAAACAGAGCCACGAGAAATTGATCCAGTTGATCTTAAGCATTATACCTATGTTGATACTACTGCTATTAATGATGAGTATGACGACGATGTCGATGTACAATCTGAAGGTGAAACATCATTTGTTATGGATACCTCTAGAGATCCTACCGGTTTGTCCTCCCTTGCTTCTTACTCGGGCAGAGGTCGTAGACGTAAAAGTCAATTGGGTATTGCACTGACTCCAGAAGTTATGGCAGCTAGACGTAGACGTGTATGGCAGTTAATGGCTAAGAAGGAACTGGGTAGATATCACAGAGCTAAGATAAATAATCACAAAGAAGTGGTACAAAATTGCAAACGTGTAGCTACCATGTGTATGAAGGTAGTACGCCAACGGGCCATGCAATCACAAAAAGTTATGAAAGAGACTGTATGGCGTGCCAAACGTTTGACACGTGAAATGTTATCATATTGGAAACGTTATGAGCGGGTAGAACGAGATACACGTCGTAGAATGGAAAAAGAAGCCGAAGAACAGCGAAAAATGGATGTAGAATTAATAGAAGCCAAGAGACAACAGAGAAAATTAAATTTTCTTATTACACAAACCGAACTATATGCTCATTTCATGTCTAAAAAACTGGGTCAGGGCACAGAGGCTGAACAGCTGCGTATTCTAAATCAATTGGATGAAGAGGTAAATCCTCGATTGGCAGCCTATGATGACTACAATGCTGATCGAATGAAACAATTGGCACAACAACAGGCGGAAGAGGCTTTCTCCACTGATCGTCGCAAAACTAAACAATTCGATGCTACTACAGGGGTGGAAAGAAATTTGGGCCATAGAGAAATAAATAAAGAAGATTTTATAAAAGAGGAAGATAAACCAGAGTCCTTGTTGCCAGAGAAAACACAAGCTGATTTGCCACAACCTTCAATATTTAAAGGGACCTTAAAGGCGTATCAGATTAAGGGTGAGATTATTATTTAAACTTGTAATTCCTCTAAAAAACCTTTCTCCCTTCCAGGTATGACTTGGTTAGCTAATCTTTATGATCAAGGTATTAGTGGTATTTTGGCTGATGAAATGGGTTTGGGTAAGACTGTACAATCCATAGCATTTCTTTGTCATATAGCAGAAAAATATGGTGTTTGGGGTCCATTTTTAATAATATCTCCGGCCTCCACCCTGCATAATTGGCAACAAGAAATGGCACGTTTTGCACCAGACTTCAATATTGTACCTTATTGGGGCTCGCCAAATGAAAGGAAAATCTTGAGACAATTTTGGGAACAAAAAGATTTACATACCAAAGATGCTAGTTTTCATGTTGTCATAACATCATATCAACTTATAGTCTCTGATTATAAATATTTTAATCGTATTAAATGGCAATATATGGTATTAGATGAAGCTCAAGCTATAAAAAGTGCTACCTCAACAAGATGGAAACTATTGTTGGGCTTCAATTGTCGCAATCGTCTCTTATTGAGTGGTACACCCATACAAAATAGTATGGCCGAATTATGGGCTCTATTGCATTTTATAATGCCCACCATATTTGATTCTCACGATGAGTTCAATGAATGGTTTTCCAAAGATATAGAATCACATGCTGAAAATAAAACTGGCATAGATGAAAGACAAATTTCGCGGCTTCACATGATTTTGAAACCTTTCATGTTGCGACGTATTAAAAAGGATGTAGAAAATGAACTGTCGGATAAAATTGAAGTTATGGTTTATTGTCCTTTAACCATACGACAAAAACTTTTGTATATGGCTTTAAAACAAAAAATACATATAGAAGATTTACTGAATTTAACACGTGGTGGTGGTGGTTCTACGGAAGGTCATCATGTTGATCGTAATTTTACCTCAAATCTTATGAATCTCGTTATGCAATTTAGAAAAGTATGCAATCATCCAGAGTTATTTGAGCGTAGAGATGCTAAAAGTCCATTTACTATGAAATGTGAAGAATATGTTATGCCACGTTTAATATTCGATGATGGTTTAATGCATAGAGCTTTACCCAGTAAAAAGCATTTATTATATAATCGGTAAGTTGGAAAAATTATTCATTTTTATTTTAAAAATTTTTAATATATGTTTTTAATTGAATTAAAACAGATTTTAAGCTACTATAGGGTCCGCCAAATAACTTTTTTTTTTGAAAAAACTACTGAATATTTTCTCAAATTTCTTTTTTTATTTGAAAGTCCGGTTAATGATGGAAAATAATTTCATTCAAATGGCAGCCTCGGCTGGCCATGCAGTAGCCTACACGATCGGTCCAATTTTTAAGCACATTATCGATTATGTGTGCAGCTGTATTTCAGCAATGGCTACACAAATATTGTCCTTTAAAGCGTTAATTGTCTCTGGCTTGTCGGCGTAACACTTATCTTTGACGGCCCCCCCACAATTAATAGTCCAACGGTGTCAAATCGCAGCTCCGAGATGGCCAAACGACATTAGCTCTGCGGCTGATAATGCGATCTTCAAAAACAGGGCGGAAAACATCGAGTGTAGCTTCGGCTGTGTAGCACGTAGCGCCGTCCTGTTGAAACCAAATGTTGCCAATATCCTTCTCTTAAATTTTTGTGAACAAAAATTCGTTCAACATGGCCCGATAACGATCGCCATTGACTGTAACGGCCACTCCTTGCTCATTATCGAAGAAAAATAGCCCAATTATGCCTCTGGACCAAAATCCGCACCAGTGTGTGCGTGCGGGTTTTCTGTGCCCCAAATGCGACAATTTTGCTTGCTAACCGCCAAGATCAAAATGAGCTTCATCTGAAAAGATGACATTGAAAATATGACATTCTGCAACATTACCATGAAGTAATGTCGCAATATTTCCCAGCGTTGTTCAAGCGTATACACAACCATATTCGTTCAGCGGAAGGATAAAACTAATTATCTGTCGAATCAGACATTAGCTAAGTGTTACCATTCACGAAATAAGTACTAGTTGAAAAAAAAAAAACGTTAGATGGCGGACCCTATACAAGGGATTTTTTCTAGTACAAAAATGTATCAGAAAATTAAAAAATTAAATTAATTAATTTATAATTTTTATACCCTCCACCATGGTGAGGGTGTATATCAGATTGTTATTCCGTTTGTAACATGTCGAAATATACATAGGTCTAAGACCCCATAAAGTATATATATATTCGTGATCCTTATGCAATTTTAAGTCGATTTAGCGATGTTCGTCTGTCTGTCCGTCTGCCTGTCTGTCGAAGTTGCAAGCGGGGGTTCCCACATTATTGGACATCCTGCCGAGAAGTTTGGTATTGAAAATGAGCAAAATCGGTCCAGCGGCTAAAAAGTTATGAGTGAAAATGTGAAGATAGTAGCGACTGGTACATAATATATTTTTCTCATATATCATAACAGTCGCTTGGAAATGAATAATATTTTGTATTCACCTCAAATATTTCTCACCTTAAAATTTTTTTTCACCACTAAAATTTTTTTTACCTCAAAAAATTTTTTCACCTTAAAAAATTTTTTTTCACTTCAAGATTTTTTTTCCACCAAAAAATTTATTTTTGCATCCAAAAAGTTGTTCACCTCAAACAATTTTTTTCACCATTAAAAGTTTTTTACATTATTTGTATCAAAAACAGCGAGAACATTTTTTTAGGATATTCGTGGAGGGTATTCAATGATTCGGCACAGCCGAATTTAAGCCTTTTTTTTACTTGTTATAACTGAAAACTGTCTCTTATTGAAAACTCCTTTTTTTTTCAATAATGCCTGAAAACGTGAATATTTTAAACTTATTGGTTCGCTTTAAAATTTAGGGTTAACAATTAATATTAAAAAAAAAAACAAGAAATAAGAATTTTGGAATTTTTTTCAAAGATTTTAAAGAAAATGATCTTTATAAATTGGTAATATTTCGCATAAAGTAACAGTTAATCTAGAAGAAAACAACTAATCTTTTGGCAAAACAAAATTTAAATCTGAAATTATCTGTTTTAAAGAATAGATTTATTTTTAAAATGAACTTCTTTGATATAAAAAAACTTCTTTGATGTGATATATGATTTTTGTTTAAGTGAATCTTTTTTTTTTTAAACATTAATGATTTTCTTGAGTAAATATCGAGATTATATTAATCAACATGAGTGGAGATGTTTATCTTCAAACAAACAAAAATCTAAAATTTGGACTTTACACATCAAAATATACAGTAGTGGGCAAAACATTTGGTACTGAGATCTCATTTTAACTTTACATTGATTAATTTTCTCCAAATCACATTTCGTTAATAAAAAAAATTTTTTTTTATGTCATCATACATTATTTTTGTTTAAAATATAAAAAAAAACAAATTATGTTAAAGTTAAACAACAAAAAATTAATTTTAAAAGATGTATTCAAAATGCAGCTGTTCAAAACATTTGCAATTCTTATTACTCTTACTCTAAACTAAACACTAACAAATGCTAGGAAATAACGGTAATCGCATTCCTTTTATTAATTCGTTATTTAGATCTTTGCATTTTAATAAAAAACTCATCATAATTATTTTGCTATAAGATATTGAAAGCATGAATATCGTAAGAATTACTTTTGTGAAAAATGGCAGGAAACAAATATTATTCTTATTTTAAGGTCAAAATGTTAAATGACTTTAAAAGCGGACTTTCTCAAAAAGACATTTCCTTTAAATATTTCGTTCAAAAAATCAAAAATTTGTCACATTGTTAATAGTGGTAATAGCCATACAACTCACAATGGAGGAAGACCCCGTACTACTACTGTAAGAGAAGACAGATATTTTTTTCACGAAATATCCTTAAGCAGTTCCTAAAGAAGTTAATACTTAACTTTCCATAGATGACAGTCTTTCTACCATTAAAAGAAGAGCCGGGGAATATAGTTTTAGAAGTTTTAAATTCACAAAAAATCCCTTTGTGTCGGAAAAAAAATTGAAAAGCTCGGCTTAACTTTGAATTGGACTCAACAGCAATGAAAGATCGCACTATGGTCCGATGAGTCCAAATTCAACCTCCGGGGTTCAGATGGAGGAGCCTACATTTGACGATTACGAGGCGAAAAGTTTAATCCCAGATACACAACTGACACAGTGAAGCACGGAGATGGAAAAATTATGGTGTGGGGGTGTTTTCAGGCAATGGGATTGGCCCAATTTACCGGATTACTAATACAATGACGGCCACATATAAAGAGACCTTTTAAGATCAAACAAAAAAAAAAAAAAAAAAAAAGGCAAAATGTGATTTCGATTGCAAATGTTTTGAACACAACTGTAGGTATAAAATCCTATAATTCATATATATTCATGATCCTTGTGTGATCATGGCACAAGCCATGATCACACAAGATTGTTATCCTTCCGAGAAGTTAAGTATTGAAATGGAGCAAAATCGGCTCAGCGGCAAAAAAGTTATAAATGAAAAAAATATGAAGTTACCTTTAAATTTTCCATACAAATTTGTGTATTTAAGTACACCATTTTGTCGTGTTCTTTCACCAGATGCTAGAGGTGAAAAATATTTTATAATCACCTAAAATTTTTTTCACGTCAAAATTTGGCAAGGGTAACTCTATTTGCGATTATTTTAGTAACGGTATTTTAAAGGTTAACAGTAATCAATTTATTTTTGTATTGGTATTTTAAAGATAGCGTGGTATTTTAAAGACAACGGTATTTTAAAAATAACGATACTGGAAAGATAACGGTATTTTAAAGATAACGGTATTTGAAAGATAACGGTATTTTAAGGATAACGGATTTTTTAAAGATAACGGTATTTTAAAGATAACGGTATTTTGAAGATAACGGTATTTTAGGATAACGGTATTTTAAAGATAACGGTATTTCAGTTTTCTGGGTAACGGTATTTCAGTTATTTTGGTAACGACAATATTTCAGTTTTTTATTTTATTTTTAAAGGTTACCAAAAATTAAAAAAATCGTTTTGTGACCCGGCAGAAGATCTTCCTTGTTATTTAAAATGTAGTTTAATTGAAATTCTGCTTTTTAGAGGTGTTTTATGTTTTAAGATTAAACTTAAAAATAAAAATAAACTATTTCGACAAATGTTTGCTTTTTAAATAGATAATTGTTGATAAAATTTGTTGTCTGTATAAATAAATTCAGTTTAACTCGCAACAAAGCAAATCTCTTCCGCTCACTCAAAAAAAAAAATACTCTCAAGGTTTTTATATGGTCAGATGGAAATGGTTTAGGAATAGCTAATTTACATTGATATCAGGGGAATTTGCTTTTAAATCAGGGGAATTTTCCTTGAAATTAAGAAAATGAGTTTTGAGAGGAGAGTACTTTGTATTTGTTTTGGGTTTATTTTGCTTTTATTTAGGCTTAAACGAATCTCTTGAAGGTCTTATTGAATTTCCATTGGCGTTGAGAGAATAATCGTTTCTCTTTCTTCTTCTTATTACTTACTCTATGCTCATATCCAAAACAAAACTAGTTCTTATTTGTTTTTGTTTTCATTATTGTATTTATTAATTTAAAATAACTTAATTAAAACTAATAACAGTTTTAGTCGATCAAGCCCGACCATAAGATACCTCACACTACAGTACGATATGGGTCATATTTTGAAAAGTGGATTAAATGCAGGATAGGCAAAAATTAGCCGTGCAATTAATGTAGTGAAAAATCTGAATGAAATTGCCGAGACAGTTCATTTATACCGAATTTACACATAATTTAAATATAATTTTAAAATTAAATTTTTCGAAAATCTAGTTATCAAACTGGATTTCTTTGTATGGGAAATCTAGTTTTTAATCCAGATTTTCGACAAAATCGCGTATAAACGAGATTTCGCGAGTAGGGTAAATTCAGCATTAAGTAAATACAGGGATGGTGGGTTTATAAAGCGTGAAAAGCATCACTCTTTTATTTGACAACCCATTTAACAGCTGATAGTTACGATTTACGATGTAGTTGGGTTGAGTAGTCTGTATCTCCAGCACCGCGACCAAGTGGATTCCTTAGTTGTTCTCCTGTAAAGCCTCGAGTAGCAGTACAATGTTCTTCACTTCCAGCAGCTGATAGTTGCTTTTTGTTTAGTTTGCTTTGAAATTTCATTATGAATTGACTTACACCAGGGCAACGCGTGCAAATTGTAGAAATTCTATTCGTCAAATTCATCGTGCACTTCTTCCATTTTATGGCGGCTAATTCGATGAACAATAGATCGTTTTCAGATTATTTGGAGTGAGAAGAATTCACAAGCTTTTGTCGAAACACGATTACATTCACAGAAAACTACTGTTTGGTGCTCTTTATGGGCTGGCGGAGCTATTGGCCCATATATCTCCAAAAACGATGATGGTGACAATGTTACTGTCAATGGTGAACGGTATAGGAACATGATTAGAAATTTTTTTGTACCTCAATTACGTGACATTGATCTTGCTGATATGTGGTTCCAACAAGACGGAGCCACATGCCATACAGCGAGCGCTACAACTGATTTACTCAAAGAAACTTTTGATGAAAAAATAATTTCACGTAATGGCTCAATTAATTGGCCAACAAGATCGTGTGATTTAACTCCATTGAATTCTTTTTCTTTGGGGTTATGATAAGTCACTTGTCTACGTCGATAAACCACAAACAATTGAACACCTGGAAATCAACATTCGAAGAGTTATCGGCGAAATACGGCCGCATATGCTGCGAAAAGTTGTTGAAAATTAGTGTTCCAGATTGAGCCTTCTACGCGCCAGCCGTGGCGGCCACATGGCAGAAATAATATTTAAACATTAATTTCATAAAATTTTCTTTCCAATAGAGCCCATTTCAATGGATATTAAAAATATATTTCCTTGTTTTATTATGATTTAAACTTGTGTCACTCTATAAAAAACACCCTTTATATATGAACGGAATATTTTTTTGGAAATTTCAATAGAGTCCGTTCTTGGTTTTAGAGAAGCTCACGCTTAAAATTGCATCTAAAATTTTTTTTTATAACAAGATTTACATGGACGACAAAATCGACTTGGAAAGTGCTGCTCAGTCGATTCGTATGTTGATATAGTAGATTCAGTATTTTTTTTTTTAAGTTACATGCATCAGTATAACCCACAAAGTGGTGTAGGGTATAAACATTTTTTAGATATTTTTGAGTAAAGCACTAAGGTCTTTTAAACAATTTTTTCAAAAAGTTGCTGGGGCCCTTATTATTTTTTCTCTTCTGTTGAACGGTAGATGGATTTCCTTCCTCCTTATATTGCGTATTATTTGTAGATGTTGATGCTGATGATGTGGTTGCTATTTCTTTAGAAGGTTTTATTAGATTTGGGTGAGAATTAAAAGATTCCAACATATTTGGATATAAATTAGATTGTGTTGATTGTGATACTTCACATGGTATTGATACTTTTCTACCATAAGGTGTGTTTCGGTCTTTAGATGATGATGTTGAGGAGGAGGGTGAAATGGAATATGGCATTGATGCTGTATCCAAATCCAGAGGATCCCAATATTTTAACTTATATTGAGGATTATAAGGTGGTTGTTTAAAATCATCTAGAAATAAAGGTGCTGATGGTAAAGTCATTGCATTTGTGGAATATGTCAATTCTCCCCGTGTACTCCATTTTGCACATTCTAATGAATTTGCCAATTTATCCCAAAATATTTGTGTTCTTTTTGGATTGTAAGCCATTCCTGTGTACATTCCCAAATTAGCTGGTATCTCTACATTCATGTCATACCTTAAAGGAAGAATTTTACGTCTTGCCGTCTGTATTTGTAAAAATTGAGCATAGCTTAGGAAAAATCTATTTTCAGGACTTTTATTAAATTCATTTGTTAAAATTACAATTAAAAATGTGCAACGTTCCCTAATCAATACCATAAAGGCATCATGTTCAAATTGTATACCATATAATAGATGTTCTTTAAGGCAAAATTTGAAATTTGTTTGTAATTTAATTAGAATTTCTCTGGCATAATCATAATCCGCATCGGCGTACAAGACTAAAGCATCATAGTGTTGTAGGGGTAAACCTTGTTTGGCACGTCTAACATCTTCGCAGGTTAAAAAGTTTGAGTCACCACCATATGTGAAAGATGTTGTAACAACATAATCATTAAGAGTAGTAGGAGGAGCAGGAGGAGGAGGAGGAGATTGTGGAAAAAGTGGAGGAGGGGGAGATGGAGGATTAGTCAAAGTATTATTAATCATGGAATGAGTTATAACAAAATGGTTTTCAGCAGATTTTATATTCTCATTATTTGGTGTGGTAGGAGGTGTTGGTATATTAAATGTATTATTAGTATTGTTGTCATTGGAAGATACTGACGTATCCTCATTATTATTCCTTGCATTTTCATCTATTATCTCCTGTTGTTGTTGTTGTTGTGTAATTTTATAATCTCTTAAATCTTGTAGTAAATTTTCTTCAATATCATCTATAATATGCCAACGATCTATGATGCCTAAAATGTTTTCTAAATTTTCAAATGTTGCCGTATCTGGATTATTTTCACACCATAATTTTATAATCTTAGCCGTAGGATCATCACCACTTATGGCATTTTCATCCAATGAACTTCTTTGTTCAGCTAATGTAGCCAAACCTCGCCAATCTCTTTCATAGCCCTCATCGGTATGAAATAATTTTTTTGCATTCAAAAAATTCGAAAGTTTTCTAAGGGTTTGATTACTCAGAGCAGTTAGGGGACAATTTCTAAAGGTTATGGCTGAGGTTGGAGTCTGCATTGAATTAGGAGTTGATGCTGCTAGTGTAAAATATTCAACCATAATTTCGTTTTTTTTTGGGGGGGAATTGTACTGGAAATCTTTTGAAACAGCAGTTGTTTTTTTTTTTTTTGTTTAAATTGTTTGTTTGTTTTTTTTATTAATATTTGTTATTTTTTAATAGATAACAATTAATTTCTAATATAATTGTGCCATTGAAAATATAAAAATTACTTTATACCGCTATTCAAATTTGTTATAACAACGCGAATATGATATACAGACTGAGTTGACTTTATTAGATCATTTACATTTGCTGTTAATATTTTTGTTGTTATCAGGTTAATTGATCTTGTTCTCACTTCGTAAAACAAGTGTCTCTTAATGTGAGAAATATTAAATATTAGCTTTTCTTTGCGTACACACAATTTAACCATAAAGAGCGTTTTTCATATCAAAATTGTATTTAAACTGCTGTTGCTTTGGGGTAATTTAAGTTGTTCCCGCAATAACAACTTGGAACAGACCTATTATTTTTAATTCTAACTAACATGGAACAATTGCTAATGGGTTCACTGATATACAGGGTGGCGCAAAAATAACCTTCCGATGTTTTTCGGCTGTAATTTTAAAAAAAAATTAAAAACTTTGATTCTTCTTGTGGATTATTTTTATTTGGTCTTTTAATTTTTTTTACATCAAGTCGAGAATATGATGTCATGTAAATGGCCGCCGCCACAGTTGATTGTCATTTGAGCCCTTTTTATGGCATTTTCCATCACTTTGGCCAAAACTTCCGGCGATAGGTCCACACATTCTTGACGGATATTGTCTTTAAGAGCTGCAAGAGTCTGAGGCTTGTTGACATAAACCCGCGACTTCAAAAAGCCCCACAAAAAGAAGTCTGGAGCGGTCAAATCGACGATCTTGCTGGCCAGTGCAAATCGCCAAAACGGGAGATTAGGCGCCCGGTAAATAAATTCATCCTTCAGCATATCGGTTGTGGCACGTGCAGTGTGTGGCGTTGCACCGTCCTGTTGGAACCACATGTTTTCCAATCCCAATTCATCAAGTTGCGGCAAAAAGAACTCGTTGATCATTGCTCTGTAGCGCTCACCATTCACAGTAACCGTTTGGCCCGCGACGTCTTCGAAGAAAAAAGGTCCGATGACTCCTCCAGCGAAAATAGCACACCATACAGTGACTTTGAGCGGGTGTAATGGCTCTTCGTGGGTTACACGCGGATTTTTAGTGTCCCAGAAGCGTAAATTTTGCTTATTTACGTACCCGTTAAGATGGAAATGGGCCTCATCACTCATGATTATTTTTGATAAAAAATCATCTTCATTATTGCTCAAATAAATAGTCACCAATATTCCGCGTTCTGGAGCAGTGTAGCGTAACATTGTTTATTAACGTATATTTCGCATGTGTTTACTACACAAATGTCAAAACAGAACTGACATTAGGGCCAATCGCAAAATTTATAGCATTTTCTGATAGGAGGATTACTTTTGCGCCACCTTGTATATGCGGGATAAAAATCTCATACATATTATTTTCCTTAAATTATGTTGCCGTCACTGGAAAACAAAACCGCAACCTCTTGTGTAATAGTCCAACGCGCTAACTGTTACACCACAACAAACGGAAACCATGTTCGTTTATATCGACTCCTCTATAACATATCCAAATTTCACCGCAGACGGTGGGTCACTCCGGGAAAAACTTTTTTAGTTTAATTTCAAAGTTGTTTCTATTTAATTTAAAGTTGTTTCTGCTTGATTTTAAGGTTTTTTGATATGGATAGATATGCCGAGAAAATCAATTGGCAACAGTTTTTATGCAGACATTCTTTTTTTTTGCTTATGTATTTAACCCTTCCCGAGTTATTGCAAATCCCCTCACTCGAAAAAAACCCCTTTAATAAGTGAAACACACCTTTGCAATTATTAGATGAATTCCTTTTAACCTATGGGAAAAATAAATTTACCCCTTGCCGGATTATGAAAAATTCCTAAAATGCCCAAAAACAAAAATTGACGAAAAATAAAAAAAAATCCATTTCAACAACCAATAAATGTTGCCTAAATTGATTTCCCCCTACGTGTAGTTATTAATTCCCAAAATCCCCAAATGGCAGAATTTATCCTAATGAAAGATTTGTTTTTTTATATCGAATTTATGTTGTCCAAATATTCAAAATTCAAAATTTCAATTTAAAATATAAAAAATTCAGGTATGCCTAGTTTTATGATCTAAACGCAAAAGTTGGGTTAGTTTTGCTCAATATGTGTAAACACTATTGTAAATCACTAGTCTTCGGCATTGAAATGCATTCTATTCTTTTTTATACCCTTCATTATTTATGGTGAGTGTATATATCAGTTTGTCATTCCGTTTGTAACATGTCGAAATTTTGGTCTTTATGGGGTCAAGTATATATATTCGAGATCCTTATGCAATTTTAAGTCGATTTAGCGATGTCCGTCTGTCTGCTGAAATGGCAATGACGACGCGAAGACGCAAGCGAGGGTGCTCATTTTTACCTAAATTAATGAGCATCCTTCCGAGAAGTTTGGTATTGAAAATGAGCAAAATCGGTCGAGCGCTTAAGAATTTATGAGTGAAAATGTAAAGGTACCTCTAAATTGTCCATACAAATTGGTGTATTTTAGTACAATTTTTTAGTAGCGACCGGCGGCAAGTAAAATATTTTCACTTGTTTTTCACCAGTCCTGTAGAATAAAAAAATATTTTTTGTATTCACCTCAAATATATTTCACCTCATAAATTTTTTCACCACAAATACATAATTTTTTTCACCTCAAAAATTTGTTTCACCTCAAAATTTTTTTTCCCACCATAACATTTGTTTTCACATCCAAACAAGTTTTTCACCTCAAAAAATATTTTCTCATCTGCATAATTTTACTTCTTAATATTTTTTTTTACATTGTTTGTATCAATAACAGTTTAGAATATTTTTTTAGAAGGATAGGCTAGTTGGTAGCGTGCTAGCTTATCAGTGCGGGGGTTGTGGGTTCGATTCCCACCAGAGGCTCTGGTCTGTTTTCGCTACAACGAGCCGAAAGCCTTCGTTGCTAGTGCTCGTTTAGGGATTTAAGATATACTTTGTATGGGTATTCAAATATTCGGCACAGCTGAATTAAAGCCATTTTTTTACTTGTTTTACCGTAAGGTTTTTTTATTAATTTCTACTTTCAGTTTTTCTGTTTTCAAAGCCGATCATTTACATCATTCCATGTTTAAGGATGAACCCAGAAAAAAATCTAATTTAAATCCTAATGAATATTATAAACGTTATGTCGATTTAAATGCTAATAATGAAGGCTGTTTTAGTTTTACCAGATTATGTGATCTTTCTCCCAAGGATATGGAGGATACAACCATTAATGGTTTAATAACTTTGTAAGTTATATTCTATTACTTTTTGATTATAAATAAAAAATATTTTAAAAATTATTTTTAATTTAGATTACAACATTACCGCAAAAGAGTATTATTATATGCTTTACTATCCTATAGACGACAATGGTGGTCGAAACACTATAATCCTACCAGAGTTCAATTATTGGAACCGACTTTAGAAAATCCTTTAAATAAAGATTATTTAATGGATGATAGTGTTATGAAGCAATTTTTATTTACTGGATTGGTAAGTTAATTCTTATTTTTTTTTTCAATTCCTTAGAATCTAACGATTTAACCTAAATTTTTTTAAAGAAAAAATGTTTAGAAATCACTATGGAAAAGATTTCTCAGATTCTGATTTTTCTATAGAAAAATTTTTCCAAAATTGGAGATTTTTCTATAAGAAAAATTACTAAGAATGTATAATTTATCTCAAGACAAAATTTCTCAGCATCTTAGTTTTTTAAAAAAAATTCCACAGAATCTGAAAATTTTTCTATTAAAAGAAAGCTTCAAAGTCTGAAAATATTTGTATAGAAAAAAGTTCTTAGCATTTGAAAATTTAAATTTTTCTTAAAAAAAAAATTTACTCAAAATCTAGTAATGTTTCTATAGAAAAAAATTCTTTGAATCTGAATTTTTTAATATCACGTTTTTCTAAAAAAAAGTTCTCAGTATCTGAAGAGTTTTCTAAAGCAAGACATTCTCAAAATCTGAAAATATTTCTATAGAAAAAAGTCCTTAGAATCTGAGAAGTTAGCTAAAAGAAAAAAAAAATACTAAGAATTTTATGTAGTTTTTGTATAAAAAATTTTCCGAAAATTTTGTGATTTTTCTCTAGGAAATATACCGCAGAATCGGAGTTTTTTAATATCAGGGTTTACAAAAAAAAAAAAGGATCGCAGAAACTGAGTTTGTTTCTTTAGAAAAAATTTCCTAAATTCCAGATTTTTTAATGAAAAAATAATTTCTCAAAACTTCGGGTGTTTTCTATAGAAAAACGTTTTAACAAGTTTTTTCTATAATTCTCAATACTAGGTGAGGTTTCTGTAGAAAAAATTCCTTACATTCGAAAGTTTTTTCTTTTGGAAAAGTGCTTGGAATCGAGAAAAATTCCCTTTTTTTTTTGTTTATAAAAAACTTTTCAGAAACTCAGTTTGTTAAAGAAAAAGTCCACAGAATTTGAGTTTTTTCTATGGAAAAATTCCCCAGAATCTGAATATATTTTTTACAGGAAAAGGTTCTCATGAGCTGAAAATATTTTAAAAGAAAAGAGTTCTTAGAATCTAAAAATTTAGCTAATGGAAAAAGCCTACAGAATTTTAGTTTTTCCATAGAAAAATTTCCTCAAAATTGAGAGAATTTTTCAGCTCAAAATTGAGAGAATTTTTCTTCTATAGGAAAAAGTTCCAAGAATCTTAGATTTTTCTATAGTAAAAAACCTCATAATTTGGGGTGTTTTCTGAGTTCTACAGTCTTAAGACTAAAGTTACTTTCGTTTGGAAAAAGTGATTCTGTAAAAACAAAGAAATTAGAATCTGTGTTTTTCTATAGAAAAATTTTCTCAAAATCAGAAAACTTTTCTATACGAAAAATTCATCAGAAATGAGAATTTATCTCTAAAAAAAGTCCTCAAAGTCTTATAGAAAAATGTCTTCAGAATCTCAGTGTTTCATTTAAGAAACAACTACTTAGAATCTGAGTAATTTTTCTATAGAAAAAAGTCTAGAAACTGGAGATTTTTCTATAGGGGAAATTCCACAACATCTGAGGATAAAGGAAAAAATCCTTGCATTCAGAAATTTTTTCTTTATACAAAATATCTACTTTTTGTTTGGAAAATCCTTTAAATTATAGAATTGGTTCTTTAGAAAATAATTTATTTTTCCTGTTGTTTATTTTTTAACCAGTTTTTTTCTATTTTCCAGACAACTAATGAAAGTACCATTTATGCTTATGGTGAATATAAAATCTATAATATGCAAGAAACTATTGAACATCGTGTTATACGTAGTAAATATAAACAAAATATTGAAGAGGCTGATATTAAAAATGAAATGTTGGATGAAGTTGAATCGGAATTGATAATTAATGCAGCAGCTGCCCAATCGGCCAATAAACAGAAGCTAAGTAAAGAACCTTTACGTCTACTGCCAGAATTTGAACATAAACAAAGATTACCACAGTATTATCAATGTGAAGCATTGGAAATGCCTAGATTTTTATATGGTCTCAATAGTAAAGTTAATGCATATAAAAGACAGCTATAGTAAGTTTTTTTTTTTTAAAAGGACGTAAGTTCAAAATTTGAATGTTTTGTTTTTTAATTCAAGTTGTGAAAGTCGTGCGGCAGCTTGGTCTCAAATTCGTCATTTGCATTGTGAAAATCCTCAAGGTTTGGAATTGATAGATACAAGTTTAAAATTAAGTACTCCCCGTTTTGGTTGGTCCTCCGTCATTATACCCGATAAGGAGACTTTAATATCTGACGCTGGTAAATTGGCAGTATTAGATAGTTTATTGACACGTCTTAAGGCTGAGGGTCATCGTGTTTTAATATATTCACAAATGACCAAAATGATTGATTTGTTAGAGGTTAGTTTGAAACTACACATTATATAGCGAAACTTTTGAAATTTTTATGATGAATTTAGTGTTTTTAAAACACAGATTTTTTTATATTACTTTTGAAAGATTTATCTTTATTTCGCCTTAAAAATTTTATTTTTAATAATATACTCTTTCTTTTAGGAATATATGTGGCATCGTAAACATCGTTATATGCGTTTAGATGGTTCTAGTAAAATATCTGCTCGTCGTGATATGGTTGCCGATTTTCAAACACGTCAAGATATTTTTGTTTTTCTATTATCTACCAGAGCTGGTGGTTTGGGTATTAATTTAACGGCAGCTGATACGGTAAGTACCTACTTTTATATTTTAACTACAACGTGCCAACAATAAAAAACTAAACGCTTAAAAATAAAACAAGTGACAAAATTTAAAACGCGCTAAAAGTAGTAAAACGTCAGGAAAAAATTAGATACATAAATATTTAAACCATTGAAAAAAAAACCCACAAAAAATATCTGAAAAGCGCTGAATTAAAAAATCTAATTTAAAAAAATGCTAAAATAAAAAACCGCTAAAATAAAAAATATGAAAAATGCAAAAAAAAATTTGAATAAGTTTTAAAATATTTAAAAGTTCATACCCTGAAGGAAATGTCGCTAGTGAAACTATACTGATTCACTATTAACTTTGAGACTAGTACTACTGACTAATTATGCCCCAGACAACGCTCTCTGCTGTAGACATTTAACATGTGGTTGTCATTGCGAATCTACACAACTATTGACCAAGTGTAGACATTGGACCCATAGATTCACTAGTACATTTTAGTAGTTCTAGTCAACACTTTTATAATTTTTTTTTACTAGATTTTCACACTAGGAAGACGAATAAGTTTAAACGGGTGTATTTATTTTATTAAATTAGATATTTTATTAATAAAATTTTTTTTAAATTTCGTGAAGGTAAATAAGGTACAAATTTTTTGTTAAAATCTTAGTACACACTTTGTTGGCAATGTCACCAAAAAATGGAATATAAAAAGTGTAGACGCTTTGTTGACCATGTCACCAAAAAGTCACCCAAAATAGTCGACAAAACTGGTGACTTGGAGACACTTGGCCCCAGGCTTCCTACAGGGTGTCTACAAAAAAAAAAATAGCGAAATAGAGCAAAATGTGTCTTTAAAAAAATACGCTTAAAATTGAGAAAGCTCTAAATTGATAATAAAAATGCTAAAACGAAAGGAAGCGCTAATAACAAATTTTTAAAATATTTAACTACATACCATATCTTGAAGACAAAACGTAATAAGGTAAAAGCGTTAAATTGAAAAATCGCTGAAAAATAATAAATATAAAAAATAGATAAAATAAGAAAAGGCTCTCAAATAAAAAAAAAAAAACTTTGAAATAAGTTTAAAAAAAAAACTTCGAAAATATTTAGTTGTACTAAAATATTTAATACAGTTGATTTTTTCGATATTTCACATTGACTACTTTTCTGCGTAATTAATAACAATTTTATTGCTTCCCAAATAAATCATTCACAATAGAGCTTTTTAGAGGTGTTTTTTTTACTCAATCACTCAATGTTTTCTCTCGCTTTAAAATTCAATTCGAAGATTCGATTCCATTTCTTACAAATACAAGAACAAACCAACAAAGAGCAAATTTTGGAATTCACAGTTCAAATTTATAAATTTGTAAATATAAATCGCCGAAGGTGAAAAATCCGCCAAAATTAGAAAAAATCGTCAACATTAAAAAAAATCGCCAGTTTAAAAAAATTAAAAAAATTTGTCAATATTTAGAAAAAAAATTAAAAAAAAAAAAATGATAAAGTTGGATAATTCGTTTAAATTAAAAGAATAAAAAATTTGTCAATATTTAGAAAAAAATTAAAAAAAAATGATAAAGTTGGATAATTCGTTTAAATTAAAAGAAAAAAAAAAACGCCACGACGAATAAATGCTAAAGTTAAAAAAAAACCTTTCAAATTGAAGAAAAAACGTTTAATTAAAAAAAAACGACGAAATTAAAACAACGACAAAATTAAAAAAATGCAAAAATTGAAATACCGGCAGAATTAAAAAATTTCCAAATTTAAAATCGTTCAAAATAAAAAACGGACGAAATTAAAAAAAAAAAAGATTAATATCGCCAAATATAGCCCTTTATCTGTCTCTGCAAAATAGTTGTCAGAAAAAAACGCATCTAAAAATATAGTAAATTTTTGAATTTTTTTAATATTAGCGATTTTTTTCAATTTTGGCAATTTTTATTTATTGTTTATTTTACCGATTTCTTTCAACTTTCGCTATTTTTTAAATTCTAACATTTTTTCGATATTGACTTTTAATTTTAGCCATTATTTCAAATTGACGATTTTTTTTTTCAATTTGAGCGATTTGTCGATTTTTGTCCCTCAAATTGTTGAAATGTGTTTCTATTTAATTTTGGCATTTTTTAATTTAAGTGATTTTTTCAATTTGGCGAGTTTTACAATTTTGACCATTTTTTTTTTTTTCAATTTTAACGATTTTTCCAATTTTTGCTATATGGTCATAGGCTTTCCAATGATATACATAATGTATACCTATTAAGTGTTTTCTGAATAAAATTTAAACAAAATATTTTTAACGCCTACTTGAAAGAGGTTTTCAGGCCCAAAAAAGAATAGTAACATTGAACTCTCAGTGTGGTGCCTTTAGTCGATGTATAAATTTTTAGCGAAATATTTAAGAGGTGGAAGTAAACTCAACTTTTGCTAGAATAAACATTTTTTTGTTCGTAGAATTTTGAGTCAAAAATTGATCACTTTTTTTATCCACAATATTGCATTTCAACCCAGTACTTTAAAACGGCTATACGTTTTTTTTTTTACTATATAAATATAATTTATTGATTCATTTCAACGAAATTTTAATTGATTTTAAGGGGAAAAAAATTAGAAATTTTTTTTTTTAAATTTGATTAAAAAATGTCTACGAAATCTATGACGGGCACAAAAAGTCTTTAATATTATTTTGAAGGTGTATTTTCTTAGATTCTGAGAGATTTGTTTTTTTTTTTTATAAAAAATTTAATTTTAATTATCCTTTTCTTAAGTTTCAAAAAAATAAATCATTAACTAAAAATTCTCACACTCCAAAACAAATTCCTCCCAGAAATATATCAACAAACATTCTAAAAATTACTATTATGTAGTTTTAAATTCAAACAAATGATTTCAATGTTTGGCAAACTTTAACATTGCTATACAACAGTATCTCTCTCTCTCCTCTCGGTAGCAACTTAAAAGACAATAATCATGTGAACAAACAATGAAATGAAATATTAAAGTCAAATTCTAAAACAACAAACAATTACAGTAAAAAAGGAGCAACAGATGTACTACAGCAACTACACCGTTTAACAATTTTATCTTAAAAATTCGGTATAATTTTGCAATTTTTTGGAATTTATCTAATTTGTATTTAGAATTAATAAATTCGAAAAATTAAGTTTCGATTTTAGGAAGCCATCTGTTTAAAAGGATTTTTTCCTGCATTTTTTAATTTAAGGTTATGCTACAAAAATTTCAAAGTATATACAAATTTTTACTGATAACTTTTGAACTTGTCGACCGATTTTGCTCATTTTTAATTTCTTTCTTGAAAGACTTAATCCTCCTCTCACTCAGTTGAGTGAATGGTATACAAATTTTTTTTAATATAAAAGGCTAATAATTTCCTTAACAAATTTTTGGAAATGGTGTCTACAATTTCAACTTTTTTTTGGACTACATACTGCTTACTACAAACCAAATCAATAATACAATACAATGTCGCTTAACTTGTGAACATAATCGTAACGTGAAAAAGGGGACCTACATGAGAATTAAATACAGCAACAACTACAACAAAGTAACAAAGAATATACCAGCCAGCCAACCAGCCAGCTTTTGTATTATTTTAAAGCTTTAAATTATAGGAGAAAACGTATCATCGACAATAAAACGGCATTTATAAGAGGCTTTTTTTATTTGTTGTCGTTTTTGATTTTAGCAAATGGCAAAAAGTCTTTGATTTATAGACTGTGAGGATGAAAAGAAATTTAACATGTTTTTTTTTTAACATTGAACAATTTTGTATGGGAATTTATTGAGAAAATGTCTTTTTATTTTAGGTTTTTTTTTTTTTGGTTTCTTCTATAAAACAAAAATAATTTAAATTGTTAAAGCGATGAAAATTCCAAAAATGATCTTGACAAATGTGTTTTCAAATTAAAAGCGGAAGAGAATTTTGAGATGCAAATGAGTAATATTTTCTCTAAATTGTAATAAAAATGGTAAAAATTAAGTTTTATTTAGAGAAATACATTCAGATTGTAAGATATTTTTTTATAAAAAGAAATTACAGATTCTGACAATGAAATCATCATAACGAGAGAATTCAAATCCAAGGTTGACCTCATGTTTAGGAAATAAAAACGGGGATAGAAAAATGCCATTTTTCATACTTATTTCTTCGGCTAAAAAACGCTTAGTTTTTATCTACAAAAAGGCACGTTGGGACGAGCTCAACGATTTAAGTTTTTGACATTTTAATTGGAAACTATGTTTTCTTAATAACAATCTTGATGCTGCTGCGAAAATGGTAGAAAATGTTATATTGATTGGAAAGAAATTTTAATTCCTACAAAAAGATTTTCAACTAAACCAAAAACTAAATGTTGGTTTAACCAGACTTGCAAGAACACAAGTCAGATCCACAGAGAAAGCGTTTAAAACTTGGCGTGATAATAAAAACGCTAATTCTTAACTGCTACGTAAACAGGCGAAAATCTAATTTTTTAGCTGAAATGTTTGCAAAAAATTCATTCTTGCCGGAAAGCAATCAAACACTGTCAGAACTCGGAAGAGTATCGCATACTATGCCTTAGGTATTCTTTCGAGGTCACGCATTAAAAGGGGTCCTTGCACAGAGAAAACAGACTAATCGTGACAACCGTATTTCTTGCCAACTGACTATATTGGTTGCAGCTACAGAATTAATTAGTTGTCACAACCAAATGTACATATTCTTGATACAATTGAAATATTTTATTTCAACCGAAATTCTGTTGCTTTAACCAAATTTCGGCCGCGACAAACAAATATATAGGTGGCTCCAACCAAACCCTTCAGTTTGCCACAAATTCGGTTGTCACAAGGAAACTGTTTTCTCTATGTGCGGATCTGAACGCAAATAAGTCAGCGGTTCAGAATGATATACCAGCATTCGTGCTGAAATCGTGCATCTTTAGCTTTCATATCGTGCGGGAATGTTCCCTCTTCAGGCAATTCCTATGAAGGGTGCGGCCAATAACGCTTAAAGTAATGGAGAGCATTGTTAATTACCATCTTAATTATCTAGAGCTCAATTCACTTTTAAGCGATCCACACTATGGCTTTCGTAAAGATCGTTCTACGGGAGACCTATTAGCGGTTTTTCGGAGCATTGGAGTCTGTCTATTTATCATTTTAGTGAAAGTAAAGTGGTGGCTCTCGATATTTCCAAGGCGTTCGATCGTGTGTTCCACAGCGCACTGCTATCACAACCTACTGCTTTTGGTTTCGGTAATGACTTCTCTTAATTTATTTCAAGCATGCTTCGAGATCGCACTATACGTGTTGTTGTAGATGGGATTTCTTCCAACAAGTTTAAGCCTCTCTTTTTCTTATCTTGATCAAACTTTCAATCCCAGCAAAACTATGGTATCAACTACTTTCCAGCCTATTTACTCTCTTAATTACTTTTGTTCGCGATGAGCCCAAAAGTAATGGGTACTCAATATTTTTTGGCTGTTCATAAGCGAGAGGGTAACGACCACACATTACTTTATGTTTTTTTTGTGAGTAGGTAATAACCACTCATTACTTTTGGGCTCATCGCGAACAAAAGTAATTAAGAGAGTAAATAGGCTGGTAAGTAGTTAATACCATTGTTTTGCTGGGATCCTATATTCTCTTTCGCTGATGACAGAAACATTTATCATTCATTATTCTTCGGTTGTGGGCCAAGCCTATTAGTGGTTTGGGGGGCAAAAGGCAGTCAAGCGTGACCTTTCGGAAATCTACCTGTGGGGTCTTACTAATAGGGTTAATTTCAATGCATGCCAGATCCAATGTTATATGCTGAGCCATAGTCATGTCATCAGTGGGTGATGTCAATATCGATGAATCGGATACTCTCGATGTTTTGGGCACAAGGATTCAGTTTGATATCTGTTGGAATAAGCAAGTATTAAAAGTGCCGAAAGAAGCATTCAAGTGTGTTGGTTTCCTAAAACGGTGTAATATACATATATTTCACTGCATCCAATCTCGTTACTATTTACACCACTTATATCCGACCAAAGATGGAATACATCTCCCATATAGGGACAGGAGCTAACAAGTGTATTTTGGACAGTAGGGTATGCAGTTCTATTGACTCATCGGATCATCGTCGGAATATTGGATGCACTATATACGTGGGAGGATCAATAAGTCCAAAAAATATATTTTTCAACATAATCTTCTTTTAGCTCAATACACTTAGTCCAACGTTTCTCCAATTTTTGTATCTCTTCCAAAAAAAAAATAGGATTTTTTGAGGTCCATAAAAATGGCATTTGTTTGATCAATAATTTCAGGGTTGGAGCTTAATCTCTTTCCACCGAGCCATTTTTTTAGGTTTGGAAATAGTCACTAAGTGCTAAATCCTGAGAATATGGCGGATGAAGTACCAATTCGTAGCCCAATTCATGGAATTTTGCCATGGAAACTAAGTTATCACACGATTGTGTTTGTGGTCGATTGTGAGCAAACGCGGCACCCAGCTTTCCCAGACAGCTTTCTGAAATTCATCATCATTTAAATTCGAAACCACACTGCCATATGAAATGCCTATGGCATCAACAATCTCACGCACTTTTAATCTTCGATCGGCCAACATCATATCGTGGATTTTTTTCGACATTTTCGGGTGTATTGACCTCAATTGGGCGTCCAGAACGTTCGGCATCTTCCGTGCTTGTAAGGCCACAACGAAAGTTTATAAATCACTTTATTACCATTGAAATCGATAGGGTAGAGTCCCCATAGTATTTATCAAGCAAAAAATAATTTTGAATGAACAATGGAAATTTACTTTTTTGAACTTTTAAAAAAATCCACGAGGTTGTATGTTTTGAACAGCTGTTAAACGCAAAGTAAATGACGGAACTTGCTCAAAATTTGACAGTAGCCTATTAACAGGTGGTACTTGATGGGGACGGTGTTGCATTTCATATAACTATGAGGGAAGTTTGAAAAGTCATGGACTAATGAATCCGCCCTCGTTTCATTGTTCTATCGATATTACCATGTGAATTATTCTGCCCAGATAAGTGAACTTATTTCGGAATACTGGCTTATCTAAAAGACTACATCCGTTTGTTGTCGACTGTTTAATGGATCATACAATGGATTACGAGCAAAATTCGTTTATTAGTCGTACAAGTCGTATATGAAATAAACTTCTCTGTTACCTATTAACAATATACAGACAAGTCAAATGTTCACAAACACTACTTGCTCTCTCCTCCTACCCATTACCCATTTTTACAACTCGCAACACAATGCACTGCATGATTAGGGGCATCCCCTGAGTGGTGGTCTATCGTAAAATAAAAATAAAATATTTTGGAAAAGTACCAAATTTTGATACCAGTTTTTACGGCATCACTGCTTAAAAGATGTATTAAGTAAAGTTAATTATTTGTCATGTAAATACCGACCAAATTAATTTGAATTTTATAAAAATACTCCACCGCAGGAAGAAGAAAAATGCGAAAAAAGGAAAAAAAAGAGAAAATAAAGAGAACTAAGAAAAATAAGAGAGTTAGCTGAAAAATGAAGAAGAAAAATAAAAAAATAAAGTGATAGGAGTGAGAGAAAAAAAAAAGATGACAGAAAAAGATTCAGTTTTTAAGTTTGATTTAATAAAGTCAAAATATTCAATCGAAACATTGTTTTTATTGGAACAAACAAATTTTTTCTTAATAAAGAATATTATCACAAATTTTTTCAATATCGGGAATTGCCAAAAGTTTAGCTACAAATTTTCTATATACTAAAGCAGTTTTGGTATCTAATATTATAGGTTTATTTGCACGAAATCCATAATCACAAGCCAATATTTGATAACCCTTATTTTCCAAAGCTTTAACAGTACCAGACATTGAGCAAGGTTTACACTTGACACTTACTTCTCTCGTATTCAAATCGACAATATCAATTTTATTAACTTTTAATGTTTTAGCATCAATATTTAAATTTCGCTGACATTGTTTAAAGGATTTTTCCAAATTTTTATAGGGATGTAGAGCTTCTATAACACAACAATGCCTGAAGTGTTGTAAAACAGGTACAAAATGAGCTTCAAATTTATACATTAAAGGATCAAGAGTGGCAAGAAGTGAAGAGAAGTTACAGGTGCGGACTGTACATAATAGAAAGATACGTTTTTGAAATTGAATTTGTAGGAGGTGAATAATATTTTCTTGAGATTTTGATTGATAGACACCATTTATAATTGAATCTATTATGGACCAAGGAATTTTTTCTTTTAATGCTTTTTCTATAACATTTGCTAATTTTTCATTAATTGTTGGATCTTTGCACGCACCCTGTACTATGGCTTGTTGTATTTCTTGGGTTAAAAGTTTTTCTTGAACTTGGATGTCATAAGATGAATTATTTGTTGGATGATAATTCTTTTCAAGAATTTGTTTGGATTTATGAGATTTACATGGTGTGTTTATTGTGAATTTTGGGGATGTAATTTTTGTATCGGAACTATGAAAATCTGGTGATATACTGGGTTTAACATTCTGAGTATATGAATATTGGCGATGAAATTGTTGTTCTTTGTCATATATATCCTGAATAATGAAAGACTGGCAATGAAATGGATGCATTTTGTCGAATATTGTTGTTGGTGGATTTTGGGTTAGCTTACTGGGATACACACGATATTGATCCATATTTGGATATTCTTTTGGTTCTTTTACCTCTTTAACATTTTTATGATCATTTAGGCGTGTAACTTTAAGAGTACCTTCTTCTTCATCACTAGATTGATCTGGCGTTAAAGTTTTATCTGAATCATTCTCTTTATCAAGGACATCAGCTCTTTTGTTTTCTTCAACATTTGTCTTCAGTTTTTCACAAGTTTTTTTTTGAGCGCTTCTATTCTCAGTATTCGCTGTTTTATGTATTGGTTTTTCTTTTTCCTTTGACGGTTTTGGGTTGGTTGATATTTTTCGCTGATCATTTTTATTGGTTTTTAAAACATCTTTCGATTTAGTTGACTTTTGTTGAATTTTTGTTTGAATACATTTTTGTGCATTTTTATCTTGTGGTTTATCAAATACATGCGATTTTGGATAATGAGACTGCTCCAATTCTCTGTCAACTTCTTTATCTCTTGCGCTTTTCTTTCTATTATCAGCTTCCTTACATTGTCCTTTGTATGTAACTTCTTGAACTTTCGCTAATTTCATTTGTTTATCTCTTTTCTTTTTCTCATTTGTGGTCAATATTTGTTGGTAATTGTTGCGAAAACGCCGCAATATATCATTTTCCATCCATTGTTTATCTATTTTTTTTAGATATAAATTTCGTTTGGAATTGTAAATATTTTTTATACGTTTTTGATGCTCCTTTATCCCCAAAACACTTTTGGCTTCCTTAATGTGGGTTTCGATGGGAGGAAGTGCATTTTGACGATAACGTTGAATATCGCTTAGGATTTGCTTTATAGTTGTTAATTTTGTTTCACACTTGTTTTTAGTTGTTTGTATCATTTTTGAGATTTTTGGTTTAAAAATAAAATTATTTTAACACGGAAAATTTATAATTATATTTTATTCTGAATTTTGTTTTGAAGTTAATATTTTTTTAAGAATTTTCGATATTTTATTAAAAGTAAACGCTTTGCAATACTGAGTTTTGATAACTCATTCTGGGCCAGTGATGCCATATGGCATCATGCGGATTATGTTCGGATTCGGTTGTAGGCTTTTATAACTGCTGTTTGTGCGGCAAACTATCAGCGTCGGCTTATGTCATTCCCATACAAATTTGATATAAGTACCTTCAAGAGTTAAAACTTAACGTTGGCTTATGTTAAATTTATATGGGAATGACATAAGCCAACGTTGATAGCTAACCGCACAAACACAGCTTATATTAACATTTCTTTTTAAGGATCTCTATAGTATAGTGATATTAATGGAATGGGATTTTAAAGGATCATATGCCGGTACCTTAGTTTTTTTTTTCCTAATTTTCTTCGGCTCTGAGAAATTTGTCTGTCTGACCAAGGGACTTGGGATTAATCCTTACAAAACAAAGTCTGTAATCTTTCATAGAGGACACAACGATCCCGCTTTTGCGTCTGTTACTCTAGACCGTGTGAAAATTCAGAGCGAAGTATCTTGGTGTAATTATGGACAGGAAACACAACATTCAAGAGAGGTCGAAAAAAGACGGCGCATGCTTTGTATTCTTGTAGGAGGGCCATCAGAGTTGCTGGAGGCTGGGTCCTAGAATCCTTCGATGGATGTACACGGCAATAATTCACCTTATTATTTTATAGATTTGATTAGATTCAAATAGCATTAGGCACCGCGACCAGCATAGGTCTTTTGTGCTGCCAAGAGCTTCCCTAAAAGTTCAAGGTCGCGATAAAGCTAAGAATCCTGCTGGGTGAAATATTTCAAATGTCGGAAGACGACACCTAACAGCCTGAGTCTCCTAACACAAAGCCTAGGATATTGGCAGCGAACATGTTCCGACGTTTCCGATTCCAACTCCAAAATCTACATACATCAGTGACCTATTTATCCTTGTTGTATTGTTGGTATGTGAGTTCACAGTGCCCAGTAAAGTACCCTGTCGATGTCCCTAAGTCCCTCCAAGGGCCAGTTGTCGCCCTGAACCACCACTGGGCAGAGAAATAAATCTCTAGGCCTTGCAGATTGTACAGAGAATAGCTTTTGTGAGCGTCATGGAGGCAATACGTACTCACCATCGGATGCATATTATTGCCTTTGATATACTGGGGAAGCAGGTAGTGGCTAATGCGCCTATAAAGCTGCTTTCGACGTTACAATGGGTTTGGCCACAAATCTTAATGGAGAATGCTGACTTTCCGCCAAATGTGGATTATATGATTTCGACTTATTTTCCGCACATATTCCATCCAGAGACTCCTGGATGGGTGGAGTGGCGGTAAGGAAGACTGGCTTGACAATCGAGTTGGCTTTGGGAACTATTCCGGGGAGCTGGGAACTATTCCTGGCTCGTGGTATCACAATATACGCCGGCTGCCAATCCAACTTAACTTATTTTTGTTGTTTTTAAAAATATTTAAAGTTTTTGATAGTTTATATCGACATGTATGCCCCAAGAACTGTCAAATTCACATAAATTATTGCTTGTTAAATTTTATCGAACAAGTATTTTTTCTCTTTTCGATATTCGTGTTTTATGGGATTTTAAAAAACTTTTACCCAAGCCCTTTTTGCTACTTTCTTTAATAACTTGGCAAGCCTGTACATATGCAATATGCATATTCAACTTTCTCTTTTAATAAGAAACTAATTTTTATGTTGATATCTTTTTAATCGTTTATTTTCTATTTTTAATAAATCGGGAAATAAAGCGAAATATAATTATACCCTTCACCATAGGTGGAAGGGTATATATAAGTTTGTCATTCCGTTTGTAATTTCTACAATATTGATCTTAGACCCTATAAAGTATATATATTCTGGGTCCATATGAAGAGCGAAGTTGATTTAACGATGTCCGTCTGTCCGTCTGTCCGTCTGTCCGTCTGTCCGTCTGTGTGTTGAAATGGGTTTTCCGAAGAACCCAGACATGATGAGGACTTGATTCTTTTTTATTTCTGTTACATGTGATCCATTTCTGTTTGCTATTAAAAATCAGACAGATCGGTTAATAAATGGCTGAGATATTAGCAAAAAACCAGGACTACCTCTAATTTTTCCAGTAAAATCCCTTTGTTTAATAAGAGTGTGAAGATAAATACGTAGGTTAAATACGTTTCACAACTATTGTGGATGATATAAATAAAAAATAAATAGTAGTGTCGCCAACTTTTTTTTGCCTAGAAAATGCCAAATTTGACAAGAAAAGCGCTGAAACATATGGAAAAATATAAATTTGAGATTTTACATGACATATTATTTTGGATTAAAATTTTTGGACATTTAAGAAAAAATAAATGGGGATACCGCTTGTTTGTGGAGAGCTATGAGGTAGTAGATTCCAACGATGTATTCATCTCCTTCAGAATACCATGGTGAAGGGTATATAAGATTCGGCATAGCCGAATTTAGCCGCTCTTACTTGTTTTTTTTTCTAGGAAATAATAGGCCAATATACCATATAGCAATCAAACTGCAATACACCTTGAGAATAAGCTTATATAAATAGTGTGTTTTAAGCTTTTCTTAATTCCGCTTATTATAATGTTTATAAAATGTGAATTCACAAGCAGTATTTAACAATGCTTGAGAAACGATTATTATGCATAACTTTTTCTAAAGTATGCTTATAAACTACATACACATATTGAACAACGCAATATGACGATTGTAATAGAAATATTTTTCAATACATTCTAGTCTTGTTGTCTTTGTTCTACGCTTATAATGCATACAACAAGTGGCATTACTTTTTCTTAAAATTTGTCAAACGTGTTTTGCGTGTACATTTAGTTGTAAATTTTATATAGTGAACGCGCAATTGCATATTAAATTTAATTATTTTTATTTATGGTTAAAATTAATTATTATTATTTATATTTAAAATGAATTATTATTTTTTATATTTGAAATTAATTATTGTTATTTATTTTTAAAATTAAAATAAAAAATAAATAAAATTAAAGAAAATAATTATGATTTCTCTTTTTCAACTATTAATAATATATTATTTTTGTAAGCTTATTCTACAATTGCAAGAATAAGCTTATAGTAATCATACACACATAATATTTTCACGAGGGTTCCGTTTTGATTTTTCTACAATTGTTACGATAGCCTTTTTCAATATATTCTCAAGTCTTCTTCAAGCTTAAGGCTTGTGTTTGTAAGCTTATAATAATATTTTTCTCAAGTCATTTGGTATGTTGGGAGTAATCAAATTCTTTTGATGTACTTGAAGGTTTTTTAACCTCATAACTAATTGCATTAAGAAGTATTTTAATTTATTGTTTAACGTTATGTGAAATTTTCAATTCTTCACATCACTCCCTCTTTCAACATGTATGTTATTTATTATAGCGCTTTTTCACAATTGATATTTATCAAATTTTATAAATCAGTGTTTTGGTTTGGTGTTAACTCCTTGTCTTACTCTTTTCAAATAATACACTTTGATATTCACACCTTAAGTTTCTATTTATTTATTGTATAAATATATTTTTTTTATTTTTATTTTTCTGCTTCCTTATCTGCCATAGTCAATCTCTATCGTGCAAATTTCTTTCATATATGTAAAGGTACGAGTACTATGTTCATATGAATAGAGAATCAACAAAAGAGACGTGTTTGAAAACTTTTGGTTATAATTCTTTGGAAATGTTGAATTTTTTTTTCTTCCAACATATCCTTGTGCGATGCGATGATGACGATGATGTTGGTCGGTGAAGGTGGTGTGAACAAATTTTGCAACGTTTTAAATCATGTTTTGACAAGATTTAAACAAATTTTTTTCAATGCCATTTGTTTTTTCTTGCATATAAATGACAGGGGCGGTATGATCAAGATAATTATTTTATTTGTTTTTTAAGTGAAATCATACCAAGATTTTAAATATCTTTTTACCAAAAATATTTCAAATTAAACAAAAATTGATCTGTTTTGGTTTTGAAAAACACTTGTATTGCATATTAAATAGACTTCTTTCTGTTTATGACTACCAAATTACGGATAGATGGTTTTATTTTGTGTGTCGGTTTTTAAATGAAATGTCATAAATCTTTTTATCATCAAGTAGGGCAGCAAAAGAAGTGGAAATTTTTTGTATTTCATGGTTTAAACAACCACCACCAAAGTCAAGACATGCATAATAATTGTCAATAAAAGAAGGTGAAATACAATTGGGACGGCAGACTGTAAGCAGAAATGATTTCTGGTAAAGGAATATATATTTGACTTGTATAAAATTTGAGTGTACCAGCAGTATTTGGGTTGCTTAAACAACAATTAGTTAAACGCAACTGTCAAATTTAACAATTTTCTTTTTTTTATACTTAAAGAAAATCAACAATTTTCGCTTGATCGAATGTTCTATCATATTTATCAAAAGTTTCATCATAATAATGAAATTTTTATCATATCTGTAGTCGTTATGGAAAAGGTTTTTTTTAAATAAAATTGCTAAAAATAGACAGGTATGGTTAGCATTTTAAAAATGTCTCAAAAAATCATACGAGGACGGAACAATAAGTCCGTGACTTTTTGAACTTTCCTCATAGTTATATGAAATGCAACACTGCTCCCATCAAGTACCACCTGTTAATAGACTACTGTCAAATTTTGAGCAAGTTCCGTCATCTACTTTGCGTTCAACAGCTGCTCAAAACATACAACGTCGTGGATTTTTTTTGAAAATGTAAAAAAATGAATTTCGAGTTCTCATTAAACATTATTTCTTGCGAAAAAACCGTCAATCAAACCAAGGAAAAGCTTGATAAATACTATGGGGACTCTGCATTATTGATTTCAATGGTGAAAAAGTGGTTTATTGACTTTCGTTGTGGTCGCACAAGTACAAATGACGCTGAACGTTCTGGACGGCCAATTGAGGTCAATACACCCGAAAATGTCGAAAAAATCCACGATATGGTGTTGGCCGATCGAAGAGTAAAAGTGCGTGAGATTGTTGATGCCACATGCATTTCATATGGCGGTGTGGTTTCGATTTTAAATGATCAGTTGGATTTAAGAAAGCTGTCTGCAAGATAAGTGCCGCGTTTGCCCTTAATTGACCATAAACGTAATCGTGTGACAACTTCAAAGGACTGGAAAAATTCCATGAATTGGGCTACGAACTGGTACCTCATCTGCCATATTCTCCGGATTTAGCCCCCAGTGACTATTTCCTATTTCCAAACCTAAAGAAATCGCTCGGTGGAAAGATATTTAGCTCCAACGATGAAATTATTGATCAAACAATTGCATATTTTATGGTCCTCGAAAAGGAGATTATTTTGAATCCGCCATCGTAAAAAAGCGTAAATTTTTGCAAAAAAAAAAATCTGTTGAAATATCAATTTGACAAAAAAAACTTAAGACAATTTAAATTATTTCGTCAAAATTCCACAGATATTAATGAAAAGTTTAATCAACTTAATGAAATTAATTCACCTGTCGCTTAATTTGTGATTTTGAAGCCTGTCGTTGCAATTAAATTTCTCATAGGCACCATACCTGGTACTTGTTAATTTTATTAATAATGTACTATATTGGTTTCATTAGTGTAATAACAACATAGTACACATAAAAATTGTTTTTTTGTTGGTTAATTTAAAATGTATTTAGATCATTTATGCTAATGTATTATTGACTCCAAAGAATGTCATGACATTTTAATAGCAAAACAAAATATGCCGAAAGAGGTCTTTAAATATAAATTCTTGAAAACTTCAAAAATTCCACCATAAAAGCACATAAACCATTTAAATTGTGTGTTCCAGTTTTAAGGTAAAAATATATGAATTTATGTTGTCTTAAAACCTTTGAAAATTTTTTCACATAGTAGTAAAAATATCAACACTCAGGCTATGCCCTCTACAAATGCAGCGCATTGTTTTGACAGCTGGAAAATAGGGTTTGAGAAGGAGGAAAGAGTTAGAAGGGGTTGTGGACATAACACTAAAAAAAATGAACTAGAATTTAAAAAATTAACTTATTTGGAGGAAAAATTGAAATGAAAATGGCGTCAAAGACAGTTTTACCAATATTTAATAAAATTTTGCTTAAAATTAAGAAACAAATTTTACTTAAAATTTAGTCAAAATTTCTAAATTATAGAAAAATTTTACTATTGAGAAGTAAATTTTTATTAGAAAACAGTAAAATTTCCTCCTAATTAGTTCATATATCTTCTAAAATTTTACTGTTAGTTAGGAAATGTTTTCTTGGGTTTAACAAAAATTTAATTTTATTCAAATTCATTAGATAATTTGTTTACTAGAAACTAAGACTTAAAAATCAGAAAATATTTTTTAACATCAAGTTAAATAGCACTTGTTTTAAGTGAAAATTATCCTTAAATTTGATCAAAAATGTTCTAATAAATGTGAAATTGTTTATGTGTAATATATTTTACCATATATTTGAAAGTACTTTACACTCATTGTGTAAGTATTTTCCCACTTTCGGAGGACTTCTGCTTTGTGAGGACACTGCTCTTAACAATCTTTTTGCTATACATTTTTTCTTCAATTTAAATTGAATTATACTAAATTCATGTATTTAAAATATAAATTAAATTTAATTAGCAAAAAAAAAAAAGGTAAAACAAATAAAAAAAAAAAATGTACTGCAGGATAACCTGAAACGTAATAAATTGTGACAAAGTCAGATCCTTTTCGTAGTTAATTAACGGTTCTGTTTAAGAGAACTACAAATAGGAACACCCTAAGTGACACACGGCATCTATGGCTAAGGAACACTGAGGGTCCTTTGTCTTCTTAAATTAACTTATTTAAGGAAATTGTAGCAAAAATACAAATTTCTTGTTATTATTGGAAAACGGAAAAGTTTATAAGTTTATTTTATGTCATTTTTTAAGTTATTAAACTTTAATTGACATGTACAAATTTTAACTTTTTTTAAGTGAAAAAAAATAGGCGCAACGTCAATTGTAGGAAAGCCATTATGCCGTAATGTGCAAAATGTGATGTGATTGTCTGCAAACAAAATTTTTACATAAAAGCGCAAATTCGAAATTTTTACCTTTTGCTAACAAAATTTTAAAATATATTTTAAGATATACTAAGTTCAATATTTAAGACTGTTAAAATTAAAGATGGGCACGTTACCCATTTTTGACTCACGCTTACGCACGATCACGAACCTAAAATTACAATCATGCACGATAATTTTTTTAAATGGTTACTTTTATTTGTTTCTATTAATAATATTTTTTCTTTAAAATTTATTAATTTTTTTTGGTAAAATATTGAAAATAAGTCAAACGTCTTCCAAAAAAGAAAAATCTTATACCTATGGTTTCTTAAAAATAAGAAAACATTTACTTGAAAAAAAAAAAAAATATTTATTAAAATTTTAAAAATTTCTCTGAACTAAATTGAATGAAAATTTTCCCTAGAAATAGTTCATCAGTTTCTAAAATCAAATACATAGAAAAATATTTATTACTTTTTGTTTTTAATCGCCTGAACTAATTTTTAGAAAATAATTCTTAAAATTTAGAAAGTGGTACACTTAAAAACTGAATTCAGAAATAGCTTTCTAAAATTAAGTTGATTTTACTGTACTGGAAAAAAATGAACAACATTAAGTTCAAGTACTTTCTAATTTTGAGTCAGATACATTTTTTGAACTAAATGGGAGTAAATTATGTTCTAATTTTTTTTAACTAAACTTAGTTTTATTACATTTAAGTATGCAAAATTCTTAAAACTGCGATGTTTTTTTTTTTAATTGATAAGTTTTTTTTTCTAAAATCAAGAAATATTACTTAAGAAAAGTATGAACTATTTCTGAGTATATGAACTATTTTGATTTTCCTCAAACTTAGGAATTTTTATTCTTTTTAAGAAAATTTATCTAAGTTTTAATAAAATTTTACTTAAATTGAGGAAATTTTTTAAACTATTTTAAAGGAAATTTTGGATTAATTTTTAGTTCATGTATTTTTTTTTAGTGAAGGGAAGACCTCTGTGGGGAGTTTGACTGATGAATGAATTTTCCCAGTAAAGCACTGTGCGATCCATTGGGCAATTGACAACAAACGAATATTAGATAAGCGGGTATTGCGAATTAAAATTTGTATTCTGGGTATAACTTCACTTATCCTAGTAGAACACCTCTCCTGGTAGTATCGATAGAACAGAGTTTTACAACCCACATTCGACGGTGCTCCTATAAGTTAATAGAGTTGGGCACCCTATGGCATTGGCAAATCACTTTTCGCCAGCACTTTTATCGCTCGTTTAAGTGCCTTACCAGCGCTTTCCCATTCAAATTCGTCTGACTGGGTAAATTTTTTTTATAAAAATCAAATTTAACATTTATCTGGAATATTTTAAAGTTTGTGTTTTTCATAAAATTTGTTAATCAAATTCGTCTGATTAAAGAAATCAGTGATTAGCCAGTACTTAATTTTTTTGTACCACTGTCAATTTCTGACTGGGTACATTTATGTATCTCTAATTTCTTATCAATAATTTATTAATTAATTATCACGAAAAAATCCCCTTTCATAATATGCAGTATTAGTTTTTTATACCCTCTACCATATATGGTGAGGGTGGGTATATATCAGTTTGTCATTCCGTTTGTAACATGTCGAAATATAGGTCTAAGACCCCATAAAGTATATATATTCGTGATCCTTATGCAATTTGAAGTCGATTTAGCGATGTCCGTCTGTCTGTCCGTCTGTCTGTCCGTCTGTCTGTTGAAATGGCAATCACGACGCGAAGACGCAAGCGGGGGTGCCTATTTTTACCTGGATTGTTGAACATCCTCCCGAGCAGTTTGGTATTGAAAATGAGCAAAATCGGTCCAGCGGTTAAAAAGTTATGAGTGAAAATGTGAAGATACCTCTAAATTTTCCAAACAAATTGGTGTATTTTAGTACAATTTCATAGTAGCGACTGGTATATAATATATTTTCTCATATTTTTTCACCAATCGCTTAGAAATTAATAATATTTTGTACACCTCAAATATTTTTGACCTCAAAAAATTTTTTTCACCACTAAAATTTTTTTTTTCACCACAAAAAATTTTTTTCACCAAAAAAAATTTTTTCACCACAAAATTTTTTTCACGTAAAAAAATTCGTTTCCGCATCTAAAAAAGTTTTTCACCTCAAAAATTTTTTTCACCTCCATAATTTTACTTCAAAAGTTTTTTACAATGTTTGTATCAAAAACAATAGAGAACATTGGTGGAGGGTATTCAAAGATTCGGCACAGCCGAATTTAAGCCTTTTTTTACTTGTTTTAATATCATATATTTATTTTATAAAAATCCTGACAAGATAAATGTTAAGCCAACCATTCGGCTACCAATTCAGTTAAACGTTGTTTAGAAGCACGCATTTCAGGACTATCATTCTCATTTATAGAACCAAAATCCGTACAATGAGATGCACGCGGTATAACAGTAGCACCCTCAGCTTCACCATGACCCATTGGATTCCAGGGATCCAAACCACCATGTGTCATATATACATTTTCTACATTAGGATTTAAGGCACCAAAAATTTCATTAGTTTCATTTACTAATTGATTAATTTTTTCATTAGTGTATTTGGTACCAAAAACATCAGAACATAATGTGGTATACATAGCGGCAGGGAATTTGGTGCCAAAAGGTTGATTAGGCGACGCAGAACTTTGATACCAACCATATTCATTGCAGGTTTGATAATACCAAGGACGGGCTAAAATAAAAAAAAAAACAAAAAGTTAAAAATAAGTTTGGGAAAATCTTATAAAATATTCTTACAGGCTCCTTGAGCATAAGTGGAATCCAAATAGTAGGTCACAGTACTTTTATAAGTGGCATCAATACAACCACTGACTTTACCAAAATTCCTTAGCCAAAATGAAGCCATGGCAGTCAAATCATCGTCAAAACTCATTAAATAGTTGCAATAGTATGGAACCTCACCTTCACTAATAAATTGAACAATTGTGTTTTATAAAAAAATATGTGCTTTGCAAAGAATTTATATTCTTTCAACATACCTTTGATATTGAACAATACCAGAAAAAATATTCGATATAGTACCGAATAGAGACCAAATATCCAAATCATTATTATGATCAAAAGAATTGCACAATTTTAACATGGCTTTAGCTTCAGCTGATCTTTTACTAGCAAACAATGATTCCAATTCAGCAATACCATTTTTGATACGGTTGTAACACTGTTCTGAACCCAATTCCCGCATGGCTTGTCCCACAACTTCTATGTATTCTTTAAAATCTACTTTAGCCAAAAGTGGAGCACTGGAAGCCCAACCACCAGTCAATAATTCGGGATAAAGTTTTTTAAACCATACCACCATAGTAGCAGAATATGAACCACCAGCCATAATTACTTTAGAGTTGGCCAAAGCTGGATTACTGGCACGTTTGGTACGAATAAAGTGAGCCAAATCGGCCAAAGCTTGTTTAACGTGCAAATACTGCAGGGATTCAGGTAAAATGTCGCTAAAAGAGGGGAAAGAAATAATTTTAGTTTTGATCTGCTATTAAAAATTTAAAAAAACTTAATAAATATCAGTTTCGGACCGATTAATCGGCTTCGGCATCGGCCTCGTCCAGAAATAGATAATCTGCCAATGATTTTTCCTTTCTTTTGAAATAAAATATAAAAATCTTAAGATGGTAGGAAATTGTCGGACACTCATAAATAGTTAAAAAAAAATGAACTCGTATCAAACAGTTCGTAGTTATATAAGACGTGGTTATATTAACACGTAGTCATATAAGACGTAGTCCTATAAGACGTAGTCGTATAAGACGTAGTCATATAAGACGTACTCATATAAGACGTAGTCATATAAGACGTAGTCCTATAAGACTTTGTCCTATAAGACGTAGTCCTATAAGACTTTGTCCTATAAGACGTAGTCCTAAAAAATGTTGTCGTATTCTTGGAAAACGTTGTCTTATAAAATATTTTCCTATAAGACGTAATCGTATAAAACGTAGCCTTATAAGACGTAGTCCTAAAAAATGTTGTCGTATTCTTGGAAAACGTTGTCTTATAAAATATTTTCCTATAAGACGTAATCTTATAAAACGTAGCCTTATAAGACGTAATCCTAAACGTAGTCTTAGACGTAGTCCTAAAATATGCAGTCCTAAAAAATGTTGTCGTATTCTTGGAAAACGTTGTCTTATAAAATATTTTCCTATAAGACGTAATCTTATAAAACGTAGCCTTATAAGACGTAATCCTAAACGTAGTCTTAGACGTAGTCCTAAAAGATGCAGTCCTAAAAAATGTTGTCGTATTCTTGGAAAACGTTGTCTTATAAAATATTTTCCTATAAGACGTAATCTTATAAAACGTAGCCTTATAAGACGTAATCCTAAACGTAGTCTTAGACGTAGTCCTAAAAGATGCAGTCCTATAAAATGTTGTAGTAATCTTGGAAAACGTTGTCTTATAAAATATTTTCCTATAAGACGTATAAAACGTAGCCTTATAGACGTTATCCTATAAGACGGTCTCATAAGATTAAGTCCTGTTATCAGACGTAGTTCCATAAGACTTGTCCTGCTCTAGGACAAAATCATATTATAACACGTAGTAGTTTGCTTCCGTAATAGTTACAAAATCATATTTTAAACTCACAAGGAAGGTTTCACACGGATTTTGCTTAAATTCGGATATTTGATGGAGGGAATAAAATTAATATTATATATTTAGCAACCCAGTCTCGCATAATGCATAATCATGCTTAATTGTTTATGTTATTTTTAGTCCAACATCGACGAGGGCATTTTTTTCGAATTTGATGCTGGATTTTGGTGAAGGAGGTTGATGGATAGTCTCAAATCGTACGGAAAAGTAAAATTTTTAATTTATTTAGTTTGGGGCGGATTTTAACAGATTTTTCCTGAAGTGCTTTTTCGTCTATATTTCTACTATTTCAAATAGGTGGCAGCATTAGATTCTAACGATAGCCAATATGGGTATCTAAATGTTAATTTTTTGGAGTACTTTAATACAAATTAATTTGAATTTATTAAATTTCAGACATGTTACCATACAAACAAATCTGTGTTTTAACCCCCTATACATGAGTTTGGGTCGCTAAAAAGAAGACGAGTTCATTAATGTTCTCTCCTCTTATCGTATTTTCAAATTTTAGATAAATTGGTGGGTGACACATTTGAACATTTCAATATTTTATTTTAATTAAAAAATTATTTTTTAAATGTTTGCCTTTTTCGGAATTTGAACTCGGAAATTCGGAGTACTGAGATACCTCCCTATCCATTACACCACAAACACTTATGAATTTTGAATTTAAACAATTTGTTAGGATAGCTTCCTTGTCATTCGTATTATTAAGGGGAATGTGTTGTTCCCCTAAAATTTTTAAATTAAGTTTGCAAATAACGTAGTCTTTTTTTTCAAAATTAGTTTGAAGTTTTCAAAACACCTTTTTTTCCACGATAAAGTCATACAAAATTTGTTTCGTGTCCTTTGAGAGTGCTTACCTAGTAGGTTTACTGTTACCATAATAACGATGTTCAGTATAGTATAAAATACCCTTATGTTCCTTAGCTAAATCCACAAAAATACCACTTGAAATTCTGCCCGGTGAAATAGCCCATTCACCGCCCAAATATATAAACATAGGACCACCATCTTCGAAATATTCGTCATTAACCATATAACGCTTAAATTTTCAACAAAAAAAAAAAAACATTAAAAAAATTCAATATTATAAAATATTATAAAAATCATACCATTTCCCACGTTTTATTATTACTATCATCAAAATGATCCAATTTTTGTGTAATCCATTCAGTTGTTACGGTAGCTCTAGCATGAACCATTAGTTCGGGAGGACCTCGGTGTAATTTTTTCATGGTTTGAACAAAAGCTGGTTCATTTTTATTATCCTCTTCAGCTTTAGCAAAAGCTAAAAAAGCTAAAACTGCCACAACCGTTACAGCGAATTTCATTTTTACAAATGATTTCTTTAAACTCGTGGAAAAAAAAAAACTATTTCTTTAGTTCCAATGTATGTTCTTCTGTACTAAAGATAATACAAAGTAGTAAATATATAGTAGGGTCCTAAAGATATAATAAATTGCCATTCGGTTTATTTTTGATAAGATTTTCCTAATCAATTAGTTAATAGTATTTATTACATATTTTATATGTTTTTATCCGTAGGTATTTCCAAATTAAGCCAACTACTTATTTCGTTTTTAAGTGGATTACCTTGATATTGAAAATGTTTACATAAATTTAATTTTTATTTAGATTTTATACAATTAAAGCGCATTATCTAAAAATATTTAATTTAAAAATAACAATTACATTCATGTTTTATATGGAATTTCTGTTGAACATTTGGTGCGTTTACCAGATACTGAACTGCTAATCTGCTACTCAACAATCTCATGAACGATTTGATTACATGCATTACGCTACCTTCATTTGGTAGCGTAATGCTGGAATTACTTATACGTAATGTGACCAATCAGCTGATTCAATCTAAATGTATGAGTTAAAAAGAGATAACCCTAGGGAGATACGACACGTTACGTATGGCGCTAAAAAAAAAGTTGTACAAATATTTTATTTACGAAAAAAAAAAAAAAAAAAATATTAGCATTGTTCACCTGATGCGAGAATTTTTCGCATCGAGAAATTCGGGGTCCCCCTACAGGGTTACTTAATAAATCATAAAGTTGATTGCGTCTTTATTTGAATTTTTTTCCTGCGGAAAAAGGACCTATCCCAGGACACGTCACATGACCTGTTCATTGTGATAGGGACGGGACTGATCACTTTAACATGGGCTTGTCCTAGGAGGGGGTCAATTGCCCTCTGTGGCATGTCGCGGGACATGTCGTGACTTTTAAACCGGTCATGTGATAGGTACTTTAGGAACCAGTGCTCTTTTCACCTATCTCATGATATGTTTTTACGGAACCGGTTCAGTTTTCACCTATCCCGGGACAGGTCCCAATTCCCACCTGGCCCCTTTTTTCCCGCAGGGTAAATACAGCGCCTTATTATCTTCATATAAAATTGCCTGTGACTCACCCTATAGTAGAACAAGGTTGCGTTTCATATGTTTTTTGCGAAAACTTTGTCGATGCAAGAAATACAGGAACAAGGTGCAGATTTAAGCGCTACAACTCATCAGAAGCGGCAACGGATTTCTCTGCTTAACCTGCCCAATGTTATCTTGACAAATTTGACGTTTAATTGATTAGTGTTGCTCCTTCAACGACTAAGAGCTTATTTATTAGTATTTAATTTTTTATTACCAAAATCTATGAAATTGATCTAATTTATGTGACAAGTTGAAAGTTGTTAGCGATAAGTGTTTTCTTTTCCACACTTATTAGGTAGACATCTACTAAGACGGGATTTTTGGAATTTTTTATGGAAAAAGTGGCAAGAGAAAAGTTGCCAAGAAATTTGTGTCCCTGGAAAATGGACTAGCTTAATGAAAAGGTTTTTTTCAGGAACGTGGTAAAAATGGGGGATCCACATGGGAAGTGTATCTCAGGTCTAAAACCGTTTTATCTAGAAATCTAATAAACTTTTTGAAATTTTCAGTAAAAGCGTGGTAAAAATGGGGTAAAAAAGGGAAAAGTGGTTCCTTAATCATCCATTCGTAACCGCTGGAGCTAAGAATTAAAAATTTGTCATTAAGGTTCCTACTCCGACGCGGCATAGGCATTTACCAAGGCGGGATTATAAGATATTTTTAAGGGTAAGAGCAAAAACAAAAAAGACTTAACCCTTTAACGTCGTGTCAAAATTCTTTTGGATAAAAATCTGAAATTTTTACTACGTATTCTGTTGAGTATGGGTTAATTCACTAAAGGAATATTTTTTGGAATGGAAATAGATATTCACATTTTTGAACATTTTTACGGAGTAGAGCAAATAGGTGAATAGTGACCCTATTGACGTCTCAATCGATTTTTTCTTGAATTCTATAATTTAAAAGTTTAAAAGTTTCTAGGGTTATTTGTTAATTCACTGATATGATACTTTTTGGAAATCGGATAAAAACGTGGTCAAAATGTGGTTGATGGGAAAAAAACGTCCCGCCCGCTTAATCACCCAGCGTAACCGGTGGAGCAGGTGCTTGAAATTTTGCTTGTAAGCTCCTCCTCCGGCATATAGACACATATTGAGACGGGGAAATATATCCCCACTGGCGTCCTGCCCAAAGACTTTCTGCTAAAAATCTGACAATAAAATATGTCTCCCTGTAGTATGGGATTAAAAAGGCGAAAAGCGCCCTTTTAATAATACTCGTATGTAAAAAACCTTTAAGCTAAAAATCTGAAACATGGAATTGACATATCCACTGCAAAGATATTAAACAATGTCAGTTAAAGAGGAGGAAAAAGAATTAATTTTTTGTCTTTATACGAGGGCGGATCAATAAGTCCGTGACTTTTTGAATGAAAGACGATTTCTTTTGAACAAAAAAAAATATATTTTTCAACATAATTTTTGTATCCCTACCAAAAAATAGGATTTTTCGAGGTCCAAAAAAAGGCAATTGTTTGATCAATAATTTCATCGTTGGAGCTAAATCTCTTTCCACCGAGACATTTCTTAAGGTTTCGAAATAGGAAATTATCACTGGGGGCTGAATCGGGAGAATATGGCGGATGAGGTACCAATTCGTAGCCCAATTCAAACAATCCTTTGAAGTTGTCACACGATTACGTTTATGGTCAATTAAGAGCAAACGCGGCACCCATCTTGCAGACAGCTTTCTGAAATCCAACTGATCATTTAAAATCGAAACCACACCGCCATATGAAATGCATGTGGCATCAACAATCTCACGCACTTTTACTCTTCGATCGGCCAACACCATATCGTGGATTTTTTCGACATTTTCGGGTGTATTGACCTCAATTGACCGTCCACAACGTTTAGCGTCATTTGTAATTGTGCGACCACAACGAAAGTCAGTAAACCACTTTTTTACCATTGAAATCTATGGTGCAAAAATCGATTCGCAAAAAATAATGTTTATTGAGCACTCGAAATTCACTTTTTTCCATTTTTAAAAAATTCCACGAGGTTGTATGTTTTGAACAGCTGTTAAACGCAAAGTAAATGACGGAACATGCTCAAAATTTGACAGTAGTCTATTTACAGGTGGTACTTAATGGGAGCAGTGTTGCATTTCATATAACTACGAGGGAAGTTCGAAAAGTCACGGACTTATTGATCCGCCCTCGTATACTTCAAGCCACCGGTAACGAAGTATCAGGCTTTAAGCTGATCAATTTTTAATATTTATTTTTTTATTCAATCTTAACCAATGTATGAAATGATGTTAGATAATAAAGAATATGTTACACAATTTCATCAAGATCGTTTAACACAAAATTTATTCCTTTAACCATGCCCTTACATGAGCAGCAATTTGCTCTTTGGAAGCTCTAAGCTCGGCAGTATCTCTATCACTAATAGAACCCAAATCTTTGCAATGTGCATGATCTGTAAAATATATAAAAAGTGAGTTATAAAAACTTTACCAAAATAAATAAAAATTAAACTTACATGGTATAATAGTAGCTTGTTTAGGATCTTGAATACCCATTGCTCTCCAGGGATCCAATTGACCATGAGTCATGTAAACATTTTTTACTTTAGGTTTTAAACCACCAAAGAATTTATTAGTAACAGCAATTTGATTTTGTATAAATTCGTTGGTGAATTCAGAACCATAAGCATCAGCACACATGGTAGTGAAGAATACCAAGGGATATTTGGAGCCAAAGGGTTGATAGGAAGAGCTGGAAGTTTGATACCAACCATATTCATTACAAGTTTGATAAGTCCATTGACGCACTAAAAATTTGAGGAAAAAAATCATTAAATTAACATTCAGAAATATTTCATTTACAAATAGATTACTAACTATAATTATTACTAAAAGCTGAATCTTTTATCAAATTTAAATAGTTACGATAGGACATATCAGTACAATCCTGTGAAGCAAAAGCATCAACAATATAATTGGCTACACCAATAATATCACTAGAACCTTCCATAATTCTGCTGCAAGCTCTTTGTATATCACCATCACTAAAGTACGACCATAAAAATACTTTAAATTTGGAAATAACTTCCTTTTTTTTTAGCATACATACCTGTGTCTTTGTACTAATCCGGCGAAGATTTCTGAAATTTCATAGAATAATGTCCAAACATCTAAATCATTTTGTTGTTCATTGAATGAGTTACATAATTTCAACATAGCCTTAACTTCAGCTCCCTGTTTGTTGGCAAACATTGATTCTAATTCAGCAATACCATTTTGAATTCGTCTATAACAAGTTTCACCACTTACTAGGGTAATAGAATCACCCATAACTTCTTTGTATTCTGGAATAGGAAAATATATTGTAAAATGATTTTAATTTCCAATAAATTCAAAAAAAATCCCTCAATTTTTTTTATCAAATTTTTTAAAATGTCTAGATTTGTAATGCGCAGACTAGAATAGAAGTCTTGAGAACTTATGCTTATCTTAGTTCTGACTAGTTTCTGGTATATAAGGTTCGACTTTAGCTAACAGAAATCGGGAAAAATGCCTTTGTGGTGTAATTAATAGCGCATTGAACTGTTACTCAGAAAGTTGCGGGTTCGATTCCTAGCGATGGCAACATCAATTTAGAAACATAATATTTTAAGTTTCCTGTCCCTCTCACAAATCGGGAACATGGAAGGAGAGCGTTCCTTCGGTGTTTCCATAGCACTTTACCACACCGAAGTAAAAATAACATAACTGAACTACGGCTAGATGGCGGGCAAAAACTGTTCAAACATTTATCCTCTCCTACATTTACAGTGTTGTCATATTTTAAGCTCTTCATTCTTATGAGTAGGAAGAATTTCCTGAGTATTGCTTTTTGTTAAAACAAAAAATAAATAAATAAAAATAGGAAAAGTAGCAACAGATTTTTTCATACAGCTCTTCCCGTGCTAAAGTGAGGATACCAAAAAGAGTTCCGATAGAAATTATGTCTATTGCATATAAACTACTATTCGACATGAGGAATTTCAACCCATTGTTGACCCTAAAACCGGTGCCTACCATTAATGTTTAAAACTAAGTCAAATTTTTCTGAAGAATTACGGGCGTAAAATCAGCATTCAACATTTATTCGACGAATTAAAGGCCACGGTGAAACGCGAAATTACCTCATGTTTTTGGAGAGCTGATTTTGATTCTTCGACTTTGGATGGTGTTTTAGCATTTCATAGATCGAGGGGCGGGCTATAGGAGGTTGCTAAAGTCCAACCAATATCAGAAAATTACAGCCCAAATCGATCAACTGTATGGCTTCCGTAAAAATCCGTAGAAATCAGTATGGGGAACCAGATGGTGTTGCTATCGAAATTATGAACTCGTTCAATATGCCGAATCGGTGAGAGTGAGATAGTTTGATTGGATATTCTCTCTTTAGACTTTTAATCGAGTGTGGAACAGCGTATTCATTTCTTAGCTCATTACCTTCGGTGTGAGCGAGATTTTTCTCGATTTATATCACAATTTTTTGAAGTTCGCTTCATACGTGTTTTATTATCCTTCGGAGATTATGAATTGAAAGCATGGGGTACTATAAGGCTATATTTTTTATCCTTTCCTAAACTTTCTCAATGACCTCCTTGGTGTCGTTTTGAAACCTATATATTCTTTTACAGTTATATGAAATGCAACACTGCTCCCATCAAGTACCACCTTTTAGTAGACTACTGTCAAGTTTTAAGCAAGCTTCGTCATTTACTTTGCGTTTAACAGCTGTTCAAAACATACTACCTCGTGGTTTTTTTTTTAAAATTGGAAAAAGTGAATTTCGAGGGCTCATTAAACATTATTTTTTGGGGAAAAAAAGCCGTCAATCAAACCAAGAAAAAGCTTGATAAATACTATGGGGACTCTGCACTATCGATAGTAGAAACGTGGTTTACTGACTTTCATTGTTGCCTTACAAGCACGGAAAATGCCGAACGTTCTGGACGCCCAGTTAAGGTCTCTACACCCAAAACAATTGAAAAAATTCACAATATGGTGTTGGCCGATCGGAGATTGAATGTGCGATAAATTGTGGGCCTCTCACATGGCTCACTGGTTTCAATTTTGAACGATCACTTGGATATGAGAAAGCTTTCCGCAAGATGGCTGCCGCGTTTGCTCACAATCGACCACAAACGGAATCGTGAGACAGCTTAGTTTCCATGGCAAAAATCCATGAAGTAGACTACGAGTTGCCTCCTCATTCGCCTTATTCTCCGGATTTAGACCCCAGTGACTATTTCCTATTGCCAAACCTAAAAAAATGGCTCGGCGGAAAGAGATTTGACTCCAACGATGAAATTATTATTCAAGCAAATGTCTATTTTGTGGACCTCGAAAAATCCTGCTGTTAAACGCAAAGTAAATGACGGAACTTGCTCAAAGTTTGACAGTAGTCTATTAACAGGTGGTACTTGATCGGAGCAGTCTTGCATTTCATATAACTACGAGGGAAGTTCGAAAAGTCAAGGACTTATTGATCTGCTGTCGTAGATTAATTTCGTTGTCTAATATTCCATTTTTTGATGTATTTCCATAAGTACTCACCATAAAAATCAGCCTTAGCTAATAGGGGAGCACTTGAAGCCCAACAGCCTGTTGCCAATTCAGGATATAATTTTTTAAACCATGTTACCATAGTAGCGGAATAAGAACCCCCAGTTAATATGACCTTGGAATTTTCCATACCAGGCATGGTTGCTTTCATAGTAACAATAAAATGGGCCAAATCAGCTAATGCTTGACGTACATGTAAATATTTCATGTTGTCATTGGTCATGGACGAAACGGGTTTACTTTCACCATAAAAACGATGTTCGGTATAAAACAAATAACCATTGTGTTCCTTGGCCATATCATACACATGACCACTACTAATAGAACCAGGTGAAATAGCCCATTCACCGCCAACATAAATAAATAAGGGACCACCAGATTGATAGAATTCATCATTAGACATGTAACGCTAAGAGTAAAAACTGAAATATTAAACTACTGATATTAAAAAATTTCAGAAGTTTACTTACCATATTCCAAGTTCTTGTTTCACTGGCATCAAAATGATCTAATTTTTGTTTAATCCATAATGTTTCTATGTTAGCCCGTTTTGTAGACTGGGGACCGGGTTCTTTGTGTAAATTATTGAATATCTTAACAAATGTAGATTTATTTCCATCACTAGCTTTTGCTAAAGCTATGAAAGCTATTAGACTAAATAAAACTAACTTGGACATTTTTTTTTCAATTGTCCTCGTTGAAATTTTCTTGAAGACTGAATTTTCTATTACTCGTAAAAATGCGTTTAGTTTATTTGAATTCTTTGATTATTGATTATTGCTTATATTTTACTTAGCTTTCGTATCATGAGAGAAATCTAATCAAACAATTGTTAATCGTAATTGTATTATCTGCAAATTAAACAGGGTGACACATTTATTGCTAAGTTAATATTTCTTGATTGACTTGAACTGAATAATGATAAGGAAAATTGAATTGACCCAGAAATTACTAACATAAGTGTTATAATTGATTGGCAATTTATATTAAAGGAGATAATATTAACGGATCAGCATTTTCAATCTCAAATTTATGTAGTAATCATGAGCTATTATAAAGTATTGTTTGATTAAAGATTTTTTAAAGTTCTCCAAAAGAACGATATACCGTTAGAAAGGTCTTTAAAATATCCAATTGTTGGAGAATTATGAAATGTGTTTTAAAAATTTAAAAAGGCTTTATTTTCCAATTTTGCCATCTCTATTGGTCCTGTAAGAACAATAACTGAACAACACTGAAAATAATTAAATTCCATTCAAAATTTTAAAAAATATTTAGAATTCCCCCAAATTTAATAAAAGTTAGTTAAGATTTTTATCATATATTTTTGTTCATTTATTGTTAAAAAAAACTATTCTTTGAAAATTTCCCTATATTTTTTACTCCTTCAACCACTGTTTTACTAATTCCGCTAGTTTCTCTTTGGAAGCTTTCAATTCGGGATTGTCTTTTTCACTTATAGAACCAAAATCTTTACAATGGGCACGCACTGTAATGAAAAGTTAATAGTTTTATTGTTTTTTTTTTTAATCTTTTGAATTCTATACTCACTTGGTATTATTGTTGCTTTTCCCTCCTCCTGTACACCCATAGCTCTCCAAGGATCTAATTGACCATGAGTCATATAAACATTTTCTACTTGTGGCTTTAAACCACCAAAAAATTCATTAGTTGTATTAATTTGTTCCATAATATAATCCTCGGTAAACTTTTCACCATAAGCATCTTGACATAAAGTTGTATATAATTTGACTGGAAATTTACTACCAAATGGCTGCTGCATAGAACCAGAAGTTTGATACCAACCGTATTCATTGCAGGTCTGATAATACCATTGACGTACTAAGGGAAAAATGTATAAGTATTTTATATGCAGTTTAAAGATTTTAAAGCTTTTCTTACTTATTCCATTTCCAAATTTTGTATCCTTAATGTCTTCTATAGATGATTTATAAGTTACTTCGGTACAATTTTTATCTTGAAAATGTTGTAGTAAGAAATTTTGAAAGCCTTCAAAATCATTTGCTCCCTCCATTATTTTACTACAAGCTTTTTGTATAGTGTTTTCACTGAAAGAAAGAGATTTAGAAATCAATGTATAAACAGCTTTCAATTTAACAAACATTTTTTGTGTGTGGTAAAACATTTTTTTTTTATATAAAAAAGTCATTTGGTAAAATATATTCAAATTTGTTCCTATTTCTCAATTTCAATTAATGTATAAAAAGCTTTCAATTACAAAAAAAAAAAAAAAAAATTGTGCGGTAACACAATTTTTTTTATAAAAAAAATTCAATTTAAACACCTTTATTGTATAACATTAGGTAAAATATATAAAAATTTGTTTCTATTTCTATAAAGGATTTTTATGCCAAAGTCCAGCTATTATTTAAAGTACAGCTTTAAAAAACTTTTTTATATCGAAAACCTTTTGTTTATTGTTTTTGTTAATTTTTTATACCGCAAAGCTTTAAGCTTTTTAAAGCCCTTTTGTTCATATGTGCTTTTATCAGTTTTTTAAAAAGCTTTTATAAAAAAAGCTTTCAATAAAAAGTTTTTATAAAAAAAGAAGCTTTTATCATAAAAGATTTTTAAAAGAGCTTTTCCAGAGATTTTTCAAAAAGAGCTTTTTCATAAAAAGTTTCTATTTTTTAAATCGTTTTTTTTTTCAAAGAAAAAGCTTTTTATTATATTTTTTTGCTATTAGCCCGTTTAAATCACTTTTATTGTTTACATATGCATTGCTTGACAGTTAAAACTTTGACTTGACAGTTAACTAAAAGTTGTTTAAAACTTTTATGCCGATAATTTTGTTTCACAATTTTATTTTTGTATCAACATTTTTCAGTTTAAAACCTATGAATACTTACTGATGATTTTGTACAATTCCTGCAAAAATATCAGATATTGATGAAAATAATATCCATACATCCAAATCATTTTGATCATCAAATGTATCACAAATTTTCAAAGAAGTTTTTAATGCAGCTGACTTGTTATTCGTTAACATAGATTCCAATTCTTTGATACCATTCATAATGCGATTGTAGCAAGGGTCACCACCCACCAAACGTATAGATTCCCCAGTAACTTCTTTATATTCTAAAGAGATTTAGATTTTAAATTTAAATTTCATTTTAATTAATTGAAAAAAAAGTTCCTAAAACTCACCCACAAAATCCAATTTAGCGTATAAAGGAGCAGATGAAGCCCACACACCAGTGGCTAATTCAGGATATAATTTCTTAAACCACGTAACCATAGTGGCGGAATATGAACCACCACTTAATATAACTTTAGAATTTTCCATACCCGTAAGGTTCGTTTTCATAGTGCGAATAAAATGTGCCAAATCCGCCAGGGCTTGACGTACATGCAAATATTTCATATTTTCATTGGATAAATCGCTAAGAAAGTGGAATTTTTTCATATAATTTTGTGATATTTTGATTTAAAATTCTTTTCTACCTTACTGGTCTACTTTTACCATAATAACGATGTTCGGTATAAAATAAATAACCTTGATTTTCTTTAGCCATATCATACATATGTCCTTTACTTATAAATCCTGGAGATATAGACCATTCTCCGCCGACATGTATAAATAAGGGGCCGCCTTCTTGATAAAACTCATCATTAGACATGTAACGCTAAAAGAAAAATTTTAATTTTTACTAAATTCTTAAACTCTTCACAGTATTTTTAAGGCCGTTTTTTTGTTAACCCTTTTTCTAGTGAAATTAAAAATTTCATTGGTTTAATCAAACTTTCATATTTTTTTTTTAATTCCAGGAAAAAATTCTATTGCCAAGATTTCAAATTTTTTGGTGTTTTAAATATTCTTACCATTTTCCATGTTTTTGTTTCGTTTTCATCAAAATGATCTAATTTTTGTTCTATCCATTTCGTTTCCACATGGGCTCTAGTTGAGCCGGAAGGTCCTGGATCTTTATGTAAATTATTAAAGGATTTTAAAAATATATTTTCCGCTTTTGATGACTCGACTTTTATTAGAAAGGCAATTAAGGCCCATATTTCAATGGCTAATATAAGTTTCATCCTTTTTTTCGAATTCTTTTGCCTTTTTTTTAAGCCTTTCAGTGTATATTTTGGTGCACGAACAATTTGATTTTGATTCATTTGTTTAATTAATTGTTCAGTCTTATATACGACGGCAAACAAATAGAAAAATCTTTATCTACTTTTAATTGTAAAAACACAGCGGTGGCATTATTTTTTTTTAAGAAGTTCGAACTTGAAATATATCTACCACTAAATTTTTGGCTTAGTGTGAAAAGGGGCTAAGTTAAATTTTAAAAAGTTAACAGGGGAATAAATTTTTATATCTTTAAATATTTTTTTTGGAAATTTTTGCACCTACAAAAGATCAGCAATTAAAAAGGGGGGGGGGTATATTTTTTTAAATTAAAAGCACCTTGAAATTCTACAGAACAAGATGGTTTCCAGAGCCGTTACCGTGCAATTTTTAGGACTTTATAAATTTACAAACTTTTCCCCTGCCAAGTACCATCTATTTCAGAGCCAATTTTTTCCAGTAGTCCACTCCAACTTTTCTAACAAGAGAGACTATTCGGGTGTCTCCTCAGATTTTAATGAAATTTTGCATTAATGGTAGAGAGAACAAATTTAACATATCTACCGATTTTAGAATTGAAGTGGTTGGGAACCGATTGTAAAAAGTGTTCCTGAGTAATAACCGGCAGTAGCTTTTTTTATAATATTTGTGGTGTAGTGGACGTTTTAGCCCCCTTTTTCCTACGCTTCTGTTTCATCAATACTACATGTTGTTATTTGACCTAAAACCCCTATAGATATGTTTTTAATTACATACTTAAACTTACTTTTATCTTTAGAAAAACTAATCGCTTCTCAACTACTTTATAGTTGTTAATTTATAATTTTATTGAAGCTAAAAAAAGTTAAAATATTTATTTTTAATTGAAGTTAATTTAAAAAAACGTAACGAATTAAATTATATAATACGGAATTTTACAAATATCTATTAGTTGCTAAACTATAAGATTGGGCAGATAAAAAATAATATAAGTCCCTTAGATTTTTCTGATCCACAACATAACCAAAGTTCTTTAAAAAGTGCGGATCCTCCCCAGGAGATCTCTTTTGTGAGTACAATTCTGTAAATTTTATAGTTGTCCCATCTCCGACCTAGAGTTCAAAATACCCTGTATTCAAAACTGTATTTTGCAATTGAAGATCTATCAAAGTTACGCAGTACTCTACTCTGCAGAATAGATTTTGTTCCTTTTTTTTCATTCGCACTTACACATTTTTTATATCATGTCATCTCTCTTTTATTACTGATCTGTAGCGTGGATTACTACAGAATTATGAATGAACCTTAATTCTTCAGTTTTAAGATAATTGGGTTTTAACTATTTTTTAAAAATATAAGATTTTTCCCAAAACTGTTCTACAAATGTGAAAATCAAAATATTTATGAATATATATGATCATAAATGAGTATATGATCATATATGAGTATGCGTCATCATATACGTCCATGCATAGTTTAAAATATAACCATACATTATCTCATAAATTTTAGGATATGGCGGTATTTTTCATATATGACATATATGACCATATATGATTATATATGACCATATGATCATGTATGATCATATTATAAACTATGAATGTACATGTATGTTCATATACTGAACTATGCATGAACATATATGATCATGTATACCCAAGTATGATCATATACCAACCAGAGAACTGCATTTGCTGATTGCAAAACGTTCATACGCAATCAACACAAGAATAAATATGTGTTTGCGTTCAAACGCTGAATATACTCCAACACACATATTTGTTGATGATTTTAAATCAATCAAACGACGTGCAAATTGTTTTGTCACTGATTTATAATTATTTATAATCATCGGTCGTTGTTAAACCATTGATTTTATTCTGTTTATTCGAGCCAACAATAATTATTTTGATGTAGAATAAATCAGAAAAAACAACAAACAATGTGTATGAGTGTAATCATAATTAAAACAAAATAGTTTCTTATCAATAAAAAGGGGGTGGCTTTGTAGAGACACATTTTATAAATGTTATATGTATATTAGGGTGGGTCTAAAATACGTTTTTTTAGAATTTTTATTAGGAATACCAAAAATATTGTTCTGTGTGAAATTTTTTAATTTAGGCCGACATCTCAGGCTCGCCCAATCCGGTTAAAGTTAAATATTGCCTAATTTTTTAATCAAAATAGATGAAAAAAAATTTAGACAATATTTAATTTTTTCCGGATTAGGCAAGCCTGAGATATCGACCTAAATTTTTTTTCCAAAAAAATTTATTTCACAAAGAAGAATATTTTTATTACTAATAAAAATTCTAAAAAAGCGGATTTAAGTCCCACCCTAATGTAAACAATATCATTTATGAAATGTGTTTCTATTTCGTTTTAATTATGAATACACTCATACGCGTTGTTTGTTGTTTTTTCTGATTTATTCAACGCTGACTTTTTGTTAAGTGATTTAATTTGCAGTAAACATAATCGACATATGATTCAAACTGATCCGAATTACGCGTTCAGTAACATGATGCTGATTTTATTCTACAGTGAATTTTGTTGAATTATTAAATGTGAACAAGAATTTTTGTGTATGATTAAATTAAGACAAAAGTTGATTTTGCAGTTCTCTGATACCAACCCATTTATGATCATGTATGTTTATATATATTTTGATTTTTACATGCATGTGGAAGATTATGATTTTTAACAAACAAGTTTTCTGAGACATCCCAAATTCATAATCAAGAAAAATGCTTCTGGATTTCGCACTTTTGTGTGGGTAAAGTTTGTTCTGATAATATCAAAAAATTTGAAAAAATACTAGCAATGAAAAATTTGACTAAATACTATATATAATAAATATTCTTCAAGTTTTTGCATTCGGTCGCCGACGAATTACGTGAAGGTTGTCCAAAATCGGTTGTTGTGGCACAAAACATCGATGCAGTGCGTGAACTGATAATGCAAGATCGTCATGTGCCATAACTTTGCACATTAGTTCCACTTCAATACATTCGATTTTGCATGAACACTTAGTTGTAAAAAAAATTGTTCTCGTTGGATACCCCATAATATATCAATTGCTCAAAAAAAAGGCTCTCGTCGATTGGTGTAAAGAAATGATTAAAAAGTTTGACCGTGCTGCTTCAAAAGACGTGTATAAAATCGTGACAGGCGACGAATCATGGATATATGGGTATGAGCCGGAAACAAAACAGCAATCGACCGTTTGGGTATTCCAAGACGAACGTAAAAGAAGCACAGCTAAGCAAATGGTCGCCGGTTTCTTTCGCTTGAGAAACGTAGGACGGTCAGTTCTGAGTGGTACAAGAAGTCTTCTCAGAAATTCGTAAATCAGCCGCCGAAGACTAATCATCCTCCACAATGCGAGCTCTCACACATCTCCTTAAACAGGTGAATTTTTGAGCAGTCAAAACATCGAATTGATGACTCATCCTTCGTACAGTCCTGATTTGACACCCAGTGACTTCTTCTTCTTCTTCTTCCCGAATATCAAAGAAGAAACAGTTAAGCGTTAAAAAAACATGTTTTAGAGGTGTTTTTAAGTGGAATGGAAAAACTGCTATGACAAATGGTTTGAACGAATGCAAAAGTGTATTAATCAAGGGGAATATTTCGAAAAACAATAAAACCATTTTCATTTAAAAATGTTTCTTATTATTTGCTATTCCCGAAATATAACTACGAGTTGTACGCTTCGTATACAAAATCGATATTTCTTAGATTTTTATATATATTTTGGATTTTTTTTTTTTTGCATAAAATTCAAAGCTTTTTGTACATGGAATTTCTTGAAATATATCTTTTTTTTAAAAAAAAAGGTTATAATAAACAAATTTTTAAAAAACATCTCATTGTTTTCAGTCTCTTATAAAATTAATATTTAAATAAAAAAAAAGACTAATCCCATACCGGAAATGTTTACTTATTCTAACTCACTCCCCGCTACCCTCATCATCATCTTCAATTTTCCATAATTTGATAATTGAAAATGTTTTTAAAATTCAAAACAAGTATTGTTATGAACATTTTGACGCCTTCTTAAATTGCCCTCTTGTTCTAGATTATCATGTCTAAACACTTTAAATTAACAATTTTGATTTTGTTGAGTACTTCCAAAAGAAATCCCTTATTTTTTTTTTTACAAAGCGGCAAGTGTTCAATCACGTACATGCATGTGATTTCAATGCAAGTATTGAAATTTTCCCTATATTGTGTATGAGAAAAGGGTTGTTTTTGAAATATTTGGATTTCCTTTTGAAAGCATTTCCTTAGCGGGATTTTTTTTTTGTTTTCTTTTTCTAAGGAGCATAATAAATTATTCTAAATAAGTAATATTAGTTGTTTAGGGAAAATTAGCTTGATTTAAATATTTTGGTTACACAGAATTTCCAAACAATATCTGTTTGATATTCTTTTGATTTGAACACGTGTTTTCTTTTAAAATTTATATTGAAATGTTTTTTTTTAAAGTATCCGGTGGAAAGGAGAAAACGGAAATAGAAATCTAATCCTTTTTAAATAATGATTAGTACTTAAAAAGAAACCTATAGACTTGCTATATAAATAAAATTTTGAATTGATTTAATTACTGGGAATAAACTGCTAAAACAAAACTTGATCTGGTAACTCGGAATGGTGAAAAAAAAAAATCAAGAAATAATAGTTATAAGATCTATTATTTCTTGATAAGAAAAATCTTTTAAAATTTTCTCAATTATGTGGGAAGTATGTATCAGAGAACTGCATTTGCTGATTGCAAAACGTTCATACGCAATCAACACAAAAATAAATATGTGTTTGCGTTCAAACGCTGAATATGCTCCAACACACATATTTGCTGATGATTTTAAATCAATCAAACGACGTGTAAATTGTTTTGTCACTGATTTATAATCATCGGTCGTTGTTAAACCATTGATTTTATTCTGTTCATTCGAGCCAACAATAATTATTTTGATGAAGAATAAATCAGAAAAAACAACAAACAACGTGTATGAGTGTAATCATAATTAAAACAAAATAGTTTCTTATCAATAAAAAGGGGGGGGGGGTGGTTTTGCAGAAACACATTTCATAAATGTTATATGTATATTAGGGTGGGTCTAAAATACGTTTTTTTAGAATTTTTATTAGGAATACCAAAAATATTGTTCTTTGTGATTTTTTTTTTTTTAATTTAGGTCATCTCAGGCTCGCCCAATCCGGTTTAAGTTAAATATTGCCTAATTTTCCAATCAAAATAGATGAAAAAAATTTAGACAATATTAAAATTTTTCCGGATTAGGCAAGCCTAAGATATCGACCTAAATTTTTTTTCCAAAAAAATATTTATATTTCACAAAGAAGAATATTTTTATTACTAATAAAAATTCTAAAAAAGCGGATTTAAGTCCCACCCTAAGTAAACAATATCATTTATGAAATGTGTTTCTATTTCGTTTTAATTATGAATACACTCATACGCGTTGTTTGTTGTTTTTTCTGATTAATTCAACGCTGACTTTGTTGAGTGATTACATTTGCGTAAAACATAATCGAAAGATGATTCACACTGATCCCAATTACGCGTTCAGTAACATGATGCTGATTTTATTCTACAGTGAATTTTGTTGAATTATTAAATGTGAACAAGAATTTTTGTGTATGATTAAATCAAGACAAAAGTTGATTTTGCAGTTCTCTGGTATGTATTGATGACCACAGACATATGGTCTATTAATTATTGTGAATATTTCAAGAAAAAGAGGGAGCAAATTTGGAGCAAAAAAAATTTAAAATTAATTCAATATGGAAAAAATTTATGTTTTCGAAAAAATTATAGAGGAGGCTTAAAAAATATGATTGTATTTACAGTTTATAATCTCCACTATACAAAAACTTCCGATATAATGAAGATTTGTGAGCTAAAATAGCAAATCAAGTTGGCGTATATACTGCAAAATGAGAATAAACACACACAAATCAAACAAAAATGTATATGTACCCTGTAGGAAATGTCGATAGTGAAACTGTATTGATTCACTATTGACTTTATCACCAGTACTACTGACTACATAATTATGCCCCAGCCAACGCTTTCTGCTGTAGACATTTAACATGAGCATGTCATTGCGAATCTACACAACTATTGACTAGGTTTTGACATTGGAACCAGAGATTCACTAGTACATTTTAGTAATTCTAGTCTACACTTTTGGAATTTTTTACTTGATTTCCACACTAGGAAGGAAAAAAGATTAAACATCTGAATTTATTTTCTTAAATTAGATATTTTATTAATAAAATTTTTTTTTAAATTTCATTAAAATAAAAATTTCGTGGAAATTTAATTTTGGAGTAGACAAATCTTTAAAAGACCGCAAAAAATCATCCACAGGCTCCATAAAGTCTTCATCAGCCTCCAAAAAATCTCTAGAGTTGCAATTTTCACTAAAAACTGTTGCCTCTTTCTTGTTATTTTTATTTTTATACAAAATTTATTGTTTTTTTTACAAGTTTTTTGTAATTTATTTTGCTTTATATTTGTATATTTAACTTTTAAATTAATTTTTCTTAATATTTTTATTAAAAACTTAAATTTTGCATGCAGCTATGCACATGTATTTTCAACAAAATAAACAATAAAGAAAATCAAGAATAAGAACAGCTTTGCAGCTTCAAAAAAGGAATGTAAAAAGTATAGACGCTTTGTGGACACGTCACTAAAAAGTCACCCAAAATAGTCGACAAAAGTGGTGACTTGTAGACACTTGACCCCAGGCTTCCTACAGGGTAGTTTTCCTACAGGGTAGTTTTGCAGTCGAACGCATCATTTAAATTACATTCTCTCCCCGCAGCGTGAATCGTCGCCGTCACCGAAAGGTTCTGTTCAGCATCTTAGATTTAATTCAGTATAATAAACTATGTTGCCAGACTAATCTTACGTTTTCAAATTGGTCTGGTAAAAAATTCTATTTTTTTTTGGTTTTCTCCCAAAACATTTTCTAAAAATAATTTTTCTTCTTCTTTACTTTTAGGTAATTTTCTACGATTCCGATTGGAATCCCACTGTTGATCAACAGGCTATGGATCGTGCCCATCGTTTAGGGCAAACCAAACAAGTAACCGTCTATCGTCTTATCTGTAAAGGAACCATCGAAGAACGTATATTACAAAGAGCACGGGAGAAGAGTGAGGTAAGTAGTAAATGTGAAAAAAAAACTTTTTATGAACATTCAGGGAAAATGATTTGGCTAAAATGCACTTTGTCGGGCGTTGCTCAAAAAATAAAAATAAATATATGACTTCCTCTGGAAAAAAAAAGAAAATTTTTTTCTATCTTACATTTTTGGTGCCAGGGCCTGTGGGACCCTCGAGGGCCAAAAAACTGTTACGAGTAGTAACATATAAGTGTGGGTACTAAAATGAAAGGAAATATCCTCAGGATCTCAAATATGCATTTTGTTTCACGATTCATGGTATGTGGCTCTCTCTAGGTCCATTTAAGACCCCCTTTTGGGTCCCAAAAAAGTTTAAATTATAAAAAATAAAAATATATGATCCCCTCTGGAATAAAAAAAAAAAAACTTTTTATCTTCAATATGTCAGGACGGAGCCTGTAGCTTCGAAGAAGTTTCTTCATATTTATTAAAAATTTCATTCAATATTTATGAAGAGGCTTCATCATATTTATAAAGAGGCTTTATCATATTTATGAAGGATTTTCTTCATATTTATGAAGTAGTTGCATCATATTTATGAAAAATATGATAAAGTTTTAATAAATTTTATTTCTATTATTATTTTTTTTAAATATTTATGTAAATAAAAATGTAAACTTAATGAGAATTACAGAGATATTTTGCAACCGAAATAAATAATCTGTTAAGAGTGTTTTATTAATTTTTGTTTATGAAATAAAGAAGATTTATAAAACATTTGTCATAAATTTTTATGAAACACACTTCATCATATTTATAAAATTTTTATAAGTATGATAAAGAATTAATGACAAACGATTTATAAAACAATTTCATCAATACAATGAAACTTTTTTTTCCCTGAGTGTAGATGTAATTGTGGTTTTATGTCAAAGATGATCATGGCGACAATAGAAGGTTGTCAACATCATGCGGATCATCACTGCAAAAGGAAACCACAATATTGTATAAAAACCTTAAAACAATTATAAAAACCAAATAATAATCATTATTATACATACAACAATGTTACACTTGTTTCAATGCACACACACAAAAAAAAGGGACCCGCATGTTAGGCACGTGCTGTAAAGGTTCTCCAAGAGATAGAAGGAAGGGAGAAGGGGGACCAATAAAGAGGAAAACATAATAAAATAAATTAAAACTTTAGTTTAAAGATAATTGTTTTTGAAGCGGTTTTTTTATTAAATAAAACTTAAAAAAAACACTTTAAACAAATGAAGTTTTAAGCTAAAACTAAAACGAATTGTATTGCACTCTATGGCAAAGATAAAAAATATATATTTATATTTTGACACTTTTTCTTGGCGACTAGAACACAAATATTTATAAATAAAGGAATTTTGTATGCTGTCTACGAAACTATTAGTTTCTAGGTCAAAGTACACAAAAACTTTGCGTTTTGTCGGTCTTCACGTCTTAACGGCATATTTTTACGAAGACAGGGACAATATATAGGCTTTCCAGCTTCAGTGATGCATTTTTGCGATCTAATTGCACGGTTAAAAACTAGAGTTAAAACCCTGGTAGCAAGAGGTATTCCAAACAATACCTTTTGCCTTACAAGGTGTTACAAACGGTTTAATAATTTAAACTTACCACCATTTTTTTTTGCATTATTTTTTAATATATTTAGCTGTTTTTATGCTTCGTGCTGTTCCCATTCTCGTGTTTTGACGAAAACTGATATTCATTAAAAAGTCTCATTCATTGTTTTTTTTTATTGTTACACTAAAAGAAATATGTCTGTTTGCTCAACAGAGACATTTGATGATTTAACAAAATTTATTCCTGTCTTGGTTTTGGCTTAGAATCAGTTTTGTTAATTTTAACAGACATATTGTTAAAATTAAAACAGCTTCATTTGTAATTATATAAAGGTGTTTAATTTTTTGAAATTGTATTGACTCGGGAATCGCTTCTTATTTGCTTAGCACATGTGTAGATACTCCGTAGCAGCAAACATTTTATCCGTTTTGCTATATCTCGCTTGATTTTCGTTTTTCTTTTTTTTTTTTTTTTGCTAAATTTCGAATTATTCAATGTCCATTTTTGGATAGAGATGACCAGAGAAGACAAGTAAAATTCAATTTATTAAAAGGTAAAATATTGGCAGAAAAGTAAAAGTTGGGGAAAAACACTCGTTAAAAAAAAAACAAAAGTAGCAGAGAAAATATTTTTTTAAACTAGCAAAAGTAAAAAGTTGGAGAAAAACATAAAAGAATAATAAAACTAGCAGAAAAAATATTTTTTTATTAGAAAAAAAAGCACCGAGTCAAAAATATGTGAAAAAAGCAGTTTAAAGCTCAAAAATCTTAAGATAAAGCTATTTAAAGCTAAAAACTGAAAAATCAAAAAAAAAAAAGCAAACATGAGTAAAAAAGCAAAAAAAAGAAAAGCAACCTTTTCATAGGGAACGGTTAGCGTTTCCGAAAACTGTTCCGGTTAGGGTTTCAATAACAGATACGGTCTTCGGTAATAGTAATCAAATCGTCGCTAAGGTTTCCGGAAACGGTTCCTGTTCCGGAAACTTTTCTAGGTTGTGTAAAGTTTAAAAGAGGTTTACATTAAAAAATTGAGTAATATGATATTTTGAAAAAAAAAATTCGGATTTACAAATTTTTTAAAAAATCGTTCTCATAAGATTGGCAAACACACACTCATCTCGTTTGATTAAGCTCCCTCACGTGTAAACGACTTATTTATAGGTACCAGTTCACGGTTCTCGGTAGTACCAGTTCTCGGTTCTGGTAACAATACCACTTTTTTTAACGATTCTGATACCGATAACGGTTATCGGTAAAGGTAAATGTCTCGCAAACGACATTGGAAGAGTATTTAAATTATTTCAGTAGCATTACTTTTAAGATACGGTGTTTCAGTGATTTTGGTATTGGTATTTTAAGATTCTATAAGAAGATCGTTCTTACATTATACCGATCAACTCATAATCGATTTCTCATGCGAGAAACGACCCTGGTAATTAAACACAGGCTGCTTTACAGAAGATATATGGATGAAATTTGGTATATAGAATTTTTTATTACCCCAAGTAACTTGCAGATCTTTATGAAACTTTGATATGATGTTGACGATAAAAATTTTAATACCCGCCTGTTTAAAAATCTTCATATACAGGTTGGTTGAAAAGTTCCTGCGCTCGAAATGAAAGAATACTGTTTTTGTTACGAAATATATTTTTTTATTCAATATAATCTCCTAGAAGCTCAATACACTTGTTCCAATGATCTTCCAATAATTTTATCCCATCCTTATAATGGTTTTCCGGAAGCTCTGCAAAATAACCGTCTACGGCTGCTATGGCCTCTTTATTCGACGAAAAATGATTTCCACGAAGGAATTGTTTGAGATTCCTGAAGAGATAGTAGTCACTGGGAGCCAAATCTGAGGAATACGGTGAATGTTCAAGCAATTCGTACTTTAATTCTTTGAATTTAGCCATCGTCAAAACACTTTTGTGACCAGGTGCATTGTCTTGATGAAAAATGATTTTTTTCTTCTTTAAACCAGGTCTTTTCTCACGAATTTTTTATCCAGCTGATCCAAAAGGCTGCAATAATATTCAGAGTTGATTGTTTTATCTTTCTGAAGATAATCAATCAACAAAATTCCTTTTGCATCCCAAAAAACTGATGCCATAACCTTCTTTGCTGATCGTTGTGACTTCACCTGCTTTGGAGCTGAACAACCAGCTTCAGTCCACTGTAAACATTCTTGTTTCAATTTAGGATCATGGTGGTAGATCCAAGTCTCATCCATAGTTATAAAACGACACAAGAAGTCGGTTTTATTCGGCTTAAAACGCTTCAAATTACGCTGAGAAATTTGTTTTCGATCCAGTTTTTGTTGAATTGTTAATGTGTGCGGCACTAACTTTCCAAACAGTTTTTTCATACGTAATTCTTCATGTAAAATATGGAGTACTCGTTCGTCTGAGATGCCTATGGCATTAGCAATTTCACTCTTAGTCGAACTTGGATCTTCACTAACCATATTATGTACCTGCTCATTGATTTCTGCTGTGGTTGCAGTTTTTGGTCGTCCTTCGCGTGGATCGTCTTCAAGGCTGGTACGACCACGTTTAAATTCACCAGCTCAAAATTCAACGGTGCGTTTTGAAGGTGAGGACTCCTTATACACTTCTAACAATCGTTCATAAATTTCCTTTGCTTTTAAACCCGTTAAAACAAAGAATCTAATGACTGCACGATATTAAATTTTTTCCATATTAAAAAAATCAATGACACGTGAACTTCAAATGGCTTGTAAACAAAGAAAGAATTGACAGAATGACTTGCAACTTTGCATGTGTTCTCAGGACAGTTATACCAACTTAAGAAAAAAAGTTTGAAGCTAGCAGTGCCATCTCTTGGTGAGCGCAGAAACTTTTCAATCAACCTGTATAATTAAATCCACATAATCTAATTTTTGCAGAAATAAACATATCAATTTGATACAACCCATGTAAAAATTGAAATATATATGAACATATATGATCATACATGGGCATACATTGTCATATACGTACATGTATAGTACAATACAAGACCATACATATTATTCGCATCTTAAATTTTATGGTATATGGCAGTATATATGATTATATATGCTCATATATTATTTATGTACGCTCATATATGATATAAATAATTTTAATCATGCAAAAGAGAGCCATATATATTTATGTGCATCATTTACAAGTACATTTGGAAGTATATGGTATCTTTTTTATACGAAGAGAAATCATATCCCTGGAAAGCTTTGGTAATGGTTGTGAAAAACTCATGCATTACTTTATAATGTGTACTCCTTACATATATCATTATTTTTCAATGTAAAGTAATGAGTTACCGATAATTGGATACATAATGCATTACTTTGTAATGTATACTCCTTGCCTATATCATTATTATTCAACAAAATGTAATGAATTATCGATATTTGGTTACATAATATATTACTTTGTAATGTATACTCCTTAGTTTCAGCATTATTATGAAATATAAGATAATGAGTTACCAATATTTGGTTAAATAGTGCATTACTTCGTAATGTATACTCCTTACCTTCAGCATTATTTTAAAACATAAAGTAATAGGTTACCCACATTTGGTTACGTAATGCATTACAGTTTAACATAAAATAATGTCTCTTGAATTGAAATCATACTTAGCATAAAAAAGTAATCCATCGGCTTCTATGGTTATACATTACTTTACCCATTATTTGGTAATGTGTGGTTTTGCTGGGATCTGTAATATATTTAGTAGTCTGCTAAATAAAGATAACCAAAATCTATGCTACGATTTAAAACACCTTTGACAATTTGTTTTTTTACTAATGTATTAATTTAAGTGTAATGTTGAATTTTTAATAAGGAACATGATCACTTTAGAGTTATTTTTTTATACTCTTTACTCGTCTGTCTCTATACGAGTGTTCATTCAGTTTTCCTGCTTCTTCTATTTCTACTACTTACCGGAAACTAATTATACAGTTTTTTTTTTGTTTGTAGTTTATTTTTTTTTTGTAAAGTACAAGTTCATTCTGTGGTAGGCGACATATCTGTTACGCCTTTTCTCTTCCCTTTGGTATATCTATAACCCCTCCATATGAAAAAAAAACATGTTACACTATACTTCAACTCAATATTTTTATTTTATTTTTTTAAGAATTTAAACTCTTATATGATCATGTCTTGTCTTTTTCAAGTTTATGCACGTGATGATCATTTTATTCATTAATACTTTTTCAAAAATAAAGGGGTTAACTATTGATTAAGGTAGTTTTTTTTTTTGATGTGTTTTCAAAAGGGTTTTTTTTTGTTTTAATTTATTCTTTAAAATATTTTAAATATTTTACTTTAGTTTTATTTTATTGAAGTATGCATATTAAATGATTATCATCTTTTAGGCAGTTTTAATATCCGTATTTAATATTTTCGGTTTTCTTTTCTTATTTTAATTTAATATTTTAAAGACTTCCTCTTATTCTCAATTTCCTTATCAGCCTTGCTGTATTGTAGGCGTTTTTATATTGTATAATTTGTTATAATTTGACGTTTCATTTTTTTTTAGAACACATAGGAAATTTTTGTGAACGAAAATTTTACGATTTTTTTTTTTTTTTAGAAAACTGAAACGAAAAAATTCTAAATATTTGTGAACAATTTTTATGAAACTAAGTTTTTTAATTAAATTTGTATAAAACTTCTAATAAATATAATGAAATTTTTCTTGCTTTAATGAAAACCTGCATTATAATGAAAATTAATTAATATCATAAAGATAATTCGCTCAGTGTATCTTTTAATTATTTTAAAGAGTTATTTTTTTTTTTATAAATTATTCATATTTTTATTTTATTACTTTAATTTCAGATTCAACGTATGGTTATCAGTGGCGGTAATTTCAAGCCTGATACTCTTAAGCCCAAAGAAGTGGTTTCATTATTGTTGGATGATGAAGAAATTGAAACGAAATGTAAGTATTAGGATTAAAAGTAGGGGTGTTTGTTTAAAATAAACACGGCTTCATTGACTTTAATAGTTTGCTAAAACCTAGACAAATTGACTAAGTTTTTTGCTGAAATTATATTGGTAAACATTTTTTTTTGTCTCAAGAACCTACGCCAGCTTTAGTATATTTTATTGACCAAATTACCATTAAAACACTTTCTAATTAATTTTTATTATCCCTTTTTGCAGATCGTCAAAAAGTTGAAGGAAATTTTCCAGATCCCACTGCCTCATTTAGTAATATTAGTAAAGATCAATCCACAAGTAACGACAAAAAGAAACGTCCACAATATAAAGTAAGTAAATTGGCTTTTAATGAAATAATAACAACAAATATTAAAACAATTACTTATTTTTATTTTAACCAGTATTTTTATAACTATTTTAAAAATAATTGAAACTTGAAAACTTAATTTAAAAATTAACAAACAAATAACAACAATTTCCGTATTTTAGAAAAATTGTCTATCATAAAATTGTCTAACACAAATTGTACAGGGTAAAGCAAAAGTCTTGAATGCAGTTTCAAAGATACTACGTGGATGGATCAATAAGTCCGTGACTTTTCGAACTTCCCTCGTAGTTATATGAAATGCAACACTGCTACAATCAAGTTCCACCTTTTATTAGACTACTGTCAAATTTTGAACAAGTTCCGTCATTTACTTTGCGTTTAACAGCTGTTTAACACATACAACCTCGTGGATTTTTTTTTAAAATGGAAAAAAGTAAATATCGAGTTTTCTTTAAACATTATTTTTTGCGAAAAAACCGTCGATCAAACCAAGGAAAAGCTTGATAAATAGTATGGGGACTCTGCACCATCGATTTCAATGGTAAAAAAGCGGTTTACTGACTTTCGTTGTGGCCTTACAAGCACGGAAGATGCCGAACGTTCTGGACGGCCAATTGAGGTCATTACACCCGAAATTGTCGAAAAAATCCAGGATATGGTGTTGGCCGATCGAAGAGTAAAAGTGTGTGGGATTGTTGATGCCATAGGCATTTCATATGGCGTTGTGGTTTCGATTTTAAATGATCAGTGGGATTTAAGAAAGCTGTCTGCAAGATGGGTGCCGCGTTTGCTCTTAATTGACCATAAACGCAATTGTATGACGTGTGTAGTCTTAATGTCAAAATTCCATGAATTAGGCTATTAATTGGTACCTCATTCGCCATATTCTCCGGATTTAGACACCACTGACTATTTCCTTTTTCCAAATCTAAAGAAATGTCTCGGTGAAAAGAGATTTAGCTCCAACGATAAAATTACAGATCCAACAAATGCCTTTTTTATGGACCTCGAAAAATCCTATTTTTTTGGAAGGCATACAAAAATTGGAGAAACGTACAAAAATTGGAGAAAAGGAGATTATGTTGATAAATATTTTTTTTTTTGCAAAAATAACTGTGTTTCAATCAAAGCCACGGACTTATTGCCCCGCCCTCGTACGTTGGGTCCTTCACAGGAATTTCAACCCCTTTTAATCATTTACCATTAAATTCCTCAGCTTTTACTTTGGTTTTCGGGTTGTCAGATCTGTATCTTAGTTGTATATTCCACTGACTTCAAGAAATAAACAAAATAATCAAATTGGAAAATTGTTCAAATATTCTGCGGAGAGTATGACATAAATGTCAATATAATTAAATTCTATATCTGGTCTTCTGTTCTACTTTATTATTGTTAGAAAGCAAACACCTAAGATAACATTTGGAACAATTCTACATTTAATACTTGCACCACCCTGTTAAAGTAACAACATAAATGAAAAGTACGGATATTAACAAAATATTACACTAAACTGTTAAATGTTTGTTACCACAAACGCATGGTTAGAGTTAAACAAGATGCGATTGTTAAGATAAGGCTTAATAGTTGTTAATAAGAGGTTTTTTGTTTTGTGTGATTATCTCCACTTTTTTTTTTTTTTTTTTTTTGATTACTTTTTGAAGATGTTAAGTGAAAAATAACCTGGTTAAGAAGAGGAAGAAATTGGTTACATTTGAACTGGGGAAAAAAAAAGAAAACAAGTATGTTAATGAAATTACACAAGCTGACAACAATTTGAAGATTTCTTTAATTTTGATACTTGACATGGAAAAAAGGGGGAATCTCGAAGCAGTTATCCATAAATCCTTTTTATACAACAATATGAGAGAAAATGTAGCGTCGCGGCTTTTATACGTGGCGCGTTCGCGGAATTTATAAGTCAAAACCCCGTAGTATTGAACAGGGAACTACGATTTACGATGTAGTTGGGTTGAGTAGTTTGTATCTCCAGTACCGCGACCAAGTAGATATGTTATGCACCCTCTAGTACTTTCTTCAGTTGTTCTCCAGTACAGCCTTGAGTAGCAGCACAATGTTGTTCTTCACCTCCAGTTTCTTGTATTATTCTTCCATGATATCAGATCTGCCAAATGTGATAAATCGTAGGTATGCAAAGGCAGGACATTAAGCTATTACATGCTCCATAGTCTCCTCATCTTTCATACAATATCTGCATGTCGGATGTAATTGCATGGAAAGTGTCCTGTGAGTGCTCCACATAGGAGTCTTGGATTTGGTCTTTTCATCTGAAGGGCTTCTCTGATCCACTTTTCATTGTATGATAAGAACTTCTTTGAATGTTTTAGTGCTTTCTGTGTATTGCAATATCCAATGAATTTTGTCTTGATCAGATTTGATATTATATTTGTGATGTCCTTTTTCGAGAAACCAAATTGAGGACTTGGGCCCATAAATTGCAGTTCCGCTCTTAGTCTAGCTTGTTCATCAGCTTTTTCATTACCCGCTGTGACCGGGTACCTTATGGTAGATGTTAACGCTTGTGGTGGACAAAACATTGCACCCAAGCCAAGCGCCAACTTCCTTTATCGCCATACGGATTTATTGTGCAAAAATGGTTACAAGTATATTATTAAATATTAGTTTATCGTGCCTTTCTTCCTAATAAGGACATTTTTGCTTCAGTGCGCGACTTAAACGCATGAGTTGATCGTTTCGTTCGGTTTGAGCAGCTCGTAGTGGATCACTCCGTGCTGGTCCCACCAAATACAGAGCATAAGCTTCAAACCATGAATATTCGGCTTTGTGAAGAATATTGATAACTTTTTGCGCTTGTTTGTTTGTCATAATGGATCTCTTTTTTATCGCCAGTCACAATGCGTTGTAAAAAAACTCCTACTTTTTGGCGTTGGAGGAGCTATTCACATGCGAAAAATCGCCTTTCGAAGTCGCGCGGCTTCAACCCGTATTGCACCCAGTTTCCTGGCTTTTAAATCGATCCCATGGCTTTGAGGCATTTGCTGACCGTCGTCTCATCCACTCCAAATGAACTCCTAAAACATTTGGCATTAGTCCACATGATTGCAATTCTTCCTCTTCAAACTTTTTGAGTAGACCGGGCCGTCTTCGAGATCAAAATCACCACTTTTAAAGCGACTTCCACTAAGATTCGATGACCCCGGCCACATTTTTCTTCATATTAAAGAAATAAAGAAGAACTTCCCGCAAAAATACTATCTGGTACGAAATTCGACATTTTCGAGTCAATATTTAGTATTGTTGCTTACGTTTCATCCAAATGACACAAGCTGCACAGTAGGTTTTAGCGGCAAGACATTGAAAACTGGAATATAAGTTCATATACTAGTGACGGCCCTTGGGTGAACCGCTCATTATTAATTCAAGGTCACAATAGTTACAAACCAAGCTCCCCGAAATAAACCCCAAAGCCAGTTCGGATGTCAAGCTTTGATCTGTCCGAATTAAAGTAGACACCATGTTTCCTCATCGGTTCCTGAAAGCCCTTCTACAAGAATACAGAACAATCCTCACATGTTTCACCTTTTCTTGATCGTTATGCTTGAATTACACCAAAAAAGCTCCGCCAGAAAGTTGAATTCCCACGCAGTACAGAGCAACAGGAACAAAACTGGATCATTATGCTTCCTGTGAAAGGATTGATAAGAAGTTTACAGGCATAATATCCCTCAAGGTCGAAGAAAACCTTCCGTCATCAGCGCCCACATTCCTACCGCCCCCAGCCAAGTAAGGAAGTACAGAATTAAGTGCAATATTCCACAGATGTGGATATTGGAACACCCCAATCTCTGGTAACGAATCAGGTCATACCAGTACCACCGAACTCAGCCATTATGCACCTATTGGTCAGCAACTTCTCGATCAATGTAATGACCGCTTGATAATGCCGCAATTATAGACCGGCTCGGTGTTATTAATATATATGCCCATAAAGGCTATACTTGGGGTGCTCTTTCTTCGAGAAAGACCTTGATAGTATAAACAATCTTAGGCAGTCTCAGTTCACTCTTCCTTCCCCGCTTGTGGTTAAAGTGACTAAAATGTAAATTTCTAAACTTTACTTTCACTTCGGTTTGGAGTCCTTGAGGCTAGCGAGAAATCAAAGTTTATTGCACAGGAGTCCTCGTTTTTATAGTATTACCTCGATGTGTTTTAAAAAATGCAACTCTGCTCTAACGCCTGAAAGAATAAAGAGGATCATTAAATATTTCTTTGATATATTTCTATAAAAGGTCAAGGTAAATCAAACCAAATTGTGTTTAATGATTATTTATTACAGCCATTAAAAGTTGGCTTTAAATTCATTAAACTCAAACAGACAAGAAACAAACAAATATTTATAATACCCCACCAGCCAAAAAAAAAAATTCATGTCATTTCCGATTTTTTTATACAACAATAACAAACAAAAAACGTATATAAAAGGGTAATGAAACATAAAATATAAAATAAAAAAAAAATACTGACCATATGACCGACCACTCTAAGATGAAGCACAAGAAAAAGTTCATTGTTATACATAATTTTCATTAATTTTGTTGCGTGCCATATAGAAGAAAAAACTCCAATAGTACAATGTGGTTGGAGGTAGTAAAATATCAAATAAGGAATGAATTTCCTTTGAAAATAGTAGTAACTAATAGTGAATAAAGTGCTTTTTGCTGTAAAAGAACACTTGGTTATATACTACATACTTCTTTTCTTTTCAAAGAGACATAAAGACGCATAAAACACCATTAAACATAATCACTGTTCCATTGAACGAACAAAAATCATTTAGCGAAACCTAAAATAGAAGACGAAAATAACAATAATAACAACAACAACAACAAGAAGAAGTATAAACTACTATTCAGAAAATAAACAAACGAAAAAAAAAACTATTTCAAAAAGAATAAAGACCAAGTTAAACAACAACACTTACCAAGACCCAGACCTTTTTTTAAGGCTAAAAATAAAAAGAAAAATCAACTTGGAAAACAGAAGAACTTATGGTTAGTAAGTTTCTTTAAATGAAAAGGGAAATGAATGAATGAATGAAAATTGTTAAAACGTTACCATTTATGGTTCTTCAAGTTCAAAACTTTTATAAACAAATTTATTAGTAACTAAAGCTGCTGCTGCTGCTTCTTGTAATGGTCAGAGACATATAAGTTTATAGTAAAGCTACTTCCAAATAAATAAAACAAAAAAAAAAACACGCACTTTACTTTTTGAAATCGAGTATAAACAAACATTAGTTAAAGTTGCACATTGTTAAGTGCTACAAATTGTATCAAAAGTTTCAATAGAGCATTTCTGATTTAGTGGTGGCAATAGCAACATGTTGTGGCTTGTTTACCTCTGTTGTTGTAAATCACATGACCATGACAAAGAAGACGTAGTTGGAAAAAATAAATCTTTAAAATTAAAAGTTTAATAATGAAACATGAGATGCGTTGTAGAAACTCGATAGGAAATTGTAGAATCTTAATGTTCTAGAATCTTTTTGTTATATGGTCTCAAAAATTGAATATTTTTGTAAAGTTAAATCAACTTGCTGAAGTAGAGAAGTAACTTTTTCGGTTAAAACTTCCCATCTCATTCTCTACTTTTTACCTTCCTGGCCATATTATTCCCTACATTTTACTAGTTCACTCCCTTGGAAATCTTCTTTACACTGACCAATAAAAAAGAAAGATATAATCTACGATTTTAATAATATATGTTTAGTGCCGACTGCCTTTCTACGATATTTTTGATTAAGCCTACAATATCCTAAAAAATTAACATTTTTCAGGAGCAAAGTTTGCTTTAAATCAGAGAAATTGGTTTCCTTCTGCCCCTTTTCCCCTGAAAAGACAACTTTAAACGAAACTACCACATGTAATCAATCCGTGGACTAGATAAATCTAAGAGTAAATGTAGCCGCTTAAGATGAGTGTCAATTTCCAGTTTTCCACTTATTTTCAAAGCCGCTACATTGTTAGCAGAAACTGCGGTTTTTTCACTTTTCCTGAAAGCGAAGTGTTGTTTTGATTTATGCTAGTCCGTCAACTATTTTTCCCAGGCCATAAATTGGCAGGCCTTGGATCTGCAGATAGGGAAATGCTAAAAAAAGAAGGGGACACTGAGATTCTCCCCTTAAGGTGTATTCTGGGAAAGCAGGCATATAATTTGTTCACGAATAGAAACAAGATACCAGTCTTGAAGACTTTAGCTGCGACGGTATCATTCCAGCCGAAAGTTATTGGGCAACCGAATCAGGGGCTTCTGGCAGCAGAATTCAAATGTGGCTCGCAACTGACTCAATTTGGTTGGAAAAATCCTATCGAATGATAGTGTAGGCATTAGATCTGTAGTTTGGAAAATGCTAAATTAAAGAAGGAATCAGACTAGGAGTAGTCTTACAACCGGCGAAGTAGATAAGACAACATAAAACATAAGATTACATAGTGCATATGGTTTACGGAAAATTACCGGACAAAATTAGATTTGTTATAGAAGCTTCGCTAACTTCAGTGCTTAACTGGGAGTGAAACCATAGAGGAAGAATAGTATAGAGAATGCAACGCCGTCAGCGGCCAAATAAAATTTTATACAGAATACAAAGGTTCGGAAACTTTGAGAAAACAGGGGAAAATTGAGCAAATTTCCCTGATTTCTGCAAAAATTTGAGTAAATTTCCCTGTTTTTAAACCTTTTTTACAAATCCAATTGGGAAAGCTGCTAAAAACTAATTGGATTTGCAAAGAAATTCAATTGGAATCGCAAAAAATCCAATTTAAAAAGATGCTGAACCTTTGAAATCTGCACATACAAAACTCGTAGTCAAAATTCGTAGTCAAAAAGAAGTTAAAAAAAATTTTTTTACAGAATTAAAATAATTTCAATGATTTTTTTTATTAGAACATTAAAGTTTCTAGTATTAGAGTATTAGCTCTAAAAATGCCTACAAAGATAATAATTCTAACCATAAGTATTTCGGAAAAGTCTTTTTAAAAAGATAAGTGTTAAAGATAAGTCCTTTTATAAAAACTCTACCGATAGAGATACTTAGGTATTCCTTATTATTTTTCCATAATAAGCTTTACATTGTTGCTTTCACTCGAACTCTTATTAAATTCTATCTAATCAGATTGTATGTGAGTGGGGGAGTTCTTGTTTACATATTTTTGCTTAAGGAAATGGTGAATAACCTCTTTCTTTTTAGAAAATCATAAGATTATGTCGTTTAACTTAATAAAATTATCTGCACCAGTAGCTCATGTAAATGCTGGCACTTAATCAACATAAAATGTGAAGAAAAACTTAGAGAAAACTATATTAAATTAATAATTTTCTACAGTTACCACGCCGTTTTTCATTGTATTCTTAACTACTGTAATTTGTTTTAGCATTCGTCACCATTCCTAGTTCATAGTTTTCAATTGACAACTTTAAGCACAATTTGAAGACAACATTTAGATTCGAATTGTTAAAGTAGCATGGAAAGAAAAGAGGGCGCTCCTTACTTTACGTGCACCATTTTAAGTTTGTTTTTGTTGTATTCTTTTTCAAGCTTGGTTACAATTTAATGCACATTTGTAATACATGCTACCAAGAATAATATTTAATGTTTTTAGTGCAAAAAATAAGAATTTTATTCTTAAAGCTTTCATTTTTATCATTATTTTTGTTATTTTTTTCTACAAAACAATTTTCAATTTATGTACATTGTATGGGGGGATATAAAACTATTGTTATAATTGCATTCAAAACACCATTTCCAAAATTATTTAAAGAAATTTATACTATAATTTACAAATGGGACGCAGATCTCAAAAATTATAAAAAAAAATCACTGGCGAAATATGTATGGTTGTCAAAGAGTTAGTATAAAATTTCGTGTAAAATACATACCAAATCACAGGCCAACGATATCTCCACGGTGCTGAAATCGTTATCTTAGTTTGTATATTTGCAGATTACAAAGGTTCGGTATTTTTCTCATAGGTTTTTCCACAATTCCTTGATATGCCTATTGATTTTTGCAAGTCTAATTGGTTTTTAGCAGATTTCCCAAAGAAGAAAAATTTGCTTTATAATCAGGAAAATTCGTTTAAATTTCTCCTGTTTTTTTTTCAATGTGGCGCCCGTTACCGAACCTTTGTAAGCTGTACAAAATTTTGTTGGATCACGTAGAGACGATGCCTTGTCTTAATATTTTTGAAATTAATTTTGAATGAGTGTAAAAGTTTTAAAACAGTAATGACACCTAAAAGGCTAAAATATATGAATAAGCAATAAATGTCAAGAGGTTTTGTATGATTGTTGCAAATGAAAGAATATATAAGTTGGCAAGCTTGAGTGATTTTTTAACAAGTAAAAAATATGGTCAACAAAAAAACTCCCTTTCTGGTAGAAATTCAGATTTAAGATTAAGTACTTCCGTTTTTTAAAGAAAATTAATTCACTCTCCCTTTTTTATATATTCCAGGCTACTTCTTTACCTTCTGGAGGTATAACAATACCAGTCACTCCTCCTTTACAACAAACTGCTGCCTCTCATATAACTACTCCGGATGATTTATTAAACAGTTCAACCTCGTCTAAACTGTGTAAATTGGATACTATAATCAACACTGCGACCACCACCACCACCACCACCAACATTGATGATGATTCTATTGATGTTGCGGCTTCTGAAACATCTAGTATGGCTGGTGGCTATAATGAATCTTTAGTACCTGGTGCTTGTTCCATACAACAAAATGATGATTCCGAAAATGAGGGTTTAATTGTAGACTGTGAAAGTCCCATGCAACATGGCTACGAATCACCAAGTAAGTCAATTACTGTTGTTTTTAATGATCTATTTAATTTTTTATTGGGTTTTGTGTTGTGTGTCATGTGTTTAACTTTTTCTGGTGTAGTGTTGTCAAATTTTTTATTACTACATTGTATCAATGTAGTACATCATAAAATAATATTATTGTGTATTCAACAAATGCGTTTGGCATTTAAAAAAGAAAAGGTGACCAAACGTATTACAAAAAGTTAACAATCCATTTTTGTACTCAATAAATATGCAAAACAATATAAACAAATAAAATGACTGCAAGTTTTAAAGACTAGCTGTATTAAAACCTTACTTAAATGTTGGGATTCAATATTACTTATTAAGGTTAATGTAAGCTTGAAAATGTAACTATTTAAATTATTTATAAGTATCTTTAACATTTACTGTCATATGCATAGACATTTTGTTTTTTATAACACACTTAAAAAATCAAATGAACAAGTAAAACAACAACAAATTCTCTTTATGAGACTAATAATCAACTAAATGTCTATGCATATGGCTGTTAATTGTTTAATTTTTTTTTTAAATCTTCCAAAAATCTTAACTCAAAAGTTCATTTGTAATGTCGCTGAAAAAGGAGTTTCTTTAAATACTACATACCAGACGTATCATTGATTATCCTTCTAAAAATCAGGACGATTTTTTCCCTGAATTTAGGATTTATTTATTATTAGAACTTTTGAAGATTTTTTTTTTATCTAGTCTCAATTTATTTAACTCAACTTATCTTTTTATTCTCTTTATTTAAAATTTTCAAATTTTGTTCTTATTGTCCACACACAACTGGTCTTCCTTACATCCAATCACTTCTTCCACATCATTGACAACATTACTTGTACATTTTTATTTTCATACTAAAATAAACCAAATCTCCCATTTAATTCAAATACCGATTACTCAATTGCTACGAAATAAAAGAACATGTATTATAACAAGACTTTTTTTTCTCTTATTATTTGCAATAACAGTCAATAACAACTTTGTTGTTTGTTGAGCTGCTGTGTATTTATATTTTGTATGCATAATATTGAGACCAACTAAATTTTTGTTCGTATAAAATAGGATTTATGGATAAAACATACTTTTATATTAAAAGCTTACGTTAAATTTACTCCCAGTTGGAGGGTTCGTTATTAAAAGGTCTTACCGTAGATATTTTCTTTGGAGAGCAACTTATAAATTTGAATTATCCCAGTAAATAATATTTCCGTTGAAACTGATACAACTGCAAGATGGTAATTGCAGAGCTAATTTGGGTGGCGTTTATGCCCCACTGACAAATGCTCCCCATTCTATCCTACTTCTTAAAATATAATTCAAATTCTTTTAAATATTAATAAATATTTATCATCCTATGATAAAGTGCTGGTGGTTTTGACTGAACTTATAGATGCCGATTTCTATCGTATCATTAATTACTTTCATTAAGATCCTTAAATGTATATTTAATTAATTCTAAGATTTTACCACATTTGTACATAGTAATCATTAGTTGGTCACATTTATTATCAGTAACATTACTCGTGGGATGCAACACTTTATGCCAGAAAAATAAAAAGTAGTTTAAAAACGTCTAAAAAACTAACTAAATTGTAATCGCTTATTTAAAAAGCAATGACAATTAACATACTTAACTAGCAGGTAGACAATAACTGCAACCAACATTTTTTACAACAAAGGTGGTCATATTGTTAGTTTTGATACAAATCTTGTATGTAATATGGGGTGCTCTAAGCAATTGAGTTGGGGAACATAAACAAAAAACGACATCAACATAATTGGAAAGTTTTGAGTTTGTTTTTATTACAATTTCTCAATAATGTTGACAATTTGTTGATGTTTGTTTGATCATTCACAGAAACATTGGAACAACAACTTTAATGACAACAATTACAAGAATTGAAACAACTAGAGTGATCATGTTTTGAGAAGAAATGATATCAAGTGGTCGAAATGCTTTTATTTTTGCTTATATAAACAGAAAAAACTTTCTGAGGAGATTTAGCGATTTTGCGTTGAAACAAATTTCTACGTCGATTATTTTGGGAGTTGTTAGCAATTGTATGTAGTTCAAGTCATAGCAATCGTAGTAGTTGTTCACCATTTGTTTGGTATGCAAATTTGTTTTTTTTTTTATCGATTTTCAATTTGTTATACTAATTTTAAAATAATGTGAGACTAATTGTTGAGGATATAAAAAAAAAATACGAAAAGCGTTGGAATGCTAATTTAAAACATGTTTGTGAGAATTTTTTGTTAATGTCTTGTATAAGTTTTCAACACTTAAACATAAAGGATATTATTTAATTTTTATTGTATTAATTTAAGCTTAACTTTTATAGCTTCTATATTTTATTTTGCTATTTTTATGACCTGGACTTGTACAAAAAAAAATTTCATATTTTTTGTGTTTATTTTAATCTCCGATTTCATGACTTCTTTGTTTTTTTGTTGAATTGTTTCTGAGGTGCAGTTATTTTTAGTGTGTGACAAATTTTTCAATTTTCCAGCGAGCTTTTCCCAAAAAATAATATAAATATAATAGAAAATATAAAAAAATCCCAATGTTTTGCGGTTGTAAAAAGCTAGACCAATCTGTATAAATAATAAAGTGGGGCAAAATTATAAAATTTAGTTTTATTTAAATTATTAAAGTATAGAAAATTATGAAAAAATATAACAAATTATGAAAAAATTTAATTTTTAAGACGATTGAGGATTTTGATAGAAGCATTTTTAATTGTTCTTTTGGAAATTTAAATATAACAACTTGATTTTCGAATAATGGTGTTTCCAAATTTTACCTTGATTTAAAAAAAGTTTTTTTTTTTTTAAAGAAGCAACACCCAGGAAATTTTTCCTACTAATAAATGTGTTGATTTCTTTGAAGGGAATAGAGAAGAGATGAAAGATGAAGGGCCTCAAATATGGCAAATTAGAACGCTTATTGCCCGCCATCTGGTGAAGTGTTGGCGAAATTGTTGAAGCAATTTAAGTTCATATTTTCGTCGTATTTTACTTCGGTGGTGTTAAGTGCTATCGGAACACCGAAGGAGGATGATGTTGCCGTCTTTGGGATCGAACCGCAACCTTCTTTGTTACACAGGAGGTCCAAAGCGCTAATCAATACACCACAACGTCTGAGTTGTCATATTTTCTTTTAAAATTAATACATTCCTTATCGGCGTATTTGCTTATCTGGCAAATGATCCCTCCCTTCTACTCTATATGCATTTTAGTCCCAATTTTGACTTGCAATATTTTCAAAATATATTTATATTTTTGCGAGAGTAAAATTTCGATTTTTCTTTAAAAGTAACTACAGTAAATATTAAAAAAGCTGTAGCAGTTTTAATTTTGGGATTTTTGAGAATTTTTAATTGATTGGCTTGGAAATGATATTTGTTTTGATTTTTTTTAAGTCCAACTTTCGATTGTTGAAAATTCTAAATAAATTTTTTAATATTATAAGATATCCTCTGTCATAAATAACACATGTAGTGGGTAAAGGCTTAAAGTCTTATTGATTTGACTCAGTTTAACAGATTTTTATATAACTTATTATTTTTTAATTTTAATAATCTGACCATTTTGTTATTTCGGCCCACTCTACCATACAACCTTAAAAGAAGCCCAAGCAATAAACCTGACAACCTAAAAAAATATTACATATAAAAAACTACAAGCAATGATAAAGAAAATTCACCAAAAAAAAAATGAAATAAAGTTTCTTTTATGATTTACATAAATTTATGCAATTTTTTGGAGATCGCGTGAACCACGAATATTGTTAGCTTCTTATGTTAATCTTTTGCATTTTGATGAATTTTTTGGTTTAACCTCTTATTATTGTAGTTTTTGGCATGGGATTAGTATATTATTAAATTTTTCATTGGATTTGTGATACCTAAGAATATCATTGGATCTATAACATATTCTTTATTCTCTATTACAGTTCTGAAAAAAATGGGTTTTAAACAAATAAAGCCCATTTTTATTTTTTAAACTCTAGAAGTTTACCATTATAATTTCATTATTTATAATTTATTTAATTAATAAACATTGCTGTATGATTCAACAAATTCGTTATAAACTGCTTACAGTGTCTCTTAGTCTTTCAATTATTTCTATTATTTTTCCTTCCAACATAAAAGACGTTAATTTAAAATAAATTATTTCATTCGTTTTAAGTGAAGAAAGTTTTTGTTTGTGGTTGTTTCACAATTTAATTAAATTGAAATCAATTTCAAATAAACGTCTCCTTTAACTAAGAAAGAAAACAATTTAATTTTTACTACCACATTCCTTTTAAATCAAGCTTAAACAAAGAATTGTGTTTGTTTTAATACTAGAGACAATTGTTGACCAAGTTAAACGATTCATTCATGATTATGCTTGAATATTTTTTCTGTCCATGCTTGTTTATATTTTCCTCACTTTCAGTTTAATTTTCTGCCTTTTTTTTCAATTACTAGGGATATTTTTTATGCTTTAAATTAGTTTGCTTCAATTTTATGTTTTGTCTTCTGTATGCATACTGTTTTTTTTTAAATAAATTATATTTATATAAAGTAGAAATGTAGTAAAAACTTTGCGCGTTGCAATAAACATTGAAGAAAATAATTTTTGCCCACAAGATTATTTTTTATCTTACCTTATAAGCTCTTTACTTCTAAAATGTGATTTTTAGTGTAATTTACGTGATTCCAAATATTGTCACTTTTTTTTCTATAGGTGCCATAAATATCGAATCAGAACTGTTGAAAGTTTTTTTTTTTTATATAAAAATCTTTTTTGGTATTATATTAAGTGAAGTTTTTTTGTCTTTACACTGATGGAAATAAATCTGTACAAATTGCAGAAAAAAATAATAAAATAAGTTTCGGACAAAATAAAATCAAAAAAATACAAAATTTAAGTCATAATAGAGTTAAATTTTAGTAAATTGAAAATAACAATTTAGCCCGTGTAGGCTAGTTGGTAGCGTGTTAGCTTATCAGTGCGGGGGTCGTGAGTTCGATTCCCAACAGAGGCTCTGGTCTGTTTTCGCTACAACGAGCCAATGGCCTTTGTTGCTTGTGCTCGGTTAGGGTATTAGGATATAATTTGTAGTTATATGATTAATATAAAATTAATAAATAAATAAATTTACCATGTTAAAATTGGGCGTTATGGTGTAATGGTTAGTGCGTTGGACTGTTACGCAGAAGGTTGCGGGTTCGATACCCAGCTATGGCAACATCAATTAGTAAAATAATACGTATTAAAATTAAAATTAAAATTTTAATATGTATTAAAATTAAAATTTTGTTTAAATTTTTTTTTCTATAGGTGTCATAGTTATCGAATTAAAATTGTTGAAAGTTTTATTTTTGATATAAAAATCTATTTTGGTTTTATATTCAGTGATTTATTTTGTCATCATAAATATACAAAATTTAAGTCATAATTGAGTTAAATTTTAGTAAATTGAAAATAATTTAACATGTTAAAATAGGGCGTTATGGTTAGCGCGTTGGACTGTTACACAGAAGGTTGCAGGTTCGATACCCAACGATGGCAACATCAATTAGAAAAATAATATGTATGAGCTTTTATCACTCATATATATCACAACGTTCTCATTCGGTGTTCCCATAGCACTTAACCCTACCGAAGTAAAATAACATAACAGGGCTGTGCACTAAAAAGCTTTAACATTTCCCCCAACTCTTCGTCAGATAGCGTAAAACCCTCAATGGGTTTCGCATTGCTTCACCTTATCTTAATTTTTTTAAGCCCAAATATGTTAGCTCTCGGGGTTAGGTCGATACTTTTTCTAAGAAATTTAACCAAATATTATTTGACCAATACAGAACCTCAATTATTTTGGTACATTTTTCGTAGTCATTTAAGATGCCAACATTTATTATTTTTTTTTGCTCTAGGGGATGTATTATTCATTTATAAATTTTTATTTAATATATAAAGCTATTTGATATTTAATGCTATTTTGTATTTTTATTTTATATCAACTTGGTTCAAGTTTTTTTTTCCTAGAAGATTAATTTATTTTTATTTTCTTTTAATATAACAAAATTTTTGATATACTTTTTTTCTTAGAAATAATATTTAAAATATTAATTAAATTTTAAAGTATAAATACTAGCATTTCAGTCAATATGTAGCCCATAGTTTTGATTGTGAGTTTACCCAGTTACTGATGACTTTGTTTTTATTTGAATTATTTTTTTTTCTCTCTTTCTCTGTTATTGCATTTTTTATTGAATTACTTCATTGTTATAGTTAGGATTCCAGTTCACTTAATATAATATCAGTAGAAAAAAACTGCGTGCAAAGCATTCAAATTAAATGTTTAAACGTGCGTTTTATTACTTGTAATTTTTTTGTTTGTTTTGAGAAATGGCTGAACTATTCAAACTAACTCTTATAAGAGTCAGTCGAGTAGTATAGTAAATGTTGTGTTGGTAATTGTTGTATTATTATCTCTACTATTTACATGATATTTTTTCTGTTGTGAGCCTTTCTTTTGATATTTTAATAAATGTATAAACAATTTGTTGTTTAGTTTATTTAGTAATCATTTGTTATTATTATGTTTGTAGTTTACTATTCATCCACTTATGCATTGTTATGATTTTTTAAATTATATATTTTTTTTTTGTTTTCCGCACTTTTTAACGAAGCACGTGCCGTTAATTAATTAAATATTAGTTATGATTAAATGATTTTTATGTAGCTAACTGTAAATAGTTATAGTTTTTGTGGGATTTTTTTTTTAGCTTTCAATATGGTTTAGTAGTGTTTTTCCTATGAGATGGTAGTTACAACTTGGTAGTGGGAGAAAACTTAATACTGTGATTAGAAATATGCCCAGTTGTTAGTTCATAGTATGCTCTAATGATCAATGGCGTTCATAATAAGAGCAAAATATCATAAAGCAATATGTTGGTTTAGCTATTTGAACCATAACCTTTTTTTCTGTATTTCTTTAAGTAATAAATTTTTATGTGATCTACATTTGAGTAATCTATACGCTGTCTAAAATGTCCTTACTTAGAAATGCTTACGAAAATCTTTAAAAGTTTTTTTTTCCTCAATATTCGTGAATGATATTAGGATTGTTTTGAATGTGAAGTCAAAATAGCTCACCAGATTAGAGTTTTATACTGTTGAACTTTGATTTGTGCACCCCTTTCAAAATGGTTTTCGTATTGAGTTCAGCTACCAAATTAGATTTTATTGCAACCCAATGTTTTTGTTGATACATGGGGCCCTGGCGTCATCAATTTCCTCTGTTTGTATGGGTTGTAGATTTATTAAGTTATCTGAAACTCTGATGTTTTGAGCATGTTATGTCTGCTGGAGCATGTTATGTCTGCTTGAAGAACATGATATTTAGGTTTCGAAATTAAGTGTCTTGGTTTTCTTTACTCTTTGTTTACTCTCTTCACTTTCTTCAACGACCGAAAATTGAATACAACTCTTATGTATTGGCAGGAGCTTTAAAGTCTGTTTTGTAGCTTCTGGACCATGTGCAAAGTAGGGCATCGGGGCTCAGCAATGACAGTAGAGTATTCAGATCTATTAACTCATTGAATCATCATCGAAATGTAGGTTATGTACCACTATTCTATAGATATAACCATGGGAAGTGTTCTGCTGAGATAAGTGAACTTATTAGGTTTTTGTTCGGAATACACGCTTGTCCAGTAGATGTCATCCATTTGTTGTCGATTGTCCAGTGGTTTGTTCAACGTATTACAAGGAAATTCTTTGATTAATCGAACTACACGTATTTTGAATGTACAACCCCCTGATATCTTTCCTGATACTCAAACACTCCCTCTTTCCTTCTTCCCATAACATTATTAGGGTCCCTATCAAATTTTTTCTTTTCGCATACAAAGTTCATGCATACAAAGTTCAATTGACTCAGGAACTGAAGCCAGCTGACCATGGACAGCGAAGGGAGTTCGTTAATTGGGTATTGGAGAGACAACATGAAAATGCTGATTTTGCCGATAAAATCATCTTCAGTGACGAGGCCCATTTTCATCTTGATGGCTTCGTCAATAGGCAGAATTGTCGCATTTGGGGTGAGGAAAATCCTCGAGTGATTCACGAGAAGCAAATGCATCCTCAACGTGTCACTGTGTGGTGTGGTTTTTGGGTTGGAGGAATCATTGGACCTTTTTTTATGAAAATGAGGCAGGTCAAGCGCAAACAGTCAATGGTGTTCGGTATCGTGAAATGATAACCAGTTTTTTCTTGCCTAGAATTGAAGAAATGAATGTGGAGGGCATGTGGTTCCAACAAGACGGCGCCACATGTCATACAGCCAGAGAAACAATTCAATTGCTGCATCAGTCATTTCCCGGTCGTGTTATTTCGCGTTTTGGAGATCAGAATTGGCCGCCTAGATCGTTCGATTTAACACCATTAGATTTTTTTCTTTGGGGTTTTTTGAAGTCGATGGTTTACGCGAATAAGCCGACGACGACTCAAGCCTTAAAAGAGGAAATTGGACGCTGCATTAATGAAATACCGCAGCATTCATGCAAAACGGTCATTGAAAATTTCATTAAAAGATCGCGTGCATGCCAGCAAAGCCGCGGCGGCCATCTGCACGATATATTGTTCCATACATAACCTCATTCCGTCTCCTTTACGATATAATAAAGTTTCACGATTTTTTTTTAAATATCTGTGTTTTATTTAAAATTTAAAAATTGCGTTCTTCTTGGAACACCCTTTACATGTTCATTAATTTTATCTCCTTAATCACATATCCAAATTTCAGCAATATCGAAGTTCTTACTTGCGACAGTCTTCTTGTACGATTCTGGCATCAGTTTTTTTTTTTTTAATTAAAAATATCAGATCCAGTGAAACATTTTTAAATTAATTGGCTGTAAAAATTAATATTTTACAGTTTTTAGGATCGCTAAAAATGAATCTGACATTGCATTTTCCAAATTCAATATTAAAAAAAAAAATTAGTGTCAGATTATGGCGTTTTAGGGCTGGTTAAATAGGAATCTGAAATCAGATTTTTAAAATTTAAAAACGATCCGTTTTTGCGATATTTGCATTGGTTCGAATTTTATAGATCTTTTATCGAAATTCTTTTTAAAGCTTTGTTGGCCACTTTGGCAACTCTGATCAAAAACATAAGTTTATGCATATTAAACTTTCGATTTTAAAGAAAACATTATTTCTACACTCACAATATAATTTCGTTGAAAACAACTTAAAATACATATTAAATTAATCGAAAATACAATCAAAAAGAGGACTACTGATTTTCCATTATATTCAAAACATTTTGTTGTTTATTTTCAATCATTGTTTAATAACCAACAAAAGTAGTAAAAACAATAGAAAATCGTTTAAAATAACCAACAAATTTTTACTGACAAAAAGTTAGAAAAAACTATTTTTGTGGTTTGTTTTTCGAATTGAAAGTTTTTTTATTTGTATGTAATTACAAAACAGAACACAACACATGCAAATGTATGTATATATGTGTATGTACAGTGGTGGAAAAATAAATAGGAACGATCAAAATTTCCATATATTTCTTAAATATTTATTTACTTGTAACTAAATAAAATTAAGTTTACATTTGAACTTTAAGTACTTTAACGTGTTTAACTAAAAATATAATAAATAATATAATATTTCATCAGTAAGTAACAAAAAATTGTAATTCTTCAAAAAAATGCCTGGAAAAAATAATAAGAACGATTACTTTTTTTAAATTCATTGCAATTTATGTAATAACTACAATCATATCCAAATATTATATTAATATTTGGTAGATGCTCCGTTCATTTCAATAACCTCCTCACATCTGCGTTGCATAGAGTCAACTAGGTTTTCACAAACTTCCGGGGGTATGGAATACCAAGCTTCCTGTATTTTTTGCCACATATCATTTTTATTCTTGGATTTGCACATTCCTATTTTATTTTTTAAGACTCCCCCAAAGGTGTTCAATCGGATTTAAATCCGGAGACTGAGAAGGCCATTCCATAACAGGTACTTTATTCTCTCTAAGCCACGTTTTAACCAATTTGGAAGCATGTTTTGGGTGGTTATCCGGCATAAATTCCTACTTCAATGGCATTTCGTCTTCTGCAAATGGTAGCATTTGGTTTTGCAGAATGTTGACGTAATCCGGAGCGCACATTTTCTCTTTAATCCAAAAAATTGGACCGACACCAGATGATGAAAAACAGCCCCATATCATCAGCGATCCTCCTCCGTGTTTGACGGTCTTCTTTGTATATTTTGGATCAAATTCGTGGTTTTTTGGTCTTCTTACATACGTTTTGCCATCAGAACCAAACAAATTAATCTTTGTTTCGTCTGACCACAGAACATTTTTCCAATTTTGACGATGTTGGTGCTGCTTGGCAAATACTAACCGTTTTTTTATGTTTTGCTTGCTTAACATTGGAACTTTTCTCGCACTTCTACCCATCAATCCAACTTCCTGCAGTCTGTTTCTAATCGTGCGGCTACTAACTGGAGCACACAATTCATTTCGAAGCTCATTTGATGACCGAAAAGGATTGTTTTTGGATAACCGGACTAAACGTTTGTCAAATCGAGCAGATGTTTTACACTTTCAACCTCTCGTCTCAGGTTTAACTTTAGCATGAATTGCGTTAAAAACCTTTGTTTTGGAACACTTCATTAATTCTTCAATTTTTTTCATAGATTTTCCATCATTTTTTAGGCAGATAATAACATCTTTTTCAGCCTGAGTTCAATGTGTTCCGCGACCCATTTTCGAAAGCGAATACCGAACAAATACTATGTTAAAGTTAACTTAATATGGTAGAATTTATAATTTACAGTTAATTTTTGTCACTTGAGTCTCTCTTGAGTACTTATTTAAACTGTAAAAAAGTGTTGGTGTAATCGTTCTTATTATTTTTTCCAGTCTTTTTCTTACCTTTTCTCATTCTCTAGCAAATAAATTTTTATTTGTAAACAGAATTATTAAAAAGTAAACGTATATTGAAAAACCGTTAAATTGTGCATCATATCACAGTCTTCACCAATTAAATAGAATGCTTCTGAAAATTTCTACAACTATTAATTTAGAAAAAATTTAACGTTCCTATTAATTTTTCCACCACTGTATATTTGAATAATTTCTTGTAATTTTTATTGAAATAATTTTGTAAAAGGAATTATATGAATTTCTATTTTTTGAAGCAGAAAACATAAAATTTTACATTTAACTGAAAATATCAACTCCTACTAAATGTCTGTAAATTTGTATAGTTTGTTTTTTGAATGACAGATTCAAATAGTTAATAAATATATTTCTATGAATTTCAATTGATTCTTCATTTAAAAACAAACTTGACGCTTACTTTTTAAATAAACTACAGTCGGTAACGGAAAATATATTGTGAGTGTATAAAGATCTCATTTCGAATTTCGTAAATTTTTGACCTTGATGCCATTTCAATGCAACTCTTTACCCTCTTAAATTCTTTACACTTAAGAAAAAAGTGGACAAACATATTAAAATTTTATTTAAATCTAAGTGTTTCAGTTGGGATATTTTCCTTGTACGAAAAATTAAATTTTGCCTAACAACCGTTAGGCGCTTTAAGTCGATCATACAGGTTTTAATCAAAATGTTCTACTTATCGCAATCGAACTTAGGACACAAGTTTTGTCCATTTTACGAAGCTGTTGCTAAATTTGAATTAAACATTACACAATTTCCATTTGAGGATTTTTACTTTCAAATTTTTTTAAACTTTTTTATCAGAATTTGAAAAAGTTCTTGGAATTTTAAATTGATTCTATATTGTAAAGATTTTAAACAGTTTTCTTACAATTTTTTACACTTTTCAAAACGTTAAAATAATTACGTATAAAATATATGGAAAAATTCTTATTGCTTATATAAAAATCATGTTACGTTGAAAAACTATAGGGGGCAATAAGGTGTAAATTTATGCGCATCTCATAATATACAACAACACACATCATAAAAAAAATAATAAAGCAAAAAAAAAATATATATATATATAAAATCATTAAAAACATGATTATAACATTTTTAGTAAAAAACAATAAAAAAACTTAATAACGCATTTTCGCATTGTTAAAAAATATAATAGGGGCATTCACAAAGAGTATTTAAAATATGCAATTGCAATAATCAGGTGACGAAAAGAATTTTTTTTTATGGTGAAAAACGTTTTTGGATAGAAAACCATTTTTTGAGTTTAAAAAAAAAAGAAATAGATTTTAGTGAAAAAGTATTCGCGGAAAAAAAATATAGCGGTTAATAAAAAATATTATTTCCCTCTAGGCGTCTGGTGAAAAAAATATTATCAAATGTGTTATTCGCCAGACCCTATGACTCTTTTAACTTTTTTTTTACCGCTGAACCGATTTTGCTTATTTCCATGATCACCGTTTCAATGGACAGACCGACGGACATAGCTAGATAGGTTTAAAATTGGGTATTTTTGCAGTTTAAAAATATTCTGAATTGCAAAATCATAACAACTAATTCTTAATGTCAAAAAATACTTATATTTAAGAATTAATTTTGAGGTTTTGTCATTTTAATTATTATCCCATGTAAAAATCGAAATATATATGAACATACATGATCATACATGGGCTTGTATATGATCATACATGGGCATACATGGTCATATACGTCCATACATGATCTCATATATGACCATATATCTTCGCATCCGAAATTTGAGGGTATATGGTGATATATGTGCATATATTATCATACATGCTCATATATTAATCATGTATGCTCGTATATGATCATATGCGTTCATATACCCTCAAATTTCGGATCCGAATATATATGATCATATATGAGATCATGTATGGTCATATATTGAACAATGTATGGACGTATATGACCATGTATGCCCATGTATGATCATGTATGCTCATATATATTTCGATTTTTACATGGAATGTTAGAATTGCTGTGAATACCTTTATTGCAATTTTTGGTTGCAAGTTTACAACTTGTTACTCGTACATATCACATTCTACTTACTTTGCCACTACTACTGGGTTATTATGATATATTTATTAGCACAATTTTTGTGTGAATTATTTTGCACCAACTCCCAAATCACAAATTCATACTTTTAAAATTACAAACAAACATATTTAGTTGCAGTTGTTTGTTTGTTTGTTGTTGATTTTAGTTGTTAACTACTCTGCTACCTAAATAACACAATACAATTGGAAATAATAAAACTTCATGGTTAACAACAAATTAAGTAATGTTTCAAATATTAAATATTTATGTATGGAAGTTTTTTCTTTTTTGTTCGTTGTCAGTTACAATATGATTTGTTGTAGTTGTTGGTGGTGTTGTTTAAAATTATGATGAATTAATGTTTGTTTGATTTCTGATAGATTATTTTGTTTAAAAAAAAAAACAATTGGTGAATTTGGTCTCAATAGGAATTCGTTGAAATGTCGGATGGCAATATGTAATTATATTGTATATGATATTTTAATGATATTATCTTAACCAGTTAACGGTCAATGACACATATGTCTCGTTGTGATATTTTATATTAAATATTATATTTTAATTGCCATTTAAAATAGAAAATTTAGCGTATAATTTGTGAATATACAGGTTGGTTGAAAACTTCCTGCGCTCGAAATGAAAGAATACTGTTTTTTTTACGAAATATATTTTTTTATTCAATATAATCTCCTAGAAGCTCAATACACTTGTTCTAATGATCTTCCAATTATTTTATCCCATCCTTATAATGGTTTTCCGGAAGCTCTGCAAAATAACCGTCTACGGCTGCTATGGCCTCTTCATTTGACGAAAAATGCTTTCCACGAAGGAATTGTTTGAGATTTCTGAAGAGATAGTAGTCACTGGGAGCCAAATCTGGTGAATACGGTGAATGTTCAAGCAATTCGTGCTTTAATTCTTTGAATTTAGCCATCGTCAAAACACTTTTGTGAGCAGGTGCATTGTCTTGATGAAAAATGATTTTTTTTTTCTTTAAACCAGGTCTTTTCTCACGAATTTTTTCATCCAGCTGATCCAGCTGATTGTTTTACCTTTCTGAAGATAATCAATCAACAAAATTTTTTTTGCATCCCAAAAAACTGGTGCCATAACCTTCTTTGCTGATCGTTGTGACTTCACCTGCTTTGGAGCTGAACAACCAGCTTCAGTCCACTTTAAACATTCTTGTTTCAATTTAGGATCATGGTGGTGGATCCAAGTCTCATCCATAGTTATAAAACGACGCAAGAAGTCGGTTTTATTCGGCTTAAAACGCTCCAAATTACGCTAAGAAATTTGTTTTCGATCCAGTTTTTGTTGAATTGTTAATGTGTGCGGCACTAACTTTCCAAACAGTTTTTTCATACGTAATTCTTCATGTAAAATATGGAGTACTCCTTCGTCTGAGATGCCTATGGCATTAGCAATTTCACGCTTAGTCAAACTTGGATCTTCACTAAGCATATTATGTACCTGCTCAATGATTTTTGCTGTGGTTGCAGTTTTTGGTCGTCCTTCGCGTGGATCGTCTTCAAGGCTGGTACGACCACGTTTAAATTCACCAGCCCAAAATTCAACGGTGCGTTTTGAAGGTGAGGACTCCTTATACACTTCTTACAATTGTTCATAAATTTCCTTTGCTTTTAAACCCTTCAAAACAATGAATCTGCACCATATTCCATTTTTTCCATATTAAAAAAAAATCAATGACATGTCAACTTCAAATGGCTTGTAAACAAAGAAAGAATTGACAGAATGACTTGCAACTTTGCATGTGTTCTCAGGACTGTTATACCAACTTGAGAAAAAAAAGTTTGGAGCTAGCAGTGCCATCTCTTGGTGAGCGCAGGAACTTATCAACCAACCTGTAGTCTGGCGTTGCTGGATATTAATTAAGCAGTTAACAGGTTATGATAAAGCCTTACTATAGTTGAAATTAGGCAGCTAATGTAATAACTCTTGTTAAAGTTCAATATTACCATTCAATAATTAAAGAGATCTATAAGTCAAAATGAAAATTTTAATGGTTGAAATTTTTTGAAAGAAGTCTTCGTGCATAGTATTTTGCCATTATTTTCTGATTTAAGAGGTTATATACAGTCAGGATGTAAAAAAGGTCGATATTTCAGGATGTAAAAAAAGGTCGATATTTCAAGAATTTTTCTTGAGGAGACCTCTTAACTTAAAATTTGTGTTATGGTAATTTGTAAAAATAATTTTTATAAAAAAAAAACAGATTTGATTAATATAATGTGTTATCTGGTAATTGATAGAAGGAATAAGCAAAATAGTAATTCTTGACGAAATGGCGGCTTTTCAAAAAAAAAATCAAGAAGATCGAAGAAAACTAAAAAAAATTTAAATCGATTTTTGACAAAAATTAAATTATTTATAAAATGGAAAGTATTTATCAGTGTGAAGCAACCTTCAATAAATCACTAAAAAGCTTGTGTTAAAATTCAGTAATATATTTTTAATCAAACTCCTATAGATGTATATTCTTTATCAAAAATTTTTTTGACCTTGAAAAATTTTTTCACCTCGAAAAATTTTTTCACCACAAAATTTTTTTTACTAATTTTTTTTCACATTCAAACACCTCAAAATGATTTTTTTACCTCGTATCATGTATTTTAATTTAATTTTTTGTAGCAATCATTTAAACCGAATTTAATGCTTTGATTTGATTTTAAAAAATATTATCGATCCTTTTTCCTAACAAATTTTCCATAGGGGTTTTTTTTCGCAAAAAAAACTTTAATATTTTAGATTGTTAATGATTAGATATCTATTTGTTAACAAGCAATATTTTTTTTCTATGAGTTTTATTTAAAAAAACTAAACACGAAATTTGTAATTAATACTGTTACATTTTTGTTTAATGGAGTTTTTTTTTTTTGTTGTATTAAATAATTTTTTTCTTTAATAATTGTTAACAAGGGTTCTTAACATAATACTTGACATATGATTTTTTTTTTATAAAAATATTTCAAGTTTTTGTTCATAAAAATTTTTCTCATGTTTAATATTATGTTTGAAATATTAAATAAAGTTTAATTTTATTATTTTTGCAACTCAAAATTTTACAACAGCTAAATTTTGTAGTTTTAACAAATCTGTTTAACTTTAGTATTCTAACAATTTTTTTTTAAATTTTTTTAGGCCTTAACTCAAAATTCAAGATATTTTCAAGATTTTCCAAGAAATTTTTCAAGAATTCAAGAAATATTAATAAAACTTTCAAATTCAAGCCATAATTTAATAATTTGTATTTATATGATTGTTTTATTGTTAAAATTAAATTTTATGTTTTAAAAAATAAATATTATTCAATAAATTTAACATTTCGTAAAAAACTTCATTCGAATCCCCTCTCAAAATCAAAGAAAAACCTACGTCAACGCCCAAGTGCCAATATAATTATATATAATTACATATAGTCATATATATATAATTCCATATCGCATCATATCTTATTTTATGTGAAAAATGCCAAACATAATCTTATCTCATAGAAACCCGGGAGATCTCATCAGCTATAATTTTATCCAAAAAATGGGTTCATCTAATTTAATCGATTTATATATAATTTAATACAATTTTATATAACTTAATATAATTTTAAAAAATATTTTTTAGATATCTCAGACGTTATTAGAGTTAGGAATGTTTTCAAACATGGAGATTTTTAGCAAATTTTTATTTTAATTTAGAAAATAATTTTAATGATAATCTCAGCAATGCACTTTTTTTGTTGCCGGCTCGTATTTCCCGAGAAAATCATCTTTATAGTAACAACAACATTTAGTTATTTCTTCACTAAAATATCAGATCTGAACAAATGTCGTTGGCGATATTTGTGGTGGAATGGTTAGCGCTTTGGACTGTTGCACAGAAGGTTGGGTGGTTCGATCCCCAGCGACATCAATTTAGAGTTTTCTATACCTCATACCTAACTCCTTCGGTGTTCCCATAGCACTTAACCCCACCGAAGTAAAGTAACATAACAGGGCATACGGCAGATGACAAGCAACAACTTTTCTAAAATTTAGCATCTCGCACAATTACATTTTTGCCATATTTGAAGCCTCTCATCTTTCACCACCTTTCCAAAGAAAGTAATATAAGGGGTGGTTAAATTTTAAGGGCCGATGTTAATTTTGAATAAAACACAAATTATTTAGGAAATTATTGTCATTTCTTTTTATTATGATAAATATGGTATGGTTCAATTATGTAAGGAACAAAATATCGGCCAAATGGCCGCCGCGACCTCGGCGGCACACCTCCAACCGATGGTCCAAATTTTCGATGACGCTGAGGCATAATTGAGGTTCTATGCCGTTAATGTGCCGAATTATCTCATCCTTTAGCTTTTGAATTAAATCGAAGCAGAAATATTTTACACGGTATAAAAAAACAACTTTCAAAACTATAGCGTTTTATCTCCTTACATTTTTAAACATTTTTATGTTCTTTAACAAGGAGATTTTATAAACGTCTGTTAAAGCGTAGAGCCTAAATTCCAATGAAGAAACGAAGATATATTTTACCAAAATTCATGGATAAATACCAAAGATATGGTGAATTGTGGTTACTAAATTTTAACAAATCCTTCTAGGCGTATGAATAATAAAGGGTGGTTACATTTTGAGGTTCTATGCCGTTAATGTGCCGAATTATCTCATCCTTTAGCTCTTGGCTAGCTTATCGACATACACCTTTTCTTTCAAATAACCCCAAAGAACGAAGTCCAACGGTGTCAAATAACATGATCTTGGCGGCCCATTGACATCGCCACCACGTGAGATAACACGGCCATTGAATTTGTCTCGCAAAAGAGCCATTGTTTCGTTAGCTGTGTGGCAAGTGGCACCAACCTGTTGAAACCACATATCGTGCACATCCATATCTTTCAATTCGGGCCATAAAAAGTTCGTTATCATCTCACGATAGCGAACACCATTCACAGTAACTGCCTGACCGGCCTACCAGCCCATAAACCGCACCAAACAGTCACTCTTTGTGGGTGCATTGGTTTTTTGACAATCACTCTTGGATTATCATTCGCCCAAATGCGGCAATTCTGCTTATTGACGAATACACTAAAGTGAAAATGTGCCTCATCACTGAAGATGATTTTCTTTGAAAATTGATCATCCACTGATGCCATTTCTTGCCACCATTCTGACAATTGACGACGTTTGGAATTATCAAGAGGCTTTAGTTCTTGAGTCAATTGCACCTTGTAAGCGTGTAAGTATAAATGCAAGTCGTAATGCATAATTTTCATCAACGACGAGCTTGAGAGGTGCAATTGTTGGGCACGACGACGAGTTGAGGTGGACGGCTCTTCAGCCACACTATCGCGATCAGCAGCAATATTTTCTGCAGTACGAGCTGTACGAGCATGCACTGGTGTTTTCACATCTCCTACAGACCCGGTTTGCTCAAATTTGTGCACGATTTTTCCGATTGTACGCACATTTGGACGATTAAATTGACAGAAAAAATCACGAAGTGCACGAAATGCATTTTGATTGGAACGCCCATTTTCATAATAAGCCTGAATAGCTTTAACGCGTTGCTCGATTGTGTATATTTCCATGGTTCAAATTGAGTAAGTCTGAAATTGAGAAATGTCAAATGAAATGCAGGAAAAAACTTGACGTTTAGGTGTGGTTCACATTCTATATCGGCTCTTAATATTTAACCACCCTTTATTAATTAATAGGAAGGATTTCCCAAGTGTTGCTTTGCTTAAAAAAAAATTTCGTGATATGGACTTATGAAATAAAGTCCACCTAAAAAATTACCTTTGACCTTTTAAAAAAAAAGTATGTTCTAACATTTAAGCACTTAAATGTCAAACTCAATAATACTCAAAATAATATGTCAGTACATTAAAATGAAACATCAATTCATATTACAGAAATATCTTCTATTAACAGCACTTTTACTAAATTTTTAGTTTAAACTCTATTTTAGATTTGAAATTATTTAGGTTTATCAAAACTTATAGTACGGGTATTCAAAAAAAAAATAATATCCTTTGAACTTTACAACATTTAATATTTTACTTTGCATTTAATTAAGACATCATTTCTAATACATTTTAAAATTATTAAAATTTAAAAATAGATCCATCTAACAACAGATGTACATTAAAAAAATATATAATCTAAAAAAAAATAGTTTGCCTAAAAAAATACCCCAAAAAAATCGTGTTTAACACGTGTGAAATTGACACATTATACGCAGGATCGTATGACACTTAAAAAACTACAAGAATAATAATACAAACCACAAGAAAAACAAACACTAAACGGAAATACACAAATGGTAAAAGTTAATTTTATGCTACATTAATATAAAGAAGAATAAAAAACTAAAGGATTTCTATTTTTAAAACAACCAAGATCCCTGAATTAAACTCGAAACGTTCCTTTAACATATTAAAAATGAGCACAGCTGTCATTTACAAAAAACTGTTAAAAAAATACAAATTTTATTTTTAACTTCTTAAATTTTTTGAGTTTAAGGTTGTTTTTTTTATAAAATAAAAATATTATTTATTTTTCCATATTTTATTTTGAAGTTAGTTTTTTTTTTAATTTTTTATATTAAAATCATATCGAATTTTTTGTTTGGAATTTTAATTTAAATATTTTGTAGCTGCTTTAATATTGTGTTGTGTTTCGTGGCAAATTTTAATTCACTTCTTCCGATTTTACCGTTTTAATTTTGATGCCTTAAAAATAAACTCAAAAGTGTTAAGTTTCGTGTCAATTATATTTTGCAATAAATTTCTAATCAAAAATTTTTAATCATGAAAAAACCTAAACCATCTCAACCATCTCAACCGCTCGACACCGATAAACAGAAAGCTCGACATTTGGCAAGAGAAGCTAGAAAATTAGCCTGGGAAAAGAAAAGAAAATTAGAAGAGGAACGTAATCAAATTAAAATACTACCAACCAAAGAATTAACAGAAAGTCAAAAAGACTGGATTGCCAAAAATGCTCAACCGAAAGTTCATAATATTGCTAGATTTATAACACGTCGTGAGCCATCACCATGGGGTAAACGTGGTCCCATGACCCGTAAAGATTGGATACGTTTTTATAATTGGGCTGCTAAAAATGCAGCAGCCAAAAAACTGCCACCACCTCGCAAAGAGTTACAAATGAAAAGGAGGAAAAAATCTTTGGAATATCATTTTGATTTAGAAGAAAATTTTGAACATGCTGAAAAATTAGCCATACCCAAAATGCCTAGACAAAAATATGAACCACCACCAAAACCCGTTTATCCCTACTCACCAAAAATCGATTGGTATGAAGCACCAAAACATAATAGGGGACGACCATTTGCACCGCCAAAAGTACCCGTAGACTTTCAACATATTGAAAATGAAATTGATTTTTGGTCTCAACTACGTTTTCCCATACGACCGTCGGTGTTTAAGTATAATCCTTCCGAAAATATTTTACATTTATCACAACCTCGTGTGACGCCACCCATTGAACCTCACTGTCCTATACCTGAAAAACCAGTTGAATATGTAGAACCACGTAGACGCATGACACGACGTCAGTGGCGTGAACATAAGCGACGTTTGGAATATTTAGCAAAACCTGTTTATCGTCCTATAACTGAAATTAATTATTAAAGGATAAATTTGGTTTTTGTAAAATTGCACAATAAAAATTATTAAAATTATAAAATTGAATTTTTCAATCTTGGTTTTGAAAGGAGAAAAAATTAGGTTTTTGATACAAAAATCTATAATCATAATGTGGGTGTACAATATTTTAAATAGTAAAAAGTGACACCAAGTTTTTTTAGGAATAAATATATCTGAAATTTTAGAAGGCAACCCACTTTGGGTAGCAACCATCTTCTGAAATATTGGTGAAACAAGCACTGCACTGCACTGAAAAACTGCGAGACAACCCCCCTTAGGCATTCTTGGACATCAATCAATTAATGAATCGGTCATTCAATAAATCATTCAATTAATCAACCATAATCGGTTATCAATCAAGCAATCAATCAATTTCAAACCAATCATTTAACCAATCAATCATTAAATAATCAATCATTCGGTCAATAAATCAATCAAAATAAAACAAAATATTTTCATTGGTTTATTTTCAAAAATACTGTCAATAATATTGACTGATTTTTACACAAACTTTAACGCATACATACTTAATTTTTTTTATTTTTTTAAATCTTCATTTACATAACCAAGCCATTAGGGCCTTATCTGGTTATTTAAAGCTACTAACATTCTAGATAAATCATAGCACTAGCAACAAAGGCTATCGACTCGTTGTAGCGAAAACAAACCAGAGCCTCTGGTGGGAATCGAACCCACGACCCCCGCACTGATAAGCTAGCATGCTACCAACTAGGCTACCTGGGCGCATATTATCACAATATTGTGCAATCCACTTGTGTAGTCTATTTGCCCTATATAAGACAAATTCCTTAAGATGCCAATATTTCTTTTAAAAAATTTTAACTCTGAACCATTCGTGCATTATTCGTCGGTTATTTGATTTAAAAATCTAACCTCAAATTCAAAAATTGTTTTAAAAAAAATAGATTTTCTTTCCCATATAAATATTTCCTTCTTTCGCTGTTTTCCCCTTTAATAAATAAATCATGTTAATCCATCATTTATATTGAATTTATAAACGTTTTCATTACATTTAATAGTTATGATTGTCAATAAATGTAATGACTTTAATTAAAATCAACATAAATCTTGGTATTTATAATATTTTTTTTTCGTGCTGCATATATTTGAGTTAGTTCAGTATTCAATAGTTCCACCACCGCCACCATCACCACCATGTTTTACCACAATTTAAATTTATCTTTAGTATTCAATTTATTGCTTTTCTATTACCATGTTTAAATAATGCATAAAAAGGCCTACTACTACAACATTTATTTTTTTAAGTTAGTGAGTAAACTAACTACCAACCAACCTGCCATTTCATGCAAAATGCAAAATAAGTTACCAATAAACCAAAAAATAATAATAAAAAACGAAACGAATCGAAAAATGTCTTATTACCATAAAAAAAAATATTTTTTTCTGGTGATTTGTTGTGGTTTTTTCTATATGTTTTTATCGAGGATTAGGGGTATTATAAGTTTGAGATAAGGTTTGAAATACTTATTAAAAAGCTTTTAAAATATTTAAATCTTATAATAAACAATAGAGATCATCCAGTGGTTGAAATTAAGTTATTATTGTAACTCTTTGTGTCCCTGCCTGGGCGCTATAGTAATATAGGGTGATCCATTTCGAGATACTTTTTTCAATAGCCTTGTTTTTTGACAGATCACGTGTGATACGTGTCATGCTGTCATGTTATTTTTGTTTAGTATTGTTTGGCATTTCATAATAGACTTACGCCTGAACAACGTTTACAAATCGTTCAACTTTCACGTTCTGTGAGGAATGTGTTTCTTGCACTTCGCTCAACTTATGGTCAACATAATCGGCGTACTATTCGCAACACCATCACCCATTTTGAGACCCAGCATTCATTATTGGATAATATTCGACCGAATAGACCACGTCCAGCATGCTGTGAAAAATATATAGCGGCCGTAGCGGAAAGTGTACACGTGGAGAGTCGATTCGGCGCTATCGTGCCATGATAACCGACTATTTGATGCCTGAAATTGAAGCTCGTGATCTCGGCGACATTTGGTTTCGACTAGACGGAGCCACTTCCCACACATCGCATCAATCAATAAATTTATTGAGGGAACACTTCGGTGAGCACATAATTCCATGTTTTGTGCCGGTCGATTGGCCACCAAGATCGTGTGATATCACACCGTTAGACTTTTTCCTGTGGGGATATGTAAAGTCTAAAGTTTATGCGGACAAACTCGCTTCGATTCAGGCCTTGGAGGAAAGCATCACGCGTGTCATTCGCCAGTTTCCAGTCGAAATGCTCGAACGAGTCATCGAAAATTGGACTCAACGAATGGACCATCTGCGACGTAGCAACGGCCAACATTTGATAGACATAATCTTCAAAAAATAAATGCCAAAGAATGTTCCCTATTAAATTTGAATTTTCTGTGTTTTTTTCTTTTAAAAAGTAGGGAACCTCGAAATGGATCACCCTTTATATAATCTAAAAGTGTCAAAATAATTTAAATCTTGGCTTCAACTTTTTTTAATATTTCGAAATTTGTCTTTATTAAATAATGGATTTCTGAAGGTTAATTCTTCTATATATAAATATTGTCCCTGCCTAGGCGCCATGCATATTTTTAAATTATTAACACAGGATATAATTAAAAGTTACACTGTCATTTAAAAAAAAACAAGATTTGGAAAAATGTTTAAAGAAAAATACGTGGCGCCCAGGCAGGAACAAAATGTAAATAAAGTTTTTAAAACTTTTAAGATTTAAAGAGTTTTTTTATTATATTGTCACCTTAGCTGACTAAGGAGTTTCGGAAGTGTAAGGTATTTCATTAAACTGCTTTTACCTTTTAAAAATTTTCTTGTATTAGAGACATTTTATTGAATTTCACTATGTTTGCAATCAAATAACTACAACAATTGTTTTTTTTTTTATTTTGTGCCTTGTCATAAGTTTTATCAATATTTGGTTTTTTTGTGGCTCCTATTGAGGAATTTATTTTGTTTGTTTTAATTTTTTTTATATATATATATTTTATTTTATTTAACTGAATATTTGGTTGTGAGGTTTCAGTTTGGTATGTTTTGGAGTACGACGAATTTTTGATTTAAAATTTTCGTTTTTTTATGTATTTCGGTCAAATTGTATTTGTGTTAGCTACAATACAATTTTCAGAGCAACTTCTCTACTCAATGAGTTTAAGACATGGTATTTCAATTTTTTCTTCTTTTTTTGGGATTTGTTTTTGTATTATTTTTAACAGAACTAAAAGTACAAGGTAGTTTTGTATGATTTTTGTTTTTTATTTTTTGTTTTTGTTTCTTCAGGTTGTTTTCTTGTTATAGAAGAGTTACACAATTTTCAATAAAATGCCATTTAATGAAGTCATGTTAGAAATTGACAAAAATGTCAACCATGTTTATTTCTTTGTTTGTGGTTAAAAGGATTTTTTTTTTATTTTTATTTTGAAAATTTATTTTCTTGTTACTTTGTTAGCAATATGATTGGTAGCAAACATGAATATCAAATATTTTTGCCAACAACAAAAAAAAAAAAAAAAAGCAAACACTGCTGCTGCTATTGATTCCTTGATTTTATTATTCTCAATATAGTAGGTTATCAAATAAATATTATTTAAATTATTTGTGTACCTTTCTAACGGTCATTTAATTTTTGGTTGAAGTGGTGGTTAATGTTTATTTGTTCTAATTTTCCTTCCGTTTATAATAACCATAAAATTATATATCAACGCCTTGATGTATTAAAATGAATGATTATGGTTTTGATAACAATTCACATATGTTTGATAAGGATCTAGGCTGAATGTTGTTCAAGTAACATCCCTGGAAAATAAGTTAAAACTAATTTTTGGTCTATGGCTAGTTATAGATTTTTGCTGTCAATAAATATTTGTTTTTTTTTTTAAATTAAATTACCTTATGTCATTTAAGATAAAATGTAATACATTTTATTTTTTTTAGCGGTCAGAACTTTTACTGTAATTTTTAACATAAAATTTTTGAGGGGGTGGATTATTTTTGCTCCCTATAAATGTAGTAAAATATTTAAAAGTTTTGACGCTATGTACAAAAAAACATCCCTAAATAGCTGAAATCATTCACAATAGAGTAATTTAAAGGTGTTTGGCTTTTTTGGCCCACCCGAAATAATTTCCTAAAAACCGTTCTGATTGTATAGGGTGCTTCAGTAAAAATGCACTATTTAAATTTAGTGTAATTTTTTGTGTGCAAGTGGTAACTCTGAAATTTGGCAGCTGTAGCATACATAAAGGGTGTCCCAAGAAGAACGCAATTTTTAAATTTTAAATAAAACACAGATATTTAAAAAAAAATCGTAAAACTTTATTATATCGTAAAGTAGACAGAATGAGGTTATGTATGGAACAATATATCGTGCAGATGGCCGCCGCGGCTTTGCTGGCATGCACGCGATCTTTTAATGAAATTTTCAATGACCGTTTTGCATGAATGCTGCGGTATTTCATTAATGCAGCGTCCAATTTCCTCTTTTAAGGCTTGAGTCGTCGTCGGCTTATTCGCGTAAACCATCGACTTCAAAAAACCCCAAAGAAAAAAATCTAATGGTGTTAAATCGCACGATCTAGGCGGCCAATTCTGATCTCCAAAACGCGAAATAACACGACCGGGAAATGACTGATGCAGCAATTAAATTGTTTCTCTGGCTGTATGACATGTGGCGCCGTCTTGTTGGAACCACATGCCCTCCACATTCATTTCTTCAATTCTAGGCAAGAAAAAACTGGTTATCATTTCACGATACCGAACACCATTGACTGTTTGCGCTTGACCTGCCTCATTTTCATAAAAAAAAGGTCCAATGATTCCTCCAGCCCAAAAACCACACCACACAGTAACACGTTGAGGATGCATTTGCATCTCGTGAATCACTCGAGGATTTTCCTCACCCCAAATGCGACAATTCTGCCTATTGACGAAGCCATCAAGATGAAAATGGGCCTCGTCACTGAAGATGATTTTATCGGCAAAATCAGCATTTTCATGTTGTCTCTCCAATACCCAATTAACGAACTCCCTTCGCTGTCCATGGTCAGCTGGCTTCAGTTCCTGAGTCAATTGAACTTTGTATGCATGAAGATGCAAATCTTTCGTCAAAATTCGCTGCAAAGTGGATTTGGAGACACCAATTTGCTGAGCTCGGTATCGAATTGAGGTGGATGGAGTTTGAGCGACATCATCACGTACAGCTGCGACATTTTCGGTCGATCGACCTGGTCGATGGCGCGTTGTTGTCTTTACATCACTAACAGACCCAGTTTCGGCAAATTTATCCATTAATCTCTTTACAGTTGACTCTTTTGGAGCATTATTGTGACCCCAAATTGATCGCAATTTGCGAACTGTAGCCGCAAAACTTTCACCATTTTGGTAAAACAATTTCACAATGAGAATGCGTTGTTCATTCGTGTAGCGCTCCATTTTTACTAACCTCGTACCTTCTACTAGCAAACAATAACAATTTTTCAAATGTCAAACAATGACACTTCGAATGTTGCAAGATTTAAAAATTGCGTTCTTCTTGGGACACCCTTTATGTTTATTCTAATTACTAAAAATGGAGCACAAATCAGCAGACCCTGGGAAGTGCCGGCAATTCGTTTAATAAGTAATGGAGCAAAGTAAACTCAATGTCAATTTAAAAAAAAAAAACTCATCTGAAGCGCGGTGAAGCGCATTTCCATCTGAATGGCTTCGTGAATAAACAAAATTTTCGAAAATTCTCATGAAATTCATGAGAAACAAATGCACCCACAACGAGTAAATGTCTGGTGTGGATTTTGTACAAGCGCCGTGATATGGCCTTACTTTTTTGAAGATGAGGCCGAAATTGCAGTGACTGTGAAAGGCATTTGTTATAGGAACAGGGGACCATTTGACGGATATTTTATTCCATGATTAATCGTAACATGTCTTCTTTTTAAAATAATACAAAAATCATAACTATCTCAAAAAATACTAGTTTTTATTTTAAAATGAAAAAGTGTACTCTTACTGAGACATCCTTTATTAATATATACACTGGTTTAAGAACCTACGTGCCAAATTTAAGGTTTCCAGCTCTAGCGGTTGGGCTGGGTAATTATGAGGGCACCTTTTTCCTATTTATCCCCACTTATTGGATGTTCAAAAAAGTATCTTATCAGTAAAATAGTTTATACCCCAGGGAAAACATATTTAAAACTTTAGATTTTCAACAGAGAGTTTTTGTATGACATTAACGAGGAGACTATTCCCCATTTGCTCCTACCTGTAAACATTTTCTGGGGGTTACCCAGTCTTAATGGAATAGAAGCCTGAAGGTTTGGGATGGGTGATTATGGGCGGAGTTTTTAGATTTTAAACAACATTTGTCCATGTTTTTATTGAAAATTAAACAAAAAATATATTCCTTTGGCGACTTTGCACATTCTCCAGGACATTTTTAAAATTTTAGATTTTCAAACGAAGGGATTTTTTCTTCTTCGTTTGGGCCTTTCCGTAAACATTTTTAAAATTCTCTTATGGTGGATGTCTACGCCGAAGTAGGAACCTTAATAGCAAAATTGAAGTTCCTAAATCCAGCGGTTGGGCTGGGTGATTAAGGACGCACTTCTTTTAATTATAAACCTATTTTTACCACGTTCTTCTTGGAATTTTCCAAGAGTATCAGTAAATTTCAGATTTCCAGGCACAGCGGCTTGGACAGGCCATTAACCCTTTACAGCACACGTAAAAATTTACAAAAATACCATATTAGTGGACGGTGTTTAGTGTTTCAATTTTACTCGTTACCCGTTCCATTCCATTTTGTTCACTTTATCTAGTGTTTAAATTCCACTCGTTCCTAAATTTAAGTGTTTACTTTCAGGTTTCTAGCCAAAATGGTTTGTGCAGGCCGTTAAGGGAGTGATTTTTACCCCTTTGAGCTCCTATATTTACCACGTTCCTTGAATATATTCCAACGAACAACATATATTCTAATTTTCAGGTTTCTAGCCGAAGCGGTTTGGATGAACCGTTAAATGGAACAATTTTCCTATTTTTAACCCCCATTTTTACCACGTTCCTGGTGACAATTCCAAAAAGTTTCTCACCAGCAAATTACCCTTTACTCCATTGGACACATATTTTAATATTTGAGGTTTCCAATCAAAGCGGTTTGGTCAGTTTGTTAAGGAAGAGACTTTTTCTCTTTCAAATCGTTATTCTTACCACGTATCTGACGCAACTTTTAAAAAGTATCTTTTCAGTGACTTGACCCATATAGGGGGAAACGGGAAGTCGAATGTCACAGACTTTATAATAAAACTGTTATCAATTTATTTTGTCATCCTAAACGTGAATATGATGGTAAAAAAGCTGTACCAAATCAATCTCTTGAAATATGGTTTTTGCATTTTTGACCCCTGAACCTGGTACAACATTTTGAAATATTTTTTAAATATTTTTGAACCTACACAGAAAAAAATATCACATAATATTAAGTAATTAAAAATATTTGTTTACACTTTAATTCGATTATTAACAATTTTTTGTTTGAAATGTTTGTAATTTTTAGTATAAAACTTCTTTGAAAATAAAAATTTAAGTTACAAAATAATAACAAACATTTTTTTTTGTAATTAAACCCAACAAACAATACGTTCCGTTTTCGGTGCGTTATAAACGGAGTCCAACTCCGTTTAGACCCGTATACGGACCCAGAAAACTGATTTTAAGGAACATCGAAACTGATTCCAATCCGTTAAAAGTCCGTCAATGACGGACCGTTTACGGATCCCTATTCGCACCGTTTTTTCAACTAAAAACGGATCCATCAATCACTGCGGCTATGAAAAAATAAAACAAAAATTAAATTTAGGTTTAAATGGTAGAATTTTCGATACGTAGCAGGCAAAGCAAATTTTTCAACAAAATCTATTATAACTGTCAGGCAATATTTTTATTTGCAAATTTGCACACATCATCGTTTTATTTAAAATTTCATAAATATTTACCTCATAGATATTTAAGTATTTGTTTTTGATAAAACAAATCCAAAAGCAACAGAAGAAAAACTGATGAAAAACGGTGGTCCGTATTTGACGGTACAGAAAATTATACACCAAAACGGCGTCAAAACGTATTGTTTTCGAAAATTCAATTATACGGTCCGTTAATGTTCCGTTTACGTACAAACTTTGACGGATACGTACAGTAGACGTCGGATTTATAATGTTTCTTGGCAAATTCCATTGTTGGTGCCTTTTTAAACAATTTTTTTATTTGTATTTATAAAAACATTCTATGAAAGATGTTCAATATTACAAACAGAATTTTGTAATTTTATTCTGTGTACTGAACAGATTTTCAAATCTGACCAAAGAATTTATTTACTTAATTGTCTTGTACGAATATAGTTTTAATGCGTTCAAATTTTAAATCTATTAATAAGAACCAGAATTTTTAATCTTAATTTAATGTAAAAGTTAAAAAATTTTTGAGTTTTTTTTGTTTATTTGAGAGATTTTTAAAATATACAAAATTTCCAATATAATCCAAAAGGTACCAACATTTTTATCTTAAAGTATTGGTTTTAACAGAGCTGACTTTTGTTTAAAATCGTCGAACCAAATAACCAGTTCTATTACACTGACGTGAAACACGTTTCCCTAGAACACCCCAGCAAAATCAGGGTTTCAACTACATACCAGCCTATTTACTTGCTTAATTACTTTTGTTCGTGATGTCCAAAAAGTAATGAGTTGTCATTATCTTCTCACTTACAAAAACCACAAAGTAATGGGTGGTCATTACCCTCTCGCTTACGAGCAGCCAAAAAATAATGGATACCCATTACTTTTTGGACATCGCGAACAAAAGTAATTACGCTTAAAAATAGCCTGGTAAGATATTGGCTTCACTCTATTTTCTGAATTTACCAAAATCTTTGTCAAAAATGTTTAGAAATTTTTTTAATAATGACATTAAATCTTAAATTTCTTTTAGAATTTGTTACAATTTTCTTTAAATTTTCATCCCGCTTGGCATTTGTTATAGTTTTTTTTTTTTAAGAAATAGTACAATTTTCTTTTTTTTTTCTTTTTTTCTAACGGTGATAAGCAAAAATAGCATAAAAAGCTTTCATAAATATTTATGAAAAAAAAAAGAGAAATAACAAACATTGAAATATGGCCTAGCGCTATAGAAAAACTTCTTGTCATGCAGCAGAGTTCATACAGCAACAAGTGGCAATGCCACATAAATACATATATAGCAGCAGCATAAAACAACAATTCTGTTGTTGTTGATGATGATCAACAACAATAACTGAAAAACCACTTTTTTTGTTTGTTTGATAATCATGATCAAGACAATTTATACAAAACGCAAAAATAAGATCAACAACCCAAAACAACAAGATTTTTGAAAAAAAAGAGTTTGAAAAAATTAAAAAACAAACGAATCATTCTAACATACATTTAAAACTAAAAACCTTAAACATTATATACAAATGTAGTTAAATATGTAATGAATGTTTTATATTTAAATACACTCATAAAAAATAATTTTTGATATTGTTAAGAAAAAATGTGTGGAAGAGTTACTACATGCACACAGAAAAATAAATGTCAAACCGAATTGAAATTAATATTGTTAACCAATAAATTCGGTTAGCCCAACCATTTTTAAATGTGATTGCTGAATATTTTGGGTGTTCTAACCAAAATTTAGTTGTGTTAACTGAATTTTGTTGTGGTAACCAAAATTCAGTTGTATCAAAAGAGTTAAGTCGTTAAAAAACAAATTTCTCTTGAGAACCGACAAAATTTATCTCTGCGAGTGCAGAAGAAATTTTGGTTTCCGGACTTCTTGGAAAAGGGGAATTTTTAATGTACGTTTGTTCAGAATTTTTGGCAAGTTTCGCCTGTTACAGGTCTTTCGAAGTTTTTGAAAACTTCTTGCTTTAACTTGTTAAATTCGATACAAATTTTAAACAAAGTTTAAAAGTTTTCAAAAAACTTAAAAGTTTTCGGTTACAGTATAAATTCAGCTTAACAAAACATTTAAGAATAATTTTTTTCTGAATGTAAACATTTAAAAACTACTCTTTTTAAATCATGACTTGTAATATTTCCACTAGATTCTATAATTTGTTTTTGGAAACTAAAAACAAAAAAATTAATGAATTATGAATGTAAGTTTGCGAAATCTTGGTGATGTTTTTATTCTCTACATCACTACGTGCGGAAAGGGTGTAATAAGTTTATGCTGATGTGTGTAAACACCAAAAATTATGGACCTAGATACACCTTAGAGTAAATTTTGCCATGTTCGTTCGTTCGTCTGTCCATGTAAATCGTGTAATCAAACTGCAGGCCGCAAATATAAATTTGTTGGCTGAAATTTGAAATTGCTCATACTAATGTAGTGGAAAATTATCATAAATGCTAATATATGGTCGATATATGGTACTACATCATCAAATATGACCTAAAATTTCGGATTCGAAGATATATAGTCATATGCGAGATCTTAAATGAAGCATATAACCATTTATGACCGCATACATGACTATATATTTTTGGATCTGAAATTTCAGGGTACATATATGGTCATATTTGATCATGTAGGATCATATATCGACTATATGTATATTAACACTTATAATAAATTTTTAATACGAGGGCGGATCAATAAGTCCGTGACTTTTCGAACTTCCCTCGTAGTTATATGAAATGCAACACTGCTCACATCAAGTAAAGGGTGGTTAAATTTTAAGGGCCGCTGTTGATTTTCAATAAAACTGAAATTATTTAGGAAATTATTGTCATTTCTTTTGATTATGATAATATGGTTCAATTATGTATGGAACAAAATACCTCCATCCGATGGTCCAAATTTTCGATGACGCTGAGGCATAATAGAGGTTCTATGCCGTTAATGTGCCGAATTATCTCATCCTTTAGCTCTTGAATTGTTGCTGGCTTATCGACGTACAAACTTTTCTTTCAAATAACCCCAAAGAAAGAAGTCCAACGGTGTTAAATCAATCACATGATCTTGGCGACCAACTGACATCGCCACCACGTGAGATAACACGGCCATTGAATTTGTCGCGCAAAAGAGCCATTGTTTCGTCAGCTGTGTGGTAAGTGGCACCGTCCTTGGTTTTTCGACAATCACTCTTGGATTATCATTCGCCCAAATGCGGCAACTCTGCTTTTTGACGAAATCACCATTGACGACCTTTGGAATGGTCAAGAGGCTTTAGTTCTTGCGTCAATTGCACCTTGTAAGCATGTAAATGCAAGTCTTTTTGCATAATGTTCATCAACGACGAGCGTGAGAGGTGCAATTGTTGGGCACGACGACGAGTTGAGGTTGACGGCTCTTCAGCCACATTATCGCGAACAGCAGCAATATTTTCTGCAGTACGAGCTGTACGAGCATGCACTGGTGTTTTCACATCTCCTACAGACCCGGTTTGCTTAAATTTTTTCACGATTTTTCCGATTGTACGCACATTTGGACGATTAAATTGACCGAAAAAATCACGAAGTGCACGACATGCATTTTGATTTGAACGCCCATTTTCATGATAAGCCTGAATAACTTTAGAGCGTTGCTCGATTGTGTATCTTTCCATGGTTCAAATTGAGTTAGTCTGAAATTGACAAATGTCAAATGCAATGCAGAAAAATACTTGACGTTTAGGTGTGGTTCACATTCAACATCGGCCCTTAAAATTTAACCACCCTTAACCTGTTAATAGACTACTGTCAAATTTTGAACAAGTTCAAAACAGCGTTTAACAGCTGTTCAAAACATACAACCTCTTGAATTTTTTAAAAATTTAAAAAAGTGAATTTCGAGTGCTCATTAAACATTACTTTTTGCGAAAAAAAAACCGTCAATCAAACCAAGAAAAAGCTTGATTAATACTATGTGGGACTCTGCACCAGAGAACTGCATTTGCTGATTGCAAAACGTTCATACGCAATCAACACAAAAATAAATATGTGTTTGCGTTCAAACGCTGAATATGCTCCAACACACATATTTGTTGATGATTTTAAATCAATCAAACAATGTGCAAATTGTTTTGTCACTGATTTATAATCATCGGTCGTTGTTAAACCATTGATTTTATTCCATTTATTCGAGCCAACAATAATTATTTTGATGCAGAATAAATCAGAAAAAAAAAACAACAAACAACGTCTATGAGTGTAATCATAATTAAAACAAAATAGTTTCTTATCTATAAAAAGGGGGTGGTTTTGTAGAAACACATTTCATAAATGTTATATGTATATTAGGGTGAGTCTAAAATACGTTTTTTTAGAATTTTTATTGGGAATACCAAAAATATTGTTCTCTGTGAATTTTTTTTTTTTTAATTTAGGTCGACATCTCAGGCTCGCCCAATCCAGTTAAAGTTAAATATTGCCTAATTTTCCAATCAAAATAGATGAAAAAAATTTAGACAATATTTAAATTTTTCCGGATTAGGCAAGCCTGAGATATCGACCTAAATTTTTTTTCCAAAAAAATATTTATATATCACAAAGAAGAATATTTTTATTACTAATAAAAATTCTAAAAAAGCGGATTTAAGTCCCACCCTAATGTAAACAATATCATTTATGAAATGTGTTTCTATTTTGTTTTAATTATGAATACACTCATACGCGTTGTTTGTTGTTTTTCTGATTTATTCAACGCTGACTTTTTGTTGAGTTATTAAATTTGCAGTAAACATAATCGACATATGATTCAAACTGATCCGAATTACGCGTTCAGTAACTTGATGCTGATTTTATTCTACAGTGAATTTTGTTGAATTATTAAATGTGAACAAGAATTTTTGTGTATGATTAAATCAAGAAAAAAGTTGATTTTGCAGTTCTCTGCTCTGCACCGTCGATTTTAATGGTAAAAAAGTGGTTTACTGACTTTCGTTGTCGTCGAACAATTAGAAATGAGGCTGAACGTTCTGGACGGCCAATTGAGGTCAATACAATACAAGTGCAGTTTCTATGGCAAAAATCCATTATTTAGACTACGAATTGCTACCTCATCCGCCATATTCTCCGGATTTAGCCCCCAGTGACTATTTCCTATTTCCAAATGGCTCGGTGGAAAGAGATTTAGCTCCAACGATAAAATTATTGATAAAACAAATGGACCTTGAAAAATCCTATTTTTTTTGGAAGGGATACAAAAATTGGAGAAACGTTAGACTAAATGTTTTAAACTAAAAGGAGATTATGTTGAAAAAAAATGTTTTTCATTTAAAAAGTCACGGACTTATTGATCCGCCCTCGTTTATACCCTCCTATTTCGGATATATGGTTATATATGAGATCTTGTATTGTCACATAGTGAACTATACCAAAACATATATGATCATATATGGCCATGTATGAACATATATATTTATTTATATATCGATTTTTACCTGGGCACCCACTTTTTATTACACCTACTGGTATACATTTTGTTTTTCCGTTATATTTATTGTTTCTTTAAGTGAAATTCCTTCGCGGATTTTAATGCTTTGTTGGGTAGGGTATCATAAAGTCGACATGTCCGACTTTAACTTGTTTTTTAAATATATTTTTTTTTTTTAATTTTAAGTATTCTCTACAATTGATTTAAATAAAAGTGAATGGACTTTAATGTATTCTTTTAAGATTTATTTTTAAATGTGTTTTGTTTTTTTTTATTTCTATTTTTAGCATTATTTGATGATTGTTTGGGACCCATAAGACGGAGACATCATCCCAGAGGTACTAAACGTGGAAGACCTCGAGGTAGTACAAAACGGGGTACTGCTGGTACTGGTACCTTAACCAGAACTAGTTCATCGCCGGGCCAGGCATCCATTACTTCTAATTATATGGAAGGTAAGTACAGTAAAAAATTCTATTGAATTCTAGTTATTCAATTAATGCCTTACTTCCGTTTTTTTTTTGTTGTAAGATTAACTCACTACTCTGTACTTGAAATGCTCTTAAGATTTAACACATTTCTGCTAAGTGTTTTAATGTTTTTTTTCAGTTTTTTCTGTTTTAATAACCACTCGACAATTTAAATTTATCCCCATGTTTTTACACTTTAACCCTCATCTTTAGTAAATCATATAATTGCTCTTTTTTCATTTTAAAAAGAATCTTGTAGTACGTGACACATTTATGTTCAGCTTAGTCAACGAATATTTGAAATATTTTTTTTTTTTTTGTATTTTTTTTTTATAAAACATCCCTTTTTTAAAATTTTCCTTATGACTTCCCCCTTTTTTTACAATTCCTAGATTAATTACCAATGATACCATTAAAGTCAGCAATAATATTTTTGATTTATCTCAACTACTTTTTAATCGAGTTGGGAATTTTAATCAAACATTTTAAAATCAAGTCAATTAGATGTCACATAAATTTTAAATTCTGTAGTTAACAGAAAAAAATACATTTTGTCCACATTGATTTTTTTTTATTAAATCTATTACAAAATTCACCACAACTTTTTCCTTCCAAGCCACTAACTTGCACATTCATAGATAAATTAAAGATTATATCAGGCAAATAACGATATTAATTTAATATAATAATTTTTGCACATTTTAAAATAGATAAATTTAATTTTATGAAAAAGAAAAAACACGTATTGCCACATATTTTACATTTATTGCATAAATCGGCTTGAAAATGCATAAATGCAATACATACAACATTTACTTTTTATAATTGTTGTTGTTAATTTTTTATGTGTATTTAAGTAAATCTCATTTGCAATAAAATTATAACCATAGAGCAGTAAGTAGATGCAACATTAAGCATAAACCACATCATGTGTTGGTGTTTTTGGGGGGAAAAAAAACACCATATAGACGACCAATTATGTTGTTTAATATTGCAGTGAATCCCTTTTGAAACACAAATCCCACCAAACAATGTATGGAATTATTTTATAATTCTCTTTCCATCTAATTACAGTTATTTGTTGTTTTTTTATTCTCGCTAGACATATGTTGACTGGTTTTACATATAAATTGTCATGTGGTGGATGCCACAAACGAGAGCTAGAGAGAAAAAAAACGTGATATGTTTTAAAATGTTTGCATTAACCACAGAAACATTGAACTAATTACATTAATTGCTGTTTCAATTGTAACCCTCGTTATAGTTAAGGGGCGGTATATTGAGTTCGGCAGTTGGTTGATTTAAATTCTTTGATTTTCTTAAAATTTATCTTGAAACCTTTGCCTGTACTTCATTTTATAAATTGATTTAAAGAGAAAAATCCTTGACAAGACAAAATAAACTTTTTTCTTAAGCTTTAACTATGGTGGTGCAGTTTTTGGACATAGTCAGTGACGTGGTGGTAAATTTTACCCCTTTTTGTTTTACTAAAAAATTTCAATAAAAAAAAATTTCTTCATAATTATTTGTTTTTTTTTAAAGCTATGAAGTCTACTAAAACATGGAAAAGTATATTTTTTGGAAGGTCCTCAAAATAGGCGTCTGCGACAGAGACTTGAATCTTTTTCGAATCCATTTCATAAAATTTGACAGCAGGTTAAAGTTGCTGGGAGCTTAATCTGGCGATTAAGACGCTTGCGGCAACAATTCGAACCTCAACTCGTGTTTATTTTGTCACTGATGGAAGATCACTTTTTTTCTTGATTTCTTCGCTTAATTAGCCCAATAATAATAAGTAATAATCTCCATTTATTGGTTTTTCCCTTTTTCAAGTAGTCAATTTGGATAATTGCATGCATATCCCAAAAAACCGTTGCCATAACCTTGGGAGCAGATTTCATTCTCTTTGCTTTCTTTGGGGCGGATTCAGCTGGTAAAAATCCATTGCTTTGACTCTTGTTTCATTTGTGGTGTATAGTGGTGAATCCATGAGTACTTCCACAGTTATATAACATACACTCACCAAAAAAGTCCGTAATTTAGCTAATTGAGCCCAGCGGTATTTTTTTTCTAATCTTAGCAACACAAGTCTGCTTACCTCATCCGCCATATTCTCCGGATTTAACCCTCAGTCACTATTTCCTATTTCCAAACCTAAAGAAATGGCTAGTGGAAAAAGATTTAGCTCCAACGAAGAAATTATTGATCAAAAAATGCCTATTTTATGGACCTCGAAAAATCCTGCTGTTAAACGCAAAGTAAATGACGGAATTTGCTCAAAATTTGACAGTAGTCTTTTAACTGGTGGTACTTGATGGGAGCAGTATTGCATTTTATATAACTACGAGGGAAGTTCGAAAAGTCACGTACTTATTGATCCGCCCTCGTAGTTAAAACATAAAAGAATTTCTCATTTTCTTTTAATTTGCTAATTTTTGTTTTGAAAAATATTTTTAAGTAAATTTTTTGGATTTTAAAGTCAAATTTTAATTATTTTAAGGGCTGATTTTCATAACTAAAAAAGTTTTTAGTGCTTTTTTAAGTAAAGATGTCCTTTTTTTAACTCCGACCCCTCTTTCAACCTATGTAACATTTTAAGGCAATTTAAGTTTTTATGTATAAGTTTTAATTATTAAAAATAACATTCCCTTCAATATCCACTTTTTTAAAATTAGTAAATTTTTTTTGCTAATTTTAGAAAATCGGTTTTCATAAATTTGTAAAATGATTTCTGAAGTTATCAACAAAAATTTTGTAAATATTCTGTAAAAGTTCTGTAATTTGTAAAATGTAAATAGCAAAAAATTTACTGAATAATAATTATTAACTAAAAATCAGAACAAAAATAAAGGGTGGTTAAATTTTAAGGGCCGATGTTGATTTTGAATAAAACACAAATTATTTAGGAAATTATTGTCTATTCTTTTTATTTTGATAAAATGGTATGGTTCAATTATGTATGGAAATAAATATCGGCCAAATGGCCGCCGCGACCCCGGCGGCACACCTCCATCCGATGGTCCAAATTTTCGATGACGCTGAGGCATAATTAAAGCTCTATGCCGTTAATGTTCCGAATTATCTCATCCTTTAGCTCTTGAATTGTTGCTGGCTTATCGACGTACACCTTTTCTTTCAAATAACCCCAAAGAAAGAAGTCCAACGGTGTCAAATCACATGATCTTGGCGGCCAATTGACCACATATCGTCCAGGGTCATATCCTTAATTCCTGGCCACAATAAGTTCGTTATCATCTCGCGATAGCGAACACCATTCACGGTTAATGCTTGGCCGACTTCATGACACACTATCGGGAACAACAGCAATGTTTTCTGCAGAACGAACTGGGCGAGCATGAACAGGTGTTTTCACAGGCCCTGAAATATGCCCACAATTCTCCCGATTTTGGACACATTTGGCCGATTATGCTGACCAAAAAAAAAACATGAAGTGCACGAAATGCATTTTGATTTGAACGCCCATTTTCATAATAAGCCTGAATAACTTTAACGCGTTGCTCGATTGTGTATCTTTCCATGGTTCAAATTGAGTTAGTCTGAAATTGAGAAATGTCAAATGAAATGCAGTTCACATTCAACATCGGCCCTTAAAATTTAACCACCCTTAAGTACAGTGGGATTGAAAACCGTTTACAAATTTTTTACTAAATTTTTTTCGAAGTGTGTTGCCGAAAAAATTGATCAGACCACAAAGAAAAATCTCTAAACCAGTTACTAAATTAGTCACACGATTGCGTTTATTTTCGATTGTAAGCAAACTCCGATAACGGATAGTTTTTTCATACACAGTTTTTCATGCAAAATTGAAGTCACTGTACCATGTGATATGCCCTTGGCCCCAACTAGTTCACTCATTTTAACTCCTTTTTCACTCAAAACTATATCGTGGATTTTATCAATGACTTCGAAGTAACTGCATTAACTGGGCGTCTTAAATGAGGTTCATTATTTGTGGCTGTGTACGGCCACGTTTAAATTCGTTTACCCAATTGTAGATAGTCTTAGATGTGCCGTAGATTTTGTCTAACTTATCTTTGATTTTCTTAGGTGTTTTGCTTTCAAGCAGAATCGTTTGATAACAGCACGAAATTCATTTTATTTTAATTTTTAAAAACAGCAAAACTTGGGTCGAATAAAAGATTGTTAAAAAAACTACATGACATATTTTCCTAAAAATTTGCAAGCGGTCTTTTGCAACTGAACATTTTTCAAAAATCTACTTTGTTTTAAATTCTTAGTGCGCCTTAGATTTTGTAAAGACTTATTGACTTGCCCCGTCGTACATTTATAATTAAAAGAAATTAAAAAAAAATTTATAAAAAAACATTTTTTTTTTAATTTCACAAACGTTTTTTTATGTTTTTACTTAAAAATATAAAGAAGGGGTAAAATTTACCACCAACTCCATAGTTAAAGGTTAATATATTTCGATATTTTAATCAACCGGTGAGTGGCTGAAGTGTGGTATTCCAAAAAGTATCTCTTTGGTAACTTAGCACAAAGGGAACACATATTTTTTATTCCGAATTTCTAGCCAAAGGAGTTTTCCCCTTGCCAGATTGCACCTCCCCCCAAACAATTTCCTTAAATCTCATATTAGTAGAAACCCGCAGTAGAGTATTAACCTTAATGCCAAGTAAGAAGTTCCTAGCTCCAGTGGTTTGGGCTGGGTGATGAAGGAGACATTTTTCCCTTTTTAATCCCGTTTTAAACATGTAAATTAGTAGTTACACCAAAGATCGCACATTTTAAAATTTAGATATCTATGCCGGAGTGGTTTGTGCAATCCGCTGTAGGGGTAGATTTTCCTAACGAAATTCCGTGTAAAAATCTAAATATATATGAACATACATGATCATAAATGGGCTTGTATATGGTCATACATGTTCATGTATGTCCATGCATGGTTTAATACATGATCACATATATGACCATATATCTTCGGATCCGAAATTTGAGGGTCCCAGCAAAACCACACATTACCAAATAATGTGTAGGGGCTAATGGATTACTTTACACCTTACTTCACTGATGAATTTTACAGGAGCCTCAAAGTAATATATGTACCCATTACTTTAGAGGTGATAATGTAAGGGGTTACTTATATGGTTACGATAATGGAAAAAGTAATGTGTCTAAAAATAGATTTTTAAAAAAGAGGAATTTTTATTAAAAAAAATATTACAAATATTTTAAACGTTATTAAAAATAATGTGGTCATGATGGGAATCGAACCAGGGAACACTGGTTGTCAGCCAAGAACTCTACCCACTGAGCTATCGACGCATATAGTATTTGATTGCTTTAAACCTAAATAAATTGTTGCGCTTCTTTTTTTCGCAAGTGTAGTCAAAGCAAACATACATTACCCTGTTGCTTACAAAAAAAAAAAAAAACACAAAGTAATGTATCTAAAAATAGATTTTCAAAAATATTTCAATTATTACTTTACATTTATGAAGCAGACATTACGTAATCAATAATCAGTAACTTATTACGTTATGCTTGCAAATAATGAAAAAGGTAACGAGCTATCATTACAAGGTAACGCATGAGAATATCGCACCAACCATTACCAAAGTTTTGCTGGGGTATCTGGTCAAAAATTAATTTTCAAGTTTCTAACCAAAGCTTGGACAGGTGGTTAGGGGATGTATTTTTCCCCTTTTAAACCCCTCAATATTACCACGTTCCTGACGTAAATTAAAAAAGGTAACGTATCAGTGAATTTGCTCATGCTCCAGGGAACTTATATTTATAGGATGTTGATGCAGCGATTTTAACCCTTTTTGCCTCACCCGTAAAAATAAAAAAGAAAATCCTGTTTTTGTGGATGTCTGCCATACACGGGACTATAGAATTGAAAGGACTAATTAAATAGTGTATTAATGATTCGTTTATACCGTTTATAATTTTTTTTCTTCCTCTTTTGACAATTTACATATTTACTGTCTAAACCACTAATGGATGTGTCTACATTTGGTTTTATTTTATTTATTTTTATTTATTTGCAGATGTGAATTTAACAGCATCATCCAGTGAAACAACATTAACTAACATGGGTGAGGGAATATTTTCACCCACAGCTGTGCCAACACCCGTTAAACGTGGACCTGGTAGACCACGCCTAAAGACAGGTGGTCCAGTTAATCAGGGTGTGAGAGGAGCACCACGTACTCGAAAACCAATTGGACCGTTAGTGGTACCATTAGGTAGTAGTCCAGCTGCTACACCCATCAATCGTAGTCCTGCCATGAGTCCGGCTCCCTCACCGGCAAATTCAGAAAAAACTACAACTTCCTCGAGTGGAGGTGGTGTTGTTTACTATCAACCCAGTAATGAGAGTACAGATTAAATCAAAACAATTCAGAAAGGTATGAAATTTATCAGAATACAGTAAAATCTCACAGTAGCTGATAGCTCTGGCTCGCCTATACAAAGGAAATTTTTTTGGAGCAAAATAAAACTGTTTTTTTTTTAATAGATAAATTATTTTCCTTTATTGCCGTCTGCTATTAGGGGGTTTTACTGTATTATACTCACAATATCTGCTATACAAACAAATTCAAATCATAGCTGAGAAATTTCTTAAGAAAAAAAAATTTTTTTTTTCATGAAACTGTAAAATTTTTTGAAGAAAAAAAAAATCATTAACAGAAAACTCAACTCAGAGTTCTAGAAATTTTCTGTAAAATAATTAACTGAGTATAAGAAAATTTTTATTTAGAATATCTAACTATGAAACTATAAATTTTCTTCAACATGTTCTTTAAAAAAAAGTCAACTCAGTTTTTAGTATATTTTCCCTGAATTTGAAAATTTTTCATGACAAAAATCTATTGAAAATTCTTCTCATGGGTTTAAGCACCTGAATTAGTTTAATTTTTTTTTTTTAAATTTTTAATATCTTCCTATAAATTCTAACTTGAAATTGTTTTTTTAAATTTTACTTATAAAAACCCCTATTTCTAAGTTTAAACCAATTTTTTAATTTTATATATATAAGCAAAATATTGTGTCCATACATTTAAGCTGCATTTTTTACCTTAATAAAAATTTTTCATTTCATTATTGTTTAAATTTTTGTAATTTGAAATTCAGTTTCATCCATAAATTTCTTTTTTTAATATCAAAATTTTTTACAAAAAATTTTAATTTATATTTTGTCTTTAATAATCACTCTTCCATGACCAATTTTATATAGTTTTTTTACGGTGTTAATTACTTAAATTTAAATGTTTTTTAGTTAATTGTACATGGTGTTTATTTGTTTTATGCAAATTCGAATACATCAAAATTATGTTATGAAATAACCCTTAAGTAAAAACATAATTTTTTCAAAAAAAAAAAAAAAATAATAAAAATATTAAAATTCATAGCTTGTTGATTTTGTTAAACATTTTTAAATACTTCCTCTAATTTAAAATTTATAATCATTAATGTAAGATGCTTGTTGAAAGATAAATGAGAAAGAAAAACTTTGGTAATAAATAAACTAGCGAGAAAGTAATTAAAAGATAAATTATATACACCATATACAGTGATTATAATTGGAGCGTATGATTAATATTTTTTTGAATATAATATTACTCATACGTTTAACCAATACAGTACCTATAATTAATTAGAAATTTAAGAATTAATAGAAATAAAAAGAAAAATAAAAACAATATTTCTCACTCGGCTGTCTTTTGATATAAACATTTCTTTTTACTAATGTTTACATAATTTTGGCTTTAATTATAAAATAAATAGAAATTAAAAGAAAAAACAAATCTCTCTCTCTTTCAGTTTACATGTAAAAAGAATTGTATACAATGATAACTTATTTGAAAATAACCAGAAATTAGTTTTTAATTATAGTTTCTATATTATATTTATATAGATTAACTTGTTATGTTTAACTCTGAATATTTTTTAAATAAGTTATCCGCTGCTTATGAAAAAAAAAAAAAACAATTCGCATTTATATATGTAAATTTTTTTTTCAGCAACATTTCGCTGCAAAGCTGTATATATAAAGGTAAGTCCATTTCATAATTAATTATATTAATAAAATGTAATTAAACTGTCTCGGCTTGACGAATGTCAGTTTAGATCAACTATTATAACTATCGTGGGATACATAAAACTATATGTATAAAATCATCAATGGGGGCGATAGGCAAAATTATAAAAATTTCTAAAATTTGCTAAACTAATTCTAAAGTTTATAATCTAAATTAAATTTTTTTTTTAAATTTTTCAAATTTTATAGAAATTTTAATTACACTGTCCAACAGCATGTTTGGAACAGAATAGCCCCCCTATAATTCTGAAAGGGTATGTTGAGTAGATAATTTTTGTAGAACAAACTTATGGTCCAGCACGTCTGAGTATTTTTTTACAATGGGTCAAAGTTTTCATTTTTCGGTCGAAGGGAGCATTATACTATATGAAAAAAATGCTGTAAGCTAATGTCTGAGAGAATTCTTATGGTCAGAGTTGTATTGTGGAATTGTATGAGGATTATTTTTGTAGAAGATCTTAACCCTCTAACTGGTCTCTTTATGGGTCAATTTGACCCATTTTTAGAGAAAATCAAAAAATATCCTTTAAAAAAGAATATTTAAGGATTAAAATATTCTACCAAAATGTTTACCGGAAAATTTCAGTGGGGGTCACCAAAGACACCATTATTGTAAATAAAGCTCTTTACGATTAATTGGCAAAATTACACGCCAACTTCTATAAAAAAATTATAATTTTGTTTTAATAGTGGTTTATTCTAGTATGTACATATTTATTTTTTTGCTTCAAATTTTCGAGTAAAAGCGAATTGGGAAATAGCAGTAGTATGACAATGGATTAAAGATTAAACTTAATATGCTTTCCTGTATTTAGCTTGACGTGAATGTTCCGATGGGTCAAGGTTTCTGTACAAGCCCCATACGTATTCAGCAAGCATTACACTTTGGGATTTCCCTTTGAATCTTTCTTCCAATACCTTTTTCTTAGAAATGTAACTTTTACATCGGCTTTTATCAAATTCCTGTTTTTCAATCTGGAACATAATATTTCAGCTTTCTCTTTAGTTAGTCCTAAATCTCTTACAAGATCTTCAAAATAAGCTTGGTCTATCAAATTAGGACATATGTTTAAACCATCAAGAGGCAAGTAACTTATATCTGATATGCATTGGCGACTGTCATATTAGCCGAAAATGTATGTGTAGGCGGTTGAGGCACCGGAACACCTTCACAGCGCACTTCTGGTAAAATGACATTATTTGTTGCTTCTACTAAATTTGTAATTTACGCAGAAATAGCATGTATCTGATTTGTGATCTTCAGGTTCAATCCATGTAATAGGCGCAGAAAATGGCAGCGCCTTAGTACCGTCTTTGTACCAGGTCAAAAGACCACTTTCGCAAGTAGTACATACGGTTTTTGGTATCCAAGCTTCAGATAAAAATCGTATTCCAAAGAAAAGAAAATATGGTTCTTCAATTGCAGGGAATATCTTTCTTCTGCTTTGATGGTGCGTAAAATGTCCACAAATAAAACAAAACCAATCTCTTAATTTGCAAACAGAATCCGCCATGCTTATTTAAGCTTTAATTTTTCTTTTTTTATATTAATTTTAGTAAAAATCACACCCGATATGTACTGCTTAGTAGCTCAATTATGCTTGAATTTTTTCTTTTATTTTTTATTATTAATTTTAATAAATATCACACCCGATTTGTAAGTCACAGCTGACTAGACGCGAGAACTCAGTGTTTGGCCCGACCGAACTTGACGCCGTTTTTACCTGTTTTGTATATGTTGGTGTATAATTTTACTAATTAAGCGTAAAGAGCTTTATTTACAACATTGGTGTCTTTGATGACCCCCACTAAAATTTCCGGCAAACACTTTCGTAGAATATTTTAATCCTTAAATGTCCTTTTTTAAAGGATATTTTTTGATTTTCTCTAAAAATGGGCCAAATTGACCCATAAAGAGACCAGTGAGGGTTAAGATCTTCCACAAAAATAATCCTCATACAATTCCACAATACAACTCTGACCATAAGAATTCTCTCAAACATTAACTTACAGCATTTTTTTCATATAGTATAATGCTCCCTTCGACCAAAAAATGAAAACTTTGACCCACTGTAAAAAAAACTCAGACGTGCTGGACCATAAGTTTGTTCTACAAAAATGATCTACTCAACATACCCTTTCAGAATTATGGGGTCGCTATTCTCTTCCATTCAAAAAGTCTTAATTTGTTGGACAGTGTTATTTTATTTAGACAGTTTGCATCCACTCTAAATTTCAAAATAATATAAAAAATATTACACCTGATTGCAAAACGTTAATAATGACAACAAAGTAAGATCGCAAGATCGTCATATCTTCCTCAGTAAAAGCGCAATAGCTCAATAAACTAAATAATGCTCATCATAAATTCCATTGCGAAAGACTCAATATTTTCTGAATTTTAAATAAAAATTCGTGCATTATAGGGTTAACTACATAGGTAAAGAAAATATATCTAAAGTCGTCCGTTATTTCTCAGGTGCCAGCAACACATCGTCATCGACCAGGTGAAAATCCAGCCTATTTCCATTTTAAATATTTATGCTACTTTTTTAGATTTTATTTCTTCTAAATATTTTTTTTTTTAAATAAAATATTTTAAAAACGTTCAAGTCAACCTTGTCCATAAATTTTCACAAATATTTGAAATTTTATGTAGTTTCCATAGAAACTCTATTTTCGATTTAAAAACTGTATTTTAAATACAATTGCTGTGTATTTTATAGTAAAAATATTTTTAAATTCACTTTTTCATAGAACTCAAGAAGGTTTCTATAACAAAAATATTTTCCACTTCAAAATTCTTCTATAAAAACTATTATAATTTAGAGGGTTTTCTATAGGAAATGTTGCTACAAAATCCAATTGTTTTTTGATCGAAAAAAAAACTTTCGCCTTGCTCAAAAAACTCCAAAAAAAAAAATGAACTAGAATTTACAAAAATTAACTTATTTAGAGGAAAAATTGAAATGAAAACGGCGCCAAAAATACTTTTTACCTATATTTAATAAAATTTTCCTTGAAATTAAGAAACAAATTTTACTTAATATTTAGTCAAAATTTCTACATTATAGAAAAATTTGACTACTTTTTAGAAAACATTAAAATTTCGTCCTAATTAGTTCATACATTATCTAAAATTGTACTGTTAGTTAGGAAATGTTTCCTTGGTTTTAAGAAAAATTTTATTTTATTTAAGTTCATTAGCTAATTTTTTTCCTAAAAACTAGGACTTTACCCCCGAGAAAATATTTTCTAACATCAAGTTAAATAGCACTTTTTTTAAGTGAAAATTATCCTTATCCTTAGTAAGTATTTTCCCCTCTTTCGGAGGACTTCCGCTTTGTGAGGACACTGCTCTTTACAAGCTTTTACATTTTTGTCTTAAAACTAAATTGAATTATACTAATTTTATGTATTTAAAATATAAATTAAATTTTATTAGCAAAAAGGTAAAAAAACTAAAAAAATGTACTGCAGGATATCCTGAAACGAAATAAATTTTGACAAAGTCAGATCCTTTTCGTAGTTATTTAACGGTTCTGCTTGAGAGAACTACAAAAAAGGACGCCCTACGAGATACACGGCTAAGGAACACTGGGGGTCCTTTGTCTTCTTAAATTAACTAATTTAAGGAAAATGTTGCAAAAATACAAAATATCACAGTTGTTATTATTGGAAAATGGAAAAATGTCATAAGTTCATTTTATGGGATTTTTAGATTAAACTTTATTTTACATATAAAAATTTAAACTTTTTCGTTATTAAGTGAAAAAAAAAAAATAGTTCGAAAAATATAAAGTTTAGTAAGCGCTACGTCAATTATAGGTAAGCCATTATGCCGTAATGTATAAAATGTGCCTGCGATATTTTGCATTGTAGTCAACAAGAAAATTTATTACATAAAAGCGCAAATTCGAAATGTTTAACCTTTTGCTAACAAAATTTTAAAAAATATTTTAAAATACTTTAAGTTCAATGTTAAAGACTGTTAAAATTAGAGATGAGCAGGGGAGCCATTTTTGAATCAATTACAATCATGCACGATAATTTTTTTAAATGGTTACTTTAATTTGTTTCCTTTAATAATATTTTTTCTTGGAAATTAGGTTTTTAATTTATTGTTTTTTTTTTTTTTTTGAATAGAATATTGAAAATAATTTAAATATTTTCCAAAAAAAAAAATCCTATACCAAATTTTATTATTTTTTAAAAATTAAAAAACTTTTACTTGAAAAAAATAATATATTATTAAAATTTTTAAAACTTATCTGAACTAAGTTGTATGAAAATTTTTCTTAGAAATAGTTCACCAGTTTCTAAAATCAAGTAAATTTTTATTATTACATAGGAAAAAATTTATTACTTTTTGTTTTTAATTGTCTGAACTAATTTTTAGAAAACAATTCTTCAAAATTAGAAAGTGGTATACTTAAAAACTGAATTTGGAAATGGCTTTATAAAATTTAGTTTATTTTACTACTCGCGAACAAAAAATGGGCACACATTAAGTTCAAGTACTTTCTCGACTTAAGTTAGATACATTTTTTGAACTAAATGGGAGTTAATTATGTCCTAATTTTTTTTTTTTGTTTGATCTAAACATAATTTTATTACATTTGAGTATTCAATTTTCTTAAAACTAAGATGTTTTTTTTGAAATTAATTAATTTTTATTTAATTTACTTGTTTTTTTTTCTTAAATCAAGAAATATTACTTAGGAAAACTATAAACTGTTTCTGAATATATAAACTATTTCGTTTTTCCTCAAACTTAGGAAATTTTATTCTTTTAAAGAAAATTTTTCTAAGTTTTAATAAAATTTTACTTAAATTGAGGACAACTATTTCGAAGGAAATTTTTGATTACATTTTAGTTCATGTCTTTTTTTTGAGTGATATTTTCTAAAAAAGAAACTATCAATAGCAAATTGTTGTTAATTTTTCAGTCTTAGATTCCCTTAAATTAAAAATAAACAATTTTGATCAAATCCAGGTTTTCATAAACAAAATTTAAATGTCCCACTTTTTACACTAAAATTCCGCTTTTTTATCATTTTTTTTTTAATCAAAAGTAGTTGGTCACGTTAGGTATAGCTGATTATATATGTCCTAATACAGTTTAATACATGACCATGTATTGTATAAAACATGATTCATATATGCTCATATATGATCATATGTGATTCATATATGCTCATATATGATCATATGTAATTCATATATGCTCATATATGATCATATATGATTAATATATGTTCATATATAATTCATATATGAACGGCCGTATACCCGCAAACTGCGGATACGAACAGACAGCGACAATTCTGGTTGTTAACGAATCCACTGAGGTGAAAGTGTGCCTCGTCGCTAAAGATGAAAATATTAAGATAATTTTCTGAAAACTTTTTGTTTTATTTACAATTAACATCGTGCATTATGGTTGAACCACCCTTTAGTAAGAAATGTATAGCTTCTTAAAATAGCTATCAATTCAAGGTTTTTAATATAAAATAATCGGAGGGAGCCTAAATCAGGCAAATAAGTAGCGTGATGAAGCAGTTCGAGCTTTAGTTCATTGATTTGGCCAATTTTCGCCATTAACTGAGATCGTTTATTTTTGATAGTCCAAAAAAAAATTTTAAACAACGTGGCGCCTTGAAACTAGAAACATATTTTTAGTAGGGTTGCCACTTTACACCAAAATAATATTTTTTAAACTACTGCCATCATCTATACAGCCAATTTTAGGACCGAACTTCCCTTGTAGTTATTTGAAATGCAACACTGCTCCCATCAAGTACCACCTGCTAATAGACTACTGTAAAATTTTAAAAAAAGTTCCGTCATTTACTTCGCGTTTAACACCAGAATTTTTCGAGGCTCATAAAATAGGCATTTGTTTGATCAATAATTTCATCGTTGGAGCTAAATCTCTTTCCACCAAGCCATTTCTTTAGGTTTGGAAATAGGAAATAGTCACTGGGGGCTAAATCCGGAGAATAAGTCGAATGAGGGGGCAATTCGTATTCTACTTCATGGATTTTTGCCATGGAAACTAAGCTGTCACACGACTCCGTTGGTGGTCGATTTTGAGCAAACGCGGGAGCCATCTTGCGGAAAGCTTTCTCATACCCAAGCGATCGCTCAAAATTGAAACCACTGAGCCATGTGAAATGCCTATGTCTTCCACAATCTATCGCACATTCAATCTCCGATCGGCCAACACCATATCGTGAATTTTTTCAATTGTTTTGGGTGTAAAGACCTCAACTAGGCGTCCAGAACGTTCGGCATCTTCCGTGCTTGTAAGGCTTGGTGCAGGGTCCCCATAGTATTTATCAAGCTTTTCCTTGGTTTTATTGACGATTTTTTTTCGCAAAAAATAATGTTTAATGAGCACTCGAAGTTCACTTTTTTCCATTTATAAAAAAAATCCACGAGGTTGTATGTTTTGAACAGCTGTTAAACGCAAAGTAAATGACGGAACTTGATAAAAATTTGACAGTAGTGGTACTTTATGGGAGCAGTGTTGCATTTCATACAACTACGAGGGAAGTTCGAAAAGTCACGGACTTATTGATCCGCCCTCATAATTAAAAATAATATTAGAACTTTTACTTGGGTATTATAAAACTGTAGTTCGAAATAAATATTTTTATTTGTTGCACTGATAGGCCTAGAGTTGTATTGTTATGAAATTTGACACCTAAAAAAATTCATATCTATACAAAAATGTGTGTGTTATTTTATTTAATTTATTGTCCTTTCAAACAAACTGTATAGAAAACTTAATTTTGTATGTGTGTCATTACATAATTCCATAAAATGCTTTAAAAACATATTTTTAGTTATAAAAGGTGTGTCAATAAGAGATGACGTTTTTTTACAATTTTAAATTTATGTCGTTAGATTTTCCTTCTTAGGAACATTTTAAAAAGGGCCAGTTATTTTTCATAGGATTATGCATTTTCTGCCAACTCTTTTGTGAAATACCCTGTATGACTACAAATAATAACTGGCATATGAAAAAATTTCATATAAATTTATTCGATTGGCTAACAACCAAAATATATATGTATATATTATTTGAATATTTTTTATCTTATGCAATTACAGGTGTTTTTATTTTTTTAATTCTAATCAACAAATTAGTTACCGAAACAGTGGAAAAGATGAGACTTTAACAAACTACTATAAAAACAAAATTGTTTATTTTATCTATGCATTTTAAAGTTTTTCTATAAACCAACCACTTTTATTTAGTTTTTCTTTTTTGAACATTTAATTTACCACATTTTATATACACGCTGATAATGATCTACAAACATTTTAACAAATTAACCAACATTTGAGTGTAGTTAGTTAAACGTTTTCATTTTTTTTCTTCTCTCATTTTTAAATGGTGGAAAATGTTTAGTTTTCAACATGTTCTATGGTACAATTAATTTGCATAAGTGTGAAATTTGAAAACAAACTGAAAAAAAAACGACGGAAGTAGCCAGATAGAGAGGTATTTTAATGTAGTGGTTAGTTGCCAACTATCGGTACCATAGTCATACATGTGGTGTTGTCATTATGTAATTCTGATCATCTTTGATAAGGTATTAAATGAAGTTTTAAATTCAAATTAGTAAACAACTATAAATGGTTATTGGTTTAAATGTGGTAGATGTTTAAATAAATTTTTAATTTTTACTTTATTTATTCAAGCAATGGTTATTTGAAAGGCAGGACTTTTGGAGCAATTATAATTTTTTTTTGTAAAAACACACAAGAGTTTTTAATTTTAAACATTTTCATAGTTGCTTTAAAAAAGTCCTAACAATTCAAAATATCAAAATTAAAGATGAAATTAACACAGATTTAGTAAGTTAATTTGATCTTATCTTTTTATACTAACGTAGATTATTTCTCATACAGTTTTTTTTTCCATTTAAGTTGTGTGTTAATTAAGAGATATTAACAATTTACACTTTAAGGTACGAACAATGTTGATGAAGGTCGTAGCAGTCCCAGAAATTTTTTTCCATTTCGCTAGTGTCTAATAATTTTTTCTGTGCATTCTCCATGATAACAAAATGCAATAATTTTTAATTTATAAAAATCTTCATATCTCAAATATGAAATAATTTATAAATTTAATATAGGCCAGCAGAGATGCAAGCCGACACAAAATGACGTTCGCGGCGCCTACAACCCAAAACTATCGGCGGCGGCTGCAGTTAGGAAAAATAGTTGTCGGTCAGTTTGTCATTACGCTTGCAACATGCCGAAATATGGGTCTAGGACCCCATAAAGTGTATACGAGGGCGGATCAATAAGTCCGTGGCTTTTCGAACTTCCCTCGTAGTTATATGAAATGCAACACTGCTCCCATCAAGTACCACCTGTTAATAGACTACTGTTAAATTTTGAGCAAGTTTCGTCATTTACTTTGCGTTAAACAGCTGTTCAAAACATACAACCTCGTGGATTTTTTTTAAAAATGGAAAAAAGTGAATTTCGAGTGCTCATTGAACATTATTTTTTGCGAATCGATTTTTGCACCATAGATTTCAATGGTAAAAAAGTGGTTTACTGACTTTCGTTGTGGTCGCACAATTACAAATGACGCTGAACGTTGTGGACGGTCAATTGAGGCCAATACACCCGAAAATGTCGAAAAAATCCACGATATGGTGTTGGCCGATCGAAGAGTAAAAGTGCGTGAGATTGTTGATGCCATAGGCATTTCATATGGGACTGTGGTTTCGATTTTAAATTATCAGTTGGATTGAAGAAAGCTGTCTGCAAGATGAGTGCTGCGTTTGTTCTCAATTGGCCATAATGCACGGTTGCGCACGTGTGTAGTCTCAATGGCAAAATTCCATGAATTGGGCTACAAATTGGTACCTCCGCCATATTCTCCAAATTTAGCCCCCAGTGACTATTTGCTATTGCCAAACCTAAAGAAATGTCTCGGTGGAAAGAGATTTATCTCCAACGATTAAATTATTGATCAAACAATTGCGTATTTTATGGTTTTCGAAAAATCCTATTTTTTGGAAGGGATACAAAACGTTGGACCAAGTGTATTGACCTAAAAGGAGATTATGTTGAAAAATATATATTTTTTTTTGCAAAGAAACTGTGTTTCACGGACTTATTGATTCGCCCTCGTGTATTCGTGATCCTTATGCGTTTTTAAGTCGGTTTAGCGATGTCCGTCTGTCTGTTGAAATTGCGATCATGGAGCGAAAACATAAGCGGTGGGGTTCATTTTTATCTAGATTAATGGACATTCTCCATTCTTCTTTGGTATTGAAAATGAGCAAAATCGGTCTAGCGGTTAAAAATTTATGAGTGAAAATTTTTGACTCACGTATGATCGCGGATCAAAAATTACAATCACGCACGAAGATTTGTTTCTACTTACGCTATTGCACGATCACGTGTGTAATTTAAATTTTTGCTCACTCTAACGCGTGATTCACGTAAATCACTAAATTTTGTGTCACGTGCCCACCTCTAATTTAAGTACAATTTTATAGAAGCAACTGGCAAGTAAAATATTTTATCTTTTTTTTACCAGTCGCTTAGAATTGAATAATATTTTATATTCACCTCAAAAATTTTTTTTCAACACAAAAAATTTTTTCACCTTAAAAAAATTTTTCACAACAAAAAAATTTTTTCACCTCGAAAAAATTTTTTTATAATTTTTTTTTCCACCACAAAATTTATTTTTACATCCCAAAAAGTTTTTCACCTCAAAATTTTTTCACCTGCATAATTTCACTTGTAGATAGTAGAGAACATTTTAAGGACATTGGTGATGCAAAATTTTCTTGTAGATGGTTGATAAGAAGTCGCAATAACTCAAATACGATAAGGAATAAAATTTTAAAATTTTTTTTTGGCTGGGACAGGAATTGTGCCCGCCCGATGGGAAGTAATGGGTGAAGCATTGCTTAACATATTTTAAGTCCTGTCTTCACAACCGGGCCTAAAATCGGGTCCGAAAATGTTCACGTTTGTGTTTAGCACGCGGCAGAAATAAAAATTTCAGAATTACGCTTAAAGCCATATAGTATTACTGGCCTGAAATGGGTTAATTTCATTTTCATAAGTCTTTTTAAATAACGCAATGCCGTCGCAAAAAAAATACTATGTTCAACAGCATTCCAAAACTCCAATTTCCCATCTCTGATTTCAACCGCTTAATTTTCCCTAAGACTTATATACGAGTAGTTTTTGATATAAACAACTTTTCTATATAAATTTCTTAAAGAAATTTTTAACCAAAACTTCTGTGTCACGTGATATATGAAATACAGTTTCTTGCTTAAGTCTTTTGTTTTTAATTCAAAATATCTCTAATGTTTAAGAAAAGGAGTATTTTTTTATCCAACCAGATGTATCCTGTACATCTTGAATTTAATTATGATTAGTTGTTTTTTTTGTTCTAGGTTTGTTTTTGCCCAAAACCATTAAAGCATAACAAATTTTACCGCAAAATTACCTAAAATAAACATTAAAAAAATTACTACAATAAAAAGCCTTTAATTTAAGCCTTTCCACAGCAACTGTTTCCTGGTCTATGGAGCATATATAAAAGGATTCAATTTTCTAAGGAGTATTTAGAACCAACCTAAGGATATTATTTTTTAACCAACCATATTTTATAAAAAAAAAAAAATATATACATACATATATTGTTGCAGGATTAAAGAGTTTAAGAACACAAAACTCTTTTTTTTTCTTCTAAAGGATTAATATTTTGTATTGTCTAGATGTTACGCATCTTCCTACACGTTTCTTTTTAAAAAAAAGTCGTGGTATAAGAATAAGATCTATAGAGTGTTATAATAGTTGAAAATTGTTTTGTTTCCACCCTTTATTGTTATAGTTTTTTGTTATAGAAAATTATCTAGCTACAAACTAATCTATTGTTTGGAAGATATTTTTTTATTAAAAGCAAATTACTTTATAAACTCCTACCAATTTTCTTAATAATAAAGAATTTGGGTTTTTTCGACATTACTACCCTTATGATTTTTAAGATGAAGAGTTTTTTTATAAATTACTTTTTTTTGTGTCTAATATAATAGATGATAAATAATATTCCCCACTGCGATGAAATTACATATTTTTAAAGCAGATGTAGTTGGTGGAGCTGAGGGTTTCTTTTTAATGAAAAAAAAAGAATATTCTTCATTGTAGTTTAAATCATTACAAATTTTTGTAATGAAAAATTTATGTGAATTCTGTGAAAAATTTATGTGAAATCTCATAGGACCGGCCACTTTAGAAGAAATTGACCTCTTGGAACGTGTCACTAGACATGTAGGAATTTTTAAAAAAGTCTAAAAATTTTGCTATTATTACGCGAAATTTTGCTAATTTGAGCCCAGCGATATTTTTTTGTCTGCTGACGTGTATGTAGTACAATGAAATTGGTAGAAAAAATTAGCTGCCGCTACTAAACCTTAGTAAACTTTTTGTGCAATTTAAAATCTGTTTGCTAAAATCAGCATAAAAAATTTACTTAATATTATTAATATTAGTATAAAATTTCAAATTTATATTTTTGATCGAGGATCAAAATTTTTTTATTTAATTTTTTAGACGAAATAAAAAAAAATCAAAGGTTTTAAAATTGTAAAAAAAAAATTTTAGTCAATTTTTTTTTTACTTTTAAGGTCAAATTTAAATTGTTTTTATGGCTGATTCTTAGAGCTAAAAAAAAACTTGTTAGTGCTTTTTTAAGTAGATGTCCTATTTTTGGTATCTTCACTTCCGATCCCTTTTTTAATCTATGTAAGTAACATTTTAATGCAATTTAGTGAGCGCCCCGGTAGGCTAGTTGGTAGCGTGCTAGCTTATCAGTGCGGGGGTCGTGGGTTCGATTCCCACCAGAGGCTCTGGTCTGTTTTCGCTACAACGGGCCGATAGCCTTCGTTGCTAGTGTTAGCTTAGGGTATTAAGATATAATTTGTAATTATATGGTTAATAAAATAAATAATAATAATAATAATAATGCAGTTTAAGTTTGCAAATTTCAATATATTTCAATATCCACTTTTTTAAAATTTTGTAAATTTTTGTTTTGCTAATTTTAGCAAATCGGTTTTCAAAAATTTGTAAAATGATTTTTGAAATTAGCAACGAAAATTTGTAAATATTCAGTAAAAATTCTGTAATTTGCAAAATGTAAATAGCAAAAAGATTTGCTAAATTATAATTTTTTTACTAAAATCAGTACAAAAATAGTAAAGTGGGATTAAAACTGTTTACAAATTTTTCTACTAACTTTTTTTCCTAACTGTATGCTTTGGGAAAAACAAAACTAGATAAAACAAGCTAATCATAATTAAATTCAAGCTGTACACGATACATCTATTTTCATAAAAAAATTCTCTTTTTTTTTTAACTATTTTTAATTATAAACAAAAGACTTAAGCAATAAACTGTATCTCGTACATCTTGTGACAAAAAAGTTTTAGTCGAAAATTTCTTTAAGAAATCAATATATAAATGTCCTTAATGCCAATATTTAAGTTTTTAAGGATCAAGAAAAAAAGGGGTGAAATCAATGATGGAAAATTGCATTTTTGTTATGTTACTAAAGCTTTACAAAAATAATAGTTTTCCAATTACAGTTCATATACGTTTTAGGTGGAGACTCATTTAATTAACCCATTAAAAATTCGATATATATATAAAACATACACGATCATATGTGGGCTGGTATATGATCAATTATGGGCATACATTATCATATATGTTCATGCATATTTCAGTATCTGACCATACATGATTTCATATATTTCCATATATATATATATATATATATATATATATATTCATTGCCCATACTTTGAAGACATCTGTATATACAGCCAAAAAAGTCCCTATAATATGCGCTGTATCCAGTAAAATGTCCTCAGTGTAAACAGTAGAATAACGATTAGTTTAAGGACAGTCTCCAAAGTAACAAAATGTCTTCATAGTAACTTGTGGAACGAAAAACCGTCCCCGCAACATGAGCTGTGCACATATATGATTATATATGCTCATAAATGGTTATATATGATCATATATGCTTGTATATGGTTATATATGATTATATATGCTCATATATGGTTATGTATGATCTTATATGGTTATATATATGATCATATATGCTCATATATGATTAAATATGATATATTATATATCATTTATGCTCATATACAGGTTGGTTGAAAAGTTCCTGCACTCGAAATGAAAGACTACTGTTTTTGTTACGAAATATATTTTTTTATTCAATTTAATCTCCTAGAAGCTCAATACACTTGTTCCAATGATCTTCCAATAATTTTATCCCATCCTTATAATGGTTTTCCGGAAGCTCTGCAAAATAACCGTCTACGGCTGCTATGGCCTCTTCATTCGACGAAGAATGCTTTCCACGAAGAAATTGTTTGAGATTTCTGAAGAGATAGTAGTCACTTTGAGTTAAATCTGGTGAATACGGTGGATATTCAAGCTATTCGTACTTTAATTCTTTGAGTTTAGCCATCGTCAAAATACTTTTGTGAGCAGGTGCATTGTCTTGATGAAAAATGATTTTGTTCTTCTTTAAACCAGGTTTTTTCTCACGAATTTTTTCATCCAGCTGATACAAAAGGCTGCAATAATATTCAGAGTTGATTGTTTTACTTTTCTGAAGATAATCAATCAACAAAATCCCTTTTGCATCCCAAAAAACTGATGCCATAACCTTCTTTGCTGATCGTTGTGACTTCACCTGCTTTGGAGCTGAACAACCAGCTTCAGTCCACTGTAAACGTTCTTGTTTCAATTTAGGATCATGGTGGTAGATCCAAGTCTCATCCATAGTTATACAACGACGCAAGAAGTCGGTTTTATTCGGCTTAAAACGCTCCAAATTACCCTGAGAAATTTGTTTTCAATCCAATTTTTGTTGAATTGTTAATGTGTGCGGCACTAACTTTCCAAACAGTTTTTTCATACGTAATTCTTCATGTAAAATATGGAGTACTCGTTCGTCTAAGATGCGTATGGCATTAGCAATTTCACGCTTAGTCAAACTTGGATCTTCACTAACCATATCATGTACCTGCTCAATGATTTCTGCTGTGGTTGCAGTTTTTGGTCTTCCCTCGCGTGGATCGTCTTTAAGGCTGGTACGACCACGTTTAAATTCACCAGCCCAAAATTCAACGGTGCGTTTTGAAGGTGAGGACTCCTTATACACTTCTAACAATAGTTCATAAATTTCCTTTGCTTTTAAACCCTTCAAAACAAAGAATCTAATGACTGCACGGTATTCAATTTTTTCCATATTAAAAAAAATCAATGACACGTCAACTTCAAATGGCTTGTAAACAAAGAAAGAATTGACAGAATGACTTGCAAATTTGCATGTGTTCTCAGGACAGTTATACCAACTTGAGAAAAAAAAAGTTTGGAGCTAGCAGTGCCATCTCTTGGTGAGCGCAGGAACTTTTCAACCAACCTGTATGCTCATATATGATTACATAATTTCGGATCCAAAGAAATATGAAAACATATGAGATCATGCATGGTCATATATTAAATTTCATATATGATTATATATCAACTTATGTATGATCATGTATGCTCATATATATTTCTATTTCTAAATGGGAAATTATTAAAAGTCAAACACTCTTACACTCCGGGAATTATCTGCATGATATTAATGAATTTTCGCTGGAATTCGTACATAAAAACTATTCATTAAATTAATGCAATATTTGATAAATTATATTAGTTATATTGAAAGTTTCATACACTCAATGAAGAAGTTTCAATAAAACCTAATTACATAATTATTATAAATAATTCACGCAATGTAAAAAATTTTTATTTCACTTTGTAAGATAAAAAAAAAATTCTTTAGTTCAATGAAAACTTTCATTAAAAGTCATCTAATACAATTAACTTTGTGTAGTACTGTCTTTATTAAAAAAAAAGGGAAGAATCGCAGAATAATATTTTAAGATATTAATGTATTTTAAAGATCTCTTATCAGGAATGGGCCTTGAAGGTAGAACCCAGATTAAACTGAAATTTTATTTTTTTATCATTGCATTCTCTATCACTTGATCATTGCATTCTCTATCACTTGACATTTATTTGTCCCCAATACACCTAAAAAAAAAACAAAAGACTTAAGAAACAAACTAAGAAAAAAACTTTGCACTTAACTAATTGATCATTTAATTTAAATATAAGCAAACTACACACAAAAACTCTTTATATTAACATTCCCTTTCCAACATCTTAAACTAAAATGAACGTGTCCCCAAATGTCAAAATTTAGTCAACATAATTTTTATAATTATTAACAATTTCCACATTAAACATCTGTTAAATAAATATGCACGAAATAACAAACAACATCATTAATCATTAATTTACTGTTTAATCTGGACACAAATGAAATAAAAAAAAAACCTGTTGAAAAGGCAATCACATTAAATCATATTCACAGTATTTTTGTCATTTATTTTATACAACTGTTTTTGTTCTCACGATTTATATGAAATCTCGTCTACATTTTAAGAAATCATCGGCAAACTAAAAAAAAATGTTATAAATTTTAATTTGTATGTCCTGTAATATTAAACAAACCTCTTAAAAATCCATTAAAATAAGGACTTAAATGAATGATATAATAACAGAAACATAAAAAAAAAAATAAAAAAAATATACCAGATTTTATAATAAATATCGCAAAAAAAAAGAAGGGGGAAATTTTATTATAACCCAAATCTTTGTTTATAAACCTGTCAGACCACCAATACTAACTATGTATACATTGTAGCAAAAGGTTGAGATTTAATAACAAAAAGGGGGATTCTTAAATTTTATTTCAATTAGCAAATAAGTCTTAAAATAATATTTAAAATGATTAATAGTTTTGCCCGGCGAACTGTCACTATGTATACCGGAAATTGAGTTGTTAATAAAAAATGGGGTAGAATTAAAATAATTCAAAATTGTTTATATTATAAACTTTTAAAAATTTACCCTAATTAGGTCTTTAAAATTGTATTTTAAATTAATTTTTTTTTTGTCAATTTTATTAATTTCCTTTTTTCATATAAACTTGTTATTTTTACTGTTTATCTCAGTTTTTACATCTTTATTGTTGACTTTTCTTTTTATTAATATTATCACAGTTTTGTTATCATTTTTTGTTGTATTTTGCTTTATTACTTTAAAAGTTGTTTCATTTGTGCATATAAAGTATAATTTATAATGCGTTGTAGTTTTTATTTGAAATTTTTCCTAACTAATTAACATTTTTTATAGTTGCTATAAAATGTTTATGTAACTTTTTTTGAATTATTTTAATAAATTCCATTATTTTTATATAGATTTTTTTAAGGGCTCCTTTTGTAAATATTTTAATTAAGTTTGATATAACAATTGTTTAATTAGATGTTTTATTTCTATGACTTAAACAAAAAAGTAAGAAATAATTTTAAAAAAATACCCTCGAAAGGGTTTTAAAATCAGCTTAATTAAAAGCTAGTGGCCTTGGATGGTTGTATTTTGTTAACCCAATTAAATTTATTATATTTAAAGTTTGTTTCTTAAGTCTTTTGTTTTATTTAGAAAGCATAGTTAAATCCACGGTCAATTGTGGTCGACCTGGCATACTCGCCAATACCGACGCACAGTGTGTTAAAAAGCACATTTTTAAGCAAATATCTTATTGTTGAAATTGTAAATTTTAAGGTACTTTTTATGAGTAAAGGGGAAAAAACAAAGGCAGCACTCACTGTCTTATCTCGAATGCCATTTTCAAAATATTTTTGCATACCAATTTGAAGGAATTTGTAAAAAATTCTAAATCAAACTAACGTTTAGATAATTTCTGAGAAATTTTAACTCAACAGATGCGTCATAAAATTGACGTATATTTAACCAAAAACGACCTAAAAATTTTTAGGTAATTTATGAAAAATGCAACTTTCTAAACTAAAAATAAATGCCAACATAATATATTCCAAATATATTATTCTAACTAAAAAGAAAATATTATAAAATAGATTTTTTTTTAGATTTTTATTACATTTATCGATTTTCATCAAAACTTCGATTTCTATAAAATTTAAAAATATGTATGGGTTTTATTAAATTTATCCGTTTAAAGTTTATCGGTATTAATAAATTTAAAGATGAGTATAAAATGTATTTGTTTTATTTAATCTTATCGATTTTTTAAATTATCGATTTTTAAAATTATCGATTTTTTAAAATTATCGATTTTTTAAATTATCGAGATTTATCAAGCTTATAATTTTTTATCGATTTTTTTAAAATGATCGATTTTTTAAATTATCGATTTTTTAAAAGATCGATTTTTTTTAAATTATTGATTTTTTAAAATGATCGATTTTTTAAAATGATCGATTTTTAAAATTATTGATTTTTTAATATAACCGATTTTTCAAAATAATCGAATTTTTTAAAATTGTCGATTTTTAAAAATTATCGATTTTTTAAAATTATAAATTTTTTAAAATGATCGATTTTTAAAAATGGTCGATTTTTTAAAATTATAGATTTTTAAAAATGGTCGATTTTTTAAAATTATCGTTTTTTACAAATTTATCGATTTTTTTAAAATTATCGATTTTTTTAAATTATTGATTTTTTAATATTATCGATTTTTTAAATGATCGATTTTTAAAAAGTTTATAATTTTTATCGATTTTTAAAAGCCGATTTAAAAAAAAAATCATGAAAATATACCAATTTTTATAATACTGGTCCGTTTTTCATAAATTTTCTAGATTTTTATTCAATTTATCGGATTTTATAAAAGCTACCAATGTTCATAAAATTGATCGGTTTTTATAAAATTAAATTTATTAATTTTGTGAATTTAATTGATTTCTATCATATTTCTATAAAAACTATAAAATCCTCTACATAGAGATTTTATAGTTTTTATTGGTTTTTAAAAAAATTTTGATAGCAATTATCGGTTTTTATAAAATTCATCGTTTTTTAACAAAATATCATTATTTAAATAATATCGATTTTATTAAATTGATGAATTATTTTTAAACTTATAATTTATTTATTAATTTGATCAGTTTTCATAAACATTATATTTATTCATTTAATAAAACTTATCGGTTTTTGATGAAAATATAGATTTTTCTCTAATTTATCGATTTTTTTTATCAAAATATTTAAACTTTATAAAAGTTATAGATTTTCGTATTAAAATTCGGGTATTTTTTTTTTTGTATCAAAATTCCATCTTTTAAGTAATTTATCGATTTTTATTAAATTCGTTTTTTTTTCTTTAATTTTTTTTTATTAAATTATTAAAAAAAATATATATTGTTATTGATCGATTTTTATTATTTTGAAAATTTTTGATAATTTTTATAAAATTTTTAACGAGATTAATCGATTTTTAAATATTTATTGGTTTTTAAAATATTTATCGATTTTTAAAATTTTTATCGATTTTTAAAAATTTTGTAGATTTTTTAAAATTTTCATAGGTTTTTTTAAATTTTTTAATTTTTAAAATCTATTTTTTGTTATCGATTTTTAAAATCAATTTTTTTTTATCGATTTTAATTTTTTTTTTAAATCTACGATTTTTAAAATTTTTACGGATTAGGGATTTTAAAACTTTTATTGATTTTTAACATTTTTAGGGTAGATTTTTAAAATTTTCATCGGCCTTTTTAAATTTTTATTGATTAAAGTGATCAATTTAAAGATTATAAAACTTTGATACAAATTTGCTTCGACTTTAATAATTATGTTATCGGCTTTTCTTATTAGATTCATCGATTTTGTATTAATTTAAATGATTAATTTTTTTTATCCAGTTTTAATAATTTCAATTAAACATTTGACAACCACAGTTGGTAAAATGTAGAATATATGTGGCTAAAAGTGATTTGTAGAGGATGCTTAAGCAAAAAGACATAAGTGGGATGTAAGTCTTTATCTAGTCCCATTTACCCTTTCGGAGTCCTTGTAGTTGGGCAAAAAATATTCTTAACTCTAGGCGCAAAAAGAACTCTTATTTGTTAAGCGAAGTGCTGAATTTTTTTTCTTTCTATCAAGTCACAGCTTTTGATATACGTCGAATAGTCGTTTCCTGTAGTATAAAATAAGTTAAATTAATTCTATGAAATGGTTTAATGGCTGAATTCCTGCAACATTCTTTAAATTATTTTATGCGTACTCTCCGATAGTTTCTTATTACAATGCGATAGTAAATGTGGCATCAATTTTGAAAGTTTTAAATTTTAGCATAAACTTTTTTAAGTATTCCAGGGTGGCCTTAGCTTTCAAAAAAAAAGCCCACACATACGGCTATATTTAGCAACATTTTTATGTATAACTCATTGCATATAATTCATTTTAAAGTTGCATATTTTATTTATGCCACATACTACGTTATTCATTTATAATTTTCTCTTAAATCATTACAAAACAAATATTTTGTTTATTTAATGTATACGTACATTTATTATTAATTACATTTACTTAATTATCATAATTTAATATTTACTTGATAAGTCGCCACGTATACGTTTTATTTACACATTTTTCCCATACAAACTATAAAAATAGCAACTAAGTAATTCTTTAACAAAATGACACTGATGACTACAACTGACTTCTAGGCAGGAGCCGTTTTGTGGTAAACCAAAATGAAAAAAAAAACTAAACTTCTATAAGACTTTTAATGTAATTTCAAGTATTTTTTTTTCTACTTCTTAAATTTATGTCACAAAAACAAAAATCATAAATTAACAACTTTCCAACAACTAACTACAGCATACAGGCAGGCAGTCAACTGAACCAATGACAATCACACAACTCTTCGAAGAAGAAGAAAAAAAAAGACTGCACCTTCTTATAAGAATCATCATTTTCATCATCACCACCATCAACTGTGGTGTTTCATCAAAAATAAAAAAATGCATATATGATAATGGAAAGAAAAGAAAAATCTTAAAATTTCATATATACAACTAAAGCTTATGTTTAATTGAAAAGAATTGAGCGTTAATGTTTAAAGCAGGCTTTAGCTAATTAAAACACACGAAGTTTTGCAGTATAAATGCAAAAAAAAAAAATGAAATGAAATTTTTGAAATACCGTCTTTATAAAAAAGAGTGTAACATACGAAATGTATAAACTATGGGATGAAATGCTAGAAATTAAAAAAAAAAATGGAAAAGGTGAGATGAACCTTAAATTATGCGGCAACATTTGCTTCATGATATAAATGAAGTGTGTTACCAAATATTTGAAGACATTCTTAGCAAAAAAAATTATTTCTTAATCTCTCGATATAATAATTCTTATTTCTTTTTTTTTTTTAATTCAATACATATAATTTTTTTATTACATTCTTAGATGCGAAGAAAATCGTCACAGTGTATTAAAGAATCAATTTTCCTATTAAAAAATCTGTAAAAAAAAAATACTAAGAAGCTTTTTTTTATAGAAAACCCCTCAAAATCCTAGAGTTTTTTAGTTTTTCTAGGTTAATTTATTTGAAAGATTCTTTCAATAATTTTATCTGGTAAGTCTCTTAAACTCTGTAAACTCTAAAATAATAACAACGTTTTTCCATCTGTCGTATTTTTTACAATTACTATTTTTTTTCTGAAAATCTTCGAATTTAAATGCTTTTATTTGAATTCGAAAGTTTTAAAAATTTGTGTGTCCGTCAGCCAGTAAAAATGTCTTAAGGGGTCTGTGAAGTGAAAATTTGTGGGAACCGCTGTTCTAAACAGTTCCTAAAATTCATATTATGAATAATTCTTAAAAATACTTTTTGAAAAATTTAAATTTTGAGGAAATATTACTAGTTGCAAATATCTCCGTCAGGTGACGCAGGAAAGTGAAGATCAACAAAAAAATATTTGCTATGAAGAATAATGCAAAGGTTGGCTTCTAAAATACCCAGCCATTAAAATTCGGCTACCAAAGACTTAAACTACCCAAACATCTGAATTCGATCAGGAAATAACATTTTTATTAGCTAATTTTTAGTTTCTCCTGTTGTCATAATAAAAATCAAAGTTCGTTCCTTAAGTCTTATGTTTTTTTACATATTTTTTCCACCAAAAATCATTGTCAATTTTTTTTTACTAAAAACCATTAAATTTTACATTCGGCATTTGTTAACTGGTATTTTGGTGTAAATAATGCCACAAAAGGCCAATTTTGGGCCCCCACTATTTTTAGTGTTCTTAATAAGGCGGGCCAAAGGTTGATATTTTCTGATATTTCTCAATCCATAATATTACTTAGTTTGGCAATTGAAGCAATTACATATTTTACTCAAAAAAGTAAATTTTTGTGGCCCTTAATCATAAAAAATTACAAGGACCATTTTTTGAATGTTTTAAATGGTATTTTTGGTGTAAATAATGCCACAAAAGGCAAATCTTTGGCCCCTGCATTTTTTAGTGTTCTTACACAGGCGGGCCAAAGGTTGATATTTTCTGATATTTCTCAATCCATAATATTATTTAGTTTGGCAATTGAACCAATTGCATATTTTATTCAAAAAAGTCAACTCTCGTGGCCCTTAATCATAAAAAGAATTACGGGGGCCAATTGTAGGATGTTCTGACGTTTTTCAGTCCACAGTAGTATAAATTAGTGATTCAATAAAATGCAGATTGAACAGAAAAACTAAAACTTTGGCAACCTGAATCATAACGAAAAAGTGCGGGGGGCAAATGCTGGTCTTTTCTGGTATTTTTAATCTACAATATTATTTAATTAAACAACTGATTGCACACACAAAGTGTAACCTTTTGCCCTTTACATTTTAAGAACTAAAAAAAAGAGGGCCATAGTTTGGACTTTTATATTTTTCAAGCGGGGCCAAATGTTGGTATTTTCTGATATTTTCAATCTACAATATTATTTAATTAAACAACTGATTGCACACACAAAGTGTAACCTTTGGCCCTTTACATTTAAAGAACTGAAAAAAACGAGGGCCATAGTTTGGACTTTTATAATATTTTTCAAGCGGGGGCTAAATTTTGGTCTTTTCTGATATTTTCTGTCTACAATATTAAACAACTGATTGCACACAAAGTGTAACTATTGGCCCTTTACATTTTAAGAACTTAAAAACGAGGGCCATAGTTTGGTCTTTTATTATATTTTTCCAGCTATTATATTATTTCAAATTAACAATTGAGCTTAATAGAAGATATACATTAGAATATTAACCTTAAGAACCTTAAGAACAAAAAAATTACGGGGGCCCAAGGTTGGCCATTTCTTATATTTTTTCAATCGATATTACTAGTGTATTGACCAATTCAACTAAATGATGATGTACAAACAAAATTAAACTTTTTTCCATCCCAACAATTTAAATATGTGGGGGCCAAAGGTTGGCATTTTTTGGCTTAATCTATACCGAAAGACCATTTAATAGTACCGAATTTAAAAAAGTTGACCTTTCTATTTATTTACTGATGTATGATGGTTTTAATGTTATCACTTTTTTTTTATCAAATATGAACGTTTTAAGGACAAATTAAAAAAAATCAATTTTCGAAATCCTTCGAAGGTCTTTAAGATTCCCCTAAACATTTACGAAAATAATTATACTTCAATAAAAGGTAATTTTTTTTCTAGAGTTCAATTCCGTAAAAATACTAAAAAAAAGTTCTTGGATCAGGGGTTAAAAGAAGGGTCCATTTATAGGAAACGCGGTTTGATGACTTTTTTCACGTCAGCTTTATGTTTGGAATCACAAAATTCTTTAATAAAGTGTTGGCAGAAGTTTGTAAAAAAAAAAAAACTTATCGAGTAGTCTCGATTAAGTTTTTTCTTTTTTTTTGCGCAAATATCATATATTAAACTTTAAATCTTATGACTTCCTGATCCATAGTGATGAATGATATGTATGACGAGTATGATTTCGAGTACGACTGCACGAGTATAAAACATAAAAAATGTTGAACGTTTGTCAGAGTCAAACAATCACATAAACATAAAGCGTTTATGACAGTTGAACATAATGCGTATATAAGAACGCAAAAATAATAAGCGTTTTTACCATACAATTCTGATGAGACTGAATGTTTGTGGCAAGGAAACAGCAGCAACAAGTAGTTCTTGTGGCAGAAGTGGCCAGTAAATAACTAAGGTTTGGTTATTTTTTTTTTTTTTTTTTGTATAAATGTCATCTGAAGAGGAAAGAACCGCAGCAACAACAACAACAATAAAACGCAATAATATACACACACGTGCAAGGGGGATCTCACGGAGTGGACCAGCAATCTTAATGGTTTTTAGGTACATGGTAGAGAAGAAAAATTTAAGATAAATTTTGGTCTTACAAAGGAGACCAGAAAATTAAATAATTTTTGTATGAAATTTACAAAAATTATATTTCTCGAGAAACAAAAAATTTAGTGGTTATGCAATGGACAAGTATTTGAAATGAACATATGTAAAAGAAAAGTTCATTACCAGTTGGTTGAAAAGTTCCTGCGCTCGAAATGAAAGAATACTGTTTTTGTTACGAAATATATTTTTTTATTCAATATAATCTCCAGAACCTCAATACACTTGTTCCAATGATCTTCCAATAATTTTTATCCCATCCTTATAATGGTTTTCCGGAAGCTCTGCAAAATAACCGTCTACGGCTGCAATGGCCTCTTCAAACGACGAAAAATGCTTTCCACGAAGGAATTGTTTGAGATTTCTGAAGAGATAGTAGTCACTGGGAGCCAAATCTGGTGAATACGGTGGATGTTCAAGCAATTCGTACTTTAATTCTTTGAATTTAGCCATCGTCAAAACACTTTTGTGAGCAGGTGCATTGTCTTGATGAAAAATGATTTTTTTCTTCTTTAAACCAGGTCTTTTCTCGCGAATTTTTTCCAAAAGGCTGCAATAATATTCAGAGTTGATTGTTTTACCTTTCTGAAGATAATCAATCAACAAAATTCCTTTTGCATCCCAAAAAACTGATGCCATAACCTTCTTTGCTGATCGTTGTGACTTCACCTGCTTTGGAGCTGAACAACCAGCTTCAGTCCACTGTAAACGTTCTTGTTTCAATTTATGATCATGGTGGTAGATCCAAGTCTCGTCCATAGTTATAAAACGACGCAAGAAGTCGGTTTTATTCGGCTTAAAACGCTCCAAATTACGCTGAGAAATTTGTTTTCGATCCAGTTTTTGTTGATTTGTTAATGTGTGCGGCACTAACTTTCCAAACAGTTTTTTCATACGTAATTCTTCATGTAAAATATGGAGTACTCGTTCGTCTGAGATGCCTATGGCATCAGCAATTTCACGCTTAGTCAAACTTGATTCTTCAGTAACCATATTATGTACCTGCTCAATGATTTCTGCTGTGGTTGCAGTTTTTGGTCGTCCTTCGCGTGGATCGTCTTTAAGGCTGGTACGACCACGTTTAAATTCATCAGCCCAAAATTCAACGGTGCATTTTCCTTATACGCTTCTAACAATTGTTCATAAATTTCCTTTGCTTTTAAACCCTTCAAAACAAAGAATCTAATGACTGCACAATATTCAATTTTTTCCATATTAAAAAAAATCAATGACACGTCAACTTCAAATGGCTTCCAAACAAAGAAAGAATTGACAGAAGAATGACTTGCAACTTTGCATGTGTTCTCAGGACAGTTATATGAGAAAAAAAAGTTTGGAGCTAGCAGTGCCATCTCTTGGTGAGCGCAGGAACTTTTCAACCAACCTGTAAGATTAGCGGGTCCGCCCTAGCAGACCCCCCTTGTTGATAGAACATTTTTTTGCTGTTGTTGCTGTTTTTAAAATACTTCAGCCTGAGGAACTAGTTATAAACTTAAGTTTTGCACATCTGTTGACAATTCACCGAATGATGTTGTTGTATAGTATATGCTTGCTGATGACCATGATATGGTGGCCAAAATATGTTTTACTAAGACTAGTTACTTTTTGCTTTTGGCCTTAGAGTATGCCACCAAGTTTTAAAGATTTTTTTTCTTTTTGTTTACAATACCTTCCTATAAACGGCACATCACAAAAAAAAATAAGTGTATTTTCTGTAAGAAAAAATTAAAAACAAACCTTTAAACATACAATTCATTAAAATTTTATTACTGGCGACAATGGCAAGTTTTTTACAAAGTAATGAACAAAAAACTTAAAACAAAATCCAGCATATCCTGTTTATATAATCATATAAAGATACTGTAAGAAAAATATATTAAAACAGAAACGTAGAGGAAGGGAAAATATCAGAACACAGATTTTCTTTGCAAAAAAAAAAAAAAAAAAGAAAAAAAATCAGATTAAAAAGAAGTTAATAATAACTTTTGTAACAAATTAAGTTAGTCTGTATTTTAAACATAAATAATAGTTTTGATAAAGGAATAGACTTAGGTTCGAATCATACAGCTGACTGACTGTTAAAAAAATATCAGATAGGCTGATAAATAGAACACTCAAACAATTAATACAATTTAATGGAAAGTCACTAATTAAGCCTGTCTATAGGAAAGAGGCTGTAATTAGTCTAATCTAGTCTGATTTTAAAATTAATAGTGTTAATAGTTCTTAGAGAAAATCGTTTACTCTTCTTATTAACTACAACCTTACTCTCAGCCAAATATGTGATAATAGCCTTTTTCCACTGAGCTACATCTTACATCTTTCATCAATTTGCAAAGATGTAAACTAACATCTTCCCATAAGAATTATATAGGCTAAAAATTCTACATTTTTCTACATATACAAAAGATGATCCTTTCTTATTTTGTTCCATCTGACATCTTTCGTTATTTTAAGTGTCATCACTAAAAAAAATTAAAAAAAATCGATTTTCTTTGTGCCATCACTAGAAAACTGACAATGCAGAAAAAAAATTTATTCAAAAATTCTTCTTCATCATCATCTTCTTCTTCCAGAATGGCCTTTAATATTTCAATGTACTGCATTAAAATTCGGGTTTGTTATTGCAAAGCAGCAACTACTCCAATGCTTTTTCTGAATCCATTTTTTATTTTTAACAAAAATTATGCGTATTTTTCATTTATTTTTTTTTTTTGACAGCTATTGATAGATATTGCCAATGTAAACACATGTTCCACGTTTTCAACATCTTCCATGCATTTCTCAAAGATGTCGTTCAGTGTAAAAAGTCTATAAGGGTACACATCAGTTTATCAGTCTCTTTGAAACATGTCGAAATATATAATCATATGTGGCATTATCTATTAATATATTGTCATATATGTCGGTATGCACAACCATATACAGTTATATATTACAAGAATTTTTTTAAATGTTCTTATATTTGGCCATATATAATCAAATCTAGTTATATATAGATTTTTATAAAATTAGATATGCATGATATGATAATATATCATATATTTTATAGCATATAAAATTATATATAACACTTATATATAACACTTATATCTCATATAGGACCATATATATTTATATATGGCTTTTAAGGAATATTTTTATTTAAATTTTTTTTTACAAATTTTTATTTTTTTATTTTTTACAAACTACACCTATTCCATTGTATTTCAGAAATAGTCAATTGTATATCAGAAATAGTCAATTGTATTTCAGAAATTGTCAATTGTATTTTAGAATAGTCAATTCTATTTCAAAATAGTCAATTGTATTGCAGAAATTGTCAATTGTATTTCAGAAATTGTCAATTGTATTTTAGAATAATCAATTCTATTTCAAAATAGTCAATTGTATTTCAGAAATTGTCTATTGCATTTCAGAAATAGTCAATTGTATTTCAGAAATTGTCAATTGTATTTCAGAAATAGTCAATTGTATTTCAGAAATAGTCAATTGTATTTCAGAATAGTCAATTGTATTTTAGAAATATTCAATTGAATTTTGGAGTAGTCAATTGTATTTCAGAAATACTCAATTGTATTTTAGAAATTGTCAATTGTATTTCAGAAATTGTCAATTGTATTTCAGAAATAGTCAATTATGTTTAGGAATAGTCAATTGTATTTCAAAAATAGTAAATTGTATTTCAGAATAGCCAATTGTATTTCAGAAATAGTCAATTGTATTTTGGAATAGTCAAATGTATTTCAGAAATTGTCAATTGTATTTCAGAAATAGTCAATTTTATTCCAGAAATAGTCAAATGTATTTCAGAAATAGTCAATTTTAATACAGAATTAGTCAAATGTATTTCAGAATTAGTCAAATGTATTTCAGAAATAGTCAATTGTATTTTGGAATAGTCAATTGTATTTCAGAAATACTCAATTGTATTTCAGAAATTGTCAATTGAATTTCAGAAATTGTCAATTGTATTTCAGAAATAGTCAATTGTGTTTAGGAATAGTCGATTGTATTTCAGAAATAGTCAATTTTATATCAGAAATAGTCAATTGTATTTCAGAAATAGTCAATTGTATTTCAGAATAGTCAATTGTATTTCAGAAATAGTCAATTTTATTTCAGAAACAGTCAAATGTATTTCAGAAATTGTCAATTTTAATACAGAATTAGTCAATTGTATATTAGAAATAGTCAAATGTATTTCAGAAATAGTCAATTGTATTTCAGAATTAGTCAATTGTATTTCAGAAATTGTCAATTGAATTTCAGAAATAGTCAATTGTATTTCAGAATAGTCAATTGTATTTCAGAAATAGTCAATTTTATTTCAGAAATAGTCAAATGTATTTCAGAAATAGTCAATTTTAATACAGAATTAGTGAATTGTATTTCAGAAATAGTCAAATGTATTTCAGAAATAGTAAATTGTATTTCAGAAATAGTCAATTGTATTTCGGAAATACTCAATTGCATTTCAGAAATACTCAATTGCATTTCAGAAATAGTCAAATGTATTTCAGAAATAGTCAATTGTATTTCAGAAATAGTCAATTGTATTTCAGAAATAAAAAAACAGTACACCCTATTTTCAAATGCTTTGTATTTTAATAAAAAAATCATATGTTTATATGATTAACAAAATTTTTAAAACACTACGTACTTTTTAGGAAAGCCAAATATAAAATTCCAATATCCCAGAATTTTAAAACATCACTCTCGATTGGAATCCCTAATACGTTTTTAGAGATTGAATCGAAACTCAACTACTCAGTATCACAATGTTAGCGTTTGGGTACAGTAAAATATATTTGAGGAATAAAACAAAATTTAACGTAGTATATGTTTTTACAATGTAGGGTGTACTATTTTTTTATTTCTGAAATACAATTGACTATTGGATTCAATATGATACAATTTGATCCAACATTTTTTGAATCATTTTAGATATTACAAAATCCCCAGATATATTTTTGGATCTAAATTGATCTGCCATTTTTTCCATCAAATAAGATCAGCTGATATTAAAGAATATCAAATTGAATATGATAAAATATTGCGCCAAAACAACTTTTTTACTCGGGTTTTCATGATAGTTATGCAATTCCAAGCCGATTTAACGACATTCGTTTGTTGAAATGGCGATGGCGACGCAAAAATGCACGTGGGAGTTGCCCATTTTCACCTACATTAATAGACATCATCCCGAACAGTTCCGTATTAAAAACAAGCCGGATGTGTTTTTAAGTGTATTAGTGAAAATATAAAGGTACTATCTCTAAATTTTCCATACAAATTTGTGTATTCTAGTATTTTTCCTTGGTACACTGGTAATAATTCATGCACAAAAATATAAAAAAAAATGTCAAAATAACAAAACCAAAATGTGAATAAAAGTTGTTAATTTTACAAAAAAAATTCGTGTAGAACAATAACAAAATTTCAAATGTAGAACAATAACAAGAATTAAAATATAAGTTATGTTCTATAAATAAAATCTTTCAAAAACTTCAGCACAAGTGCGTGAAGTAAGGAAAGGTGAACGTATTGTAATGGAAAAAAACCATTCATACACGAGAGAGAGAGAGAGAGAGAAGGAGAAAAGGGAGAGAAGACTGTAATTAGTGACAATGTAAACAAGTTGGTCGTTGGCTTAGAACGTTAAGGCGCTGATGAGAAGTATTCACAAAGCAGATTCTACTTTAGTTATTGGATTTCAAATTAACAACATTATATTTTTAATGAATTTCGTACATTTTTGGTTATTTCTTGACTTTACATGAAAATTAAAGCGCCATCTAGCGGAGGAAAAAAAATGTTTTTTTTTTTTTAATAAGAAAATCCAAATTTAATTCCCTTTTCAAAACTGGATCAAGCATTCACCCATTCTGTTTATTTTAGAACTTTTTATAATATTATTACATTACAAGTGAACCTCCACGGTCCTTCGAAGCTTAAAAATTGATTTCCTCAAAATTCTGACGTGCTACAGCAAAACGCCGTGACACGTATTTCTTTATTTTAAGCCTATTTTCATATTCTGTTAACATTTCTCATGTGTACCAACCACTGTCGTACTGTGTTATTATTGTAGCGTTGACTGAATAAAATATTTTGTCATATTTTTTCACCAGACTATTAGAGGTGAATAAAATTTTATATTCACCTAATTTTTTTTTACCTCAAAAATTTTTTTTACCCCAAAATTTATTTGTCACCTAAAATTTTTTTTTTTTTTCAGCAAAAACAATGTTTTCACTTTCAAAACATGTGTTGAAAAATAAGTTTTTAACTTCAAACTTCATTAAATTTTTTTTTTATATTATTTGTAACAACCCTTGAAAAAATCTAAATATATATGAACATACATGATCATACATGGGCTTGTATATGATCATACATGGGCATACATGGTCATATACGTCCATACATGATCTCATATATGATCATATATCTTCGGATCCGAAATTTGAGGGTATATGGTGATATATGTGCATATATTATTATACATGCTCATATATTATTCATGTATGCTCGTATATGATCATATACGTCCATATACCCTCAAATTTCAGATCCGAAGATATATGATCATATATGAGATCATGTATGGAGCATGTATGCTCATGTATGATCATATACAGGCCCATGTATGATCATGTATGCTCACATATATTTAGATTTTTACATGGGAAGAAACAATAAATAAAATTCGGCAAAGCCGAGTTTCATAATTTTTAATTTTAAACTCCTTTTGAAATTAAAGAAAAATATCTATTGCTACGCCTTGTTCGTTTGGCTAAAATATTTTGAAGTATTTAAATAACATTTCTTATGATTTTCAATAATTTCTGTTCTTTTTTCCTTTTTATGTGGATATTTTAGTCATAATAAAATGCAGTATTCTTTTCTTCTTTTCTGAAGTATGAAAAATTCTTTCATAAAGTTACTCAAAGAAATAAACATAAAAGTCTCTATATAACTTTTATATTCATAAGTTTAAATAACGGTTTTTAGTTAATAAAAAAAAATATTTACCTTAAACAAAAGTTAATATTATAAAATTCACTGAATTGTAACTAATTGTTAAAAATAAGGCCAAGGGAATAAGTTACAATAATAATTCAAGAATAATAGTATACCATCATAAAAATTTTCTTTCATAATTCCCCTTGTCCAAAAAAAAAAAAAACAAATACTAAAAAAGAACTAACTTAATAAACAAAAAACCATAATTTTCAAATTAAAATTAAAATTTTCTTAAATTTGTTTTTTTTTATGCATACCTTAATTTGATGTTATTGTTTTTATTATGGTTATTTTGTTTTTAATGATTTTCTCTCATTTGTTGTTGATTTGTTTTAATTTAATTTAATTATGGATATAATTTATACGCGTAGGTACATTAAATGAAAATTGTAATATACCTTTACTACATACTTAGTTGATAGTAGTGTAAATTTAATGACAATTTAGTTGTTTTTTTTTTCATTTGTTAATAATTTTTTTTTTTTTTATTAGGGTTTAAGTTTTTGAGAGGGTTATTTTTAGTGTTTAATGTATAGCAAGAATTTCTATTTGTTTTCTTAAATTGCATGAATTTTTAAGTTTGTAAAGGAAGTCATAAAACGTTATACAAAAAGTTGAATTAATAACACTACTCGACAAGGTTTTTGCTTAGACTTATACTAAATGATTCTTTTTTATACCAGATCCAGAGGAACTTTTTTTGGGTCAAAATTCAATTTGTCCTTTAACGTTTATACACTGAAAATAGTTTGTAATTTAAAGTAATACGAGGGTGGTTCAATAAGTCCGAGACTTTTCGAACTTCCCTCGTAGTTATATGAAATGCAACACTGCTTCCATCAAGTACCACCTGATAATAGACTACTGTCAAATTTTGAGCAAGTTCCGTCATTTACTTTGCGTTTAACAGCAGGATTTTTCGAGGTCCATAAAATAGGCATTTGTTTGATCAATAATTTCATCGTTGGAGCTAAATCTCTTTCCACCGAACCATTTCTTTAGGTTTGGAAATAGGAAATAGTCACTGGGGGCTAAATCCCGAGAGCCATGTGAGATGCCTATGTCTTCCACAATCTATCGCCCATTCAATCTCCTATTGGCCAACACCATATCGTTAATTTTTTCCATTGTTTTAGGTGTAGAAACCTCAACTGGGCGTCCAGAACGTTCGGCATCTTCCGTGCTTCTAAGGCCACAACGAATATCAGTAAACCGCTTTTTTACCATTGAAATCGATGGTGCAGTGTCCCCATAGTATTTATCAAGCTTTTCCTTGGTTTGCTTGACGGTTTTTTCGCAAAAAATAATGTTTAATGAGCACTAGAAATTCACTTTTTTAATTTTTAAAAAAATCCACGAGGTTGTATGTTTTGAATAGCTGTTAAACGCAAAGTAAATGACGGAACGTGCTCAAAATTTGACAGTAGTCTATTATCACTTGGTACTTGAGGGGAGCAGTGTTGCATTTCATAAAACTACGAGGGTAGTTCAAAAAGTCACAGACTTATTGATCTGCCCTCGTATAAAATACTATTTACAAGAAATGATATTTCATTTCAAACCCGATTTACTTACTTTTCATTTAATACAAATGGTTTTTGTTATTTTTTTTCAGTCAAAAACAAGTGATTTAACAGTTAAAAATAAATGTTAAAATTTTACCTGCCAATTCCGTAAAAATAAATGATTATTCCCTTTATTAAAATTGTTTCGGTTTTATGTATTTTTATTTGGTTTTTAATCTACATACATTTTGTGTGGATGGCCTTATGTGTGTGTTTATAAAGTTCCTGTAATTTAAATTCAAATAATTTTGCATAAGAACAATTTAAATACAAAACAAAATTTGGAATTTTTTTGAATATTTTTTTTTACTGAAATAACCAAAAAAAATTTAATTTGTAATAACTGTAACGGAAACAAATAAAGCACAAATTTCCTTTTTGTGTATTAAATTTTAAACAAATGAAAAAAAAAAAAATAAATAAATGAAACTGAAAAAATCGGTAAATGAAAATTAAATTTTAAACAAATGAAAAAAAAAAAAATAATAAATAAATGAAACTGAAAAAATCGGTAAATGACAGTAAATCATTTTGAACAAATGTATAAGAAAAAGTATGTTTCTTTATTTTCAACTAAAGTGAAATTTTTGTTGTTAAACTACAAACAGTAAACTACATAATAATCTGCAAGTAGTTATATGGTATTTTGGTGTGGGTTATATTAAAAAATGCAAACATTTTCTATATTTTTACGATTGAGACGGGCCATAAATGAGTTTTGTGTTTAAATATGTATTTTTTTCATATTTAGATAACATGATAGATTGGAAAATATCAGAAAAGGTCAACCTTTGGCCCCTATAATTTTCAGTTCTGAAGATTCATCGGGGCCAAAAATTATAGATTTTTTGTGTAACTGGTATTTAAAATAATATTAAACATTGGAAAATGTCAGAAGAGGCCAATCTTTAGCAACCAACCATTTGGTTTGGTACTTAACATTCGGGAGAGCCAAAGGTTAAATTTTTTATTTGGAATCTGTAGTTAGTTTAATTGGCTTATTTTTTTCGTACAATCTGCATTTAATTCACTTAGGGATTGAAAAATATTAAAAAATGTTAGCTGCTCCTGAATCTTATTAATAAAAAGTACGGGGGCCAAAGGTTGTCCTTTTGTGGCACCACTTAATTCATCAAAATGGCATTTAACTGATACTGAAAGTAATGTTTAATAGAAAATTGACAAAAATCAAAATCTAGTAAAAAAAATATTAGTCGGACATGCATGCTACCCTACACCAAGCTTATTTTGGATCAATTTTCAGAAAACGATCCTAATTTCTTGATCCTTTTTATTTAGAATTCAAATTCGTAGAAATAATGAAAGATTTTAAATTACTTCTCCACATTATTTTTCTCGGCATCGTTTTTTTGTTGAGAAGTGTAATATGATTATTAAATTAAATTTATAACTTTTCAAAAGATGATGATTGTTTTATTGTAATTTTCAAATTTATAAATTAATAAATCTAAAACATTGTATAATTATGTTAAAATAGCTAACATTACCGTTATAACAATTATGATGTTAATGATTTCCAGTTGTATTTAAAGAAGTTTTATTGAAAAAATTTCCATGAAAAATTTTCCCAAAAAGAAATCAATTTTAGATTGAGCCCTAAAGAATTTCGTCTGGTTAAATACTTTTAATGCAAAAAATTTTCATTTTCAGTAAAGTTGCAATAGTTATTTTTAAAGAAAATCCATAAAGCTGTTTTCAATAAAATAAATATTTAAATTACAAAGAAATATATATTTTTTTTGAATTTTTCCAACAGTCATCCAATGAACACATTATACAAAATTATAAACTTTTTGTATTTGTTAAAATATTCAGTTACAATTTTTGTTTAAAAATAATCAGTTGTTATATTATAAAACAACATCATAATTCAATTGTTTTAAACGAAAATTAATTTTCAATTGTTTTAATCTGCAACCAAAACTCACTCAATAGGTTTTAAGGAAAAATATTGTGAGTGCCTATTTGGTCCTCATTTTATTATATTTTAGAGGATTTTTGTAATGAAACATTTTAATTAAAATTACCTTTTTTCAAAAAATAAATTAAGCTACAAAAGACTTCAATAAAAACATGCAAATACAAAATAGTAATTTTATAATAAAATTTATTATTATTGCTTGTTTTGTGCATTTAAAAATAAAAAAATTCCAGAAAGGAAAATAAAAAAAGTAAAAAAAAAAACTATCTAAACAACAAATATAAAATCGTGAGTACTTAAATTTTATTAACTGCTATATGAAGGGCAACCAAAAGAAAAAAATAACAAAATTGTATAAAGACAAAAAACCCAAATACAGGGTGGGGCAAAAACCATCATCTGATTGTATTTCGCTATAACTTTTGTTTAATATGAAAACTCATTTGGTTTTCAACTGATTATGTTCACGCAGAGAAAAAACATGGTTGCAATATGATCACTGCTACTATATTGTGTTTGCTGCAATGGGGTATGGTCGTCACAACCAAGTAATTGGTTTTCTAATCATCAACATGGTCGCTACCATCATTATTTAGTAAATATTTTACTATATTATGATTGGCACCTTCTATTTTATAACATGATTGGCTGTAACCATACTGTGGTTACAAAAATTCTGACTGTGAAAAAAATATGATAATTATGCAACGATAAAATGCTGCCATCAATCAATTAATAATTATACATCAAATAAAACTTGACTTTAATATTTAGTCATAATATTGTCTTGTTTTCATAAAAACAAAAATTTGATCAGTTCAATCATATATTGTTTACCAAATCTGGAAAATATCTTTCACATGTCATTAAAATATTTCATCAATTAATTTTTTTTTTTAGCTTTAGAAGATTTTTTTTAAAGAGGTTTTTCGAAAATTCCTTATACATATAATATTATTTACACTAATTAATTCATTGTCAAAAAGTTTCTATTCAAAGATTTTATATTTTTTAATTCTTTTCAATAAAAACAATTAGATTTTTTTGTAAAAAATATGTTTATTAATTCATTTCTTTCAGTTCCCAAAATATTAACAAAATATTTTTTATAAGAAAAAGTCCGTAGAACACATGATTTTTTTTGTATGAAAAGGTTTCTTACACAAAATAATTGATATTTATAAATTTATCTGATAAAAACATTTTAAGATTTTATGGACTTTTCCTTAAACTAAAATTCTCTGGTTCTCCAAACTGTTTTTTAGATAAAAGTTTATATATTCCAAATAAACTTAGATTCTAAGGCCTTTTCATAGATCCTGAAGAAAATACTTAGATTCTAATGACTTTTTCTAGTAGAAATATTCTAAGATTCTAAAGACTTTTTCTTAAAGACAAATTTCTTAAGATTTTTTATTTACAAAAAGTCATTAGAATTTAAAAAAAAAGTATTAAGTATTTTTTTTTTTTAAAGTTAGATAAGTTCTTAGAATCCATGATATTTTCCTTAACAATTTATCTTCAAAAAGTCCTTAATATCAATTTTTTTTAGAAAAAATATTTCTAAAGGAAATATTCTTAAATTTAAAGAGTTTTTTTTTATAGTTTTTAAGAACTTTTCTTTAACAAATTTTCTAAGATTATGAATCATATAATGATAATTCAGGAATCATAAGGGACAATAATATGATAACAATTTGAGCATACTATGATTACATGCAATCATATTATGATAAATTCAATATATCATGTTTATTCAGGACTATAATATGGTAATTTTTGAATCATAATATAACTCTAGGGACCATATCATGGTAAAAATATGGTTAGTTTATTATTATAATATGATAACCATATTATAGCACGACCATGGTTGGCACAACCATAAACCCAAAAATATATGATGCTCTTCGAATATGATTGCCCCAACCATGTTTTTTCTTTGCGTGTTTATTTAAACTTACGAGGGCGTATCAATAAGTTCGTGACTTTTCCAACCTCCCTCATTGTTATATGATATGCAACACTGCTCCCATCAAGTACCACCTGTTAATAGACTACTGTCAAATTTTGAGCAAGTTCCGTCGTTTACTTTGCGTTTAACAGCTGTTTAAAACATACAACCTCGTGGATTTTTTTTAAATGCAAGAAGTGAATTTCGAGTGCTCATTTTACATTATTTTTTGCGTCCATCAAACCAAGGAAAAGCTTGATGGCAAAAATCAATGAAGTAGACTACGAATTGCCCTCTCGTTCGCCTTATTCTCTGGACTAGCCCCCAGTGACTATTTCCTATTTCCAAACCTAAAGAAATGGCTCGGTGAAAAGAGATTTAGCTCCAACGATGAAATTATTTTATGGACCTCAAAAAATCCAATTTTTTGGAATGGATACAATAATTGGAGAAATGTTGGACTAAGTATATTGAGCTTAAAGGAGATTATGTTGAAAAATATATATATTTTTTTTTTGCAAAAAAAACTGTTTCAAAAAGTCACAGACTTATTGGCCCACCCTCGTATAAATTTTTTTTTTTTTTAAATTATTGTGGAAAATTATATCCGACAAGTGGCCGCCTTTGGCGCTGATGGAAATGTGGGCTCTTTGGATCACATTTTGCAGCAGCATTTATCGTGTCACATAGTTAATTTAAGCTCCTCCAACATGCAGGGCTTGTTCATGTTCACCAACAGTAAAATCGGAAAGCCGAGATTACGCCTGCTGAAAAGGTATCCTTTAAAATACACAGTATTACAAATGGCCCTCTCCTGTTTGAACCTTATATCCTCCAAATCCAGATAGTCAACTTCCGGTTGAAGAAATTTAGACAGCATGGTTCTATAGCGGTTGCTCATTCACTTACACAGGCGTTACCAAGAGGTCCAATTAGTATTTCCTACGGAACTGCACAACACGCGGTGACTTTGAGAGCCTGCAATGGTGCTTTATGAATTATGCAGGGATTTTCCGTACTTATTGACGAGGCCGCTGAGATAAAAATGAATTTCGTCGCTCATGATCAATTTTGATACTCTCACAAAATAAGTCTGTTATCGCAACGGAAAATTTTACTGTTATTAAGGGAAATTTTGCTAATTTGAGCCCAGCGGTATTTTTTGCTAATATTAGCAACACATGTCTGCTGACGTGTAGTACAATGAAATTAGTAGAAAAATTAGTAGCCGCTAAATAATTTTAGTAAACTTTTTGTAAAAAAAATTTAAAATCTGTTTGTTAAAATCAGCAAAAAATTTACTTAATATTATTAATATTAGTACAAAATTATAAAATTTTTTTTTTATCGAGCAACAAAATTTTATTAATTTTTTATTTTTTTTTTCAAAAAATATTTTTGACCAAATTTAAAAAAAAAAATAAAGGCTTAAAAATTTTAAAACCAGAAACGAATTTATCATTTTTTTTTTAATTTGGTAATTTCTGTTTTGAAAAATATTTTAGTCAATTTTTTAGGTTAAATCTTAATTGATTTTAGCGCTGATTTTTTAACTAAAAAAATTATATAGTGATATTTTAAGTGGATGTGCTATTTTTAGACATGAGTCGGTATATTCACTTCCGATCCCTTTTTTAATCTATGTAACATATTAAGGCAATTTAAGCTTGTAGGTGTAAGTTTTAATTAGAAATAATATTTCTTTCAATATTCACTTTTTTAAAATTAGTAAAAAATTTTGCTAACTTTAGCAAATCGGTTTTCAAAAATTTGTAAAATGATTTTTAAAATAAGTAACAAAAATTTGTAAATATTCTGTAATTTTTGCAAAAAGATTTGCTAAAATAATAATTTTTTTTACTAAAAATCAGTAAAAAAAAAATAGTAAAGTGGGATTGAAAACCGTTTACAAATATTTCTACTTACTTTTTTTTCAAAGTGTAGAAAATCATTTACTTCGTTGTTGAGTTCTACGCGCGTTCTTGAGCTGTATTGCGATTACTAAAAATTTCACATGTGTCTTCATCACGAATATCAAAACAATACTAACGTACGATGACATTTGCAAAAATGGCAGCACTTTTCAATGAGCTAGAACACACGAGAACAATTATGCTGGCATAACATGCCAGCTTGTAGGCAAGCGGGCTGAAGAGAATGGTTTTTTGGTGGCGCAAAGTTTTAACCAGCTTCTACCGCTCATTAGCAGCACAAAACCAATACATGCAAATTTTTAAAAAGCGCTAACTAACACACACAAAGCTATTGTATACGTATACATTTTATGCCAGATGAATCATTCTTGTGTGTTTTGAAAAGAACAAAAATTTTTAGTCTGGTGTGTTCTAGTTCAATAGGATGATACCTATTGCCCCACCTTGTGTAAAATAGCAGTTAAAAGTTGTACTAATATTACAACAAAAACAAAACATTAAACATCTGTTAAAAACAATAATCATTTAAATAATATGATGATGAAAATTGTTGTTTAACCAAACTACGAACTACACTTTAACAAGTGTTGTAGTTTTCCCAGTCAATCATACATTCAGAGAAATAACTACATAAAAAGCTAAACGATTCAACTTCATAGCAGTGTATGTAAAAAAAAAACTTAAATGTTATTGTAATAGTTATTGTTGTTGTTATTATTATTATTATTATTGTTGTTTCTATTAAATGTCCACATTGTTAAAACAAAAACAATAAAGAAAATACAGGAAAAAAAATTCACAATTTGTTGTGTTATTTAATGATAATGTTGTTGGTGATGATAATAATGATGATCATGTTTTTCTTTTTTTCAAATATTGTTTGTTAACAATATAATAATGATTATTTTTCATTTATGATAGTGATCAGATTGTCGCTAATGTCAGCGTCATTGAGATGAAATGATACACTGTTGTAGAGTTGTTGATGTCTAATGAGTTTGTAGTTTTTTTTTTTTTTATTTTCGTCAGTCAGTCAGTCAGTCTTCTTCATGATGCAATTATTGCTTTCATTTATTGTTTATTTGTTGGAATTTTTCTAAACTTTTCTTTTGCAAGACGACGTGTGCTATGCATACTTTTCCTAAGGATAAGTTGAAAAAGTTTTATTTTCAGAGCATTTCAGCTTAATTATATCCAATAATTTTTAAGCTTATCTAAATGTTATAATGATAATTAGGACCATTGAGCCTGAGTAAAACGGGCAAAAGCCCTGTCTGCCAATTAGAATTTATTACATATTGCGTTTTTAAAAGTCTCAGGCTTTAACTTTACATAGAATAAAACTAAAGACTTAAGAAATAAACTTAAATTGTGTGTGGAGTTTTTATTTTCAACACTAAATTGAATGAGTTACTATACTTCAAAGAAATTAAATTAATTTTAAAGTTTTATTATATTGAAAAGTTATGTTTTGTTTTTTTTTTAAAGCTCTTATGTTTTTTTGCAACCAAAAAAAAACAGCCTTTAAATTAATTACTTGTTAAGTATATAAATAAAAAAAAAATATATAAAAACTTTTAAACATCAGGTGTTTTTAAGTTTAATGGGATTTTAAACAGAAGCATTCAAGTAGATTGATATAAACATCATAAGTACGAGAGGTATTGTTGTTAATGTGATAAAAAAAAAAGTCGATAGGTTGTGTTTTTTTTTCTTTACTGCTCCAAGACAACTACATTGTAAACGTTAATGATACAACAAAGAAATTAAGAATGGAGAAAAAATATTTATAAAACTGACATAAAACAGCCTACCAACAGCGTTGTTGAATGTTTTTTCTTATGTTATATTTGTTACAAAAGAAGTTCAATACTTTTAATTGATTCATAAAAAAAAAAATGTAGTGAAAAAAAAACGTTAAAAAAAAATTAAAACATTTAACTCTTCTTTAACAGGTTGTTTGACGTAGTGAGTTTAACGCTTTAAGCGCGCGCAAAAAAAAGCCATTAATATATAAAAGATGGTTTAGAAAATTGTTTTTAATATTGCATGCAGAGAAAAAGACATGGTTGCAACATGATCACTGCTAATATATTGTGCTTGCTGCAATCGGGTATGGTTGTCACAACTATGTTATTGGTTTTCTAACCATCAACGTGGTCGCTGCCATCATTATTATAGTAAATATTTTACTAATTTATGATTGACACCTTCTATTTCATAACATGATTGGCTGTAACCATAATGTGGTAACAAAAACTCTGACTATGAAAAAAATATAATAGTTATGCAACCATAAAATGCTGGCAACAGCCAATAAAAATTTATACATCAAGTAAAACATAATTTTGACATTTACAGTCATAATATTTTCTTGTTTTCATAAAAATCAAAATTATATCAGTTCAGTCAGTTAGTTTTTTACTACAAAATGCCTTAAAAAACAACCTCATATGGTTTAATGCTGCGATTTTAGATTTATATATATGAGAATCATAATATGATATTATATAGTCATATTATGTATATAAATAATCATAATATAATAAGAGGGATCATATATGTATACATTATTGTAGGGATTATATAATGATAATCCAGGAATCATAATATAGTTATGGGGATAATAATATGATAAAATTTTGAGAATACTATGATTACATGCGATCATATTATGATAAATTCAAGATCATAATATGTTTATTTAGAATCATAACATGATAATTTTTGAATCATAATATAACTGAAGGGATAATATTATGGTAAAATTATGGTTATTTTATTATCAAAGTATGATAACCATATTATAGTACAACTATTGTTACCACAATCAAAAACCCAAAAATATATGATGCTCTTCGAATATGATTGCCCCAAGCATGTTTTTTCTCTGCGTGTGGGTATACAAGTTAATAATGTCGATTTTTTTTTTGCCTGAAAAATGCATTTATTATAATAACAAAATGAATTGAGACATTATTCAAAGTATTGTCCATCGCTAGCCACTACTTTTTCCCATCTTTCTAGTAGCATATGGATTCCGCGCCAAAAGAACTGTTGCGGTTTTGAGGTAAAGAATGAATCAAGCCAATTTCTGATAGCCTGTTCTGAAGTGAAGCGTATTTCAGTAAGGGCGTTCTGCATCGATCGAAAAAAACGGTAGTCTGAAGGGGCAATGTGTGGGCTTTAAGGCGGGTGAGCCAAAATTTCCCAAAACCCGTCTTGCAACATTTGGCCGAGCGTTGTGATGATGGAAGATTATGGCCTCGTGTCTGGTCCAACATTCTGGTCGTTTTTCGTTGATTGCTCTTTTCAAACGAATCAATTGTGTTCGGTACAGGTTCCTGTGATCCTCTGACCCGATTTCAACAGCTCATAATACAAAATGCCCTTCTGATTCTACCAAATACAGAGCATTACCTTGGCGTTATGGATATTCGGCTTCGGCGTTGATTTGGCTGGTTGGCCGGGCTTAACATATAACTTTTTGCGCTTGGAGTTGTCGCAATGTATCCATTTTTCATTACCAGTAAGAAGACGATGCAAAAATTACTTCTTTCTGTAGCGTTCAAGCAGCATTTCCGACATGCAAAATCGCCTTTCAACGTCTCTCGGCTCCAATTCATATGGGACCCAATTTCCTTGCTTTTGAATGAATCCCAATGCTTTTAAACGTAGGGAAATGGCTTGTTGTGTAACTCCCAACTTCTTCTTGCGTTTGACAACAATCTTCGTCGAGTAATGCTTCCAATTGCACATCTTCAAACTTTTTTGGCTGACCAGGCCTCTCCTTGTCTTCTGTGTTGAAATCACCACTTTTGAATTGCGCAATCCATCGTTCACAAGTTTTTTTAGTTGGTGTTTCTACCAACAATCGATAACTTTCAGCAGCCGTTTTCTTCAAATGAAAGAAAGTTATCAGACTTCCCCGCAAAACATCTTTTTCAGGCACAAAATTCGACATTATTATAGCGATTGAAAAAATGTGTGTTTACACTTTGGCGTCTATCGAATACTGAATTATAATGACAGCTGTTTATCCTCCAAAATACCATATTTGAAAGCAATTAAAATTTGACCTTAAAAGTAAAAAAATTGACTAAAATATTTAAAAAAAAAAATTATAAATTCGTTTAGGTTTTAACAATTTTTAAGATTTTTAGACTTTAATTTTTTTTATTTTGTCAAAAATATTTTTTGAAAAAATAAATAAAATATAAAAATTTGATGCTCGATAAAAAAAATAAATTTAAAATTTTGTACTAATAAAGGGTGGTTAAATTTATAAAATTATTGTCATTTCTTTTTCTTATGATAAAAAGGTATGGTTCAATTATGTATGGAACAAAATATCGGCCAAATGGCCGCCGCGACCTCGTCGGCACACTTTCATCCGATGGTCCAAATTTTCGGTGACGCTTAGGCATAATTGAGGTTCTATGCCGTTAATGTGCCGAATTACCTCATCCTTTAGCTCTTGAATTGTTGCTGGCTTATCGACGTTCTTTCAAATAACCCCAAAGAAAGAAGTTCAACTGTCTCAAATCATATGATCTTGGCGGCCAATTGACGTCGCCACCACATGAGATAACACGGCCATTGAATTTGTCGCGCAAAAGAGCCATTGTTTCGTTAGCTGTGTGGCAAGTGACACCGTCGTGTTGAAACCACATATCGTGCACATCGATATCTTCCAATTCGGGCCATAAAAAGTTCGTTATCATCTCGCGATAGCGAACACCATTCACGGTAAATGCTTGGCCGACCTCATGACACACTATCGCGAACAAAAGCAACGTTTTCCGCAGAACGAACTGGACGAGCATGCACAGGTGTTTTAACAGACCTGGTTTGCTGAAATTTGCCCACAATTCTCCCGTTTGTGGACACATATGGTCAATTATGCTGACCAAAAAAAATCACGAAATGAATTTTGATTTGAACGCCCATTTTCATAATAAGCCTGAATAACTTTAACGCGTTGCTCGATTGTGTATCTTTCCATGGTTCAAATTAAGTTAGTCTGAAATGGAGAAAGTTTAGGTTTGGTTCAAATTCAACATCGACGCTTAAAATTAAACCACCCTTTATTAAAAATATTTAGTATTTTTTTTTTTTGCTGATTTTAGCAAATAGCGGTTACTAATTTTTCTACTAATTTGATTGTACTACACGTCAGCAGACATGTGTTGCCAAGATTAGCAAAAAATACCGCTCGGCTCAAATTAGCCATTACAGACTTTTTTTGGTGAGTGCAGTTATGCAAAATGTGATCCAAACAGTCCAAATTTGCATTAACGCTGACGGCAGCCATTTGTTGGAAAAACTTTTCTACAATTAATTGAAACAAAATCTATAAGAACAAATAAACATAATTGGTTAAAAATTAAATGAGTTTTCACTTTTAACAAAAGTTATAGCGAAAAAAAAAATCATGATGGTTTTTGCTCCTCCCTGAATATCAAATTAAAATTGTAAACATTTTTTTCTGATCAGCCTTTATACATTTATAAAAGAATATATCATAAAAACTTGAAGAAGAATGTCTTCGTGTAACTAGGCAGGCGCCTATGATTTTTCATAACATTGTTTTTTTTTTGCTGCCGATACCACAGATTTTTCCACAAAAATTATGTTGCTTCTACAAACTAGGTACTTTGCTATTTTTATTCACTTTTCTATATTGTTCCCATTGGTACGGCTCAACCTGGCCTCCTTATGTCTTTAGAAAAGAAGAGTACTAAATACACGTATCATTAAATGTTCTTAAACACCAAAACATTAATGAAACACACACACACACACTCACACACACCTCATTTAAAGCGCCACCTAGTCAGTGAATTGAAGACGTTTTTTCTATTTGTATAGGATTATAAAATGTGTCGATAAATGTTCTTGGTATGTACCAGTGCATACATCACTTTTATAAAACATACAAATTTACTTTTATATAATTTTTATGTTTAAAAATTCTAGCCAATACATCAAAGTAGCGACTTTAACAATTTTATCATAAATTTTGTGTTGTTTTTATAAATATGTACTTAAAAATGTAATAAAAAAAAATTGCAAAAATGTACGGGGAAAACTTTTAAATTGTTGTTAAAAAAATTTGTTTAAGAAAATTAATTAAGCTGGTAAAGAAAAACAAAAGACTTTAGCAACAAACTTGATATTAATAATTTTTCATTGTAAACATTTTCTTTAATTTTCTAATGTTTTATTTTTTAAATCCTTTATGTTTTGCCATATTTTTCCATACTTTCTTTTTCGTTTGAAGTGTGAAAGTTTTTTTTTTTTTGCAATATTTTACTTTGATGTTACCGCAATAATTTTTTCATGTTCTCTTTTTAATATCTGAAAATTATGTGCAATCAATTGACACTTTAATATGTGGATAATTGCTACATTATCATGTAATAGCTTGAAAATGTTTTGCCATCACCTTAAAACTGCATATGTATGTTGTAAGAATTTCTGTAGTCAACAACATAAAGCCCACAATACATATTTTGTGGTTTAAATTGAATATATTTTATAACACACTTTAAATCATTTATGCAACAGCTTTCTTGGGCAATCAAATTTATTTAATATGTTTAATCATACATTTTGTTAAATTTTTCGAGTTAAGACATAAGCGTATCCTGCCAATATTATAAGATCTCTTTAATCAAAATTGTATTTTATTGCCAGGGAAGAGACCTCAATCTTATTTCAAATTTATTATTAACTCCTTTTAGTTATGTTAAATATCGAGATTTTATATGCAATACCCTGTATGAACCAAAAGACTTTTTTCAGGACTGATAGCCAAATTCTTAAATTAAAATTGTAATTTATTGCCAAGGAAGAGACCTTAATCTTATATTATATTAAGTATTAACACCTTCCAGTTATGTAAAATATCGAAATCTTATATGTAATACCCCCTATGAACCAAAATGTTTTTTTTTCAGGACTGATTTATACTCAAATTCTTAAAGTATGAATCAATCTATCTTTGACAATATTTGTTAAATATTACTACTGAATACTACTAAAATCAGCGCTTTTCTTAGTTATTTCAAATCCACGTAAAATATATTAAAGTTAAACATTCCGATTTTTTTTTTGCTGTTTGGTGATCCCCATTCACAAAAAATTTTGTGGAATATTTCGTGTAGAAAAAGCTTGGTAAAAGTAAAACGAATTCCCTTTTTTTTTGCTAAAAAATATTTATTAATCTCTAAAAAACACATTTATAAATTAAAATTTAAAATATGTTCTTTTCATTAAATTTTTAAGTTTGTAAAATATTTAAAAAAAAAGTTTACAATTTTTAAAATTTCGTTTTGGAACCTAAAAGACAAACACAAATTACTTATTATTAGCTCAATAAGGAATAATTTAACTTATGCAGATACGACATCGACATCGCTTAGACATCATTTCCTAATATTTTCTTGATGAACTTTTTGACGCTGAAGTTTAAGGTAACCCGAAACGAATGCTTTAGGCATTTTTTTAATTAAATATATTTTTCAAAATTTATTATGTTTAGCAACTTAAATTACAACTCAAATTATTTCTGTGGGCATGTGACATTTTATTTGGCATTTTGAATACAAAAAAATATGTGAATCCCAAAACATATATTAATTCAGTTTTTTTTTTTTAAATCCCTTCTAAGTTAAAATCCTCTAAACATAGAACAGCGTTGAATATTTTATGTTATTCGCGGCGCTATGGTTGATAGAGGGTATTGCAGTTAAAAATTTCAAATATATACCACGTTAAGAAATCTTTTGATCTACATATCGCTCATTTACTTCAAGACTGTCATAACTCAAAAAATGGATTTTGAAGGAAACGCGTTTAAAATTTTCATATTAGCCAAATTACTGAGAAAAATAGAAAACACTTTTGGTAGCCATTTAATTAGAGAAAGAGATATCAATACCATTTTTTGATTTGTTTTAGATTATGGTGTGACCCATATTTCTGCATTATTATTTAAAAAATCACGTTTTTTGACTTACGACAGTCTTTAAGTAAATGAGATATAGAGAAAGTACATATGCTAGAGCATAGGTTGTATGGGCGGAGGGACCACAAAGGTTGGCATTCTTTCACCACTCCTATGAGTGACCGTCTCCTAAGGAGTCTGACAATGAGGATATCCAACCTGTTTGCCGACGATATGACGATACTTTTAAGGAGACAAATCCTTAACGTCTTTGTAGGAGGAATTTAGAAGCACTTGCAACATTGCAGGGAATAAGATGGTTGTGGAACTAGACTCCATCTATACTTCTCATAAGTACTCAACCCGTACTATTTATTTTTGGTCCCGTTTTTTTAAAAATATGTTCGAAAATATATCGAGAATCGTGAGAAGCAAAGTACATACTCTTTGAACGGAGTGGCCAGAGAAGGTTCTTCTCTGAGCGCAGTCAACTTGCAGAATGTGAAACCTTTTCATGCTTTTAGGACTGAACTACGTGAATGTTCTATTATTGCGGGAAAAATGAGTCCGCTAGAATTCTATGGTGCGGTACGGATAGAGGAATAACTAAGGGACTTTTTTCAGGCTTTTAGGACTAAACTACATGAATGTACTGTTATTGCGGGAAAAGTAAGACCGCTGGTATTCTATGGGGCGGTCCGGATAGAGGAATAACTAAGGGACTTTAAGTCTCGGTAAAAGAAAACTTGTTAAGATAATACAATAATTATTCTCACCGAGCATTCAATACTGAGAATACAATTATTTCCAAAGGGCCAAGTGGACTCGGTGACTTGGTAGGGCCTATGGGGGAAGATTTCAAGGTCTTAGAACACTTTTCGACCTATGGTAAAATGAGGGTTAAACATTTATCTGGCGTCAATATTCCAACTTTGGGTGACTTTAGTGGAATAAAAGACACACAGGATTTTCGTCAGCTGGACAGAGTTTCTTAAAGAGGCCAACAAGCGGACTTTCGGGCTTAAGTGTATATTCCAGCCTGGGATGAAACTTGCTGAAAAATTAAGTAAAATTAAGTTTCTTAAGAAATTTCGTCTTGAATGAAGTCAGCCAGTGGCAGGAAAAAATGGCGATTTTTTGAGGTAAAGCAGTGGTCCCATGCTCAGTAAAACTCGAACCTACTTGAAGGAGCAAAACAAGCAACAAGCAACAAGTTACTTCTCTTCTGATTCCCCGTTTTTCAATATAAACTAACCTACATTTTTTCACTTGATATTAATTGCAACTAATGATTATTAAATTTCAAGGGCAATGAAAAATTTCCAAGTCTGCATTAAATTATGTTTTAAGCACAGTAAGTTGTTCGGGTTTCACGTGAAACAACTAATAAAAAAAGATTTGTTCTTGATTATCAGTTTCACGTGAAATTTAAGTACAAAATAAGACTACACTCACCAAAAAAAGTCTGTAATGGCAACTGAAGATTTTGCTTATTTGAGCCCAGCGGTATTTTTTGCTAAGCTTAGCAACACATGTCTGCTGACGTGTAGTACAATAAAATTAGTAGACAAATTAGTAACCGCTACTAAATTTTAGTAAACTTTTTGTAAAGTGGAATTTAAAATCTGTTTGCAAAAAAAAAATACTAAATATTTTTAAAATTAGTACAAAATTTTAAATTTATTTTTTTTTGTCGAGCATCAAAATTTTTTTTTTATAAAATTATTTTACACAAAACAAAAAAAAATTAGTGGCTTAAAAATCTTAAAAATTTTTAAAACATAAACGAATTTATCATTTTGTTTTAATTTGCTAATTTCTGTTTTGAAAAATATTTTACTCAAATTTTTTTACTTTTAAAGTAAAATTTTAATTGTTTTTAGGGCTGATTTTTAGAACTAAAAAAACTTTTTATTGCATAACATTTCCTTTAATATCCATTTTTTTAAAATTAGTAAATTTTTCTGCTAATTTTAGCAAATCGGTTTTCGAAAATTTGTAAAATGATTTCTGAAATTAGCAACAAAAATTTGTAAATATTCTGTAAAAATTCTGTAATTTGTAAAATGTAGGTAGCAAAAAGATTTGCTAAGTTATAATTTTTTTACTAAAAATCAGTACAAAAATAGTAAAGTGGGATTGAAAACCGTTTACACATTTTTCTACTAACTTTTTTTGCTGAGTGTATTATTTTTGTAGTGACAAAGAAATATATTGGGTTTATTGTGGTTGTGTCTTTCTTATAAAACAAAAAAAATTATTTACTAACTTAAATTACAATTTAAATTTAATTATAATTTAAATTTTGAAATGAAATGTTGCGACGGTGAAAATAATTTATATCAAAATAAATTTACTTTTATAATAAAAAAAAATTGTAAACTTTAAAAACATAGCCTAAAATGTTAACATTTTCAAAGGCCAACTCGTACATTTGAGGGTTAATTTTTTTGTATATTTTCTTAAATATATTATGTTATTCCTGGCACTGTGGTTGATAGAGGGTATTGCAGTTAAAAAATTAAAATTTTTTTTGTCAACGTTTTCTCTAAAGATTTTTTTTTTTCAAAAAATAACGGATAATTAATTGCTATACATTGTAATGAATTTCAAATTCAGTTCTAAGAGTACTTTTATATCAATAGATTTATCACTTTTTTTTGATCATTTATATAAAACTTCAAATTTGTTGTTATGTGTTTCAAAAAAAAAAAAAAGTTTGTTCTTCCCTGTTGTAGAAAAATTGCCAATTTTTTATACGCATATGAACTCTACAGAGACAATGTCTAAAAGGTGTTGATGGTTTTAAAAAGAAAGTGTCATGATATTGTTGTTGCTGGCCATTGATGATGATTTTTAAAGACTATAATTGTATGTCACTAATAAACTAAAAACTCTCAAGAGGTACACGAATTAAAGTGAACACATTATAAATAAGACCATTTGCTGAATTCTTCTGCTTCTTTTTTTTTTTTGTTTTTTTGATACAAGCAGCTGTAGCACGCAGTAAATAAATGATGATGATGATGATTTGTTATTAAAAGAAATTTTTGAAATGCTACTGTTACGCTGGCTATGATGTATAAGGCCAGGCACAAGAATATAGTACTATATGTATCACAGTGAGTGTTTAAAGTGAGTGACTGCTTATGAATTAAATGGCTAAAGGGGGCAATGTTTACGCAACATGCGGCCAAAAAACAAAAATATATACAACACGCACACTTACTTTACCTTAGAGCAGACATTTCAAGTAAAACCCCTCCTAGGCTTTTATAGTTCGTTATGTTTTGGCATACAATTGTTTTACTTTCTTTTGTTAAGCATTTAAATGAAACACACGGTAGTTGGTATTTCATATTTATGCTTATAGTTATGCTTACTCACGTGGAGTTTCAACAAGGAATTTAGTTATGGTTATTTTTTTGAAGAATTTTAATAGTATACTTGAAATTGACCATTGCAAAACAAGCCATGGTGGTTTTCACACACAGACACACACACACACTTACATAAATGGTTTTATGCCAAATATTTTATACCAAATATTGCAAATTATATTTTGAATTGTTTTTTTTTTTTTTTTTTTTGTTATATTTAGAATTTTCTATGGTTGCCAAATTAATTAATAATGCTTTAAATTTATTGTTATATTTAAAAAAAATTTCATTAAAATTAGAATTTTTGTTTGTTTTTCTTTTACAGAACTGTTTAAATTCATGCAAAAATAGCTGAAATACTTGAAGTTAATCAAAAGACATCAGACACAAACATGAGTAAGTAGGGTAAACACATTTTATCATATAGTAAATAAGATCTTTTTAAAATACTTGAGTACTCTTCACTACAAATTGGATTTAAGAAAGAAAAAAAAATGGATAGAATGTTATCAAAGGAGAAAGGAACAAAATTCAGTATGTAGCCCAGAGTAGGTACTGCATTATTGTAAATAGACTTTTCTGAGGACCTAACGTTTGGCTGAAAAGTTCGTGACAAACAAATTTTTTTGATAAAATTTGATTTTAAAGGGTAGTTAAATTTAAAAGGCCGATGTTGCTTTTGAACAAAACACAAATTATTTAGGAAATTATTGTCATTTCTTTTTATTATGACAATAATTTTACTATTTTTGTACTGTATGGAACAAAATATCGGCCAAATGGCCGCCGCGATCTCGGCGGCACACCTCCATTCGATGGTCCAAATTTTCAATGACGCTGAGGCATAATTGAGGTTGTATCATCCTTTAGCTCTTGAATTGTTGCTGGCTTATCGACGTACACCTTTTCTTTCAAATAATCCCAAAGAAAGAAGTCCAACGGTGTCAAATCACATGATCCTGGCGGTCAATTGACATCGCCACCACGTGAGATAACACGGCCATTGAATTTGTCGCGCAAAAGAGCCATTGTTGCGTTAGCTGTGTGGCAAGTGGCACCGTCCACAATAAGTTCGTTATCATCCCGCGATAGCGAACACCATTCACGGTAAATGCTTGCCTGACCTCATGACACACTATCGCAAACAACAGCAATTTTTTCCGCAGAACGAACTGGGCGAGCATGCAAAGGTGTTTTTTCCGCAGAACGAACTGAGCGAGCATGCACAGGTGTTTTCACAGTCCCGGTTGCTAAAATTTGCCCACAATTCTCCCGATTTTGGACACATTTGGTCGATTATGCTGACCAAAAAAATCACGAAGTGCACGAAATGCATTTTAATTTCAACGGCCATTTTCATAATAAGCCTGAATAACTTTAACGCGTTGCTCGATTGTGTATCTTTCCATGGTTCAAATTGAGTTAGTCTGAAATTGAGAAATGTCAAATGAAATGCAGAAAAAAACTTGACGTTTAGGTGTGGTTCATATTCAACATCGACCCTTAAAATTTAACCACCCTTTATTATTTAATATAGTTGCCTTCAAGGGCGCTACAATAATTATATAGGTCATACACTCAGAAAAAAAAGTTGGTAGAAAAATTTTTAAACTGTTTTCAATCCCACTTTACTATTTTTGTACTGATTTTTTGTAAAAAAATTATTATTTAGCAAATCTTTTTGCTATTTACATTTTACAAATTACAGAATATTTACAAATTTTTGTTGCTAATTTCCGAAATCATTTTACAAAATTTTTGAAAACCGATTGGCTAAAATTAGCAAAAAAAAATTACTAATTTTAAAAATAGAAGATATTGAAGGAAATGTTATTTCAAATTAAAATTTACACCTACAAACTTAAATTGCCTTAAAACGTTACAAATACGAAAAAAAGGGATCGGAAGTGAATATACCGACTCATGTCTAAAAATAGGACATCCACTTAAAATAGTACTAAAAAATTTTTGTAGTTCTAAACATCAGCCCTAAAAACAATTAAAATTTGACCTAAAAAGAAAAAAAAATATACTTAAATATTTTTTAAAACAGAAACTACCAAATTAAAACAAAATGGTAAATTCGTTTATGTTTTAACAATAAGATTTTTTTTTTTTTAATTTTGTCTAAAATATTTTTCGAAAAAAAAAAATAAAATAAAAAAATTTGATGCTCGATAAAAAAATAGATTTAAAATATTTTTTGCTGATTTTTATACCCTCCACCATATATGGTGAGGGTATATATCAGTTTGTCATTCCGTTTGTAATATGTCGAAATATAGGTCTAAGACCCCATAAAGTATATATATTCGTGATCCTTATGCAATTTTAAGTCGATTTAGCGATGTCCGTCTGTCTGTCTGTTGAAATTGCGATCACGACGCGAAGACGCCAGCGGGGATGCCTATTTTTACTCAGATTATTGTACATCCTCCCGAGCAGCTTGGTATTGAAAATGAGCAAAATTGGTCCAGCGGTTAAAAAGTTATGGGTGAAAATGTGAAGATACCTCTAAATTTTCCATACAAATTGGTGTATTTTAGTACAATTTTATAGTAGCGACTGGTATATAAAATATTTTGTCATATTTAATTCACCAATCGCTTAGCAATTAATAATATTTTGTACACCTCAAATATTTTTCACCTCGAAAAATTTTTTTCCCCACTAAAATTTTTTTTCACCACAAAAAATTTTTTTCACCTAAAAAAATTTTTCACCTCAAAATTTTTTTCCCGTAAAAAAATTTGTTTCTGCATCCAAAAAAGTTTTTCACCTCAAAAAATTTTTTCACCTCCATAAGTTTACTTCAAAAGTTTTTTACATTGTTTGCATCAAAAACAAAAGAGAACATTGGTGGAGGGTATTCAAGATTCGGCATAGCCGAATTTAAGCCTTTTTTACTTGTTTTTTGCTGATTTTAGCAAACAGATGTTGAATTCCACTTTACAAAAAGTTTACTAAAATTTAGTAGTGGCTACTAATTTTTCTACTAATTTTATTGTACTACACGTCAGCAGAATTGTGTTGCTAAGATTAGCAAAAAATACCGCTGGGCTCAAATTAGCAAAATTTCCGCAATAACAGCAAAATTTTCAATTGCCATTACAGACTTTTTTTGGTGAGTGTACATTTTTAAAAGTATGATTTGTCTTTAGTCTCAAAAAAGGCCTCAGTTTCGGCGTTTACTTCTTCAAGTCGCTGGTGGCCATACCTGGAGAATACGTTGGATGCGGAAGCAATTCAAAGTTCAATTCATATAATTTTGCCATCGTTTTCATTGACTTGTGAAACAGTGCATTGGCTTAATGAAACAGCAGTTTCTTCTTCTTCTTCAAATGGGGCCGTTTTTTTCGCAATTTCATCCTTCAAATGCTCCAATAACGCTATGTAATAGTCGCTGTTGATGGGTTTTCCCTTTTTATGACAGTCGATGAATATTATACCCTGCACATCCTAAAATTCGGATGTTATAACCTTGCTAGCCGACGTCTTTCCACGCTCTGCAGTTGGTTTATCACGTGCAGTCCTCTCGGCTGACTGTCGATTAAACATCGACGCATAAGTTTGGGTTTATTACGATTAAACAGGTTCAAACACAGCTCAGAATTATCAAGTCGTTATTGTTTTTGGTTGATTGTGAGCTCGCGCGGCACCTGCTTTGCACAGAGCTTTCGCATAGCTAAATATTTACGTTATGTCCAACACGTTACTTTGATATCTCTAGAGTCTTAGATATCTCGATCAACTTTTTTGATGTTTTCGTCTGTAACAGCCTCTTTAGGGCGTCTACTACGTGCATCGTCCACTGTGCTCATTTCGCCTCGTTTAAACTTCCACTTCATAACGGTTGATTTTCCTGGTGCAGAGTCCGAGTAATGTTTATCAAGCCAAACCTTGGTTTCAACAGTGTTTTTTTTTCGCTAAAAAGCAATGCTTTATTAACAGACGAAATTCCTTTTTATCCATTGTTTTCAAACAAATAAAAGTTGCTTCACCCAAAATACTACACTCACAAAAAAAAAGTCTGTAATGGCAACTGAAAATTTTGCTGTTATTACGGAAAATGTTGCTAATTTGAGCCCAGCGGTATTTTTTACTAATCTTAGCAACACATGTCTGCTGACGTGTAGTACAATGAAATTAGTAGAAAAATTAGTAGGCGCTACTAAACTATAGTAAACTTTTTGAAAAGCTGAATTTGCTAAAATCAGCAAAAAAAAATTATTAAATATTGTGAATATTAGTACAAAATTTTAAATTTATTTTTTTTTTATTTTTACTTATTTTTATCAAAAAATATTTTATACAAAATTAAAAACAAAATCAAAGGCTTAAAAATATTAAAAATTGTTAAAACATAAACAAATTACTCATTTTGTTTTTATTTGGTAATTTCTGTTTTGAAAAATATTTTAGTCAATATTTTTTTACTTTTAAGGTAAAATTTTAATTGTTTTTAGGGCTGATTTTTTAAACTAAAAAAACATTTTAGTGCTATTTTAAGTGGATGTGCTATTTTGAGACATGAGTCGGTATATTCACTTCCGATCCCTGTTTTAATCTATGTAACATTTAAATGCAATTTAAGTTTGTAGGTGTAAGTTATAATTTGAAATAACATTTCCTTCAATATCCACTATTTTTAAATTAGTATTTTTTTTTTGCTAATTTTAGCAAATCGGTTTTAAAAAATTTGTAGAATGATTTCTGAAATTAGCAACAAAAATTTGTAAATATTCTGTAAAAACTCTGTAATTTGTAAAATGTAAATAGCATAAAGATTTGCTAAATAATAATTTTTTTTACTAAAAATCAGTACAAAAATAGTAAAATGGGATTGAAAATCGTTTAGAAATTTTTCTACTAAATTTTTTTTCTGAGTGTATATTTCGCAAACCAATAGTCCAACAGCTGTCAAATTTATACGCGTGTCTTTCGAAGGTTAGGTTTAACTAAAAATCATATAGATTTCATACTAGCAGCTCCATCTATGTGTCACCCTACGAACTTTTCAGCTAAACTTTTATTATGAAAGCTTAGCTTACCAGAATTTTTCCTGGTAAATCGAGAAATAACTTAAATGTTTAAATTATTTTTTTTTTATATAAAAAAACGTTTATAGGAATATTTTTAAATTATTTTTTTATATAAAAAATTGTTTATAGAAAAATTTTTTTATTTTCCTAGACAACATTTTTTATCCTATAAAATTTTATAAGTTACCTTCGAAGTCTTTTACTAAAACCGATAAAATCTAACTATTACAATATTGTATTGTCCACCATTACTACTGCTAGATAATAGTGTCAAGAAAAACATAACGCATTCGTTATGGTTAGTGTTGACAGTTATAACTTATAATGGCAAAATGAAACAAAAAAAAAAAAAAGACAAAAGTAGCCAAAGGCTATTTTGAAACTCTGACACATTGTCAAAATAAACTCCTTAAAGAAAAGAGAAGAAAAAAAAAAAGAAACAAAAACAAAAATAACTCTTAACAAATCATATAAAACAATAAATATAATTTTAACAAAAACGCCATATAAAATATTTTTGATAATAAATATAAATTTTTCCAAATAAGATTTGTTAAGCGTGTAACAAACACTTAACGAACATTTTGTTTTTTTTTTGGCAACTCCTCCTCTGGTATAATATCTCATGGCGGTTATTATTTCGTTTTCTTCACTTTGATCATAATTTTTTTTTACGCAAGGCGTTGTTTTTGATGACAACTTTTACTTTTTTTTTTGCTTCTCCTCTTCATCGACTCTATATTGTTTTTCCTTGATCCTACTGATATTAAGTAGCAGTCACACACGTACATTGTTGTTGATAGGTGATAAAACTGAAAAAAAAAACTCAAAAAAAAAAAAAAATTAAATTAATATTGATTGCCATTGTTTTTGTAAGGCATAATGCTGACATACAGCGTTACGACCCGCTGTTTGATATCATGTCCCAAAAGCTTGTTAACAATGAAAGTGTTAAAAATAGGCAGTGGCAGGAGTAGTTTTTAAAAAATAACACTAATGATTTATTTATAAATTTAATATATGACAACAATTGTTAAACATTGCTAAAGTCAAAATTTTTTTCAAAAATTTGTAATCATATTTTGGAGTTTTTTACTGTTAAGATGTTTTTTTTTTTTTGAGATCTTCTTAATTCTCTAATACTCTTGATTTACATTGCAATGAAATTAAATCATTTGTTTGCCACAAAAAATAAGCTGCGATGGTGTTTTTTTGAAATTGCATGTCATCTCTAATTGAAGATTGGCCGAAAAGTTAAAGAGTTAAATCTAGAAAATCTATTTTCCACGAAAATCGGATTTAAGTTCAAGTTATACCTTTCAATAATACCCTAAAAAAAATAGACATGATTTTAGAAGTAATACAGCAATAGAAGGGCATCTTTAAGCTCTACTCTCTTCTATTCCTTCCAAAAATGCTTTTGACATGATTTTTCTTAGCTATGTCCCATTTAGAAGCAATTAAAATACAACAAACTTAGAAACTCTGGAAAGGAAATGCATTTTTAGAAGAAAAAGAAAAATAAATAAATTGAAATAAGCTTTTATTTTTGCAGTGCTTCTAAAATCATTTTTTGCTGAGTATAAAACACTGTGCGACACTATTTTTTGGGTCTGAATAGTTCTTATGCTAAATTATTGTAGTACATTGGGTTAGTATTCAAGTATTAAACCCCTTGAAAGAGTTTGGCGCTGCATTGGGGCAGTCAATTTTTAAGGCCGTTTTAAGTTTTATTTTTATTTTTTTTTTTTTTTTGCAAAACTACATAAAATATGACATAAAATTTATTTTGAAAAATAAATTTTATGAGGAATTAATGTGTAGAATATTTTAACCCTTTGTTTGTTATTTTCATATGTCATTTTAGTCCTTTTTCTAAATTTATGATTTTGTTTATTAACACAAAACCGTTAAAAATGAGTCTTGTTGCTTAACTCACAATTCTTCGCGAATTAATGACTGTTTTTTAAAGCAAATCTGAAAAACTTGGTAGCATTGTTTAAGCGTCAATTTATTCATGATGATTTGCCAGAGTATACTGATCATAAATGTCAAAAAGTGAGCACAGTACGACAGTTCGTTTGACAGTAAACCCTTTCGTAAGTTCTATCGGGTTTAAAAAACACCCTTTATAAAGGAATAAAGCTATGGACTGACCAACTCACACACTCGCTCACTCACTAACTTACTCACTCACTCACTCACTCACTCACTCACTCACTCACTCACTCACTAACTCACTCACTCACTCACTCACTCACTCACTCACTAATTAACTCACTCACTCACTCACTCACTCACTCACTCACTCACTCATTTACTCACTTACTAACTCCCTCAAAATCCCCCATCTTAAACCGCTGGATCTAGGAAGCTTAAATTTGTATTTAGTCTCTCCCTCCGACGTAGATATCCGCTAAGACGGGTTTTTGGAAATTCCTTCGGGGTGGCGCAAAAAGGGTGGCGCAAAAAGGGTGGCGCAAAAAGGCCTGCCCCAACCCCTTCGGCTATTTGGCTAGATACTTGAAATTTTAAATACGCGTTCCCTAGAGTATGTGCTAAATGACTGATAAGGTACATTTCGGAATTTTTCTTAGGGACGTGTAAAAAAATATAAGTTTAAAGGGTGAAACGTCTTCCCCCTAACAGCCTGCTTCAGCCACTAGAGCTAGGAATGTTCCTTTTTTGGTATAAACCTCAGAAAAGACGGGATTTTTGAAAATCCTATGGGTAGTAACCAAAAAGTGGAAAACTCTCCCCCTTGAAGGCCTAGCAAAACCGCTGGAGCAAGGAAATTAAAATTTGGTGCAGTTACTTCTAAACCGGAGTAGATAGTTATTCAGGCGGGAATTTCGGAAGTTCCTGTGGAGAGGGGCAAAAAGGGGGGAAACTCCCTCTTGGCGGCCTGCCAAAACCGCTGCAGTTAGGAAGTTGAAATTTAGTATATAGGTTCCCCCTCAGACGTAGACATCCTCTCAGATGAGATTTTTGGAAATTCCTATGGGAAGGAACAAAAAGGGAAAAGCCTCCCCCGTCACGCCCTGCCAAAACCACTGGAGTTAAGAAGTTGAAATTTGGTTTCAAGGTCCTTCCTCCGACGTGTACATTATCCAAGACGGGATTTTTGGTAAATCTCACGGGGAGTGGCACAAAGGGGGAAAGTCTCCCTCTTCACGGCCAGCCAAAGCCATTGGAGCTAGGAAGTTGAAATTTGCTTGATGGGTTCCCCCTCCACCTTCTCAGGCGGAATTTTAGGAAATTCCTACGGGAAGGAGCAAAAAGGGGAAACCCTTCCCTATGGCGGCCTGCACAAAAATCATTGGCTAAAAGCCTAAAATTTAATATATCTATTACTTGAAGTATGAGCTAACTACTGATTTTTGGAAATTTCTAAGAGGAAGGAAAAAGTCTCCTCCTTGACGTCCTACCCAAACCCCTTTTGCTTTGAAATCAAATATTTTATGTGTGCTCTAAAATATAAAATATGGTTCCCTTAGATGTGTGTTATTTCTCTAATAAAGTTCTTTTTGTACCATTTTTATCTAAGGAATCCGGCAAGCCCAGGCTTTGCTATAATGTTGTTTAAATACAAAAAAAAAAACTTAAATCTTCAGTAAAACCTAAAGAGTGTACCATAAAGATAGTCTGATTTTGGCCATTGGTGGGATGGTGTTTTTCAAAGCTTTTAACTGTCTGTTGTAAACAAATTAATTGTAGATCTTATTTTCAATTTGTGGTAATATGACCTTGTACCGAACAAAAATTACACTCATTATAACAATCTTTAAATCAACTAAAAATCTGCAAATCTAATATTTGTGGATTATTGTAAATCGTATGACAAAAATCTTTTTTTTTTATCAAATATTTTATATATGTTATCAATAGTTTTGTATGTTTGCATCATCTTAAGACAATATCTAAACTGAAAGCTTTAATAGGACAGCGAAAAAAAACATCCCTAAATAGGTTAAATCATTTACAATAGAGGTGTTTTTTTGCAGTTTTCCCTGTCGTGGAAATGTCTGTTGATGGATAATGACTTATATTCAACTATTGCTGCCACTGTAGATAATTAAGAATTAACAGCAAAAAAAAAAAAAAGAAAATCTGTAACTCTTTGACCTGAATACACTATAAACAAAAACTATTCGGAATTATTTGTATATATTATACAATTTTTGTTGTTCAAAATAATGAAAATTTTTTTATTCAAATCTTAAACAATTCTTTATATTTTTTTGATCATGTGCTACCTGGTAGCTTGTACGTATGTTTTAAAACAGTCATAACAGTTTATGTGTTCATTTACTGGTACACAAAACATTGTTGTAAAAATGTCTTATTTAAAAATATATTTTTTTTATTATGTTAAAAGCCACAAACACTAAGTTTTTAATGATCTTTTGGAGGTTTTTTCTTTCTGATATGTAGTTTGCACCTTATGAGAAAAAAACTAAACTAAAATAAAAATAAATGCTGTAGTTTTTTTTAAAAAAAATGAACTACATAAATATGCACAGTAGTTTAAAAAGGGAATTCTAAAACTTTTTGTACAATGCCATGTAACAATCGAAATATATATGAACTTATATGATCATATATACGTCCATATATGGTTCAATATATCACCATACATCCTCTTATATATGACCATATATCTTCGGATCCAAAATTTACGGATATATGGCCGTATATGGTCATATATGAGCATACATACATGAATTATATATGAGCATATATGACTATATACAGCCATTTCCCTTAAATTTATATAAACGGTTATATATTAAACCATAAATAGACTTATATGACAATGTATGCCCATGTATGATCTTGTATATTTATATATATTTAGATTTTTACATGGGATACTAAAGAATTTATTTAATGTAAAACAAAAGACTTAAGACACAAACTTATTTCGCATTTTTTTTTTTCTCTCGAAAAGTTTATTTTTATCAAAAAACCAGCGGATCCCGGCGTGCTTCGCTACGCATGAATATTAACATTGAACCAAATTCATTGGTTCATTGGTTTCTCGATCCGCCAGTTCGATTAAAAAGAACCTTAAAATGATCACTCACTGACAGCTGTTAATGTTTATGGGTGTATGCGCTACAACGTGTATTTACCGTGTGTATGAAGTCAGCACACAGTATACATACCGCACACGCTCATGGGCGCCTACGTATTTGTTGTTGTTTTTTTTTTTTATATGGACAAAATCACATGTTGACATGAGAAGTCATAACTCACGAACGCCTCGACCGATTTGGTGTAAACTTTAGATAAACCATCTACACGACCATACGAACAAACAAATCGAATTCGGTTTGACCGTTTATATATATAGAAGAAGAAGATATGTATTTAAAAAAATAGCTTTTAGATCAGAAAAGACAAAAAATTTAAGACACAAACTTGTTTGTAATAACAATTAAGAAGTCCCCGGACTGACACATATATGGCGCTACTAGACTTAAATCGATATGATTTAGCCCTAACTTTCAAAATACACGTGTATAAATTTGACAGCTGTCGTATCATTAGTTTGTGAATTATATAATTTTAAGTGAAGCAACTTTTGTTATTGTGAAAAAAAATGTTTTTATTCATTTCGCGTGTTGATAAAATATTGCTTTTTGAAGGGAAAAAATACAGTTGAAGCAAAAACTTGGCTTGATGACGAGTTTTCGGATACTGCCCCAGGAAAATCAACCTTCAAGGATTGGTATGCTAAGTTTAGACGTGGTGAAATGACCACCGAAGACGGTGAACGCAGTGGACGCCCAAAAGAGGTTTTTACGGACGAAAACATCAAAAAAATCCACAAAATGATTTCAAATGACCGTAAATTGAAATTAAATGAAATAGCAGGTACTCTAAAGATATCAACTAAACGTGTACATCATATCATTCACGAATATTTGGTTATGAGAAAGCTCTGTGCAAAGTGGGGGCCGCGCGAGCTCACTTTTGACCAAAAACAAGTCAGTGAAAATGAAGGCGAAAATCCATGAATTGGGCTTCGAATTGCTTTCGCATCCACCGTATCCTCAAAAGAATGCTCGCTGGGAAGAAATTTTCGTCGAATGAAGAGGTGATCGCCGAAACTGAGGCCTATTTTGAATCAAAGGACAAATCGTACTACAAAAATGGTATCGAAAAGTTGGAGGGTCGCTATGTATAATCAGTGTATCACCCTTGAAGGGAACTATGTTGAATAAAAAAAAACAAAGTTTGCAAAAAAAAAATGTGTTTTAGTATGGTAGAACTCTTCTTTTTTTAACTCTAAAAAATATTTAAAAAACTAATCAAAAATAGCTTATGACTTTCAATTTAAACAAAAATATTTTGATTGTAACACATTTTTAGTTAAATAAAATTTTTGTCAAATTATATATACAGGTTGGTTGAAAAGTTCCTGCGCTCACCAAGAGATGGCATTGCTAGCCCCAAACTTTTTTTTCTCAAGTTGGTATAACTGTCCTGAGAACACATGCAAAGTTGCAAGTCATTCTGTCAATTCTTTCTTTGTTTACAAGCCATTTTAAATTGACGTGTCATTGATTTTTTTTTTAATATGGAAAAAATTTAATATCGTGCAGTCATTAGATTCTTTGTGTTGAAGGGTTTAAACGCAAAGGAAATTTATGAACAATTGTTAGAAGTGTATAAGGAGTCCTCATCTTCAAAACGCACCGTTGAATTTTGGGCTGGTGAATTTAAACGTGGTCGTACCAGCCTTGAAGACGATCCACGCGAAGGACGACCAAAAACTGCAACCACAGCAGAAATCATCGAGCAGGTACATATAATGGTTAGTGAAGATCCAAGTTTGACTAAGCATGAAATAGCTAATGCCATCTCAGACATGAAGAATTACGTATGAAAAAACTGTTTGGAAAGTTAGTGCCGCACACATTAACAATTCAACAAAAACTGGATCGAAAACAAATTTCTCAGCATAATTTGGAGCGTTTTAAGCCGAATAAAACCGACTTCTTGCGTCGTTTTTTAACTACGGATGAGACTTGGATCTACCACCATGATCCTAAATTGAAACAAGAACGTTTACAGTGGACTGAAGCTGGTTGTTCAACTCCAAAGCAGGTGAAGTCACAACGATCAGCAAAGAAGGTTATGGCATCAGTTTTTTGGGATGCAAAAGTAATTTTGAAGATTGATTATCTTCAGAAAGGTAAAACAATCAACTCTGAAAATTATTGCAGCCTTTTGGATCAGCTGGATGAAAAAATTCGTGAGAAAAGACCTGGTTTAAAGAAGAAAAAAATCATTTTTCAAGACAATGCACCTGCTCATTAAAGTGTTTTGACGATGGCTAAATTCAAAGAATTAAAGCACGAATTGCTTGAACATCCACCGTATTCACCAGATTTGGCTCCCAGTGACTTCGTGGAAAGCATTTTTCGTCGAATGAAGAGGCCATAGCAGCCGTAGACGGTTATTTTGCAGAGCTTCCGGAAAACCATTATAAGGACGGGATAAAATTATTGGAAGATCATTGGAACAAGTGTATTGAACTTCTAGGAGATTATATTGAATAACAAAATATATTTCGTAACAATAAAAGTATTCTTTCATTTCGAGCGCAGGAACTTTTCAACCAACCTGTATTTTTATTAAATGCTTTAGATATACGACATACTATAGCTTTAGAAGCTTTAGAGGTAATAAAGAGTGATTTTTTTTTAAGATATGCATCGGCTTTATATCCAAATCACTACATTTGATATATGAACATATGAATTATTTTGAAAGTTCCTTAGAATAACACCAAAAAAATCATAAAAGAATGATAACTGAACTTAAGGAAGCAATAATAGAAGTTATAGCCACAGAATGACTACCATTTTTTTTTGCTGGGTATATACAATTAGACTCAACAAAATGTGATTAGATTAAATTTATTTTTTGCTTGGGTAACTAAAGTTTGTATTAACTTGATCTCTAATTTAATGTGTTACTCTTTTTTGTTTAATATATAAAAAAAGTGTTTTTAAGGTATGTTAATTTTATGTAAAAACGAATTTATATTTTAAGCTATTTTTAGCTAAAAATAAAAAAAAATTTAGTACTCTGAGGGTCAAAAAAGTGCTATTGAATTTTTATTTTTGATACCGAAAAAAATTCCATATTCCATCTTAAAAAATCGTTTTTAGAGTAGAAAAGACAAAAGATTTAAGACACAAACTTGTTTGTAATAGAACTCTTTCTTTTAACTCCAAAAAATTAATTAAAAAGTGCTTATGACTTTCGATAAAAACAAAAATTTTTTGAATTTAACACATTTTCAGTGAAAATTTTTGTCAAATTATATATATTTTAACAGTTTTTCTTTGAAATTATGTTAGAGTTTTTTTTTATCAAAGTGACTATTAAGTTTTTTTTCTCCCGATTTCCAATTATGAAAGCAAATTATTGTAACAGATTTAAGAAACAAACTTATCTAAATCGCTTTTTTTTTAAAAAGAAGAAATTATTTATATAAATGCTAAATATTTCAATTTATTTCCAAATATCAAACTGCCGTCAGTACAATCGAAATCACTGTGTACTGTTAATCTGTCAATCTTGTTAAAAGAAAATATATATGTATGTCTATGAAACTAAACAAAATCTTGTGCTCATTGACACTTAAAAGTTGTTAAATTTAAACACGGTCGTACCAAAACATTTTTATCATAAATTTAAGTAAAGTTTTTTTTTTTTAATAGTAAATTCAGTATTGTAGTTGTTATAGCCTTTGTTTTCTTAATGATGAAAGTCCATCTGTCAAATGTGTTAATTACGACTATTTTTTTTCATCTTCTTCATTTTTTATAAATTAACTACAGCAAAAGATGAGTTATAAGGTTAAAAAGATGTTGTTTGAGTCATATATTTGTATAGGTCTATGTCAATGTTTATAAAGAGAGAGCAAGCAAGTTGGGGATAATTTAAAGATAAACTTTAAATTAGGTAAATGTACATAAGTTTTTTTTTCCATGAAATTTATGATTTTTATTTATATATTTTTTTCTGTATGTAAAAGGTCAAGTGCATTTAGTTTAGTTTATTTTTATTTATTTTTTTTTTGTAAATTATATTTTACAGTTTTTAAGTGTTTTAAGATTAAATTTAAGAAACAACGTATTTTAAACAAGTTTGTTTATTAAATCTTTAGTTTTTCTACGTTACAAAATGTCTTTGTTTTTACGTTTTAAGACAAAAAATATATTAAACAAGATAAAATATATATACCAGTATGTGTCTTAAGTCTTTTGTTTATCTTCATTATTGCTTTAAGTATTTTGCTTAATATACAGTTTTTACAAATGATTTGTCATTTGTGTATTTCTTTTACATAACTAATAATTCATATTAATTATTCCCTTACTTTTTGCATCAATAATATTTCCCATCAAATAAAACTTTACGACATCTATCATTTACACTATTAAAATAAATATTATGATTGCAACAAGTTAGAATTTGTACTTGTAATTATTAAACAGTATACAATTACCTTCAAATTTATGTATTTGTATATTTAAACATAATGTTTAAATGTTTATTTGTTGCATTTTGTTGTTGTTGTTGTTGCTTCTGTTAACATCAATAAAAAATATTTATGCAAATATTTATATTTATTGTTGTTGTTGTGGTATTGTTTGTATTTTCCAGTTATTATAAGTTATGCATAAATTTTAAAAAGTCATAAAGTAAAAAACTAAATAAATCTTATTCAGAAATTCTAGCAATATAAAAAATAAATAAATATATATTTACTTATGTACACTTAAAAAAGTTTGTAAGTTAAAATAACTGAAAATATCATTTAAAAGAAATGATATTTCATTTTAAAATCAGTCTACTTAATTTTTATTTAAATCAAATGCCATTTGTTATTAATTTTTAAATGTTGATTAATCAACTGACACATCCGTAAGAAACAAATGATATAATCAGTTAAAATAAATGTCAAAATTTAACCTACCAATCCTTAAAAATAAATGTTTTTTTTTTCATTTATTTGAAATAATTTCCGTTTTTATATATTTTTTTTTTTTTTAATATACTCGTACAATACAAAATGTATGTATGCATATGGAGCTATAAACACTTTTTGTATGAATGTGTTTGTATATGTATGTGTGCTTATGAAGTTCTTGTAATTTGTATTGAAAAATTTCGTATATATACAACCAATTTAAATAAAAAAAAAACAAATTGAAATTTTTTGAAAATTTTTTTTTTTTTTTTTGAAATAACTGTTACGGACACAAATAAACCACAAGTTTCCGTTTTGTGGGTAAATTTTTATTCAATTTCAAACAAATGAAAAAAATAAATGAAACTGAAAAAAATGGTAAATGATAGTAAATTATTTCGAATAAATGTATAAAAAAGTTAATATAGATATTTGTTTGAAAAATAAATGTATGTTCCTTTATTTTTAAATGGAACGGAAAACTTTTTTTTATTAAACTACAAACAGTTAACTACATAATATTCTGAGTGTATGTGTAAATACAGTACAACGACGAGTATCATCAAATGTTTACCATAATTTATAGACATTGCATGATGCTACTAAATCAGATAAACACTTTAATAGAAAAATGTGTGTTTGGCCAAAACAAAAACTTTACAGCTTCCAAAGCTAACATGTTAGAGAATAAGATGACACTTTTGCTAGAAAAAAAAAGTAGAAGCAAATAAACAGCTACTGTGTTTTTTTTTTTTTAAATATTTTTGAAAGATTTATAAACTTACACATGTAAAGGCCGAATAAAATCAGGGACATCGAATAAAATATTTGTCTGGGCTACTAGATCATGGGGGCTGTGATATTATAATAGTCTGAAATTTTTTTTCTGTTTTATTAAGAAAATTGTCCTGAATTTTTTCTTTAAAAAAAATGTTTGGGACTTAAACTCTCTTATGTCAGGTCTTATGTCTTATCGCTAAATTTATCAAAAGTTACAAAATAAATTAAAAAAAATATATCTAGAAAAACAATGATTTCGGAAAATCAGGTTTGTACAATAGCATGAATAAAATTTGGACTTTGGAGAAATTTCGCTTTGGGCAGAAGTACACTCTAATTAATTTCTGTTGAAATTTACTCAACTTATAGTAGGAAACTGTACTCCTACTATAAGTTGGGTGAATTCACTCTGTGTGCGTAAATAAAAAAAAATACACACATTATGCGTAAGTTGGTAAACACAAAACGAGTAAAATTACATTAAAAATGCTTATATTTACCATTCATAAATATCACGAAAAATGCGAAAATATTTTACCTCTATGTTAAAAATATTATTTTCTTTAAATTTAAATGTAAATGTACGAGTATTTTATTTATAATTATTTATTCCACATATAATAAAAATATTTAAATCATTATGATCGTCTTTAAAAAAAATCGTTACATTGTTTCGAGTTTTTCCTATAGAAAAAGTTCATAGTAATAGTAATCCAAGAAATAGCCATAGATTATTAGCACTTTCTACAGAAAAAGCTTCAGATATTAAGCACCTTTTTCTTTATAAAAAACTTGAAAATGTATTAAAAATTAAAAAATTTTTTGCAGCGGGTTGAATTCGGTTCTGAAAGAGATTTACTTTGATCACATCCAAATGTTCATTACGTCTAGTTTAATATTTTTATCGAGACAGCTAACTGTACATACTGTAAACCATCGGCACATCTTTTATCACTCGACACCAGTCAATGTTTGTTGAATTCATATAGCGCTCCTTCCAAATTCTTTCACTGCCAATTCAAAAATTATATTGTCATCACTACCACTAATCCCATTAGCCTGAGGACAGAAAGAAGGAGTATTGTTGTTAACACAAATAATTGCGAAATTAACCTTACCTTCTTATGAGTCAAACAATTTGCACTAAAATAATGTTGTCGTTTTTATAATTTATTTTATTTTTCTGTTTTATTCAATTTGGTTTTTAATATTTTTAGTTTTTTTCAAATTTGTAAATGACAAAAACTACAATGTTTTAATTACTATTACAAATTAGTAAATTCACAAACTTTGTGTCAAAAACTTGAATTTATCGACAAACAATTTAATTTTAGGCAAAAAATGTCTAATTATAAACACATAATGCATATTATTACAGTGTATTAGAAAGTGTGTACAATACAAGTTCACGCATTTTGTGTTTATATTTACTCACTGTGCGTTATATTACACAAACAGACATTTTTTAGAGTGTAGACAAATTGTGGATAGATGTTAAAAACAATTTTGTAACGTTTTAACAAAATCAAAATTTATCTTCGACTTGCGCTTTTCATCTGAAAATCTTAAGTTTTTGAATAAAATTAAAAAAAAAAAAAAAACAATCGCTTTGAAGTCCACAAATTTTGTCTGATTCAAATTTTCTTGGCAAAAAAAGAAAATTTCAGATTTTTAGATAGAAAGCGCAAGTGGAAAATCAAATCAAATTTTAAAGTTAAAAATTTTCTAAGATAATTTTTAAAATCTATCCACAATTTGTCTAAATGTTAATTAAGAGAACTTTCCCCAAAGCCCTAGTACATTTACATTAAAAGTTTAAAACATTTTGGTTTTTTAAAAGTTGCGAAATTAATTAAGTAAATTTATTTGTAAAATTTCATTGATATCCGCCTACCTGATATTTTTTTCACGTATCCTGTAGGAATCCCAAAACCAAATTTATTTTCTAGAAACAAGCTTCACTTAAATTTTTTGTTCAGTATCAAAGTCTTTCTTAATATTTTTGTAAATTTTATTTTATTTTAAAATAACACTATTTTACAGTCATTTTCGGTTTCGTTGTGGGAAACGGATCTGTCACAGGATACGTCACGTGATTGGTCTATTGAAAAGGAGCTGCTTGACATATCACAGGATTGACGTAGAAGAATATATTTTAGGACTGACGTAGAAGAAACTATCACAAAATTACCAGTCACAAAACCAATGTTAAGGGCACTTCTGGAGTTATGTCTTAAAAATAGATTTTCACTCAAATAATTCAAGAAGTAATATTTTATAAAAATAATCGACTGGTTGTCAGAACACTCAGTGAGAAATTTTTCCTCATATTCATGAAATTTTTCATATATCTTTTGTCATCAGCTCTTCAAAATGTTTATAAAGTTTTTAGTGTTTCATAAAAATTTATAACAAATATTTCATAAATCTTCATAATTTCATAAAAAAATTAATAAAAAAAACTTATAAATTATTTAATTCGTTTGCATAACACTGCTGTTTCGAATTCCCATTAAGTTTGGAATTTTCTTTACTTAAATAATAAAAAAAAATAAAAAAACAAGTAAATAAACTTAAATTCGGCTGTGCCGAGTCTTTGAACACTTTCCACCAATGTCCTAATACAAATAGTATAAAAAACTTTACAAGTGAAATTATGGTGGTGAAAAAAATTTTTTGAGGTGAAAAACTTGTTTAGATGTGAAAACAAATTTTGTAATCAGAAAAAAATTTTGAGGTGAAAAAAATTTTTTGTGATGAAAAAAAATTTGGTGGTGAAAAAAAATTTTTGAAGTGAAAAATATTTGAGGTGGATATAAAATATTATTCAATTTTAAGTGTCTGGTCAAAAAACAAAAGACAGACGGACAAAAAAAAAGAAAGAGATACAGACAGACACAGACAAAAAGACAAACAGGCAGACAGACAGACAGATAATCTAAGTTTTACGGAGCACATGGAAATAATTCGGAACAGGGCGATACGCACAGCAAGAATATAGGCTGGAATAATGCCAAATTCTTGCAGAGGTCCAAGGGCAATCACGAGGGAATTGATAAGTAGTGTAGTGCATTCGCAAATTCTGTATGCGGCACCGATTTTTGCTTCAGTCATGGAAATTAGGAGCAGAGTGAAAGAAATAGAGAAACCTCAGAGGATCAGTGCTTTAAGGGTAATATCAGCTTACCGAACAGTGTCAACAAGTGCTGCACTTGTACTGGCAGGAATTCCACCAATTGACCTCCTGGTGATAGAGCGCGAAGAAATTTATAATAGGGTTAAACTTATAAATCCTAACGCGTTGGCGGTCGAAAGGAATAGGAAAATAGAGGAAGAAAAAAAAAACAGCAAGAGAGGTTTTTATAACTAGATGTCAAACAAGGTGGTTTAATAATCAAAATGGAAGGTGAACTTTTAGATTGATACCAGACATAAGTGTGTGGATAAATAGACGCGACGGTGGCATCAACTACTATCTGACACAGGCGTTTACGAGTCATGGTTGCTTTAACAGCTACCTAGAGAGATTTTGTCTGAGAACATCGAAACAATGCGACTACTGCGGTGCAGATGATGACGACTCTTACCACAGTGTGTTTGAATGTGCAAGGTGGAATGAAGAGGGTCAAGGGCTAAAGAGGCAGGCCGGCTTGACTGTTACAGTGGAAAATCTAGTGGATATGATGCTTGGATCGGAGCGTACGTGGCAATTTTGTGAGGGCTTTATAGTACGTATACTAAAGACCAAGGGTTTGATGAATACGAACCCCTAATCTCATATGAGGACGGGAGAGGTAGTGGGAAGGAGCGGCCTGTTTAGGCATAAAAAACTAGCCACCCTGATGAAATGCTGCACGTGGTACCGGGGTGGTTGGTGAAGTTCGTGGTGCCACTAGATGATAGCGCGCTATCACTATGTCCATTTAAGAAAAAAACAAGTAAAAAAGGGCTAAATTCGGTTGTGCCGAATCTTTGAATACCCTCCACCATAGGGGCTGAAGATGATATACGTATATACTAAATTTTGCATGAACTGTAATATGAATATGTTTTGTCAATTTATGTAACGAACTTTTGTTATTTAGTTTTAGTAATGTTATTTACAGAGGTCTGCTCTGTTAGCGACTTTAATATTGTTGCTTTTAACGTTAACTTAGTTATTAAGAGTAACACACATATAGCTCTAAAACAGTGCTGTTCAAAAATAAAAATGTAGTTGTGTTGGTGAGAAAATGAGAATTGCACTGTAAGAAATGTTCAATGGATTAATAGCAGTGTTAGTATTTGTATGAATTTATTTTTTATTGAAAATTTTAAACTGTTTTGTTTTGTGTAAAACAGTTTTAAAGAAGTATGAATTAAACAAAAAGAAAATTTTTTAAAGGAAAATAATAAATACATATATATACATTATGGTCCTTTTTTCATTTTACAAAAAACAAAAAGTTGTAAATTTTTTCCATCAATATTAATGATTTCATTATATTTACATATTAATAAAATATCTGTAATATGTATGGATTTATTATGAAATCCTATTAAAAAAATGCTATTTTTGGAAAGAAAAAAAAATACAGTACATTCGATCGGAATAAATGAATGAACGATCGGACTCCAATTTTTAAAAACATTTCAACTTTTTTATTAAAAAAAAATCGTTTTTTTTTATTAAGTTTATTAAAGATTTTTATAGATCTTGTATTATCATAAAATATTTTTCGCCACACGTGTTCATTCATCGCTGTTTCAGTGACGACTAAAGAATACGACAAGAGCGTAAGAATACATGTGAGTTGAGCAGGGGACAATTGTCCCATGCAATGAACATCACTGCTCTAAAATGATATTATTCTCATAGTATGTGAGATAGTAAATGTAATCGAACAAGAAGAAGACTTAATAACATTTTTACTTAACAGAAAAAAAAAAAATAGATACAGAAAAATTGTACAAATTTGTATTGAAAATTTAGAGGTACCTTCACATTTTCACTCATAACTTTTGAACCGCTTGACCGATTTCGCTCATTTTAAATACCAAACTGCTCGGGAGGATGTTCAATAATCTGGGTAAAAATAGGCACTCCCACTTGCGTCTTCGCGTCGTGATCGTGATTTCAACAGACAGACAGACAGACGCACATCGCTAAATCGACTTAAAATTGCATAAGGATCACGAATATATATACTTTATGGGGTCTTAAACCTATATTTCGACATATTACAAAATGAATGAATGACAAACTGATATATACCCTCACCATATATGGTGGAGGGTATAATAATTAAAAATATTTTAAACATTATTAAAAATAATGTGGTCATGATGGGAATCGAACCAGGGAACTCTAGTTGCCAGCCGAGAGCTCCATCCACTGAGCTATCGACGCATATAGTATTTGATTGCTTTAAACTTAAATGAATTGTTGCGCTTCGTTTTCTTCGCTATTGTTGTCAAAACAAACATACATTACCCTTTTGCTTACAAAAAAACACAAAGTAATGTATCTAAAAATAAATTGTCAAAAATATTTCAAATATTACTTTACATTTATAAATAATATATAACGTAATCCATAATGAGTAACTTATTATTTTATGCTTGCAAATAATGAAAAAGATAACGAGCTATCATTACAAGGTAACGCATGAGAATATCGCACCCATTACCAAAGTTTTCCTGGGTATTGCTATATTTTTAAAATGAAACTACATTATTAACATTTTTTTTTATAAATGTTTGGACTCTTAATTTTTTTCCATTAATTTTTAAAAATTTATCGGTCAAGTAGGCGCCGCTATTGATGATGATCATTTGGGCTCTTTTTACCACATTTTCCCATAAATGAGTGGATCCCATCTTTGCATCATTTAATCATTTTTGTACAATTAATAAGTTTTTGAAGAAACTAAAAAAAAATTAAGTTTTCGTCTTGTAAAACACTGATTAAATTTTCAAACGATTTTCGCACCGACTTTTATTTATACAATCGCCCTCAAATATTGTATCAGGGAAAAAATTAGCGTTTTCGGAACTCTTCAGTTGATATTTCTTTTTCCTCTTTTTTTGAAAATGAAAATATCGTTGATTAAAAATGTACTACCCCATGTGAAAATTAAAATATAAATATATGTATGAACATACATGATCATACATGGGCATACATGAGCTTATACTTGCAAGAAAAGTTCAACATATGATCATGCATGATCTCATATATAACCATATAAATATTTTCGCTCACGTATGATTTATATATGCTCATATATGATTATATATGATCATACACGGCCATATACCCTCAAATTTCGTATCCGAAGTTATATAGCCATATATTGCATCATGTATGGTCATGTATCGAACTATATATGGGCGTATGTGATTATGCATGTTCTCTTGAAATTTTTTGTATCATGCCATCTATGCTGTTTAAATGTTGCTTAAAAACCCCCGTGGGACATATAATCCCAGGACATATCTTTCTTTTGAAGGATACTAGAATTTTTAAATTTTTTTTTGTTTTTGGATTAAAAAGAAAATTAATTTTTAAAATTTTTTTTCTGAATTTATATTTATGTTATTGTACGGTTTAGTGTGTAAGGTTTAATAATTAAGCTTTAGAGTATTTCAGGTTTCAAAAATATTTCTTTATAGTTCTTCTTGAGACAGTTTTTATTTGAATGCTTTTTAAATCTTTAAAAATTTTTCTATTAAAAACAATTTAAATTTTTAAGTCTTGTAAACAGTTTTTTTTATTTTAAAACATTCTTGATTCTGTGGATGCTGTATTGCAAAAGTTCTTCAATATGAAGTTTTCAATATCAAAGTCTTTAAATTTGATGTAATTTAGATCTTTGAAAAAATAGAAATTTAAGATATAATGTGAAAGAAAAATACGATATCTAATGTTTTTTTTCTTAAAAGGTGTTTTGTTTTTACTTCAAGTTCGTTATCAGTTTTATTTTGTACAGAAAGGTTTTTAGGATTTCAAAAATTCTTTTAAATTATTTAAATTGTAGTTCTTTTTTAAAAAACTAGGCCTTATTACACCGGTAATATAGTGATCCTGTCTTTGATTAGCTTTTCTTATATACTTTTTTAGGTTACAAACATTTTGTTGTTGCTAAAATATAAATAATTTTTCAACACACATAACCTATTGTATGAAAAATCAAATGCATGACTCTTTGTATAAATCTTGAAAAAAAAAATAAAACAAACATTTTTTTTTTCCTAAAACTGTGTGTGTGTTTGTATATGTCCATATACTCTACAAAATAGCGTGAAAATTATTGTATATCTTGAAACAATGGTTGTATTATTTTAAAATTTTCTTTCTTTTGTGAAAATTTGTTTGTTTTGTTTTCAAGCCCAGCATGATATCTTTAATTTCAAGGGAATAGAGAAATAATATAAAAAACTTTTTATAAATTAATATTTTTATCTAAAAAAAACCAAAGTTTTACCTAAAATTATTATGTTTGCTTTTTTTTTCTTGGTGTTAAAAAAATTCCTATTATATTCAAGTTTGTTGCTTAAGTCTTTTGTTTGGATTTTTTTATTAAAACTCATGAAATCTATATGAATTTTGCTGCTTATTAAATTATTTCCCACTTTATTATTGTTTTAATTTAATCTTTATGATCTGTTATGTTAGTTTTTGTTTTATATTTAATATTTAATCATTTGCAAATTAGTATGAAATTTTGTAGTTTAATTAGTTTAAACAAATTTAAGCTTTTCATAAACATAAACCTCCTGCTGCCTATTAAAACTGTTTTTTATAGTTAAAATGATATAATATTTCTCATAGTAATATTAATTCAATCTTTTTATTTAAAATTTTAACCAATTATAAACATTTTTTCAAAAAAAAGTAACCAACTTAATTGAGTCATTGCGTTGGACGTATGATGGCCACACGCAATCACAGTCTTTGCTTGTAGATTTTTTATTTTACAATATTTTTTGTTGTTTTTAATTTTGAATGTGTATAATGAGTAAAGTTTACATAAAGTTTACATGCTGTTAATGATGTCTTTTTTTTTTTTTTTTTTGAGGGGAACTGTAATTATTATAATGATAAACAAAAATTGTTTAAATAAACACAGCATAAATTTGATTGGAATTTTAAGAATTTAGTTATAAATTTTGTACATTTACTTGGAAATATTTTTCAGGAGAAAATGTTTAAAATTTAAGATGTATCAAAAAGACTTACACAGGTACCTTTATTAGGAATATGAAGTAGATATATAGTTAAAAATTAAAATCGCATTGAAACATAAGTTTTTGGATAGAAAATCACTTTCATATAAAAAACTCAGCGCCCTTCAAACAATTATCAATTAAATTTTTTAGATTTTCTATACAAAATCTGAAGGTCTGTATTTACAAATGTTTTATAAAGATAAATGGGTTTTATTAAACAAATTACAAAATAATTATGTTAACCCAGCTAAACTTTGGTAATGGGTGCGATAGTCTCATGCGTTACCTTGTAATGATAGCTCGTTACCTTTTTCATTATTTGCAAGCATAAAATAATAAGTTACTGATTATTGATTACGTAATATATGATTTATAAATGTAAAGTAATAATTGAAATATTTTTGAAAATCTATTTTTAGATACATTACTTTGTGTTTTTTTGTAAGCAAAAGGATAATGTATGTTTGTTTTGATAACACTAGCGAAAAAACGAATCGCAACAATTCATTTAAATTTAAAGCAATCAACTACTATATGCGTCAATAGCTCAGTGGGTAGAGTTCTTGGCTGGCAACCAGATTTCCCTGGTTCGATTCCCATCTTGACCACATTATTTTTAAATACAAATATTTTAAATAAAATATTTGTAATAATTTTTTTTAATAAAAATTCCTCTTTTTTTAAATCTTTTTTTAGACACATTACTTTTTCAATTCTCGTAACCATATAAGTAACCCCTTACATTATCACCTCTAAAGTAAAGGTTATATACATTAGTTTGAGGCTCATCGCCTGTAAAATTCATCAATGAAGTAAGGTGTAAAGTAATCCATCGGCCCCTATGGCTATACATTACTTTACCCATTATTTGGTAATGTGTGGTTTTGCTGGGAAAGAAATTGTATTACTTTTTTTTTACTAAATTTACACAAATACGAGTACCACTTGTCGTATGAGTAATACGTTAATTAATAATATTAAGTAAAAATTATAATTATGTAAATTTAGTGAAAAAGTCACACATTTAAGTGGACACTATTAGCCATATTTTCAGAATTTATCCATGAATTTTCTTAAATTATTTCTTGATTTCTTCGTTGGATTATGAGCTTTACACTTTAAATAGAACACTTTAAATATAACAATTATTTATGTACTTTTTTCACAAATTTTTAAAAATCAAAAATCTTAGAAGGAGAAGCTGTTAGGAATTTGATCAAATTTTGATATTTAATAAAGGGGACAAAATTAGGAAATTTTCATTATTAAAGATATCGACACAAGTTGATATTTAAGCAGCAAAAATAAATTTCAAAGTTGTTATAAACCTTTTATTTTGAGTACTCTCCTGCGTAGATCTTTAAAAATACCTTTCATTATATATGGTGAGGGTATATATCAGTTTGTCATTCCGTTTGTAACATGTCGAAATATAGGTCTAAGACCGCATAAAGTATATATATTCGTAATCATTATGCAATTTAAAGTCGATTTAGCAATGTCCGTCTGTCTGTATTACTGTTGAAATGATGATCACGAAGCGAAGATGCAAGCGGGGGTGACTATTTTTATCTAGTTTATGGGACATCCATCCGAGCAGTTTGCTATTAAAAATGAGCAAAATCGGTCCATACAAATCGGTGTATTTTAGTACAATTTCATAGAAGCGACTGGTACAAAATATATTTTCACCAGCCGCTTAGAAATTAATAATATTTTTTATTGACCTCAAATATTTTTTACCTCAAAAAATTTTTTTCACCACTAAAATTTTTGTTCATAACAAAAAATTTTTTTGACCTCAAAATTTTTTTTAACCAAAAAATTTGTTTTCACATCCAAAAAAGTTAATTATGGACTGTTCCACATTGCAGATAAGATTTTGTTTTCAAATTCTGGACATGTAAAAAATTTAAATATATGTATATGTAAACCTGCATGATCACTTATGGGCTTGTATATGATTATACATGGACATACGTACCAAAATTTAAGGGTATATTGTCATATATGGTCATATATGACCATATATCAACTATCATATATGACCATATACAGTCATATACCTAAAATTTTTTATACAAAGATATATAATCATATATGAGATCAGGCACATGGTCATATATTGAACTATGCATGGAAGTATATGGTCATTTGTGCCCATGAATCATCATATACGAATCCATATGTATATTAGTATATATTTCGTGGATTTTTAAATATATGTGTATTATACCATGCATGGGAGTAACTAATTGAATGCGCCAATAAACTATGTGGGCTAGTTGATGATTTTATTGATATCCATTTTTATTAAATTATTTGCATTAATAATAATGATTTGAAGGTTCTAATTTTATTGATCAAAAACAATGATGTTTAATGTTGTTGCCATTAATAATTTGTCAATTAAAAATAATAATTACAATAAATAAATAAATAAATAATCTTTTCCAAAAATGTTAAAATGATGAAAAATCTTTAAAATATAAAAAATTCAGTAAAATCGGAAAAAATGTGTTTAAGTCGATAAATATCTAATTATATCTAAACATATCTATTTATATCTAAATATATCTAAATTAATATAATTACATATAATCATATATAATTATATCCACCAATTTCCGCATAAAACTACATATAACTATATATAATTTAATATGTGGCCATATATTATAATATATGGCTCCATATATAATTTTATCTGGCACCATATCAATTTTTTTAATCGGCTTTATGCTATTACGTTGCCCGAGCTTAGTGTTAGAATTCCACTTGAATGCCATTACATTTCAGTTTGTTTCCCTTGTCTAGTGTTTCAATTCAAGTCGTTCCCCATTCCATTCCATTTTGTTCCGCTCGTCTAGTGTTGCAATTCCACTCTTGTCCCATTTCATTGCCTATGTTTACAATTCCAATTCCACCCGTTCTCCGTTCCATTTCATATCGTTCCCATTTAAAACAATGTTCCATTCCAATAATACCATGAAATACATAAAAAAATTGTTTTAAGACTTTCCTAGCCAAAGCCGTTTAAATTTTACACACAGAGAAATAAAATGCGAACTAATTTTATTTTGGTTGCGACAACAATAAATTCGGTTAGCGCAACCAAATTTAAAAGTGTTAACTTGCTGAATATTTTGGGTCATGCAACCAAAATTAATTTGCTTGAACTGGATTTTTTTTATGAAAAACAAAATTCAGTTGTACCAAACAATTTCAGTTGTAAAAACCGAATATCAGTTGGAAATTGGCCAAATTTTTCTTAATGTGTATATAGATTTTTTATGCATTAGGAGATTGATTGATGCAAAACATTCATAAATTCCAATGGTAATACAAAATTCCCATGTATGCCTTATAAATATTTCTATAAATCGATCCTTTTAGTAATAAAATAGCAAAAAAAAACACAATCCTCATTGTGTTGAGGAAAGTCTCTCAGATTTACTACCTTATTTATATACAAGTTCATTTCTTAAGTCTTTTGTTTAATACTCTAAAATTGTATTTCATTGCTTATTTTCTGCAATTTTGAACATGACATTTTCATTTTATATATATAATTTTTTTTTAGAAAGTTCTGCGTTTTTTCCTTTTTAATATATTACAATAACATATATTTTTTTTCCACAAAATTTCTTGATTAATTCAAAATTTTCATGTTAATGTTAATGACTTTACTTTGATCACAAAAAACAACAATACAAGACAGGAGAAGATGACGATGAAGAAGAAAAAAACCCACCAAAAAAATATTTAAACAATAATTCATTGCTGTTATAAGTAAAGCATTTAATGTCCATAAACCATGCAACAATTCGCCAAAGCAGCAACACCCTTTTTGTCATTCACCACCACCACCAACAACAATAATAATAAAACTTGAAATAAATAAAAATTTTATAAAAAAAAAATTACATTAAAATATTTAATTTTTTTTTTTTGGGAAAAAAATTATGTTCATGTCGTTGATACTTACTCGCGTTCACTTGGACAAACGTCCTGAAATGGTAACATCACATTTGTACATATATGTATGTAGTGTTGTTAACGAAACATTTACAAAAAAAAAATTCAATTTTTTTGTCATTAAAACATCATACAAAAAGAATTGATATGAAAAGATCTTTTTTTTTTTTTGTTGTTTCGTAGGAAGGACATTGTAATAAGAAATTTCAGTGTTGTTGTTGTTGTATTGGTCGTTTGGTCAATTCTTTGGTTGGTTGCATGGTTTTTTACTTTATGACAGTTATTTTCAGGTGCATGGGCAGCGCAAGCAGCTTATGGTCACAGCTCTAAACAACACCGTTACTTGTAATCATTCAATGAACAACATTTCAAGTTTAAACTTGTAATTTTTTTTGCCATAGTTTTTTCTTTTTTTTTTTTTGTAGGTATATTTTTCTTTTGTTGATTTTTGACATCATGTGTTAAGTTATTGTTAAAAATTTTTTATGGTATACGGTAATATGGTAAGAGAGGCTGTATTTGGTGGTTCGTAGTGTTGGTAACAATTTAGGAATTTTTATTTGAAGTATAGAAAAATAGATTGATCAACCATTTTTAAATAGTTAACCATTGTAGGTATCCATTTGGATCCCAAAACTAAAAAAAAAAATTATTATATTTTTCCACCAGACTCCTAGTGGTGAGTAAAATTTTATATTTACCTCAAAAATGTTTTTCAACACAAAAAATTTTTTTTACCACAAAAAATTTTTTCACCTTAAAAAACTTTTCAACACAAAATATTTTTTCACCTTCAAAAATTTTTCACCTCAAATTTTTTCACCTTAAGATATTTTTTACCTTAATAAATTTTTTACCTCAAATTTTTTTTCCCCAAACATTTTTTTACCACAAAAATGTTTTGAATGCAAAAAAGTTTTTTTACCGCCATAATATTTTTTTATAACAATAACACTGTAAACCCACCAAAAAAGTCTGTAATGGCAACTGAAAATTTTGTTGTTATTACGGGAGATTTTTCTAATTTGAGCCCAGCGGTATTTTTTGCTAATCCTAGCAAAGCTAGTAGAAAAGTTAGTATCAGCAACTAAATTTTAGTTAATTTTTTGTAAAGTAAAATTTAAAATCGGTTTTCTAAAATCAGGCAAAAAAATTACTAAATATTATTAATATTAGTACAATCAAATATAGTGTACAAAATTAGTAAGCGCTACTAAATTTTAGTAAATTGCTGTAAACTCAGTGAATTGTAAAATATAGCAAAATTTTAATTTATAAAAATAAAATTATTAAAATTCAGAAATGAATTCAATTATTTAAGATACACTTGTTACACTTTAAAACTGTTAATTTCTTTTGAAATTGCCTTACGAATTCGAATATTCAAATTTATATTTTTTTATCGGACATTTTTCATTTATTTGTTTTCATAAAAAAAAAAAATTAGACAAAATTAAAAAAAAAAAAATTAAAAAGCTTAAAAAGCTTAAAAAATAGTTAAAACATAAACGAATTTATCATTTTGTTTTAATTTACTGCTTTGAAAATTATTTTTAGTAAATTTTTTAGATTATAAGGTAAAATTTTAATTATTTAAAGGGCTGATTTTTAGAACTAAAAAAGTTTTTAGTGCTATTTCAGGTGAATGTCCTATTTTTGGACATGAGTCGGTTATGAAAAGTATCTTCTTCCGACCCCTTTTTTTCAACCTATGAAGCATTTTAATGCAATTTAAGTTTGTAAAAATAAGTTTTAATTATTAGAAATAAAATTTATTTCAATATCCACATTTTAAAAATTAGTAATTTTTTTTTTTTTTTTTGCTAATTTTAATAAATCTGGTTTCAAAAATTTGTTAAATTATTTCTGAAGTTAGCAACAAAAATTTGTAAATATACTGTAACAATTTGTAAAATGTAAATAGCAAAAAAGTTTACTAAATAATATATTTTTACTAAAAAATCAGTACGAAAATAAAGGGTGTCCCAAGAAGAACGCAATTTTAAAATTTTAAATAAAACACAGATATTTAAAAAAAATCGTGAAACTTTATTATATCGTAAAGTAGACAGAATGAGGTTATGTAAGGAACAATATATCGTGCAGATGGCCGCCGCGGCTTTGCTGGCATGCACGCGATCTTTTAATGAAATTTTCAATGACCGTTTTGCATGAATGCTGCGGTATTTCATTAATGCAGCGTCCAATTTCCTCTTTTAAGGCTTGAGTCGTCGTCGGCTTATTCGCGTAAACCTTCGACTTCAAAAACCCCAAAGAAAAAAATCGAATGGTGTTAAATCGCACGATCTAGGCGGCCAATTCTGATCTCCAAAACGCGAAATAACACGACCGGGAAATGACTGATGCAGCAATTAAATTGTTTCTCTGGCTGTATGACATGTGGCGCCGTCTTGTTGGAACCACATGCCCTCCACATTCATTTCTTCAATTCTAGGCAAGAAAAAACTGGTTATCATTTCACGATACCGAACACCATTGACTGTTTGCGCTTGACCTGCCTCATTTTCATAAAAAAAAGGTCCAATGATTCCTCCAGCCCAAAAACCACACCACACAGTGACACGTTGAGGATGCATTTGCTTCTCGTGAATCACTCGAGGATTTTCCTCACCCCAAATGCGACAATTCTGCCTATTGACGAAGCCATCAAGATGAAAATGGGCCTCGTCACTGAGGATGATTTTATCGCAAAATCAGCATTTTCATGTTGTCTCTCCAATACCCAATTAACGAATTCCCTTCGCTGTCCATGGTCAGCTGGCTTCAGTTCCTGAGTCAATTGAATTTTGTATGCATGAAGATGCAAGTCTTTCGTCAAAATTCGCTGCAAAGTGGATTTGGAGACACCAATTTGCTGAGCTCGGTGTCGAATTGAGGTGGATGGAGTTTGAGCGACATCATCACGTACAGCTGCGACATTTTCGGTCGATCGACCTGGTCGATGGCGCGTTGTTGTCTTTACATCACTAACAGACCCAGTTTCGGCAAATTTATCCATTAATCTCTTTACAGTTGACTCTTTTGGAGCATTATTGTGACCCCAAATTGATCGCAATTTGCGAACTGTAGCCGCAAAACTTTCACCATTTTGGTAAAACAATTTCACAATGAGAATGCGTTGTTCATTCGTGTAGCGCTCCATTTTTACTAACCTCGTACCTTCTACTAGCAAACAATAACAATTGTTCAAATGTCAAACAATGACACTTCGAATGTTGCCAGATTTAAAAATTGCATTCTTCTTGGGACACCCTTTATTAAGCGGGATTGAAAACCGTCTACAGATTTTTCTAAAAACTTTTTTTTCTTGAGTGTAGGTACCCATTTGGATCCCACAAATAAAGTATAAAAATATAATCTGTATATGAAAATGTTCTTTAATTAAAAATAATAAAAATTAAAATAATTATTAAACTTTAAAGACATTAATCTAAAAGGTAACTAATTTGAAATAAAGAAATTTCAAATGAGAAATACATAAAAATATAGGGAAGGAATTCCTACTAATTCCCCTTTCCAAAAAAAAAAAAAATAAATTTAACTTAATTTTATTTAACATAATTGACAAATCAGGTATTTAAATGTTAGTTTTATATAACGAGGAAAGTTGTCCTAAGGAGATATTAGTCTTTTAGACTTTATTGTCAAAAATTACATTGTTAAATTAACCACTTTAGAGATATCCGTCTGTCCGTCAGTCATTCTGGCAGTCTGTTTAGATGTCTGTTGAAATGGGTTGCACCTAGATAAGAGATATAATCCCGTCCAGTTTGCTATTGAAAATGAGCAAAATCCGTGTAGCGATTAAAAAGTTAAATTTTCCATACAAATTGATAGTTTTTAGTACAACTAAGAAAAAATTATCATAATTTTAGTTCATTTTTTGTAAAGTAAAATTTAAAATCGATTTGCTAAAATCAGGCAAAAAAATTACTAAATATTATTAATATTTATTTTAATTTTAATAATATCAAATTAGTGTACAAAATTAGTAAGCGCTACTAAATTTTAGTAAATTGCTGTAAACTCAGTGAATTGTAAAATATAGCAAAATTTTAATTTATAAAAAAAAATTATTAAAATTCAGAAATTAATTAAATTATTTTAGATACACTTGTTACACTTTAAAACAGATAATTTCTTTTGAAATTGCCTTACGAATTCAAATACTCAAATTTATATTTTTTTATCGAACATTTTTTATGTATTTTTTCAAAAAAAATTTAAACATAATTAAAAAAAAATAAAAAGCGAACACTTAAAAAATAGTTAAAACATTATCATTTTGTTTTAATTTGCTAATTTTTGTTTTGAAAAATATTTATAGTAATTTTTTTGGATTTTATGGTCAAATTTTAATTGTTTTAACAGCTGACTTTTAGAACTAAAAAAGTTTTTAGTACTTTTTCAGGTGGATGTCCTATTTTTGGACATGAATCGGTTGTGAAAAGTATCTTCACTTCCTCCGACCGCTTTTTTCAACCTATGAAGCATTTTAATGCAATTTAAGTTTGTAAGAATAAGTTTTTATTATTAGAAATAAAATTTACTTCAATATCCACTTTTTAAAAATTAGTAAATTTGTAAAATGATTTCTGAAGTTAGCAAAAATAATTTGTAAATATTCTGTAAAAATTCTGTTATTTGTAAAATGTAAAAAGCAAAAAAGTTTACTAAATAATAATTTTTTTACTAAAAATTAGTAAAAAATTGTAAAGCGGTATTGAAAACCGTTTACAGATTTTTCTACAAACTTTTTTTCTTGAGTGTATATACCCATTTGGATCCCACAAATAAAGTATAAAAATATAATCTGTATATAAAAATGTTCTTTAATTAAAAATAATAAAAATTTAAATAATTATTAAACTTTAAAGACATTAATCAAAAAGGTAACTAATTTTAAATAAAGAAATTTCAAATGAGAAATACATAAAAATATAGGGAAGGAATTCCTACATAATTACCCCTTTCCAAAAAAAACAATAAATTTAACTTAATTTTATTTAACATAATTGACAAATCAGGTATTTAAATGTTAGTTTTATATAACGAGGAAAGTTGCCCTAAGGAGATATTAGTCTTTTAGACTTTATTGTTAAAAATTACATTGTTAAATTAACCACTTTAGAGATATCCGTCTGTCCGTCAGTCATTCTGGCAGTCTGTTTAGATGTCTGTTGAAATGGGTTGCACCTAGATAAGAGATACAATCCCGTCCAGTTTGCTATTGAAAATGAGCAAAATCCGTGTAGCGATTAAAAAGTTAAATTTTCCATACAAATTGATAGTTTTTAGTACAACTAAGAAAAAATTATCATATTTTTTCACCAGACTTTTAGAGGTGAGTAAAATTTTATACTCACCTCGAAAAATTTTTTTTACCTCAAATATTTTTTTCAGCCCAAAATATTTTTCAGCACAAAAAATTTTTTCATACAAATTTTTTTCGTCCAACGGTGAAAGGGTTAAATTTTCCATACAAACTAATGGTTTTTAGTACAACTAAAAAAAATTATCATATTTTTCCTAGTGGTGAATAAAATTTTATATTCACCTCGAAAATTTTTTTTCACCTCAAAAATTTTTTTCACCCCAAAATATTTTTCACCACAAAAAATTTTTTAACACAAATTTTTTTCCGTCCAACGGTGAAAAAGTTAAATTTTCCAAACAAACTGATGGTTTTTAGTACAACTAAAAATAGATTATCATATTTTTCACCTTAAAATATTTTTCACCTAAAAATTTTTTTTCACCTTAAAAAATTTTTTTTCACCTTCAAAAATTTTTCACCTAAACTATTTTTTTCACCTTAAAAAATTTTTTCACCTCAAATTTTGTACCTCAAACATTTTTTCGCCACATAAATTATTTTGAATGCAAAAAAGTTTTTTACCTCTATTATATTTTTTTATAAAATATTTTTTGTAACAAAAGGGGGAAACCGCTAAAGACAAATTTAATACTTGTACTTGTTTTTTTATAGCCCAATCAGGACTCTTAACATTCAAAATAAATTCTTAACATTTTTTTTTTTTAATTTTTAATTGTTATTATTTTATTCGACTTTTTTATTAAAAATTCAATAAATTACATATTCGAAAAGAAACCACATTACTTGGAGCTCGAATATTTAATTTATTAAATTTTTTTATTTGTATAACATTTTCTTTTTCCATAAAAACCCATTAACTTTTAGCGTAAATTTTATTCATGTTAGCCGATCTATTTGTTCAATTTAATTATAAAATTATTTTTCTCAGTTTTCATAACCTACAAATTTGCCAACCTAAAGGCTATGCTTCAATAAAAAAAAAATTACCAAAATGGAAACAAAAACCTATACTTTCATTGGACAAATATTTACGTGACTTTTAATGTTGTTGCAAAAGTGTGTTGCTTGCTTCTCACAACAAAATAAAATGTACACTCACACACTGCTTATATTGGATAATTGGTAATATGAATTTATACATTTAACCGAAGGCAAAAGCATGCACGCATATGCACAATTTGAAACTTATATGAAATTAGTTTTACTGATTACCCTTTAACTTTCTTTAATATCCCTTAATTATAACAAGAAAGTGCGCGTGTCCAGCAAGATCCTTATGAACATTTTTTATATACAAAAAAAAATTGTTATTTTCCTGGGAACTATTTATAAAATGTAGATAACTAAATTACTGAAAAGTAAAGAATAATTGCTAAAACAAATTTAAAGGCTCTCTTGTATTAAACATATGACTAAGACATAATATTTAGGAAAGCTTTCATGGTTGTAGTCATTTCATTTGTTGTTTATCTTTTGAATATCATAATTTTAATTTTATATTTATAAATTACATAAACATTTTAAGTACTAAATTTATATTAAAAGGGTGCATTTTTATTGGCATTAAAAATGAAATTTGCCAAAAAAAAAAAAAAAAATTTTTAAAAATTATACCAAAATGTTTAATAATAATTTACATTTTATTGCCACACGCAATTGCAATTAATAGAGCACATAGTAATTAAAAATTACTTTAGTTATGTGAAATCCTACAAAAATATGTTAATTTGAAAATTAAATTGTTTATAACAGGGTTTGTGGTTTAAGTCTTTCGTTTTTTTAATAGACTAGATTTGTTATCAAAGATAAGAAAAAGACAAAATACAATTTCGCAACATATTTAACTGATTTAAAAATAAAATAAAAAATTAGAGCTAAATTAATTATTACATTTTCTTGGAAATAACTATAATTTTCATTCTCTGTGGTTAGTTGAAAACTTTTATATTCCCCCAAAAATTTTCATTGTGATTTCCATAATTATTATACCACAAGAAATCTTTTAATTGAATTAAAATAACCAACAGGTATATTTTTCCTAAACAAAGAACAAAAAAAAAATACCCCTAATCAGGTTCATACCAATTTGTAATTCTTTATCCTTTAGACAATTCTTCTCTATTAAATGTGACACTTTTAATCTATCATTGTGTGTGGTTTATACAAAAAAAAAAAAAAAAACAGAATCCATATCCTCATATATCATTTACACAAAGAAATCAATACAAGTGACATTTCTACAAAGTATTTCATTAATTTTTAACAATAAGCTAAAAAAGGACATTCAGAAATTATATTGTACCTGTTTAGGATATGTTTAGTTTTAAAATATCACATACTTATAAAGGATATGAAATATGATTATGCAGGTGTGTTGTTTTAAAATACCTCAAAAATTCTCAGGATTGTGATATTTTGTTTCAATGAATATGAAAATTTTTTAGATTTTCGCACACTATTTGAAAAGTTTTAGGTTTTTGAAAAAGTAAATTGTGGGAATATATTTTAATGAAAAGACGCTATAGATTTATGAATGAAAATAGATATTTTCCTAACTGTTTGTGGTTAGATAAATATTTTTTCTTTTAATCTGTTATAATTTCCACATGTTCCAGTGGAAAAAATGTCAACAAATTTTAAAAATCGATCTGATTTTTGGGGATAAAAATGAAAAAAAAAATTGTTTAAATAAATTTTAAGTAAAGTTTTTTCTTTATAAAAATTAAAAAAAAAATTGTTTAAATAAATTTCTAGTTTGATCTGACACAATAATTTATCATATCCAATTTTATATTCCTTAATATCTGAATTGGTCCGAAATATGGCAGATAAAATTATACCCAGTAATATACGAGTATTGGGGGATTTAGAAGGATCTAAACTTATCCGAAAAATGGCAAGTCAAATTTGATCCAGCAATATATTTAGAGATTAAGAAAGATCCAAATTTATCCGAAAAATATTTTAGATCGAATGGTATCAGATTAGATTCAACAATGTACTTTTGCTATCTACTTACCAAGGGCTTTCATTAGAAATTATATTGTTTTTAATTTTTGAAAGGATAATAGTTATTCTTGTAACTGAACGTACAATTTGACATATTTTAGTTTCTTAGCGTATTCAAATTAAATCTTGTTTCCCATAATAAAACATTGCGTGGACATATAATCATTCAAAAAAGAATTTTAAGCAAATTTCTTGATCAAATTCAAACCTTTTTTGTATAAAATTTCCGCGAATTACGAGACTTTAAATTTTATTTTTATTTTAAATTCGTATTAAAATTAAATCTTGTTTCATAAGAAGAGACAAATTATCATTCAAAAAAGAATTTTTCGCAGAGGCAAATATAAGCAAACTTCTTGATTAAATTCAAACCTTTTTTGTATGAAATTTCCGCGAAATACGAGACTAAATTTAGTTTTGATTTTAAATTCGTAATGTACACCTAAAAATATATTAGATATGATTCCTAATTTTGAACCTTTTCCCTCTATAAACTATTTTTCTCGAGGAAAGGTGTTAAACGTTTTGCTATTTATTTTAATTCAGTAAAAAATGCAATGTCTTGTTCAATTAAAAGTGATTGCAAACCTGGTATTTTTTGTTTTCTATAGAAAAAAAAAATTGCAACATTTTGATAATTTTATTTTATAGAAAATCGCTCAGATTTGTTAGACTTTCTTAACACAAAAAAAAAAAAAAAAAAAAAAAGCTACCACTAAAATACCGCTTTAATTTAAAAACCGTAATCGCTGAAAATAAAGTAACCATTACTTTTAAAACTTTTAACGGTAGCCAAAATAAGGAAAAAAATTATAGCGATATGAAAATTGTTACCAATATTCCTTTTGATTACCATTCTTAATTTTCCTATGAAAATACCTTTTATTCTTTTTCCTATGAAATGAACTCGAATTCTTATTTTTTTTTTTAGAACAACCTTCATATTTGAGGACTTTTTCTTATATAAAAATCTTCAGATTCTAAACGAATTTTTTCTATATTCAAATCATCACATTCTGAGATATTTATTACATACAGGATGGGGCAAAAACCATCATCCGATTTTCTTTTGCTATAACTTTTATATGAATTGAAAAAACATTTGGTTTTTTAATGCTTATATTTATTTGCACTTATAAATTTTGTTTCAATTAATTGTGAAAAATTATGTCCGACAAATGGCTACCGTCGGTGTTGATGCAAATTTGTGCTCTTTTGATTACAATTTGAATAACTGTGCGCAGCATTTATGGTATCACGTCAATTTCGCTTTGAATGTTGTTCTTTAACTACTCTAAGGTGCGGGGAGGATTATACACTACTTCAATTATCCCCAGAGGATAATTTCCGGGACAGTCAAATCGGAAGATCTGGCTGGCCAAGCCATATGACTGAAATGCGGGATTACACGCAGTCAGGCAAGTGCAGTCTGGCAAGTGCCCCGTCTTATTGAAACTACATACATCCCCAATTATCTTTTTCGACATAACTGCACGCCACACGATGACTTTGAGAGCGAGTAAAAGTGCTTTATTAATTAACTCATCCGTTCTTGAGGCGTATAGCGGATTCATTGTTATTCACTACAATTTTCCCTCATATCTACTTCAGGAATGTCATTTGCCAAAATAGCAGCACTTTACAATAGGACGATACTTATTGCCCTACCGTATACCCACTGTAGTCAAATTTCTATGTGCGATAATCTTCACAATGCCTTAATGGCAAGACAAGAAATTCAATTTGTGGATGTTTATTATTTTAAAAAAAATAACTCCTTTAATATTTAGACATATTTAATTTGAAAAATTGCCAATCCTAAATTATAAAAAAAAAAGTTTAAAACAAATCGGCTTTTCTTTCATCGTCTTTAGAATTTAAAAGTTTGTAAAGAAAAAAATGTTTGTTTCAAAGGTTTTTTGTTTGAAAATTCACAGTTTCTAAAAATGCCTTTCTATGATATTTTGCTAAAGAATATCTATTTAATATTGAGGGTTTTTTTTAATTAAAAAAAATTATCAGATGTTTCGTAATTTTTTCGTTTTTAGAATGATAGTTAGATTTTATCCTCACATTATTAAATCTTTTTTAAAATAAATTAAATTAACATTCCAAAGACTGTTTGCTATTAAAAACTCTCAGATCCTAAGAACTTACTTCTGTTAAAAAACCCTCAGATTTTGAGAATTTTTTTCTTTAGAAAATCATCAGTATTTTGTGGAGTTTTTCTTATACAAAACTCCTTAGATTTGGTAGACGTGTTTAAGGAGGGATAGGAAAAGCGCTAAAATACCGAATCAAATTGAAAACCATAACCGATTGAAACGTCATAATTTTTTTTTTTTTTGAAACAACTGATTCAATTTAAATACCGCCCATGTAAAAATCGAAATATATATGAGCATACATGATCATACATGGGCCTGTATATGATCATACATGGGCATACATGGTCATATACATCCATACATTGTTCAATATATGACCATACATGATCTCATATATGATCATATATCTTCGGATCTGAAATTTGAGGGTATATGGACGTATATGATCATATACGAGCATACATGAATAATATATGAGAATGTATGATAATATATGCACATATATCACCATATACCCTCCAATTTTGGATCCGAAGATATATGGTCATATATGAGATCATGTATGGACGTATATGACCATGTATGCCCATGCATGATCATATTCAAGCCCATGTATGATCATGTATGTTCATATATATTTCGATTTTTACATGGGCGTAACCAATTGAAATATGGAAATTGAAACCGAAATTATACCGGTGCGAGAACTGTGTCGGTTGCCAAGCTTGCTAATTATTTTCTATGAAAACCCCCTCAAATTCTGATGGTTTATTTTTAAAAAAACAGCTCTTAATGGCGGACTTTGCCCTATAGGAAAAACCTCGAATTCTAAGGAATTTTCCCTATTGCAAACTCCTTCTATTATGAGAAATGTTTTCTATACTAAAAACAAGATTCTTATGAGTTTTTATTTAATAAAACTAATGAATTTTTTCTTTAAAAAAATATGTACCTTCAAATAATGAAAAATTTGTCATTTTCCAAATTTAAAATTCCCTCGTGTTAGAAGTTAATTGAAAATGTAATTTCAGTAATTTCATTAAACAAACTTAAACCCTTTCCTCTATTTTTTTTACCTCCCAAATATTATGATTTGTGGCTACACTTCTTTTTTCCCATAAATTATCTATAAACCATCAATAAAAATCCATTAAAGTCATTGTTAACGCCTAATCAATTAACACTAAATAACCGGTAGACAGTTTTTTTTTTGCTTTAACGAGAGTACAGCATAGAATACAAACTTAAAAAAAATAAAATATAGAGCACAGCATGTTGTTAAGAAAGCTACAGAAAAGAAGAAAAAAAAGGAAAAACAAACTCCATAATACAGATCACTTAATAAAATTGTAACATAGTTAACACTTAAACACCAGCTAAACTAGTAGACATGGCCAGAACGTAAAACTGAAGTAGAAAAAAAAAACACAACACACAAACAGTCAACAACAACTCTCAAGTGTATACAACTAAAGTAAACATGCAAATATTTCTACAGGGACTTTTTTTTTACCATTTAGAAGTTTTTAGAAAAAAAAAATAACAACAACGACATAATCATACATTGACTACAAGTAAAGCTTATAAATAAGTAAGGAAATTTTAGAAAAAAAAAAACTAATAGTAAGACTAATTGTGAGGTTTACCATACGATGTAATAGCAGTAGAAGAATTTAGAACCAGTTAAGACATCAAGACCGAAGTAGTAAGAAAAAAAAATGATTTAGTTAACACCTTCTCTAGTTTAAATAAAAACCAGCCTTTTAATTTAACTTATGCGATGAGAAAGAAGACAGTAAAAAAAAACGTGGTATTAGTTTAAGCTTATAAAAGAGATGTGTAATTAACTTTTTCTTCTTCTTCTTTTATTTTCTGGCAAAGACGTCTACTCGTACACTTATAACATGTTGATATTTACTTTAACTATTAGCATCCTTTTTTTTTTTTTTTTGTTGTGCTCAGCATGCTAAAGCATGATGGCTACCAAGACAGCATAAATAAAGCTAACAATAATTATAACATCATAATCATTAATATTAATGGAAGCTGATTATATTTTACTAGATACTCTAGTTTTTATTAGTCGATTTTTTTTTCGTATACCCTACACTGAGAAAAGTAAATAAAATAGTTAAAATATACAAAATTTAGTAACTTTTTGGTGGAGCAAAAACCATCATCTGATTTTCTTTCGCTATAACTTTTGTTTAAAGTGAAAACTGGTTTGAATTTTAACTAATTCTGTTTGTACGCACTTATAAATTTTGTTTCAATAAATTGTGGAAAATTATGTCCGACACATGGCCGCCGTCGGCGTTGATACAATTTTTTTGCTTTTTAATGACATTTTGGAGAACTATGTGCAGCATTTGTAGTGCCAAGTTGTCAATTTTGGGGTCGAAATTTGTTCTTTAACTCTTTCAAGTTGCGGTGCTTGTTTGTGTACACCAACGACTTGCAATCAGGGACCGTAACAGTTACGACTTTTTTCAAAAAAGTCAAAATATAATAGTTATTTTTTGACTTTTATTCTTTCGGTCAGAAATAAAAGTTAAAATTTGACTTTTATTTTTTCGGTCAAAAATAAAAGTTAAAATTTGACTTTTATTTTTTAAGTCAAAAATAAAAGTTAAAATCTGACTTTTATAATTATAATTTTTTTTCTTTTTGTTTTAATACAAATACAACATGTACTTATAATTCTAAAAATAAAAACTGTGTTAATATTTAATCAAAATTTTATTTAACTTTTTTAACGTCTTCTTTCAATAGGAACAAAAGTCAAATTTTAACTTTTATTTCTGACTTAAAAAATAAATGTCAAATTTTAACTTTAATTTTTGACTTAAAAAATAAAAGTCAAATTTTAACTTATATTTTTACTTAAAAAATAAAAGTCATATTTTAACTTTTATTTTTAACTTAAAAAATAAAAGTCAAATTTTAACTTTTATTTTTGACTTAAAAAATAAAAGTCAAATTTTAACTTTTATTTTTGACCAAAAAAATATCGGTCAAAAAATAATTATTATAAAGTGACTTTTCGACAAAAGTCAAAAAAATAAAAGTCTTTTAAGTTTATTATTCCTTAGCATAACAGCATCAATATGCTGTATTCAAATATCTGATAGACAAATTATATCCACCTGACTTTTTGATTTTAAATTTTAAAAATAACTGTTATTTTCGGTCCCTGCTTTCAATATTGCAAGAGGAAAAAGAAGGTCAGTCAAATCGTGATATCTGGCTGGCTAAGCCAAATTGTATTTTTTTTTTACACGGGTTGGGAAGGCATCCTTCAAAATCTGCATTGTGTGGCTTGTAGGATAACAAGTAGCCCCGTCCTGTTGAAACCGAATGTCCTCTAATTCCAGATCGTCAATTTCCGGTAAGAAAATTTTAGTCAGCATGGCTCTAAAGCGGTCGCCGTTTAAGGTGAATTTGAGAGAATGTAATGATACTTCATGAATTATGCTTGGATTTTTCTGTTCTCAGAGCTGAGAATTTTTCTAATTGACGTGACCGCTGGGATAAAAATGAGCCTCGTCGCTTATGATCAATTTTGATGGAAAATTTGTCACTTTGTTGTTCGGTTCGAAAATCGCGCGAAATTTTACTATAAATTTTGCAAGTCTCTACTTTACGAATGTCAAAATGAAACTGAGGTACAATGCTATAGCAAAAATGGCAGCAATTTGCAATAGGGTGATTGTTATTGACCCATCAGTTTCTGAACGATGAGTTTTATATATTTAGGCCTTGTGCGAAGTGGCTAAATAAATACAAATTGACAAAAGGGTTTAAAGTTTTTTGGAAAAGTATTTGGACATATTTTAAAATTTCATAGAAATTTAGAATTCTTAATTTAGTATAGGATTTATTTAGCCAGTTTGCTTTCTCTCTTAATGAGATAAAAAAAATTTAAATTTGTCTTTTTTTTTTTTTTTGATGGAAAAATGTTTTAACTTAGCTGGTAGCCAAAAAAATATATTTATTTTACAAATAAAATCATTGTTTCGATTTTTAAAATTTTGTAAATTTTATTATTTTTTTTTAAATTGAAATTGTGCGATGTTTTAATTTTATGGCAAAAATGCACTTTGTCGTTGCTCAAAAAAAAAAAAAAAAAATATGATCCCCTCTCGAAAAAAAGAAAATTTGTTCTATCTTCCATATTTTGCGGCCGGGGCCTGTGAGGGGGAGGGGCCAAAAACTGGTACGCGTAGTTACATCCTAGCAAAAACATGGTATCAACTACTTACCAGGCTATTTACTCGCTGGATTACTTTTGTTCGCGATGTCCAAAAAGTAATGGGTACTCATTATTTTTTGGCTGTTTGTAAGCGAGTAATGACCACTCATTACTTTGTGTTTTTTGTAAGTGAGAAGGTAATGACCACTCATTACTTTTGGGATATCGCGAACAAAAGTAATTAAGCGAGTAAATAGCCTGGTAAGTAGTTGATACCATGTTTTTACTGGGATATAAGTGTGGGTACTCAAATAAAAGAAAATTCCCTCAAGATATCAAATATGCATTTTGTTTCCATGGTATGTGGCTCCCTCTAGATCAATTAAAGTCCACCTTTGGAGTCCCAAAAAAATGTACTTTATTAAAAAAAATATATATAAAATATAAGACCCCCTCTGGAATTAAAAAAGAATTTTTTTTTCATCTGCCATTTTAAGGGCGGGGGTCTGTGAGGTCCCCCGGGGCCCAAAAACTGGAGCGCGATTTTTTTGAAAAAATTTTTTATTTTTAGATAAATTGTCCCAAATGGGGTCTTAAATGGATCTAGAGGCAGGCACATACCATTAACACTTATATGTAACTACGCGTACCAGTTTTTGGGCCCTGGAGGGCCTCACAGGCTCCGTCCCGAAAAATGGAAGATAAAAATAAGTTTTCTTTTCTTGTTCCACAGGGAGTCGTACATTTTATTTTTAAATAAAGTTAACTTTTTCGGGACCGCAAAGGGGGGTCTTAAATGGACCTAGAGGAAACCACATACGAAGGATCGTGAACAAGCAAATGTCCTGAGGACATTTCCTTTCTTTTTTTATTCCAAAGGGGTCATATATTTTTTTTTATTTTTTAAGCAACGCCCGACAAAGTGCATTTCAGCCAATTTTACTTTCATTCACTTTTAGAAGGCTGCTTTGAGAAAATTTTCCAAAAAAGGTACAAATGTACCTTGTTCCTGCCTATAAAGGGTTAATTCCCGAGATGAACTTAAAATTAGACAAGGTTGATTTAAGTTTTAATATCTCCATAACATATCCAAATCTCAAGCAATTCAGACAATTATGCGTGAAATACTTTTCTTGTTAAAAGCATAAAAATAGAGTTTGTTGCTTAAGTCTTTTGATTTTTAAAATGTTTGCTTAAGTTTTACAAGTTTATTGCTTAAGTATTTTATTTTATTTGCACCAAATTTTTAAAATGATATAAATAATAAACTATTGCTCTAATCTTTATTTAATATAGGGTTGTTATACAGTCGGTGTTAAATTACCATAATTTTCTGACTTCTGGTTTCTATTTAAGATTTTCTTAAATTTGTTTAACTAACAAGTTTGTCATTCATCTTTTTTTTTTTTGTTTCTTTTTGATTTTGTTGGTTTATTATATTTTATAATTATAACAATTTTAACTTCAGTTTAAGGTCTCAATTTAAAATATCAATTGCTCAATATCTTATTGTATTTACTTAAGTACAACATCGAACAAACTCTTTAATGCCATTTTAAAGTTAATTGAGTTGTTTTCTTATTTAGTGTAGTGATAGTTTTAAAATTTCTTTTATTTAAGTCACTGCCAAACCCTATACTCACACATAGAAATATTTATCTTTTTGATTTACAAGCACTTGCGACTTTCAGCTTTAGTTATATTTACTTTTCACCTTATTACTTTTTTTGTATTATTATATTTTCCTGGCTGCTGCTGGATGTTCAATTACTTTGTCATAGTATTTGTATGTTTATGTTTATAGTTTACATTTGTATAAATCTTGATCTTGTTTTTAGTTGGTTTTTTTTAACAATTTAATTTCTATGACAAGTTTTTACTTTTATTTATTTCCATGAATGCAAGCGGCAGCAAAAAAAATATATATAAAGAAGATGAAGTTGTTAAATGTTGAGATGATGTCAAAAATTTTACTAGAGGATATAATTTCACTTTAACAATGGGAAATAAAGTGTATAACCAGAAAATTACTTATGTGAATATATTTAAGATTATGGATTTTTTTTTGTTTTAAGCAGGAAAGGGAAAATGCCTAAAACCCAATTCCAAAAGTTTGTATGGAATTTGTAAAGTAAATCCAAAAAGTTTAAAAAACTTTTAGTTTTTGGTTAAAGTGTAGATTGGGGTTAAGAAATATTTACGGACTTATGGAAAAAATTTCTTTAAGGTACTTAAGGAAAAAATTTACTTAAATTTAACTTCAATAAAAAATCCCACTTAGTGATGACTATAAAACTGCACCAAAGAAATTTTTTTCTAAATTTAATTTAAGTTTAAATTGTAAACATTTAAAAATTAAAATTTTTTTTCTAAATTTGTAATTACCTGAATTTTTAATAATCAACCTTCTGCTTTGTTTAAAAATATTTCCTTTCAGAAATATAAATTTAATTTTAGCTGTTATTAAACAATTATTTTGTAAATTTTATTTAAGAAAGCAACAGTTGTTTTGCCCATTTAACGCTTCATTTGTGTTAACAAAAATAATATCCTGTTTATATTGTTCATAAAAATTACTATAATTATTTAAGGTCAAAACAATTATTTAACAAATTTCAAAAAGGATAACAAAAACCTAGTTCTGTTATTTAATCGAAAAATGTTAAATGTAAAAACTTTAAATAACACTAATCGACAAGGTTTTTTTTTTACTAAACTTCCACTAAAACTTTTTAAACGCATTTAAGTCTACGAAATACGGATTTGAAGTCAAAAAAGTTTCGGAAATTTGGGCCTTATTTACCCCGCAGCCAGGGAATAAAATTAACACTCAATATTTATTATTTTTACAAATTTAAATTCTAGACAAAATAACCTTTCATGTCAAGGAATATTAAAGGATATTTTAAGGACCTTCGGGAAGGTATAGAGTTATTCTTTTTTAATTTATTCGTAGCGCAATTTAATTATTATAGTATTTAATACTATAGATTGAATAATATTATAGATTGAAAAATCTCAGAAAAGTAAAACTTTTGGCCCCGTACTTTTTTTGTTAAAATTTAGGGGTGGGAGGGGCCGGATGATTAAATGGTTAATATTTTTGTTTATAACTTGCATTTTGATCAATTGGTTATTTATAAATAATATTGATCAAAAAATGTCAACCTTTGGCCCCCATTTTTTTCTGGTTATTTAGAATCAGAGGTACCAAAGGTTAAATATATTGCGTGCAACCTTCAGGTACTACAATTAAATTATATTTTAGATTAGAAAATATCTGAATAGTCCAACATTTGGTCCCTGAACTTACATTGCTAATAATGAGAAGGGTCAAAGATTAGTTTTTGTGTACAATCTGCATTTAGTTAAATGTCTAATTAAGTAATACTGTAGAATAGAAAACATAAGAAAAGTCCAACATTTGGCCCCATACTTTTTTTTTGATATTTGAATTCAAGGATGAAAATCTTTTTGTGCGATTTGTATTTAGTTTAATTAATTATATAAATAATGTTAGACATTTGTTGATATCAGAAAATGCCAATTTTTGGCCCCCGTACTTTTTCTGGTTATTTAGAATTATAGGTACCAAAGGTTAAATATTTTGTGTCCAACCTTCAGGTAGTACAATTTATTTTCTAGATTAGAAAATATCTGAATAGTCCAACATTTGGTCCCTAAACTTACATTGTTAAAAATGAGATGGGTCAAAGATTAGTTTTTGTGTACAATCTGCATTTAGTTAAATGTCTAATTAAGTAATACTGTAGGATAGAAAACATTAGAAAAGTCCAAAATTTGGCCCCATACTTTTTTTGTTATTTGAATTCAAGGTTGAAAATCTTTTCGTGGGATTTTTATTTAATTAAATTAATTATATAAACAATAAAATATATTTGTTAATATCAGAAAATGCCAATTTTTGGCCCCCGTACTTTTTCTGGTTATTTAGAATCATAGGTACCAAAGGTTAAACATTTTGCGTGCAACCTTCAGGTACTACAATTAAATGATATTTTAGATTAGAAAATATCTGAATAGTCCAACATTTGGTCCCTGAACTTACATTGTTAAAAATGAGAAGGGTCAAAGATTAGTTTTTGTGTACAATCTGCATTTAGTTAAATGTCTAATTAAGTAATACGGCAGAATGGAACACATTAGAAAAGTCCAACATTTGGCCCCATACTTTTTTTTGTTATTTAAATTTAGGGATAACAATCTTTGTGTGAGATTTGTGTTTGATTAAATTAATTATATAAATAATAATATACATTTGTTAATATCAGAAAATGCCAACCCCCGTCCTCTTTGGTTATTAAGATTTAGGAGCACCAAAGTTTAAATTTTTTGTATACAATCTGCAGTTACTACAATTAGCGAATCATATAGTGTTGTGTATTGGAAAATATCAGAAAAGTCCAATATTTGGGCACATAACTTACATTGTTATGAATCAGGGGGCCAAAAATTGGATTATGTGAACAATCTACATTTAGTTAAATAGCTCATCAAGTAATTCTGTGGATTGTGAAACATCTGGAAAGCCCAACCATTGGCCCTTCAACTTTATTATAATTAAGAGGGCCAAATGTTGTTGGATGGAAAACATGGTACAATTTTACTTTTTTTGGTACATTTTTACCTTGGTTGGTACCGTGGTACTACCGCCGCTCATTTAGTACAATTCGAAATTTTTTCAAATTTTCAATTTATAACTTGATAAAACCACATAACCACATAAGCAACTTTTAATTAAAAGCCTGTTTTTATTTATTCAGCTTTTATAGTAAAAATAAAGTCAGTTTTAAGTTGAACCGGCTCTAAATTGGTGTCACTTCAAATGTACCAAATGTTTCAATACACATTGTACTAAAATATTTGGAAGTGGCAACATTGAACATTTTAAATTACCTCTCAAAACAAACAAAAAAAATAAAATAAGAAAAAAGTGTATTATTGTTAAAAAGCTATTAAATGCCTTTAAATTTTTTAATAGTAAATCCTGAAAAGGTTAACCATAAAAAAAGGTGTGACATAAAAATTAAAGTAAAATTTTACAAAGTTTTGTGGGAATTATACGACTTTATAAAATTAACGATAAATTTTGTTTCACCCGGTCAATTTAAATTTTTTAAGTCTTTTTAATGTCTAAGCAAATCTGACTCAATACGATAAAATTGTTAAAAAAAAAGCGGAAAAAATTTTGGTACCGTGAGGATCGAAAAAGTACAATTTGTTTGTCTGGTTGGTACAATAACAGAAAACATATTTTCCATCCCTGGTAACGAATGTAACCATCAATGGTTTTTGGTAAAAGAAATTACAATAAATATCAAAAACAAAAAAACAAAAATTTGGTTCAAAATTTTGTCTTATTTTTTGTAGTATTTTTAGATGTCTTCCACTACTTATTCATTGATCTGTCAAATATGAATATGTTTTTAATGTGTCCAATTTTCGTAGCAAATATGAAAATTTTAAAAACAAATTAAAAAAACCCAATTTTCGGGATCATTGCGAGATCCCATTGCATGACCTTTAACTTTTCTCTATATGATTATATTGAATGAATAAAAAAAACCTTCGTTAACCTGCGTTAACATATTGAGAGAATATGTTTTAAGGGAATCTCTTTGGTATTTCTAGAAAAAAAAGGACTTCAATTATCCATAAAAATGGCAGATCTGGGGTTAAAATTAGGTCTGAAGAACAGTTGCACAGCTTTTTGCGTCATATTTCAGACAGTATTGGTAAAAAAAAAAATAAAATTTTAAACGATAATACAATTTGACTGCACCCTCGCAGCGCCAGACTCTGTTGATTTTCCAATACTTACCTTAGACATTCGTCCAATGGTTCATTGGTTCATTTTCGTTCATTGCATTGAGTTATCAAATAGAGTTTGTTGTTTAAGTCTTTTGTTGTATTCACCCTTTTCTTTATATTAACAAGTTTGTTGCTTAAGTCTTTTGTTTTATTTGTCAATAAAAAAAAATACATCGCAAAAAAGGTGTTAATTAAGGCTTTCAAAACTATTTTAGTATATAAAACAAAAATTAAAATGTAACATCTGTTGTAATACATTAAACTTAGTAATTACACATAAAGAAACTTTAATGAGCAAAAAAATAAAATAACAAAACAATTTTAAACGCAGCGAGTATAATTTAAAAGGAACGTAATACAAAATTCACTACTATTAAAATGTTCTTTAATGACGAAAAAAAAACAAACTTTGAAAATGCACATTAAAAACCTATATGCACATATAAAAATTCAATTAGAGAAACAGTGTGCAATATACAACAGTATTTAATTAATTTATTAAAACATGACCCCAAGGGAGTTTACCAAACAACAAATACTCTTTGGTTTGTGTGGTAAACAACAAACACCTTTTATAACTAAATCAATCAACGCCAAAGTTAACATTTTAAATAATCAAACATAACCAACTACTGTGCAGTACTTTAAACAAAGAAGAAGAAGAATAAGAAGACAAAATGGCAAAAGGACGATCGTTAAAAAGAAATTAAATGTTTATTAAAACAACATGGGTACCAACCGCTATTGAGTACAGAGACAAGGAACACTTAAAGCTTTTAAAATATCATAAAAAAACATACATTTAATTCCCTAAGGATAAATGAAAAAAGTAAATGTTTCTTTTTTGGTGTCTCTTTTTGCTACCAGAAAGTGTGTGAAAAAAGTGCCAACGCCACCTAAAGGCTTTCAATAAAAAATGTATACAATGTCCTAGTTTGGGTTTTGTTTTTTTTTTAATTTTTAGTTATGAAAATTTATTACATCTGCAGGCATAAATATTCCAAAATTCAATATGCAATGTTTTTAGTTTATAAAAATTAAAAAGCAACAGGTTTGGGTTTTTATTTCACTCTTTTTATCCTGTTGTACAATATTATGCAATATTTTTAAAATAAATATCAATTTAAAATTGCTATGTCTCACATGTTTGCTTAATATGACCGACCAACACCTTGACTAACAATTCATTTATTATTTTGTTTAATTTACAATATTACTTTTTTGTTTAAATTATAAACTGTACTTGTTACTTAATTTTGTGAAACAAAAGGAAGTAGATCTTCTTTGTAAAATATATACAAAGTAGTTAATATATCCTGACATTTGCAGCTTGTTGTCATAAAACCCCCGTCCCAAAAAAAAAAAAAACCGTAGAATAATATTAATTCACTTTTTTGTGTATACACTGAGAGAATTATCAATACGATCAATAAAGTTTCTCTTTAACACGTTCTTAAAACTTTTCTTAAAATTTTATGAAAAATTTCATCTTTTTTGTTGAAAGTTTTATACCAATGAAATGATATATTTTCCTTGAATTTAAGTAACCCATCTAAAAATCGAAATATATATGAGCATACATGATGATACATGGACCTGTATATGATCATACATGGGCATACATGGTCATATACGTCCATACATTGTTCAATATATGACCATACATGATCTCATATATGATCATATATCTTCGGATCCGAAATTTGAGGGTATATGAACGTATATGATCATATACGAGCATACATGAATAATATATGAGCATGTATGATAATATATGCACATATATCACCATATACCCTCAAATTTCAGATCCGAAGATATATGATCATATATGAGATCATGTATGGTCATATATGAGATCATGTATGGACGTATATGACCATGTATGCCCATGTATGCTCATATATATTTCGATTTTTAGATGGGAAATTTTCTATTACTTTTATGCAGAAAACTTTTTTTAGTTTTGCTTAAAAAATTTCATTTAACTTGTAACAAAAAATTTGTTCTGTGTAATCCTTTCTTATGCTTACCTTACTTACCGTTAAAATATCCAGCAGTTTTTTTTAATTTTTTATCATATTACATGCTTAATCATAAAAATATACAGAAATTTAACCATAATCTTAATATTTCATCCATGTTTAATTTACCATTAACAAACACCTTGCTTAATTTTTGTTTTCATTCTTTCTTTCTTTCTGTTTATTTCATTTCAGTTTCTTTGTCATACCACTGGTAAGTTTGTAATACTTTTACAATTGTATGGTAAAATAATTAATGATACATTGTTCTTTAATAACATCAATAATATTAATGTGTATTCATTAATATTAAAGGACTTCTTGTTGTAATGTAATAATAATAATAATAATAGTAAGGGAAGAAACCAACATCAAGTTGTTAATTTGAAAAGCACGCTTGTTTCTTAAGTCTTGTGTTTTACATTTCATACTCGTTAACAAGAAAAAGTTGTAAAATGTCTGTTTATTACATTGATAAACAAATTGGTGGGTTTAATGTTCATATTATACAACTTTAAACCATGTTTAGTTTACTTCTAAAAGTTTTGGACTGAACTGCTACTACTACTAAAGGGTGATTCAATAAATCTGCAGATTTTCTTTTATAATTACTCCTCTGACAACACAGGATGCGCGTATCAAAATTTTCCATCACTTTTTGGCATATTTTGGGTTGTATATAATGCGTATAATTTCGTTCATCAACTCTGGAATTATCTCGGGCTGTATATCATTTATAATGCATACACTCACAATATTATTTCGTTAAAAATAATCAAAAATACATATTAAATTAATCGAAAATACAATAAAAAATAGGACTACTGATTTTTTATTACATTCAGCCCATTTTGTTGTTTATTTTCAATCATTGTTTAATAATTGACAAAAGTAGTAAAAACAATCGAAAGTCGTTTAAAATAACCATGAATTTTTAACTGGCAAAACGTTAGAAAAAAACGACCCTTTCATTTAAAATTTTATATTTGAATCGGCTATAAAATAAAGTACTGATTATTTTTTTAAAATTTCTGGTTTTATTGGAAAGGTTGAACTTTGTCATTTAAAAATGAAACACAAAACTACAACTGGCTCGGCAGTACCTCATCCGATCAACCCAATTTTTCAGTACATTTTCGATTATTTCGGCTCGAATCTTTTTAATGGCAACTTTGATTTCATGTTCAATTGTCTCTGGATGGTTTGCGTAACATTTATCCTTAATGGCTCTCCACAGAAAATAATCCAAAGGGCTTAAATCACAGCTTCGAGGCGGTCAATTGACATCACAATTTCGGCTGATAATTCGATTTTCAAAAACAGTGCGTAAAATATCGATGGTTGCATTGGGTGTGTGACATGTGGTCCCGTCTTGTTGAAACCAAATGTCCTCCATGTCATTCTCTGGAATTTTTGGAAACAAAAATTCGTTGAGCATGGCACGGTAACGCAGCTTCATGTTCATTTTCGAAGAAAAATGGCCCAGTCGTGATAGTCACATGAATGATATTGTGTTCCATTCTAAAATGATTTCTTTTTTAAATTTGATTCCCATAAAATATTATACAATATATATATTTTTTAATGTTCAATGGAAATTCTTTGAAATTTTTCAAATTTTCGAATATTTAAATTTTAGTTATTTTTGAAAACAAGTTTAAAATCTTTTTACTAACTTTTTTTTAATATGTCTAAATTTTAATTTTTTTATTATTGATTTTTTCGCCAAGCGGAGTTGTTTTTAAGGCCAAAAATTAAGCTGAGTCGCATTTTTGTATATTTTGTCTGTTTTGTATATTTTGTCTGAAAAGATCGACTAGTTACTTTTTGGTATCGAGTACCCAGAAATAGAGCAAGTATTCGGTACTCGATAACTACTACTCTTTTGTAGCACCACTAGTGGAAAAGAAATTCGTAGTAGTTACTTTTTGGTATCGAGTACCCAGAAATAAAGCAAGTATTCGGTACTCGATAACCACTTCTCTTTTGTATTACCACTAGTGGAAAGGAAACTCGTAGTGCAACGAGTTAATATTTTTCCATACCTGTTTTTGGTCAGATGTCAAATGAGGTAAAAATGTGGCAACTAACGCGCAGAAAGATTTTTCATACCCAAATGCTCAATTTGAATTCTCTATCCTCCAAAAAAATTACAGGCGATGAGCCTCAAAGTAATGGGTTCATCCTTACAATTATGCTAATTAAAAAATTAAAAGTAATGGGTTACCTTTTTGCAGATAGGGGGTAAAAAAATAATTGGTTACCTAAATGATTACGCAGAGGTTAACAATAATAGGTTACTTTGACTTTTCATATTTAAACTTTAGCCTTCCACTTAAATTCTTTAATGTTTCAAACCAATTTAGGATTTTCTTCAGAAATACAAACTAATAAAAACACGAATGCTAGAGTTTCTGAAACTAAAAAGGCTTGTAATCAATAGATGGCAGTAGTTTTAAGAGTTTTCAGTAGTGTGCAATATAAATAAATGCACATCCCGTAGTCTAGAATGGAGACAAATATGTGGACATATATTGCAGCAAACTTCAAAATTACTCGATGACTCGATTTTGTAAATATTTATTCCCGGCAATTTATGTTGCAATAATTCTCCGGCAATATTCGTTATCAATTATTGCTATTACGTAAAACTTGACTGTCATTTTTGTTTGACAATTATAAAAAAGTCGACAAATAAGATCAAACAAAACATCATGAAGTTTAAAAGAATTTTAATAAATTATGAGAAAATCCAACAAAAAAAAAATTAACATAAGCTCGGCGATGAGCAATTTTGTGCCGATATTCTGCCGACGCCTTAAACTTATTGCAAACAAATTTTTCTCTAATATAGATGGTATGGGATACAAAATTTTTATCAAATATTGATTTTTATGCTACATATGATTTCAATAAATTTATCAGTTTAAAGAGTAATTGTTTTATGTTAAATTGTAATGCATTACGTAACCAACTATCGGTAACTTATTACTTAATGTTTCAAAATAATGCTGAAGGTAATGAGTATAAAATATAAAGTAATGCATTATGTATCCAAATATCGGTAATTAATTACTTTTTGTTAAATTATAATGATATAGGTTAGGAGTATACATTACAAAGTAATGCATTATGTATCGAATTATCAGTAACTCATTACTTTTTATTGAAAAATAATGACATAGGTAAGGAGTGCACATTACAAGGTAATGCTTGAGTTTATCGCAACCATTACCAAAGATGTCCTGGGCAATTAATAATTTTCGGTGAAAAAATATTTGTTAATTTATAACGAGCTTTCAACCTTCGTATATTTACCAAAATTTATCAAATTAATTAGCTCGTATTTCTATCCGGCAAAAGATTTCATCAGAACCCGAAGAGAAGTTTTTTTTTTTTTAAAAAACTAGAAGTTTATATTTTTATGATATAAGCAAAATTTTTCAAGTTCATCGTTATTATCAATTTTGATTTTTAATTTGAGTGTAGATTTTTAAAGGGCCAAAAGAAACATTTCATTTTTTATGTTTATTCTATATACTCGTACTCAACACTGGCATGTTAATTTGATGGGCACCATTTAAGTCAATTAAACATTTGCTAATTTTAATAAGATTTTAGTCATGTTTTTTATTATAAATAAGTCTGAATTCAGTTAATTTGGCTTATTTAATTAACCAAATAATTTATTTAAAATTATGTCTTTAAAGCAGCTGCTGCTTGAGCACCAACTAAAAGTTATTAAGTTAATATTTTCTTCGTTAACAAAAAAAAAAAAAAAACAGAATTTGTTAAAAACGCAAAACGAACCAAAAACTATCGCGTGTATTCTTTTTATTAATTATGAATATGTATTAATTTTAATTTAAAAACTACAACTTTTATTACCAAAATTTTAACAAATACTTATTGTGAATGAGCGTGTTTTTTTCAATTTTTTTTTTTGTAATTTTTTTTTTTATTATATACTGTACCGTACATTGCAAGCTGTTTATAAATGTAACATATATATATAAATGCATGTTGTTTTGTTTTTTTTTTTTTTTTTGGTTTCCTTATCATTTTTTAAGAATCTACCAAAATATATAATATTAACCCTTTCTATAAAGGTTTAATTTGTTAACGAAATGATGACCAATATTAAATATTTTTGGGGAATAAGTTTCTGCTGAGTGTTGATATTATTCCATTAATGAATAATTTACTGATGAAGATCTTAGTTTTGTTTTTTTTATATTTTATTTCACTTGGAAGTTAAATACAACATTAACAGGTGTAATGATTTCTTGTTGGTATTAAATAAATGTAGATTATTTTTATTGCAGAGTTTTCAATATATTTTTTCAGTGGGGAAATTTTAAAAGGAGATGTTATAGTTTGATAAAAAGTTATTGTTATTTCCGGTATTAATTAAAAAAAAAAACTTGAGTTGTTGTGAATATTTTTCTCACAAGTGAAATGTTTTATTTCTTTAGAAACATTTTTTGTAATATAGTTTTTAATTCTGTTTAATTTTTTTTTTGTATTAATACTAAATATTTTGCTTATACATGAAATTTATTTTAATATATGTATTTCTATCACGTTTGTAATTTGTTAGCTATTTACCCTTTTTTGACAAACTAATTTGTCATTCATGTCCATTATTGGCAAGTAATCAAAAAGAGTTTACAATGAACAGAGAATAAATCTATATATACCAAAAAAAAAAAAACAAAACAAAAAACTTACTACCATAAATTTTTTTAAAATACGTTAAAAATTTATAAACATTTTGTATATAAATGTAGGTTAACTATGTTTAAACATTACTCAATTTGGCAAACCTTAATAAAAAGCTGCCTAAAAATCAAGTGCCAAATTTTATCCGTATAAAGATTTCGTGTATCGGAAATACAAATTTTTGTCAGTCTGGCCTTCCGTTCGTCCATCCGTACGCCCTTTGCAAAGCTTCAAAGAATGAAGCTTTGATATCCAATTCGATCAAAAAAAATCCCTTTTAAACAATTGCAGAGTATTAATTCTTTGGAATTTGTTCGATTGAATTCACTTCTAAGGCATTCACTCAATGTATGCTCCGTTTTAAGAATTGTTTCTCTAGCAGTTTTATTTTTCGAGATATGGACGATTAGAATTTTATCTAAGCGATTTTTGTATTTGTATGGGATTAAACATATGATTCACTGGAACTTTCTCGGCCCTTAACCGTTGTCCCTTTTTATTTATCTCATTTAGTTTTATAGAAACGTTATCGTAAAATCTAGCGATTTTTAAATAAGCTAATTTTCTGTTTATTTGTTTCATTTGGAGATAAGGGTAATTTACCAAATAAAAATCATTTTCTATCTATGATGCTTAGTTTTTGAGAAAATCTACCATTAAAGTTGAAATTTGGTTTCGGTACCGGGAGACTAGGGGTGGGTTTTGATCTCCGACAATATTAGTTTTCTCTGATGCTTTTAAGTTTCGTGATATGAACGATTGAAATTTTATTGAAGCGACTTTTGTATTTTTATTTTTTAAAGACGAGAATTCATTTAGTTTTCCACACAATGATGTTTTCGGGAAAAACGCGATCTTGTAATCTAGCCATCAGTATCAAATTTTTTCTGGCGCTTTTCGAGGCATTAACGGTTAAAATTTTATCCAAGCGATTCAATTTGTGCGATTTTTTTTTCACCAACTTTCAAGATGTTTTAAATTTTGCCGACTTTTTTGAATTTTTGGCGTTTTTTTTTTTTTAATTTTAGTATTATTTAGCCATAAAAGTAAAAATTTCTCTAGCGCTTTTAATTTTTGAAAAAATTACGATTTAAATAACATATTATGAAAGCAATTCAATTTAATGGGTTTATCTCCAATTTTGGCGATTTTTTAAATTTTGCCGATTTTTTTTCGATTTTTAACGTGTTTTTGGAATTCTGACAATTTTCCCTAAATATTTTAATTTTGGCGTTTTTTTTTTAATTTTTGGCTCATTTTTCCAATTTCAGTTTTTTTACGTTTTTTCCATTTTTCCAATTTTGTCGATTTGTTAAATATCGAATTTTTAAAATTTTTTGCGTATTTTAATTTTTCCACTTTTGTGTTTTTTTTTTTTGTAATTTTCGTTTTTGGGGATTTTTAATTTTGACGGTTTTTTCAATTTTAGCGTTTTTTTTTAATTCTGGTGATTTATCCGAACTCTAGAATTTTTGAATTTTGGCGGGTTACTTATTTTGGCGATTTTCCCACATTTTAGCTATTTTTTATTGTTAGCGAATTTTTCCAATTTTGGAGTTTTTGCAGTTTCAACGATTTTTTCAATATTTGTTAATATGAGCGTTTTTTTTAAATTCTGGCCATTTTTCGAACTGTAGAAATTTTTAATTTTGGAGGGTTTCTTATTTTGGCGATTTTCTCCCATTTAAACAACTTGTTTTATTGTTAGAGATTTTTTCCAACTTTGGCGTTTTTGTAGTTTCAACTTTTTTTTTTCAATACTTAGTGATTTTTTTATTTAAGGGATTTTTTAAATTTTGGCGATTTTTTCGAACTCCCGAAATTTTAAATTTTGACGACTTTTTAATTTAAATGAAAAATCCAATTTTAGTGATTGTTTCGCTTTTGGATATTTTTTCTATTTTAAATGATTTTTTCAATTTTAGCGATTTTTTGGTTTTGGTGACAGACGCTATTGAATTTTGTTAATATCGGTCTGATAGAAATTTAGACACACGCATTTATCTGTTTAAAATTTAAATTGTGAATGTTTACCCTAGGGGAAAAGGAAAAGGACTCGTCACATGACCGGTTAATTGTGATAGGAACCTGTCACGGGACCGATCACTTTAACATGGGCTTGTCCTAGGAGGGGATCAATTGCCCTCTGTGACTGGTCTAAAAGGACATGTCGTGACTTTTAAACCGGTCACGTGATTTGTACTTTAGGAACCGGTGCTCTTTTCACCTATCTCGTGATATGTTTTTTCGAAACCGGTTCAGTTTTCACTCATCCTGGGACAGGTCCCAATTCCCAACTGACCCCTTTTTTCCCGCAGGGAAATAACGCCTCCAAATTTGTACCATATTTTAGGGTCTAGGATTTTGTTGAATTTTTACTTTTCTTAAAAAGTAATATGAGAATCTTACTAATACAAGAGACAATTTATTCATGTAGGATTTCTCTTATATTAAAATTAAAATTTTAAATTCTTGCAATAACTCCTGATCCATTTTTTTGGTAATACCGAAGTCGTCCGATTTTTTTTAATTTTCTGTATATTAGTTGTAACTAATTCAATGCAATATCTTTTTCACGTCTAAGAATATCAAAAAGGTACCAAGTCTCTTTTGCCTCCATACCAAAAGTTTCTTTAAAAACACTTCTCTTTACTAGCAGATTACAAAAATATTACGTTGTTTATAAACTTTTCGTAAATAGAAAATTGGAAAACTTCTACAATTTTTCGCTAGCCTGAGGTACTCTATTAAGGGCCTAAAACCTCTGCTTTCAAATGAGCTAGAAAATCGAAAAATTGCTTAAAATAAAAACATCAATCGACTTTATATAAATTCACATTTTAAAATTTTTTATAGTTAGGCTGAATAAATTGAACCAAATCTTTAGAGCAACTTAAAAAAAAAAATTAAAGTAAAAAAGTTTATTAGAATTTAATAATAAAGCTCAACAAAAGCTTAAAGCTAATCAATTAAATTTTTAAAATTACCATTAAGCTTCCCTATATAATAATTCATTTCATTATTACGGTTCTTACTAAATGGTATTTAATATTAAATGCTATCTCTCTCTCCCTCTTAACATTAACCCCTATAAACATCTTTAAGGCTGATTGAGTTTGATTCAGTCATAAAATAAAAACTCCTGAACTTCCTTTTAGTAAAAAAAAAACGGAGTATACAAGTTCTTTACAATGTTTCCCCCTACAAAAAAGGGCAATTTTTGAAACTGTTTTAAATTAACAGTAACCCCCCATAAAATTTATATTGAACAGTTAATAAAAAAAAAACTCAAACTTTATGGAAAGTTTACGGTTTATATTTCCTCTTTTCGTAAGGGAAAAAAAATATTAACAACACTTATCGATCAGGTGTTACTTGAAAAATATATAACAATATTCCCAAAAAAAACTGCTACATTTAAACCATATTTGGGATAAGCTTTTTTCATGTTTCATGTATTCTTTTTTTTTTAGTCAGTTTGCTTAACACATTTTCAGTTCGAAGAAAGGGCTTAAATCGATGAATGAATGAAGTCTTTGTTTTTTTGTATTCATACTCCTATAAGACCCAGTTTATAAGTTTGTAGAGTCTTTAAGTTAAGATCATACAATAATCAACATTTTAATGTGTACAACACAATAAGTATCAGATATTATTATTATTATTGTGGTCGAGTACGAGTCTTATTGTTATTTAAGTACTTTATGTACATTGGGCAGGTGTAATTTTTATTCTTCTTTTTCATTCATTGCAATTCATTGATGAAGAAATAAGTGTTACTTTATTACGTCGTATTTACACACATACCTTTTGAGAGCGCTACACTTGTAATGATAAAAAAAACCAGCTTTTATTAAACAAATATTAAAAAAAAGAAAACTTATTTTTTAAAATTACTTAAATATATATTAAAATTTTCAAAATTCGACAACATAGCTATTATTTTTACAATATTTTTAATGAATATAACTTACAATTTGAAAATTTTTAAAAGCACTCTTAAGGCAGAAACAGAATTAGCTTAAGTGACTTAAAGGCCAAAATACAGTTGGTTAAAGTGACTTAAGCGAAAATTCATTATTTTTAAAATCAAAAAATTGTATTTTTAAAATTTTGTTTCATACAAAACAAAATTTTAGTTACTTAAGCCAATTGTAGTTGAGCCTTAAGTTAGGCATCGGTATGAAACGAAAATTCAAAATTTTTTAAAAATTTTAAAATTTGTTAAAGTTAACTTTAGTTTCATGCTTTAGCTTCAGTCACTGAACTGAGTTGGGCCTTTAGACTTTAGGGTACAGGTTCCATCCCCAGTGACGGCAACAACAATGTAGAAAAGTAATATGTATGAGATTTCTATCCCTCATACAGGGTGACGCAATAACATTCAGCCGATGTTCTTTTGCTATATCTTGAAAATGAAACTTTATAAATAAAATAGTTTTTTTATAAATGTCCTGTGGCAAAAAAGGGGTCAGTTGTAAATAGGTGAAAAGAGGACCGGCTCCTAAAGAACTCACCACGTGACCAGCTTAAAGGTCATGACATGTTCTTTTGTGTTGGTTCTGTGATATGTTCTTTGGGGTTAGTTGTGTGACATGTTCTTTTAGACCAGTTCTGTGACATGTCACACAGGCCAATTGACCTCCTCCTAGGACAAGCCATGTTAAAGTGTCCGGTTCTTTTCATATAAAAAAACCGGTAAGGTGACCAGTCCCTATCACAATAAACCGGTTACGTGAAGTGTCCTGGAACAGGTCTTTTCCGGCAGGGTGTTACTTTGGACATATGGGTCTTTATTCCCCGTTAAGTTTTGAAGATTATATGGGACAAATGGGCGCCATCATTTTTTTTTTTTATTCAACATTTTGTAATTTCAAAGCCTAGAGGCCAATTAATAAATTACAATATTCCACTCACTTAAGGTTACCTTAAAATTTATAAATTAAAACCCTGATAACTATTTATTTGATACTGTATAAATAAAATATATAACATTTTGCTAATTGAATTGCCTTAAAGATGCTGTTGATTATTTTAGAACTTCGGGCGATAAGTTCTTGCACTTTTGTCATATATTCTCTTTGAGAGCTTTCGGTGTCTGTGGCTTCCCTACGGGAAATAGACCAGCCACAGAGTAAGTCACGTGACCGGAACTTTGAGGCAGAAACCGGGCCTCGAGTTGGTTCTCTTATATGAAAGTAACCAGTTACTATAACATGTGCTTGTCATAGGAGGTGGAAATTTCTACCTTTTAAGCTACTTGTGACATATCGCTGACCTTCTTTAGGGTACCATATCACTGCATTGGTGTAAGTAAATGCGCAACAGAACAGTTTAGAATTATCTTACACATAACTAGTCTCATGTTAGGCACTGCGTGATGTTTATCAGAACTAGTGCAACATGAAACGTTACGTGACTGGCTCAAATGTACATACCACAGGACTAACGACAAGTAATTAATAAAAAATTTGTTACGTATCAATCACAATGTGTTGTTGAATCAGTTCCGATTTCAACTATAACAGTCCTAATTTCTTTAGTCCACATTGGTGTTATATTTATTTCTCTTTAGTTACAAGTACATGATATATCCAGAAAGAACCAGTCAATGTTCTGCCACCATTTCAATATTTGGGACACTGGTAATTTTACAACAATAACCACTTTTCCAGACACTGAAATATATTTTGCACCAGCTTTGTGACATGTTTCTCATTTATCTATCACAGATTTATCAACTTAGATCAATCTACCCTTCATTTCCCGTAGGGTTGTTTACCATAGGCCTATGACTTCAAAAAGCGCCAAAGAAACAAGTATGGAGCGGTTAAATCGGTCAATCTTGCTGGCCACTGCAAATCGCCAAAATAAAACATTAAGCGACCCGGAAACGCATCCTTTAAAATGTTCATTGTCGCGCAAGCTGCGTATGCAGTTGCACCGTCCTGTTCAAACCATATGTCTTCTCAGTATCAATTCATAAACTTGCGGCAATAAAAACTCGTTGATCATGGTTCTGTTTTGCTCACCAGTCACAGTATCCGTGTTACTTAGTGATAGGCTTAGTGTTAGGCTTAGTGATATCTCCGAAGACGTGACCTTGAGTGGATGTAATGTGGTTTCGTGAATGATAGGTGGGTTCTCAGTGCGCCAAAATTTAGGCTCGATGACGTGACTTTGAGTGGATGTAATGTGACTTCGTGATTGATAGGATGATTCTCAATGCCCCAAAATTTAGGCTTGATGACATGACTTTGAGTGGATATAATGTGACTTCGTGAATGATAGGTGGATTCTTAGTGCTCCAGAGGTGCAAATTTTTGTTCATTTACGTATCCGTTCAGATAAAAATGGGCCTCATCGCTTATGATAAATTTGAACAGAAATCGTCCATTGCGTCTTTGATGTTCAACAGAGCGTGAACGTAATTTAGAGCTGATAGAGCTTTGTATAAGAACAACTTCAAGTTGTTCACCAAAATGCTGCAAAATGCTGCAAAGAAGAACATGTGAAGGCTAATTGTCGTCTGGTCGAAGTTGACGGCTCATCCAAGACGTCTTTGGTCACAACGGCGATTTTCTTGGAGCCACGACACTACAAGGTCTTCCGGCACTTTGAGACGAGCGGCTAAACCACTTAATGTTTGTGAAGTTGGTGTAGAACGGCTGAAAAATCCTGGTCGAAATTAACTTTGCTCCGAAATCACTAACAAATTATTCCCTAAAAAAATAGTCATGACGTCAGCCTATTATTGGTTTGACCCATACGCCAAAAAGTCGTTATCGAGAAAAACGATAAAGAATGTTTACATTTTTCAATTTTTGTACGCACAATCGGCAGCAAGATCAAATTGGACACTTGAAATCTAAGATATGACACTCGATATGCAGAAACAATGTTTGGGATCATATATGGGATATTTACATTATATACGAGGGCGGATCAATAAGTCCGAAACTCTTCGAACTTCCCTCGTAGTTATATGAAAGCAACACTGCTCCCATCAAGTACCACCTGTTAATAGACTACTGTCAAATTTTGAGCAAGTTCCGTCATTTACTTTGCGTTTAACAGCTGTTTAAAACAAACAACCTCGTGGATTTTTTTTGAAAATGGAATAAAGTGAATTTCGAGTGCTCATTAAACTTAATTTTTGCCAAAAAAAAATTGTCAATCAAACCAAGGATATGCTTGATAAATACTATGGGGAATCTGCACCATCGATTTCAATGGCAAAAAGTGGTTTACTGACTTTCGTTGTGGCCTTACAAGCACAGAAGATGCCGAAAGTTCTGGTCGCCCAGTTGAGGTCTCTACACCCAAAACAATTGAGAAAATTCACGATATGGTGTTGGCCGATTATAGATTTAATGTGCGATATATTGTGGAAGACATAGGCGCCTCACATGGCTCAGTGGTTTCAATTTTGAACGATCACTTGGGTATGAGAAAGCTTTGTGCTAGATGGCTGCCGCGTTTGGTGGAAAGAGATTAAGTTCCAACGATGAAATTAATGATCAAACAAATGCCTATTTTATGGACCTCGAAAAATCCTGCTGTTAAACGCAAAGTAAATGACGTAACTTGCTCAAAATTTGACAGTAGTCTATTAACAGGTGGTACTTGATGGAAGCAGTGTTGCATTTCATATAACTACAATGAAAGTTCTAAAAGTCACGGACTTATTGATCCGCACTCGTATAATCCACTTCAAGTTCAATTTTTTTCAAAAATTGTCAGTGGATCAAACCTATAATAAGCTGACGCGTTCTTGAGAAGTATAGCGTTACATGGCTTGTAGATGTGTATTCTGTATCTGCCCTGTAGGAAATGTCGATAGTGAAACTGTACTGATTCACTATTGACTTTGTCACTAGTACTACTGACTAATTATGCCCCAGCCAACGCTTTCTGCTGTAGACATTTAACATGTGGGTGTCATTGCGAATCTACACAACTATTGACTAGGTGTTGACATTGGAACCAGAGATTCACTAGTACATTTTAGTAATTATAGTCTACACTTTTATAGCTTTTTACTTGATTTCCACACTAGGAAGGAAATAAGATTAAACAGGTGCATTTATTTTGTTAAATTAGAAATTTTTTTATAAAATTTTTTTTTATAAATTTTATTAAAGTAAAAATAAAAATTCGTGCAAATTTAATTTTGGAGTAGACAAATCTTCAAAAGACTGCACAAAATCATTCACAAGCTCCGTTAAATATTCATCAGGCTCCACAAAATCACTAGAGTTGCAATTTTTACTAAAAATTGCTGCCTCTTGTTATTTTTATACAAAATTGATTTGTTTTTTTCAAAACTTTTTTGTAATTTCTTTTTCTCATTATATATTTTGTTCAAATTTGTATATTTACCTTTTAAATTAATTTTTTTTTTTTATTTTTATTAATGTATTTTCAACAAAATAAAACAATAAAAAAAATCAAGAACAAGCACAGCTTTGCAGCTGCAAAAAAGGAATGTAAAAAGTATAGACGCTTTGTGGACATGTCACCAAAAAGTCATCCAAAATAGTCGACAAAAGTGGTGACTTGTAGACACTTGACCCCAGGCTTCGTACAGGGTGTTTACTTCACAAATATTAAAACAAAACTCTCAGTTGCCGTCATTTGCAAAAGCTTTAGCTTCTACCGATAGTATGATACATTTTGGGCCACCTTGTAAAGGGTGTCCCAAGAAGAACGCAATTTTTAAATGACTGATGCAGCAATTGAATTGTTTCTCTGGCTGTATGACATGTGGCGCCGTCTTGTTGGAACCACATGCCCTCCACATTAATTTCTTTAATTCTAGGCAAGAAAAAACTGGTTATCATTTCACGATACCGAACACCATTGACTGTTTGCGCTTGACCTGCCTCATTTTCATAAAAAAAAGGTCCAATGATTCCTCCAGCCCAAAAACCACACCACACGGTGACACGTTGAGGATGCATTTGCTTCTCGTGAATCACTCGAGGATTTTCCTCACCCCAAATGCGACAATTCTGCCTATTGTCGAAGCCATCAAGATGAAAATGGGCCTCGTCACTGAAGATGATTTTATCGGCAAAATCAGCATTTTCATGTTGTCTCTCCAATACCCAATTAACGAACTCCCTTCGCTGTCCATGGTCAGCTGGCTTCAGTTCCTGAGTCAATTGAACTTTGTATGCATGAAGATGCAAATCTTTCGTCAAAATTCGCTGCAAAGTGGATTTGGAGACACCAATTTGCATTTTCGGTCGATCGACCTGGTCGATGGCGCGTTGTTGTCTTTACATCACTAACAAACCCAGTTTCGGCAAATGTATCCATTAATCTCTTTACAGTTGACTCTTTTGGAGCATTATTGTGACCCCAAATTGATCGCAATTTGCGAACTGTAGCCGCAAAACTTTCACCATTTTGGTAAAACAATTTCACAATGAGAATGCGTTGTTCATTCGTGTAGCGCTCCATTTTTACTAACCTCGTACCTTCTACTAGCAAACAATAACAATTGTTCAAATGTCAAACAATGACACTTCGAATGTTGCCAGATTTAAAAACTGCGTTCTTCTTGGGATGTGGAAGAACAATTATGCTGAAATTAGTTTGGGATCATCTTGTCATAACTGCAAAATCTTTTAAACATTTAGCTTTTTTATACCTCATAATATTAACGATATGGCTTTAGTTTTAAAGTTTTTTTTGGATTGTTGTGTTCTTAACAAAATATTTTATCAACAGTTTAATTCTAACATTTCAAAATTCTTTGCTAAAACCATTCTTCAAAATATTTCATGAGTTTGCCATAAACACAAAACTCAAATGTCAATTAAAATGCGAGTACTTGAAGAAGCTAACAATAATTTGTCAATTGTTAAAAATACAACGAGTTGATAATTGGCGACACACCTTTACAGCGCAAGTATGTGACTAGAAATCTTAAGGCCAAAATCAAACGTAGTAATAAAAATTTCAAATAATTCAATAAACAAATCAATTAAGTTTCTTTGACTTTGACAAAAACAATTTAAATTGTCTCAAATGGAGAAAAAATAAATCTAAGATTAAAATCACGATTTCTATCGAGAAATTTTTTCAAATCTAAATTTTAAATTCAAGTGGTAAAAAAAGAGAGAACGAAAGAAAGAAACAAAAAACATCTGCTCTGCTTTAAAATTGAGCAGATTTGAAACATTTTTTAACATATTTTTCTAGACGAAAAACAATTGTACATGCAGCATTAAAAGCCGCCTGTTGCATTTAAACCAAAACAAAGAACTTAAATAAAACATTCATTTAAAACAAAAAGGATCTGTATTTTTAAGACAATTCGTTTTTTTTTTATTATTATTTTCACAAACAATATGTACCTGCTGCTGCCTACAGAAAATCCAGCAACAAATGTTTCTTACTTATTGTAATTGTACTCGTACAATTCAATGTTTTTTTTTTTTTTGTTTCAATCTGTTGCATTTATTTGAAATCCTAGTAGGGAGATGTTTTGATATTATTCGGTTTTAGAATTGTGTTATTTTTTCACTCTCATTTCATTTTTGAAAACACATGTTGCAGCTTGCATTGATTTTGTTTTGTTATTTTAATACATTTAGAAGGTTAAAAAACAAATCTTTAAACATCCACTACTTGTATTCATTGTCCTTTAGCCGGCTTTTTTTTTGGAATTATGTACCTGCAGCAACAATCTGTTGCTCTTTGTAAAATATTTTTTTTTAAAATTTCTACACATGCTGTTTGTATTTAGAAAAGGAAACCATCATCATCATTTGGAATAAAAAAGACGCTGTTTTGTTATTTTTGCCATTTGGGATTTGTTTTTTTTTTTTTTGTTGTTTTAAAGCGTTGGCGTTACAAAGCATTAAATTTATATTCGAGTATGTTGTATAGAAAACAAATACAAAATCTTTTGCAAGGTGTTCCACTTTACTGACCTTATTTTGATTTTTTTAAGTGGTTCTTATTTGTATGATTTCCTGTTTTTATTTTAAAATTTACACAAACATAAAAAAAAAATAATGAAATATTTATAATAACAGTTGTAAAATTTGCAAACGATAAGGAACCTATTTTAAGACATTTATACTCAGAATACAAATTTGTTGTGGCTTTCAAATTTTTCGCAGCAAAAATTTGTAATGTAATTTGTAATTTCTGTAATGACTTGTCACTTTTCAAAAGAACTATTGACGTAACTAAATTTTTCGATTGCCAAAAAGTTTGCTTTCTCCATTGAATTTGTTTTTACATTCCAAAGAACTTTCATGTAATTCCCAATGTGAACAGGTTGATCCAAAAACATTCAGCCGATATTTTTTTGTTACATATTTAAAATGAAACGTTATAATATGAATTTTTTTTAATCTTTATTCGGACCTTTAAGTTTTTTTCTATTAATTAAATATTATATCGGTCGACTGGGCGCCACGATCTTTGATCAACATATGGGTTTTTTATCACATTTTTCATTATTCTGGTGATAACTTTGGATGATATGGTTATCGCACTCTTGTCGAATATTCTCTTTGAGAGCTTTCAGAGTATGTGGCTTGTTCACATAGAGCCGTGACTTCAAGAAGCAATCTTGCTGGCAAATCGTCGAAACGAGACGTCGTGCGAGATGTATGTGCAGTTGCGCCGTTCTATTGGAACTACATGTCCTCCAGTGCCAATTTTTGTTTGTGTTGCTTTCTTTGGAAAGTTGATGGAGTAGAGAATATGAAAGGTGATGAAAGATTAAAGGCTTCAACACCGTAATTGAGATCATTAATCTCAGAACAATTCTTGCCCGCCATCTAATGGAGAAATGGCTAAATTGTTGAAGCTTTTTAGTTCGTAGTCCCGTTATGTTATTTTATTTCAGCTGGGTTAAGTAATATGGAAACACTGAATAAGGTATAAAAAACTCATATATAAAGGGTGTCCCAAGAAGAACGCAATTTTTAAATCTGGCTACATTCGAAGTGTCATTGTTTGACATTTGAACAATTGTTATTGTTTGCTAATAGAAGGTACGAGGTTAGTAAAAATGGAGCGCTACACGAATGAACAACGCATTCTCATTGTGAAATTGTTTTACCAAAATGGTGAAAGTTTTGCGGCTACAGTTCGCAAATTGCGATCAATTTGGGGTCACAATAATGCTCCAAAAGAGTCAACTGTAAAGAGATTAATGGTTAAATTTGCCGAAACTGGGTCTGTTAGTGATGTAAAGACAACAACGCGCCATCGACCAGGTCGATCGACCGAAAATGTCGCAGCTGTACGTGATGATGTCGCTCAAACTCCATCCACCTCAATTCGACACCGAGCTCAGCAAATTGGTGTCTCCAAATCCACTTTGCAGCGAATTTTGCCGAAAGATTTGCATCTTCATGCATACAAAGTTCAGTTGACTCAGGAACTGAAGCCAGCTGACCATGGACAGCGACGGGAGTTCGTTAATTGGGTATTGGAGAGACAACATGAAAATGCTGATTTTGTCGATAAAATCATCTTCAGTGACGAGGCCCAATTTCATCTTGATGGCTTCGTCAATAGGCAGAATTGTCGCATTTGGGGTGAGGAAAATCCTCGAGTGATTCACGAGAAGCAAATGCATCCTCAACGTGTCACTGTGTGGTGTGGTTTTTGGGCTGGATGAATCATTGGACCTTTTTTTTATGAAAATGAGGCAGGTCAAGCGCAAACAGTCAATGGTGTTCGGTATCGTGAAATGATAACCAGTTTTTTCTTGCCTAGAATTGAAGAAATGAATGGAGGGCATGTGGTTCCAACAAGACGGCGCCACAAGTCATACAGCCAGAGAAACGATTCAATTGCTGCATCAGTCAATTCCCGGTCGTGTTATTTCGCGTTTTGGAGATCAGAATTGGCCGCCTAGATCGTGCGATTTAACACCATTAGATTTTTTTCTTTGGGGTTTTTTGAAGTCGATGGTTTACGCGAATAAGCCGACGACGACTCAAGCCTTAAAAGAGGAAATTGGACGCTGCATTAATGAAATACCGCAGCACTCATGCAAAACGGTCATTGAAAATTTCATTAAAAGATCGCGTGCATGCCAGCAAAGCCGCGGCGGTCATCTGCACGATATATTGTTCCATACATAACCTCATTCCGTCTACTTTAAGATATAATAAAGTTTCACGATTTTTTTTAAATATCTGTGTTTTATTTAAAATTTAAAAATTGCGTTCTTCTTGGGACACCCTTTATTATTTTTCTAAATTTATGTTGCCGTCTCTGGGGATCGAACCCGCAATCTTCTGTGTAACTGTCCAACGCGCAAACCATTACACCACAACGTTATCAATTTGCGGCAATAAAAAACTCGTTAATTATACTTCTCTATCACTCAACAGTCACGGTAATCGTGTTACCCACGGCGTCTTCGAAGTAATAAAGCCTGATGGCACCTCTGGCGTAAATTGAGCACCATGCAGTGATTTTAAGTGGATATAATGGCTCTTCGTGAACATACGTGGATTCTTAATTCAGGAGAGAGGAGAGAGGTTCAGGAGAGCGTGAGCGTTGTTTAGAGCTGATGGACTGCCAACACTTTGTATGGGAACATCTTCAGGTTATTTACGCTACAGTTACCAAAGTGTAATAAACAATCCAAGATGTCTTCGGCCACAGTGGGGATATTTTCGACGAAACGAGCAATACGAGGTCTTTCGGCGTCTCTTCTGCCACGTGTTGTTTCAGTCCTTTGGAGGCAAGCGGCTACATGACCTATTATTTGTCTAGTTGGCATTATCTTCGCCGAAATTCCCTAGTATTCTCCGTTCATGAGGAGTATAGCGTTGCATAGGATGTCGACGTGTATTCACTTAACTTCTCAAATATTAAAACAAAACTGACAGTGGCCGACATTTGCAAAAGTTTTGGGTCACCCAGGACACGTCACGTGACCGGTTCATTGTGATAGGGAACAGTCACAGGATCGGTGTGTTGACCGGTCACTTTAACATGAGCTTGCCCTAGAAGGGGGTCAATTGCCCTCTGTCACATGTCACAGGACTGGTCTAAAAAAACATGATACACAACTAACCCCAAAGAACATATCACAAAAACAACGCAAGGGAGCATGTCATGACCTTAAAACAGTTTCACCTATCTCGTGATATGTATTTTCGAAACCGGAACAGCTTTCACCTACCACGGGACAAGTCCCAATTCCCAACTGACCCCTTTATTTCCCGCATGGTAGTTCCTTCATATCAAGCGATAAAAAGAGCAAAAAATTAAAAATGGGATTAATTTTATCCCCACTTTTGCCCACCTACACGGTGGGTCAAAAATCATCATCTGATTTTCTTTCGCTATAACTTAGTGAAAACTCATTTAGTTTTTTTGACTGATTTTATTTATTCGCACTTATAAATTTTTGTTTCAATTAATTGTGGAAAATTATGACAAATAGCATTTTGCATAACTGTGCGCAGAATTTGAATGTTGTTCTTTAACTTCTCAAAGGTGCGGAGCTTGTCGCGTTACACCAACAACTTCTAATATTCCCAGAGGAAGAAGCCAGGATAGTCAAATCGGGAGATCTGGCTGGCAAAGATAAATCACCAGACATCCTCCAAGATACTCATTGTGACGCGTGCAGTATGACAAGTGGTCCCGTCCTGTTGGAGCCACATGTCCCCCAAATCGAAATGGTCAACTTGCGATAATAAAAATTTAGTCATCAGTACTGTAAAGCGGTCGCCGTTCACCGTGATAGTGTTACCGTCGGCTTCTTCGAAAAAATGAGGTTCACCACATGGTGACTTTGGCGCTTAATAAATTATGAGTGGATTTTTCATACCCCCATAACTGAATAATTTGCTTATTGACATGGCCGCTAAGATAAAAATGAGCCTCTTTGCTCATGATCAATTTTGATGGAAAATTAACCACCTCAACAACAAGAGTTCCAAAATTTTACGGTTTAGGCGTACATCGTCTTCATTCATTGTTATTCACTATAAATATCACACATGTCTATTTCACGAATGTCAAAACCAAACTAACATACCACGCCATTTACAAAAATGGCAGCACTTTTCAATAGGGTGATAACAATATCCAAACACATTAATTTTTTAATAAATTTAATTAAGGAGTTAATTAACTTTATAAATGGTTTTATAATCTTAATTAAACTTTTCTCCATCAACAAAAGACTCACTTTTAACCAAAAAAAAAAGTCATCAAAAAAATTTAATGCAACTGATATTAATTCTTAAATTTCTCATAAATTTAATAATTTTAGTTAAAAAAACACACACACAATTTGCATGTTTAATTTTAAAACAATTGCCACTTACTTTGTTTTTTGTATTAAATTACCTATAAAAATTCTAAGAAATACAGACATTCCAAATTATTTAAAAGCAACTTAACCAAAAACATTAAAAATAAAATCATGTCATGTTAAATTTATAAACCAAATAGTCTTACAATACACGACAAAATAAAAAATTTATGTAAATTTAAAAAAAAAAAAAAATCTTCAAAAATATTTCGACTATAAAATGCAAAGGATGTTTGAAATCGATTTTTTTCGTATTTTTATATTTTGTATGTCAAATACGTTGATGTGATTGCATTTTAATGGACAAATTAAAAATCAATGATTATTATGAGTGCATGATTAAACAAGCACACGTATTTAAAATACACACAAAATACTAAATTAAAGAAAACATTAAACTTCAATCGATTTTATTTTTTTATTTTTTTCATATAATATTCAATTTAAATAAATGATCGTGAGAATTTAACAAGGCGTCAATTACCTTTTGCTGCAGATAATCAATGTAAATTTTATGGTCAAGCAAATTGACAAAAAAAAAAAAAAAAAGAAATAACCGACCAACCAAAGAATATAAATAAATGACAAATAAAATGAATAAGACTTGAAGAAGAGACAACGAAAATAAAATAAAAACTTCCTAAAAAAATTACTTATCCAAATGTGTGGTGTGGTGTGCTTTGTTTTTATTTTTTGTAAAATATATATTCGAACTCTATAAATCTTCATAAATTTGTCACGTTTTCAGTGCAACATATAAATACCTTTACCTTTAACACTGTACAACAAAGTTTGAGATTATCGCCATCAGCCTTTATGATTTCAACGTGAATGCTGAAATAAACCCCGCAAAGAGCTTTGCAAGGTTAGTTCAGATTTTTATTGAAATATCTGTATGTTTTAATTTTATTTTAAAAAATGATCAAAATATGTTCAGAAGTTTTGAGGACACCTTGAAATTTTCCATAGAAAATTATAAATTTTCATTGGAAATTTTAGAGGTGACACAATCAAAAAATTAACTTACTTAGAGGAAAAATTAAAATGAAAATGGCACCAAAGACACTTTTTACCAATATTTAATACAATTTTCCTTGAAATTAAGAAACAAATTTTACTTAAAATTTAAACAAAATTTCTAAATTATAGAAAACTTTTACTATTGGGAAGTAAATTTGTATTAGAAAACAGCAAAATTTCCTCCTAATTAGTTCATACGTTATCTAAAATTGTACTGTTAGTTAGGAAATGATTCCTTGGTTTTAAGAAAAATTTTATTTTATTTAAGTTCATAAGATAATTTTTTTTACTAAAAACTAGGACTTAACTTCCTAAAAATATGAAAATATTTTATAACAAAAAGTTAAATAGCACTACTTTTAAGTGAAAATTATCCTTATCCTGCTTCTATGGTAAATGTAATACATTTCACCATATATTTTAAAGTACTTTACACTCATTGAGTAGGTATTTTCCCACTTTCGGAGAACTTCCGCTTTGTGAGGACACTGCTCTTAACAAGCTTTTTGCTATACAATTTTGTCTTTAAACTAAATTGAATTATATTAAATTCATGTATTTTAAATTTAAATTAAATTTTATTAGCAAAAAGGTAAAAAAATTAAAAAAATTTACTGCAGGATATCCTGAAACGTAATAAATTGTGACAAAGTTAGATCCTTTTCGTAGTTAATTAACGGTTCTGCTACAACAAAAAGGGACGCCCTACGTGACACACGGCATCTATGGCTAAGGAGCACTGGGGGTCCTTTGTCTTCTTAAATTAACTAATTTAAGGAAATTGTTGCAAAATTACAAAATATCACAGTTACATTTCTTGTTATTATTGGAAAATGGAAAAGTCATAAGTTTATTTTTTGGGATTTTTAGCTTAAACTTTATTTGACATATACAAATTTAAACATTTTTATTATTAAGTGAAAAAATCGTTTTCCAACAAAAAAAAATTCTATACCAAATTAATTTATTTTGTAAAAATTAGAAAATTTTTACTTGAAAAAAAGAATATTTTATTAAATTTTTTAAAATTTATCTAAACTAAGTTGCATAAAAATTTTTCTAAGAAATAGTTCATCAGTTTCTAAAATCAAGTAAATTTTTATTATTACATAAGAAAAAATTTATTACTTTTTGTATTTAATTGTCTGAACTAAATTTTAGAAAACAATTCTTCAAAATTAGAAAGTGGTATACTTAAAAACTGAATTTGGAAATGTCTTTCTTAAATTTAGTTATTTTAGTACTCGCGAACAAAAAGTTAACACACATTAAGTTCAAGTACTTTCTCGATTTAAGTTAGACACATTTTTTGAACTAAATGGGAGTAAATTATGTCCTATTTTTTTTTTTTTTAACTAAACTTAATTTTATTACATTTGAGTATGCAATTTTCTTAAAACTAAGATGTTTTTTCTTAAAATTAATAAATTTTTATTTAATTATCTTGTTTTTTCCCTAAAATTAAGAAATTTTACTTGGGAAAAATATGAAATATTTCTGAGTTATTAATTATTTCGTTTTTCCTCAAACTAAGGAATTTTTATTCTTTTTAATAAAATTTGTCTAAGTTTAAATAAAATTTTACTTAAATTGAGGACAATTTTTAAACTATTTTGAAGGAAATTTTTGATTACATTTTAGTTCATTTCTTTTTTTTTTTTTTTTTTTTTTTGAGTGCATATGTATGTATATTAACTGCTGAAGAGAATTACAAACAATCTGGGTAAAAATGAGCAAACTGTTCTGTGATTTGTGCCGTGGTTTCCATTAAAACAGTTTTATTTTTAAAGAGGTCATAAAATAAAATTCAACCTAACTTTGCAATTCTTTTTGGTGGTTTTGTATAACTGATAGCATAGAACCTTCAATTCGTGTTGAGGCTGAAATTTCTTGTTGCACTGTGTAATAAAAAGTAAACAACATTTTAAAGTAAAGAGGCATTAATAAAAAAAAACCCGAAAATGTCTAAATGTACTGGTCGAAAACGAATTTTACATAATTTTTCAAGTTTATAACTTACAGTTGAACCCCCATTTGCGCCCCGGTTTAGAGCCTGCTAGAAAAGAGGTAGACACTCGATTTACATCCTTTTGTTATTTTTTAATAGATTTTTGCTTCCGTAGAGGATTATCTTCTCGTGATAAATATCTCTTAATCGAAATTACTTACGCGAGATATTTATAAAACTTTCAACTAAAATATATTTTTTGTTCGCTCTAAAAAACTTTAAAAAATTTTTTATTATTCGCACTTTTTTTTGCAAAAAAAAAAATAAAAAAAAATTTTTTTCACTAAAAAAATTAAAAAAAAAATATTTCACTGAACTTTTTTTGACAATATTTTTTTCCACAAAAAAATTCCTTTAAAATGAACAAAAAAAATTCTTCAAATAATTTAACAAAAAAAACTTTTTTTGGGTTTTTCCATAACAAGTTTTTTTTAGCAAAAAAAAACCCGGAACCTCTAAATTCGTTTTACTTTTTTTTAACTACATCTTTTTTAAGACTTATGGTCTAGACGTAGCCTACACACAGGGAGAAAATTTCATCAAATTTTTTTTTTATAAAGCAACACTCAGGCAATATTTCCTACTAATTTTATGAACGCAGAAGGAGGGCGTAGCGATATACATATTAATTTTTTTTATATCTATGTTGCCGTCGCTGAAGATGGAACCCGCAATCTTCTGTGTAATAATCAAATCATTGCACCACAGCGCCCATAAAAAAATTAATAAAATACTCCTATAAATAATTTATTTCGCTGACAAAATATGCTCTACGGAATTCTCATTAACTTTGTATTTTTATTTGTTTAAATAATAAAAAAAAATAAATTAAAAAAACGTCCTTATATTGTTAAAACTTCTTCATAAATGTGATGAAATTTTTTCATAAGTATTGATGACAAAAATTTAAGGTTTTCATAATTTCATTCCAATTTGTATGAAATTTGTATATATTGTTGCCAAAACAAAATTAATGTATTTTTTGTCATTTGAGAAGTTGAAAGGCGCCCATAGACGAGAACAAGAAATTCTGATTCAGTTTCTAATTTAACTAATGAAATATTTCTTGAAATTAGAATAAAATCAGAATTTGGATATTTTGTACAATTTTTTAAATAAATTTTTTTTAAAATTTAGCATATTTAAGTATTTTAATGCTGTTAATGTTCATTGCGACTGATTTAAAGCTCAAATCTGATATTTAATGGGTAAAAGGGGCATGTAAAAAGCGAAGACGGGCATAGACAGGTTTTCTCAGTACTTTAGCTATTTCTTTCATAGTATCAAAAATACAATTTCATTAATTTTGTCTTCGCTACAACATATCCAAATAGCTTCAAGTCGGGGTGAACCAGTCTGCAGCCCATTCCATTTTGTTTTTGGCGCCTAATCTGGGACTTAATAAAATTACGAAAATCTGCATAGAATTAAAAACAAATTTTTTAAATTCACAAATTCTATATATTCTTTAAAATTTCCTCATCTGATATACATATAATAATCGCATGTAGGGTATCTTAAGAATAACTACTTTTTTAAATTTTTATTTATGCAGATAAGTTTATAAAACTCCCTCACATTTGCTTTTTGGGGGACTTCTTACATTCATACACTAATTTCACATATTTTGTATATTTTATTTTCCAAAAAAAAAAGGTTTTGAGTCAGCCAGAAAAAAGTTTTTAAAACAAAAGATTTGCCATGCTCTCACACTTTTTTTTTAAACAATTTTTTATTTATCGGTATGAATGTTTTGGTCTTCGTTGCCAGACTACTGTCTGTCATGTAATGTTTCATGGTTATGTTAAGTAACTACCAAAAAAAAAAAAAAACTAAATAAAAATAATTCGAAATGTTAAAATAAAAGCTCATTAGTATGCGTAAAATGCAATCAAGTAGCTGTACATTTTTTTTTTTGTTTCATTATATTTTTATAATTTCAGCGGTGTGTGAAGTTGACTATTTGGAGCTACTGTTATAAGATAAATAAGTTCAGATAAACATGGCTTTGAAAATATATTTTTTTAAGGTTTTTTTTTGGGGTTTAAATATAAATATAACAAAAACAAAAGAAAAAAATTCCTTTCTCTTCAATTTAAAATCTTAAATTTCATTTTAATTATTATATTTCTTATACTTCCGTTTCAATTTAAAGTCATTTTCCTTGTTGAGAATGTTTAAGGATAATCTTATTTTTTAAGACAAATTATATTTTAGATTTTTCTTATCATTCGCTGTTATTGTTTTTTTTTTCTTTCTGTGAGTTTAAATAAATGTACCTGTTGCTGCTGTAGCAACAGATGCCTTGATGGTTTTGTTTTAAATCCTGCCTCAATGCAAACTATGGTGAACAAATTTATGAATATATTTCAAGGATGCGGAAAACGGAAGTAGTAAACATCATTAGCAAAGCGAACCAATACACAAAAGCAGTTAGGATTTTAGTTTTATTCTATAGTTTCTTATCTTTTTTCTCTGGAAAACAAGGAAACATAATGAATACATGACCCATGTTAAAAACGGAAGTCAGATTTATGTACATGCGCAACAGATGAGCAAAAATATGTCAATAAATTTAAATGAATAGAAGAGATATTAAATGTTATTACATTTTTCTTAAATTTTTAAGACTTTAACCTGTACGATAAATTTATATACTCTGCCACAGAATCGTTCACATTATATGAAAGAACTTGGTCACTTTTAGAAGGCATTTTCGTGGTAGTAGTAAATGAAACCTATATTGGACTAATTCAGTTAAGTTTTCGAGTTAATAGATGATTTCATGGATTTTATTACCATGGAATTGGCGTAAATTTTAATGAAATTATTTTCGTTCCCATTTTTGGAACTAATGATAATGTTAACAGACTTTATTGATCAATGACAATGAAATTAAATTTGTCAATTATAAAAAATTATTGCAATTGACAGACTTAAGCTGTTTGAAAATTATTAAATATAAAAAATTTATAAAAATATAAAAAATCAGTAATATAAAAAAATCGTCAAATAAAAAATCGATAAATATAAGAAATCGATAAATATAAAAAATCTATAATTATAAAAAATCGATAAATATAAAAAATAGATAAATATAAAATATATAAAAATCAATAAATATAAAAGTTTGATAAATATAAGAAATCGCTAAATATAAAAATTTGATAAATATAAGAAATCGATAAATATAAAAAATTCAGTAAATATAAAAAATCGATATATATAAAAATTCCACAAATATAAAAAACCAAAAATACAAGAATTTAATAATTATAAAAAATCGATAAATATAAAAATTTTATACATATAAGAAATCGATAAATGTAAAAAATCAATAAATACAAAAAATTGATAAATATAAAAAATCGATAAATACAAAAAATTGATAAATATGAAAAATCGATAAATACAACATAAGAAATTAATAAATATAAAAACCTATAATTATAAAAAATCTATAAATATAAAAAATCAATGAATATAAAAATTTGAAATAAGAAATCGATAAATATAAAAAAATCAGTAAATATAAAAAATCGATAAATATAAAAAATCGATAAATATAAAAATTCCACAAATATAAAAAAATCGATAAATATAAAAATTCCACAAATATAAAAAAATCGATAAATATAAAAATTCCACAAATATAAAAAAATCGAAAATATAAAAATTTAGTAATTATAAAAAATCGATAAATATATAAATTTGATATATATAAGAAATGCAAAAATCAATATATACAAAAAATTGAAAAATATAAAAAATCGATAAATACAATATACGAAATTAATAAATATAAAAATTTGATAAATATGAAAAATCGATAAATATGTATAAAGAATCGATTAATATAAATAATCGATAAATATAAAGATGAAATCGATAACACCGATAAATATCGATATAATCGATTTAATTGCTAAATATCAATAAAACCGATACATGTTCAATGTGTACCTATATAATTGATATAAATCAAGGTTGGTAACCGATACCATTATTATCCAATTTAAATTCCTTCCAAAGGTTTCAAAACCCTTAAAAAAATTTTAATATGCAAAATTGTAAATTAATTTAACTTTATAATTTTTTTTTTTTTGTTAAAAAATCCTATTGTAATTCAACGTACAGTTATCAGTTTTTAATTTGCGTTGGCAATATTGTTTTTTTAAGCAACATATAACTTATTGTGAAAACAAAATTATTTAGTAACTGTAATATTTTTAGGAATGAAATACCGATAGAAATACCTAAATGAACTAAAACTTTTGGTTGCCAACTTTGATGAAAATCGATAAATATCGTTGAAGTACATAAATATTGATAAAGTTGATAAATATCGATAAAATTTAAAATTGATAAAAATCAATGAAAAGCAATATCGACATAATATCGATCAAATCGTTAAATATCAATAAAGACAACAAATATTGATAAAACCGATAAATAATAATTAAATTGATAAATTTCGATAAATATAAACAAATTTTTTTCACTTAATATTCAAGATATAGAAAATTGAAATTTTGTCTAACAGAGAAGATGATTAACTCAGATTTAAATGAATTTTATATAAGTGATACAGTGAACAAAATTGATAAACTTTCTACCTCAATGTTTAATTGAGGTCGCAGTGAAAATTTACGAAAATTGTTTGAGCGATTAAATTTTCTTTAATTCGTGTTAAGCATACTAAATTTGATTAGCTATAATGGGTCGCAAGACAAAAATTTTGACCTCAAAGGTGCACAACTTAGTGTTATCCGATTTCGATAAAATTTACACAATTTGAGGTTTAGATTAAGTAAACGTATTTTTGGTTTAGAGATAAGTTTTCGTCAATTGCGTGTGCATTTTTAATTAAAAGCTTGTTATACATAGAAGCAAAAACATGCTTTTTTTTCTGACAAATTGTGAAAACTTCAATTAGTTTTTTTTTTTTTTTTGTTAATATTAAAAATTTTAATTTTAAATGTCCCATTTATTTTACGATTTTTTCTATTTACTCAATAAAATTTTAGCCAGCTGTATCATTTTAAAAGTTAACCTTCATATTGAGCAACATTTTTCGAAATATTTACATAGAATTCAAATAATGTTCAATAACCATTCTTAAGAAATTTCTAAAATGATTTTGCAAAAATAAAAAACTATATGCCGATATTTGTTTTTCTTATAAATGCCAAGGTAAACAAATATTTAAGAAATTGTTTCTTCAACTAATGACAATGACAAACATTAACTACATAAATTTTATGCAATTTCTTTAAAAAGAATTTCCTGTCCCGCACAGTAGGTGTTTGAATGTATCAAAACAATGTTTGAACAAGCCACAGTAGCAAAACATTATGAAATGGGAAACATAACAATTACATTGTTGATAAAATTGACAATTGAATTTGGTAAGAATAAAGTTCTACAAAAAAAACAAAAATTGATTTCCTGTTAAATGAACAATTCCTTCATAAAATTTTACAAGAATCTTTTTCTTTAAATTGTAAGATTTTTTCTATTGTAAATTATTATTTTCTTATAATTTGTTATGCTTGTAAATTTTGATTGATTACTATGCGACTTTTGACACCTTAAACATTGTAAGATGTTGAAATTTTTTATAGACAACTGCGTAAATAATCTTTATTTTGTTTTTTGTAATGATGGAAGTTGGGATAGAAAATGTATGGAAGATGGCGTTGCAGAATATAGTCTCAAATCTTATTAACTGTTTGTTTTTGTATGACATTTATTAGTCATATTATTGTGAATTTAACAAAAGGATGCATAGCGAATGAACTTAATGTAAATCGTGTTAGTTCTTGTGGATTATCTCAGTTTTGTTTGTTCCTTCTACTTCCTTGGGGGGATGTAGAATTTAGGCATGTTTTTGATTTATGTTAAAATAGAAATAAGACAATTTTGATGGATTTCAATTTCTTCTAACATCTGATTGACAACCAAGCAGGTATGATAATTTAAAGTTTAATGGATAATTATCTTTTATCCACAAAGGTCTTAAAACTAAGAAGAACTAGTTGCCATTTGGCAAACTCTGCACTTAATAAATTAAAAAAAAAAAATATTGTTAAAAAAATAGTTCTCAAAAATTGTCAATTCACGGACAAAAATTTATTAAATCGGGATTCGGTTATTTTAGGAATTTTGGATTTTTAAACAATATTTCTTTCCTACACTCTAAAAAATGCTTTTAAAATTACTACTATAAAATGGGTAAAGTTCTATGTAATATTACGAAAATTCGGTAAATATAAACACCAAATGCGTAAAACTTTTTTGCGCACACTTTCATATACAATAATACACACATGCAGTATTTTCAGACACTATGTGTTTACAATTAAACACATTATGCCTAAAGTTAGTATTATTCTGGTAAATAAAAATTTTACGCACAAAAATTGTAAATATACTAACTTAGAATAGTAATAAATATTTTGACATTTGGAAATTGGAAAATATTAAAAAAATAAAAAAGCTATAAACGAAAATCAATTTTTCGAAAGTTTATAAACATAATATCTGTGAATATTGTGAATTTTAATTCAAGATGACCATCATCACAACAAATACCCATTTAAAATATATAATGTATTATATTTATAATTCATTATTATTAATGTTTTAATAATGTACATACATAAAATAAATTTATTCTTCCAAAAAAATATTTTTCTGCAGTTTGATTTAAACCATGCATTGGTAAATATACGCACTTTTTTATATAATTACGCATATAAAAATGCATTTTTAGGCATTTCATGCGTATATTTACTCTTCAAATAGGTTTTTTACGCACAATTTTAGTAAATTTTCAAATTTCTTTTAAAATTTCACTAAATTTTTACGCACTTTCAATGTGAAGTTACCAATTATGTGTGTACCAACTTACGCATAATATGTGTACTTTTTTCGTTTACGCACATAGAGTAAATTTACCCCATTTATAGTAGGAGTATAGTTTCCTACTATAAGTTGGGTAGATTTCAATAGAAATTTATTAGAGTGTAAGTAAAATTTGATTAAAAATCGTTCTTAAGGTCCAACTAAGTGACTTAAGGTTTATTTTGGTATAAAAGGAAATTATAAATATACAAATTATTAATTTTAAAAAATATAAAATTTTCGTTTCAAAACAAAATTTGTTAATTTGTTTAAATATAATTTTTTAATTAAAATTTAGTAAATCTACTTAAATTTTAACAGAAGTTTAATCAACAAAAAAATTTATAATTTACAAATTTTTAACTGGTTGTAAATCAAGCCCTGTTTCTTGTTCATACTTTTGCAAAAATATCTATTAAATTCCATTCAAAAAAAAATATTTTGCAAAACTGCGTTAAAAACTTCTTCTCATCGATTCCTTAGGCAAGATACCCCAAAAAAAAGTAAAATTTCAGTGCATTTGACTTTTTTATCATTGTAACTTTCTAAAGATTGTAATTTTTCATTTTAATACAGTATTTATTGGTGGTTTTAACTAATAAAGAAGTTAGCAACGGATTTCGCTAAAATTTGGGCCTGCGATAGAGAAGAAAAATAAAGATTACATAATTTTTTATTTATTTATTTATTTATTTTTATTTATTATATTGATTTATTTTTCTATTTAATAGTTTTAGTTTATGGTAGAAATAACTAATGTGCTTTAAATTTTCCAAAAAATTTAAAAAAAATATTATAAGAGCCGAACATGGCCAAGGATTTCTTTTGGAAATATATTTCCGAAATTTATACGTATCTGCAATATCTTATATTACGATTTACGATGTAGTTGGGTTGAGTAGCCTGTATCTCCACACGCAGAGAAAACACATGGTTGCAATATGATCACTGCTACTATATTGTGTTTGCCGCAATCGGGTATGGTTGTCACAACCAAGTTATTGGTTTTCTAACCATCAACATGGTCGCTACCATCATTATTTAGTAAATATTTTATTATTTTATGATTGGCACCTTCTATTTTATGACATGATTTGCTGTAACCATACTGTGGTAACAAAAATTCTGACTAATGCTGCAATGATAAAATGCTGGAAACAATCAATAAAAAATTATACATCAAATAAAACATGACTTTGACATTTATAGTCTTGTCATTATAGTCATTAAAACCGAAATTTTATCAGTTCAGTTTGTTTTTACTACAAAATCATATATTATTTACTAAAACTGGACAAATATCAGATGGGTAGAAAATACCTTTCACATGCCATTAAAACATTTATTTTATTCATTTTCATTTATTTTTTTTAGCTTTAGAAGATTTTTTAAGGGGTTTTTCGAAAAGTTTATTTACTCCAAAAAAACTTAGATTCCAAGGCCTTTCTTTGAAAGAAAAAATCATAGATTCCGAAGACTTTTCATCATGAAAAATACTTAGATTCTAAGGAGTAGAAATATTCTCTAAAGATATTTTCTTAAAGAAAAATTTTCTAAAAACAATCTTAAAAATGTCGTAAGAATCTAAGATTTTTTTTATTAAAAAAGGTCATTTGAATTTAAAATAAAAAATTTTAAGTATTTTTCATCATGAAAAATACTTAGATTCTAAGGAGTAGAAATATTCTCTAAAGATATTTTCTTAAAGAAAAATTTTCTAAAAACAATCTTAAAAATGTCGTAAGAATCTAAGATTTTTTTTTTAAAAAAGGTCATTTGAATTTAAAATAAAAAATTTTAAGTATTTTTCTTAAAAAAAGTCCACAGAAAGAAAAGTTCTTAGAATCAATGATTTTTTCTTTAACAATTTTTCTTCAAAAAGTTCTTAATATCAATTTTTTTGTAGAAAAAACCTTTCTTAAGCAAATATTCTTATATTTAAAGAGATTTTTCATAGTTTCTAAGAACTTTTCCTTAGATAAGAAATTTTCTTAGATAAGGGATCATATAATGATAATCCTGAAATCATAATATATTTATGAGGGACCATAATATGATAACATTTTGAGCATACAATGATTACGTGAGATCATATAATGATAAATTCAATATCATCACTTGTGTATTTAGGACCATAATATGGTAATTTTTAAATCATAATATAACTGTAGGGACCATATTATGGTTAAAATATATTTTATTATCATAATATGATAACAATATTATTGTAAGACTATGGTTGGCACAACCATAAACCCAAAAATATATGATGCTCTTCGAATATGATTGCCCCAACTATGCTTTTCTTTGCGTGCAGCACCGCGACCAAGTAGATTTATTGTGCACCCTCTCCCCCCCTCCTCAGCTGTTCTCCAGTGCAGCCTTGAGTAGCAGTACAATCCTCTTCAATTCCAGTTTGTTGTATTGTTCCTCCATAATATCAGGTCTGCCAAATGTGATAAGTCGTAGATATGCAAAGGCAGGACATTTAGCCATTACATGCTCCATGGTCTCCTCATCCTCCATACAATATCTGCATGTCGTGTCTCGATCATGTCCCATTTTGTTTAGGATGTAATTACATGGATAGTGTCCTGTAAGTGCTCTGCATAGGAGTCTTAGATTTGGTCTGTTCATCTGAAGGTTTTCTCTGCTCCTCCTTTCATTGTATCATAAGAACTTCTTTGAGTGGTTTCTGTTTGTTCCAATATTCAATGGATTTCGTCTTGATCAGATCTGATATCATATTTGTGATGTCCTTTTTCATGAGGACACCGGCCTATAAAATGCCAGTTTCGCACCTAGTCTCGCTTGTTCATCAGCTTTTTCATTGCTTTCATGCCCACTGTGACCAGGTACCCAAAGAAGTGTTAACTTATTATTGGTCGACAGTTGGTTGCGGGCTTTATGGCATTATAGCACTGATCTATGGTGATAGATGGGGTTTTTTAGGGCCTGGCCGACATTAAGTTTATCTTTGTTCTTACAAGATTCCTTTCCAGAAGTTCGGTCGTTGCTGTATAGATAGCATATAATTCTGCAGTAAATATAGTTAAATCTTTGCCCAGAGGTATGTGAATTCTGCACCTAGGTCCATATACACCGGCTCAAACTACGCTAGAAGTTTTGGATCCGTCAGTATACCACTTCTGTGCATCTTCCTTCAACCATGGGGGATCAAGTTCCCAGTACTCTCTTGTTGGGATTTGAACTTTGTATTATCTTTCTAGTTCAATCACTGGATTTATTTGATCACTACATAGTGTCATGTTCTTTATGGAACTGGCCTCGTTAAGGATCCTTGGATGGCCTTTATGGTCACCTTCTTTGAACTTAAATTGTTTGTGGAGTTCGATCTTATACTAAGAGCAGAAAGAGAAAAAATACTGAATTTTCAGTAATCTTTGTATTTTTAGTTATACTCGAAGAAATTACAAAAAAAAATGCAATTTATTTTATGGCGCCCAACTTAATTAAATTCTAACCAAATTTGAAATTCTAAAATAAAAAATCCATCTTAAATACAATTAATTTGCAACATTTTCAACAAATTTTTTTCGTCTAGTGGTTTTAAAATTAATACAGGGCATCTGAAATTGTTCTTCTATTTCATTTTTCAAGCGAACTCTCCCAGGTGAGAATTTCAATTATTAAACAAAACTGTGTATTAGTTGATGGACTAGGAAGTTGATGCATTTATAATCGTGTTTTTATCAACTTTTTAAATATTATAAATTAAAATTTAGTATTTTTTGTCTTAAAAAGTGTTTCAAATATTTAAAATGTTGGAAATTGTTATGCATTTATAATTTTTAATGAATTATAAAAATTTTTTTTATCAAATTAACCATTTTTAGCTGCATTTTAGCTGATGCCTTTTTTAAGATCCGGCAAAAGATCTCTTCAGAACCTGAAGTGTTAGACAAGCTAGAGCCTGCAGAAGAAGGCAGAGTTTGAATAATAAAACCTAGAATTTGCTCGTTTGTTGTCTGCTTAGCTGACTTATTAACTACAGTGAAGATCAATATCTAACTATTGCTTTTTTACAATTTACATTTCTTTTGGGAATGCAATATACAAAATTTCTATTAATCCCTTAAATTCTTTGATCTTCTGAATAACCTTTCAGATTATAACAAATATTTATATAATATTACATATAAAATCGCGTGCCATATGTCTGTGATACTATATCATTTTCCAAAAAACAAAAAGAACGAAAAAATCCAAAACCTTACAAAAAGTTTATTTATTTTTTTTTTTTGGCTGTAATTAAACCTTTTTCTTTTGTTTGATTTATAAACATAAACTTCTTAAATAAATGTAAGTAAAACTTAAATAAGTATCTGAAAAAAATAACATTGAAAATAATACCAGTTAAAAAAAAAGACAACCTGCTGCCCTGATTTTTATTGGCTTCATGGCGGTAGGCCGTCTTCATAAAAAAGCCAAATCAGAACCAGACAAAACAAAAAAAGCCAAGCATGTTTTAAGACTGAATGTATAACTGGCTTAAAGCCAGTTTATTTTTTGTCTCTGCAAAAATTTAACCACCACCACCACCAACCACTATGAATGATCCTTTTTATTTTGTACGCCAAAAAAAAAACGAACAAATTTTTTTTTTGTTTTTGTGCAAATAAAATTGATACAACCATACAATCAAATTGCATATACTTCATTGCAGAAGTTCTCTAATAAGAAGCTTCGGCTACAAGAAACTCATTGACTTGTTTAAACTTGACTAATCGTTTTTCAAGAAATTTTCAATAATCCATATATGTTCTTCTGATAGCCAAAGTTTTGCAAACGATATCCATGAGTTGAAAAGGCTATCACATCCCAGTAAGGGAGTGCTAGATTTTTATGCAATCTGTTGTAATTTTCCTTGGCAAAATTTAGTATTAAAAAACACCCAAAGATTGATCGATGAGTTCACAAGTAATGACGGAAAATGTGAAAGCAACTAAAAAATCAGATCTGAACAGATCTCATTCTAATTATACCGGATCTAAATATTAGGTGTATAACTTAAAAATAAGGGATTCACAATAGATGGCGTATCTTTTAAACCTGGGTTGTGTCTTTAATAATAACTTATTTGACATTTTTGAGAGCATTTATTCTCACTTAGTCGTTGAATGAAATAGTGTAAACATCAAAATTATTTTTTGCTTGTAAAATGTCGAAATTTGTGCCCACAAAGTATCATTTGCGGAAAGTTGTGCTTTACTTCTTCAACTAAAAAAAAATTCAAATAAAGCACATCGATTGCTTACTGAAGCTTATCCTAAATATGTTTCATCGATTTAAACGTGCGAAAAATGGTCTGTGCGGTTCAGAAATGGTGATTTTGACACGGAAGACAAAGACCGCCCAGGTCAGCCAAAAATGTTCGAAAATGATGAATTGAAGGCATTACTCGATAAATATTGTTGTAAAATTCAAAAAGTATTTGCAAAATCATTGGGAGTTATCAAGCAGCAATTTCAAAATGTTTGCAAGCACGATATGAATCCGAGAGACGTTTTGAAAAACGATTTTGGAAGTCCGAAATGCTGCTTAAAAGCCATAAAAAGAAGTAATTTTTGCATTATAACAACCCGAAACTCAAGAAATCGTATGCGAAGCTCGGCCAACCAGCCAAATCAACGCCAAAGCCAAATATCCATAGCGCCAAGGTAATGCTCAGCATATGGTGGACCAGAAGGGTCTAATCTGTTATGAGCTGCTGAAATTGGGCTAGACAATCTCAGGGGACCTGTAATGAACACAATTGATTCGTTTGAAACGAGCGTTAGCCTTATGACAACGCTTTTTTACATCTTAAAAAAACCGGTTAATCTATAGTGCCCAGCAAAACTTTGGTAATGGGTGCGATATTCTCATGCATTACCTTGTAATGATAGCTCGTTACCTTGTTCATTATTTGCAAGCATAAAGTATTAAGTTACTGATTATTGCTTACGTAATATATGCTTTAATTAATAATAATTGAAATATTTTTGAAAATCTATTTTTAGATACATTACTTTGTGTTTTTTTGTAAGCAAAAGAGTAATGTATGTTTGTTTTGATAACACTAGCGAAAAAACGAAGCGCAACAATTCATTTAAGTTTAAAGCAATCAAATACTATATGCGTCGATAGCTCAGTGGGTAGAGTTCTTGGCTGGCAACCAGATTTCCTGGTTCGATTCCCAACTTATTTTTTTTTACAAATATTTTAAATAAAATATTTGTAATAATTTTTTTTAATAAAAATTCCTCTTTTTTAAAAATCTATTTTTAGACACATTACTTTTTCCATTCTCGTAACCATATAAGTAACCCCTTACATTATCACCTCTAAAGTAATGGGTATATACATTACTTTGAGGCTCATCACCTGTAAAATTCATCAGTGAAGTAAGGTGTAAAGTAATCCATCGGCCCCTTTGGCTATACATTACTTTACCCATTATTTGGTAATGTGTGGTTTTGCTGAGTGGTTAAGAAGTCTTGCCTCACCCGCCCTGTCGATGCAGAACGTTCTTCATGGAATACGCTTTACTACAGAACAGCGAAATTGGCTTAATTCGTTCTTGGCTGTATCCATAGAGCTTTTGGCGTGGAATCCATATATTGCCAGAATGATGGGACAATACTTTAAATAAATTTATATTGTACCAATATTTCACAATAAATGCCCAAAATATGACAAAAATCTCGCATTTTTAAGTTATACACCCAATAAAAATCTAGACATATCTAGCGCGTCGTATATAATTAGCTCCAATTTGCTCAAGACTTTATTATATGTACACCAGATTTAATAATGAATTTAAAAAACACCTTGTTTTCTATAAACATTTTTTTTTTATTTTGGTGTCTTTGAAAACGGTACTAGATCTGTTATTAGATATGAACAGATCTGGCACTAGATCTGATCAGATCTGTCCATAAAGTGTATCACACATGCCATATCTTATCATATATGATCAGATCTGGCAGCAGATCTAATTAGATTTAAGCAGATCTGATCTTGTAGATAGCGGAGCATTTACTCTGCGTATGTCCGAGGCTGCGCGGCAGGACAATTCCTTAGTGGATATACACTATCCCCCTTCGAAATTCGGTAGCGGTGCGTAGGGTCTTTCTGATCTAATCAGATCGAATATTATTTACACAGGATCCAGGAAAAAATTTGTTTGGCAAATTTTTTTACTAAAATTAATTTGTTTCCTATAAAATATTGTGAAGTGTCATCTCAAGATAGGGTCATTTATAAAGGATCATTTGCTCAAAGTTCTTTGAGAAGCTCTGCTCTACTCTTTATTTATTTTAGTTTGTTTTTTTTTTATATAAAAGTATGTTGTCATGATTTTTACAAGTGTAGTCTTGAATATTTTTGTTTTTCTGTTAGCATTTGTAGTTATTATTATTCAACTGGTTCCTATCTTCCTTATTTGGTGGCTGTTGGATACTTAATTTTGTTTGTTTGTTGTTGGTTTTTTGTTCGGCCGTGTTATTTTAAAGCTTTTATTTTATTGTAAATTTATCCTGACAGCTGTTTGCGCTTGAGCGCCTTCTGTGATTCTTTTTGTTTTTTTGTTTCATTTCATACTTATTTCAAGCCACCATATAAAGTTCGTGCTGTTTCTGTCCGTTTACTTTTTTTTTTATAGGGGTTCATAATGGTTAAATATTTTATAGAGGCTTAATTTTTCCTCTTTTTTTTTTGGCTGAAATAACAAGCTTTTATTTATATTTTTTTTGTTTGCTGCTGCTTTTCTGATTTGTATTTGTATGTTGAAAAATTACTTCATTTAAAAATATTTAAACTGTTTTGGTTAAAAGAGTCATGTTAAGATGATGATGAAGATTTTAATACTTAATGAATTGTAACAGATCAAAATCAATGATAATTATAATTAAGAATGATTTTTCTTGGTAAAAATAAGGGCATTGATAACACATAACACAACAACAATATCAACATGATTTAAACTGAAATTTAACATCATCAGCAATTGATGATAAATTGTGTAGATTGTGGTTGATTACAATTTAAATAAATTAAAAAAAAAATCATTAAAATAAATATCTTGTAAAATTTATAGCAATTTTTTGCCCCTGAAAATTTAAGAAAAAAAATATTTTGTTTAATTTTTTACGCCGACACACACATTTTTGCGATCTTTAGAAGAATTTTATTGTTTTTTACTTATTTTTAGTTATACTTTAGATCTGATTGTTTCCTGTGTATTTAAGGATTTTGAAATCTTTTTTTTTTAAGTCTAGACTAGATTATTATGTTGTACATTAGATAAACTTTAAACAAACTATACAAATAGTACTTTATTTAATAACTTAACAAACACAACTATACTACTAAATCCTTTACAAACATCCTTTCAAATTTAAGATGTTGGAAAATTAAATTAGTATTGGTCAAATGTTAGAAATAGATAATGGTAATTCTTAATTCCTTTAAAGGATTTTTTTATACAAAATTTGTGTTAAACAAACAAATCGTTACAGATAAATTGCTGGAAAAAAGACTTAACTAAATGAAAACCAAATGTTTTTTTACGCAACATTCAAAACACAGCACATCTCTCACCCTCACAGACTAAGGCGATGTGTGCGATCAGGACAAGGATTAGATTATTAGTTTTAAAAATGTGTATTGAAATAAAAACAACCGTAACGTTTGTAATCTTTAATCTAAAGTCCCTGTCTGTAGTACTTTACGCTCATTTGAAACGCTTTAAAAAATTTTGATATATTTTATAAGGAAAATTTTGATAAGAAATCAGCAGGTAGTTTTTGAGACATATATTAAGAAGAACCTGCCCTAAACAGCCAGCATAAAATATAGATAACTAAGTATGTACTTAAGGATTTTAATTTCAAAATTGAAAAAATATTGTTGTATTGTTATATTTACTACTTTTAGCCAAAAGTTATGAAAAAACAAGGATGGTTTTTGAAAAAAAAAGAACTAAAAAGTTGCACCTTTTATCCTGTTGCGTGTCTTATCTGGATATAAAATCATCTTCATATACGTACACCTTCATACAATTGTTGCTGTTAGGTATTTTATTACTCTATTTTTTGTATTTCTTCCAAAAAAAAAAAACAAAAAGATAAAACATGTTGGCCAATACAAATTGAGTAATGAAAGATTTAGGATCATAAATCTATCAAGGATACACTAAAAAAAAAAAAAAAAAAAAAAAAACTTGAACTAAAATGTAATCAAAAATTTCCTTTAAAATATTTTATAAATTGTCCTCAATTTAAGTAAAATTTTATTAAAACTTAGAAAAATTTTCTTAAAAAAGAATAAAAATTCCTAACTTTGAGGAAAAACAAAAAAAAAGAAGACATGCCCTAAAATGTAATCAAAAATTTCCTTTAAAATAGTTTATAAATTGTCCTCAATTTAAGTAAAATTTTATTAAAACTTAGAAAAATTTTCTTAAAAAAGAATAAAAATTCCTAACTTTGAGGAAAAACGAAATAGTTTATATACTCAGAAATAGTTCATATTTTTCCTAAGTAATATTTCTTGATTTTAGGAAAAAAAAAACAAGTCAATTAAATAAAAATTTATTTATTTTTAAGAAAAAACATCTTTTTTTTAAAAAAATTGAATACTCAAATGTAATAAAATTTAGTTTAGTTCCAAAAAAATTTAGGACATAATTTACTCCCATTTAGTTCGAAAAATGTGTTTTACTTAAATCGTGAAAGTACTTAATGTGTGTTAAATTTTTGTTCGTTAAGAAAAAACATCTTTGTTTTAAGAAAATTGCATACTCAAATGTAATAAAATTAAGTTTAGTTCAAAAAATTTAGGACATAATTTACTCCCATTTAGTTCGAAAAATGTGTTTTACTTAAATCGTGAAAGTACTTAATGTGTGTTAATTTTTTGTTCGCGAGAAGTAAAATTAACTAAATTTTAGAAAGCCATTTCCAAATTCAGTTTTTAAGTATACCACTTTCTAATTTTGAAGAATTGTTTTCTAAAAATTAGTTCAGACAATTAAACACACAAAGTAAAAAATTTTTTCCTATGTAATAATAAAAATTTACTTGATTTGAGAAAACTAATGAACTATTTCTAAGGAAAATTTTCATGCAACTTAGTTCAGATAAATTTTAATAAAATATTGTTTTTTCAAATAAAATTTTTCTAATTTTTAAAAAATAATAAAATTTTGTATAGGATTTTTTTTTTGTTGGAAAACGTTTAAATTATTTTTATATTCTATTCCAAAAAAAAAAAAAAAACAATTAATTAAAAACAAACCAGTTAGTTTTCCTAATTCTTAAGAAAAAATATTATTAAATAAAAGAAATTAATGTAACCATTAAAAAAAAACTATCGTGCATGAGTCGAAAATCTCTCACGTGCCCATCTCTAATCTTAATAGTCTTAATTATTGAACTTAAAGTAGCTTAAAACATATTTTAAAATTTTGTTAGCAAAGGGTTAAAAATTTGGAGTTTGCACTTTTATGTAATAAATTTGTTGTTCACAGTCATATTTTAAACATTACGGCATAATGGCTTTCCTATAATTGACGTAGCGTTACTAAACTTTATATTTTTCGAACTATTTTTTTTTTCACTTAATAATAAAAAAGTTTAAATTTTTATATGTCAAATAAGTTTAAGCAAAAAATTCCATAAAATGAACTTATGACATTTTTCCATTTTCCAATAATAACAAGAAATGTAACTGTGATATTTTGTATTTTTGCAACAATTTCCTTAAATTAGTTAATTTAAGAAGACAAAGGACCCCCAGTGCTCCTTAGCCCTTTTTGTAGTTCTCTCAAGCAGAACCGATAATTATTTACGAAAAGGTTAGATCCTGTCACAATTTATTACGTTTCGCGATATCCTGCAGTACATTTTTTTTTAATTTGTTTACCTTTTCGCTAATGAAATTTAATTTATATTTTAAATACATGAGATAAGTATAATTCAATTTAATTTTAAGACAAAAATGTAAAGCAAAAAGCTTGTTAAAAGCAGTGTCCTCACAAAGCGGAATTTCTCCGAAAGTGGGAAAATAATTACTCAATGAGTGTAAAGTACTTTCAAATATATGGTAAAATATATTACCTTTACCATAGAAGCAGGATAAGGATAATTTTCACTTAAAAAAAGTGCTATTAAACTTTTTGTTAGAAAATATTTTCTTATTTTTAGGAAGTTAAGTCCTAGTTTTTAGTAAAAATAATTATCTAATAAGCTTGAATAAAATATAATTTTTCTTAAAACCAAGAAAACATTTCCTAACTAACAGTAAAATTTTAGATGATGTATGAACTAATTTGGAGGAAATTTTACTGTTTTATAATAAAAATTTACGTCTCAATAGTAAAATTTTTCTATAATTTAGAAATTTTGACCAAATTTTAAGTAAAATTTGTTTCTTAGTTTCAAGGAAAATTTTATTAAATATTGGTAAAAAGTGTCTTAGGCGCCGTTTTCATTTCAATTTTTTCTCTAAATAACTTAATTTTTCCAAATTCTAGTTAATTTTTTTTTTTTGAGTGTATATTTGTTATATAGAAAATTAACTCGTATAGTTAAACTGTTTTAATGTAGTATCTTTAGAAGTAGTACAGTTTATTTATTTTATTTTTCAGCACAAAGTTTTAAAACTTTTCATAAGTCCCTTCTTTCTTTTTTTTGGCAAACAGTTGCTCTTTTCTTTAATTTTATTTTTTTTTTTTGGTTGCCTCTATTGATAACTTTATAACTTCCAGGCATATTTTATAGCTTGATAAACTTTTCTTTTTATTTGTTTGAGCCAACAAATATTTTTGCAGCCGTTTTTTTTTTTTGTCTACTTTCATTTTTAGCTTATCCTTTTTTTCCCCCGTAATATCCTTTGGCTATAAAAATGTTCGCAATTGTGTTTTTGTGTCCCGCCAAAGAAATGTATGGACTTTTAATGAAGACATTATTACGCCAATTTTAAGTTGCTATAAAAAAGTGCACAATGCCATTTGTTGACAAATGATCGCAAATAGTCGGAATAAATAAATGAATGAACGATGAGTTTGTTGAAAATTAAAGAAAGACTTTTAACATTTCAATATTTGTGCCAATAAATAAAAGGGGTGAATTTTTATTGAAATACTGGATGACTTTATTAATGAAAAATAAAAGGAAACATAAACAAAAAAGATAAAAATATTGATGATATGATTATTATAGCAATGTGTCAGTATCGCAGGCTCTTATTTAGAATACCACTAAATTGTGTGCGAAAAAAAGTTTCTCACTTCGTTCATAACTCATCGAAATACAAGTATGGGACCTCTTGTAACAGGCGAAGTGTTTAAATTTAATCTTTAAAAGCTAGTAGAAACAGCATTAAATTAAATACAGCTTTGAAATCAAAGTAAATTTGTTTTTTTTTTTTTTAATTTAAATATATTTCTATCTATTTTTAGAATGCAAAAACAAAATCTAAAATGTTGACATCGCATGTAACAATCGAAATAATGGGTTTTCCAATAAGGACTTGACAATTTTTTTTTTAATAAAACGCAAACCATTTGAGATATTTCCAAAACTTTTAGATCGACTTGAAATACAATCAAAACATTTATGAATGGAACTTGACTTCGTTCATATGGCCACCGCGGGCACGTTGGCAGCGGTCGATTCGTTGGACCCAATTTTCGATGACTCGGTCACACATTTCGGCCGTAACGGCGGCTATTTCGGGTTCAATGTTGGCTCTGAGTTCTTTCAACGTCGTCGGCTTGTTGGCATAGACCAATGATTTGACGTAGCCCTAAAGAAAAAAGTCTATAGACGTTAAATCGCACGAACGAGGCGGCCAATTGACTGGTCCATTTCTTGAGATAACACGCTCACCAAACTTACTCTTCAATAAATCAATTGTAACGTGTGCTGTGCGGCTTGTGGCACCGCGCTGTTCAAACCACATGTCGTCCAAGTCCATGTTTTCCAATTCGGGTCAAAAATAATCGGTAATCATGGCGCGATAACCATCGCCATTCACAGTAACGTGACGATCGTTATTGTCGACGAAAAAATATGGCCCAATGACGCCGCAGGCGTGCAAACCGCACCAAACAGTTATTTTTTGTGGATGAAGTGGTGATTCATAAAGCACATGTGAATTTTCACCAAACCAGTAACGCATATTATGCTTTCTAACGAACCCATTGAGCCAAAAATGAGCTTCGTCACTGAAGATGATTTTGCGATGAAATTCATCATCTTGGCGCATCTTCTCCAGAGCCCAATCGGAGAAGGTACGTCGCGTCAAATGGTCCATCGGCTTCAATTCTTGAGTCAGCTTGATCTTGTTTGGATGCAAACCAAGATTTTTACGCAAAATTCGACATAAAGTGGTCTCGGCGATTCCCAGTTCTTGAGAACGCCGCGGAATCGACTGATTTGGATCTTTTGCTACGGACGCCTGAACGTCAGCGATATTTTCGTCACTTCGACCAACCCGTTGTCTCACTGGCACGCAGCATTACACAATAAATATGAAGACTCACTAAACTTGATATAGCTTGTCTACTAGGGCGAAAATAACGACCGAAAATTGGAGTTAACGCTCTTACGGTTACCAATTCCGAATTCCGGTAGTACATTTTTATAATTTGCATTTGTTGTTCGTTCGTGTACTTTACCATGATGAAAATGTTGAGTTTACTGAAAGAAAGGAAAGTAACAGTTAGATAATCAGTGAACTGGTGCGTTCACAAATTACATTCAAAGTTGTCAAGTACCTATTGGAAAACCCTTTATATATGAACATACATGATCGTACAAGATTAAAAATTTATTATGAATTCTTATTAAAAAAAGTTGCGGAATCCAATCCCTTCGAAAAGCACATTATTAGAGCCATGGTTTTATGGCATCTTCGGAGTTGAAAATGAAGTGCTTTTATAACCATACATGGGGCTGACATTATTGCTTTTTTGGTGTCATAAAAGAAGTGCATTTTATCTGCCGGAAAAATACCAAGTGGGACATCGCGAAACAAAATTCATATAATTCAAAAGCAGTTTAGTAAGAGCTTTCCAAGAATGCCTTACAAAACAGCTTCTGGGTAAGCAGTGTTTTTTGATTATGCAGGCATTTTATTTTTAGTGTTAAATCTTAGCAATGAAGCCCATTCTTGTAAGCCCCTCTTATGAAGAATTCAATATATGCCCCCATAAATTCTCTTACCATCATGATTACAATTCAAATATTTTTATAAAAAAAAAACCTTTTTAAACAATAGAGCAGATTTTAAAATTTTTTAATAAATTCTAATAGAAATTCTTAAAAAACTATTCTTTATAAGGACTATAAAAGGATGTTTAAAAAATTCTATAGAAAAAAAAATTAAAAACAATTGTCTATTCTACGAACTTTTTTAGTCTACAAACAAAGACTCTTCTACTTATTACATTAGACACAGTGAAAAGACAATATTCTAGAAGAAAAAAAACTGTACAATATAAAAGGACCAGCTTTTACAAAAAAAGGACGAAGAAGTAAACAACATTATCAAAATAAAGAACAAGACAGAGTAGTAGGAAAAAATGAATTGATCATGCGTGGTGCATGACTTCTTAGTTTTTTTCATTTCAAGAAGGAAAAAAAAAACATCTGCGTTAATGTTTTTTAACAACACAGCCCAGAGTAAGTATAAAGTATCTCTGGGAGTACAGTCTTCCTTGTACGCACTTTTAGTATAAAGAAAAGGACACAGGATACTTAAAACGACTATATAAAACAATAAGGAGGTGTATGAAGAGCGTAAAAATGTGTTGTTAGAGTCCTTTAACAATCTACGCTTAACCCTCAAGAGATCACTAAATGTTTAATGATACTTTTTTTTTAGTAAGTAAGAGCTGTAATGCGTAAAACGAAATTTATCCTCACTTTTTTCTTAAATTTAAAAGGCATTTTTTTAAGTGCAGTTTTCTACAGGAAAACCAAAAAAAAAATTTTGCTAAATTTTTCACACCAACAAAATTTTAATTTCTTTTGCATAAATTTTTTTTTTCAAAATAATTTTTTGTTTTCATTTAGAAAGTGGTTTGTGCAAAAAAAAAAAACAAAAATTACAAAAAATGGGCAAAAAAAATTTTGTTCGCGGAAAAATTGTTTTGTGCTAAAAACTTTTTTGAAGCAAAAACAAAATTTTGCAAGTAAAAAAATCTTAAAACGAAAAAATTATTTATTTATCTAAATTTTTATTTATTTTTCGCGAAAACATGCGTAATTTTTAATAAAAAGAAATTGGTCACCAATAAATAAAAATTCATTAGCTTATAATAAATTTTATTATTTTTAATTGGACTTAAGCCCTGAGTCGTTGGCTCTTATTTAAGTAACCCAGCAAAACTTTGGTAATGGGTTCGATATTTTCATGCGTTACCTTATAATGATAGCTCGTTAGCTTTTTCATTATTTGCAAGCATAAAGTAATAAGTTCCTGATTATTGATTACGTAATATATGATTTATAAATGTAAAGTAATAATTGAAATATTTTTGAAAATTTATTTTTAGATACATTACTTTGTGCTTTTTGTAAGGAAAAGGGTAATGTATATTTGTTTTGACAACACTAGCGAAAAACGAAGCGCAACAATTCATTTAAGTTTAAAGCAATCAAATACTGCATGCATGTATAGCTTAATGGGTAGAGTTCTTGGCTGGCAACCAGAGATCCCTGGTTCGATTCCTATCATGACCACATTATTTTTAATAACGTTTAAAATTTTTGTAACAATTTTTTTTAATAAAAATTCCTCTTTTTTTAAATATATATTTTATAAGTAACCCCTTACATTATCACCTCTAAAGTAATGGGTATATACATTACCTTGAGGCTCATCGCCTTTAAAATTCATCGGTATTCGACTGGAATATGATGCACATGAATGTAGTACTTTGTTTCCTTCTTTCACTATCTCTGCCTCTCTCTCTCTTTCTCCACAACATCAGTGTTACCAGATCGTTTGAATATATGTCCCAGCTACATTGTTTAAAACATTCCCTATTTGTCAATTCTTCCTCCCCTAGTCCCTTCTAAATCCAATCAATATTTTTATAAAAATTTTAATTTTTAAAATTTTTTTTCTCTGGCTGCAAAGCTGGTATTTAAAAATGCAGATCTGCAACGGATACTTCTAAGTCTCTAATGTGGTGATATAAGTCCTGTTTCATTTCTGCTTTAAATGAGGACAAGACAAAAATTGTAAAAAACTTATTTTTGGAGTTTCGAGGGTTTTCTGTTGGAGTGCCGAGGGTTTTCTGTCACCACAACTCAAATATTTCAATAAAAAAATTGTACTTTTACAAAAAATTACAGAAAGTTTTTTTGGTGGGTTTCCGAAAACTTCAACCAATTCAATTTAAATTTATTGATTTTTCAAAATTTTCAAAAGTAAGAAAATAAACGAAAATTGATATATATTACGGAAGTTTGAAAAGTAGAAAATTTCGTAGTGTAGAAGTGCTACAACCAGCGTTGCCGTTTTTTTTTTTTTTATTTTTAACCAAAATTGGTTTCTTTCCAACGTGGCAATCAAATACATAAATTGTTTTTTCTGTGTTTTTAAAATTTATTTAACAGTGAAGATTTTTATATAAGCATTTTTGCTTTGAAAACACTGTAAATTTTTTTTCGTTGTACAAAATATGCAAATCAGCTCTGGATTACAAAAATATTCATGACAAGAACGACTCCTAATTGAACAAATTCTTAGAATATTTAAACGGATTTCACCGTTTTTCATCAGATATAATTTCGTAACAAACGGTGTTGTTTATTGCTTTAAAATATAAATATGCATTCCAATAATAAAAAATAATTAAATAAAATAGATCTATAAAATCGCACAACCCTTCTTTAAGTTTAAAACTGTATAAATGCAAACTAATGAGCAAAACTATTGACTTGATGTACTTTTACGCGGTGTATCGAAAAGTACTTTTTACATTGTAAATATTATCAGCTAAAAACAAACTTATTTGGCTTTTTTCAATCAGGAATTAAATTTAATAAAAGGCCAAAATTAAAACGTAATAATGGATGGTAGTTGCTTTCTTTGAATGTTTTCTTTGTGTTGTTTATTGTTTTTTCCTGTTTTAATAAATCTAAAAAAATAATAATTACTACTCAAAATTACTAATAAAAAAAGGATAAATATTCAAGTCCGTTTTTAATTTAAAAAACTGTACTGTTACGGACCGGATACGACATTCCGAAAACGGAGTCATTCCGACACAACGATCCGTAAACGGTTCTTCAACGAACTCAACTCCATTTTTTACACCACACAACGGTATTTAAACCTTCCGTCTTTGACGGACTTTCAATGGATCCAAATTAGTTTCGATGATCCTTAAAAACCGGTTTGTGGTCCGTTTACGGATCCAGAAAATGCTACTTAACCTTAGTTTAATTCAGTTTATGACATACTAAAAACGGTTCGAAAACGGAACGTTTTTTTCGATTGTATATAAATTCGATTGCCACCACGAATCTATTTTCTCTTTGTTACAAAATTTCACATTTTTTTTAACTAAAGAAAACAAAATATTCTTATTGAAAAGAGATTTACAGATGATTTTACTCACTCAAAAATTGAAGTGCTCACTTGAGGGTTAAATTTAATAATGTATAGTATTCGTAATAGACAAACAATGTCAAGGTCAACAATAGTACACGGCATAAGTCTCTATAGAATTTCCAAAATAAAAAATTATAAAACTCCAGCAATAATTATCAGTTTTTTACAGGATGCTTTTTTACGTTATATGTACAAATATCTAGTAGATGTGTTTTAAGACGGATGATGTATGAGGACACATGCGTATCCTGCTTTGAGGACATTATGTATAAAAAAAAAATTAAAACTAAAGAATACAATTTAATAAGCATGTTAAGTTCATTATGATTTATAGCGCATGTGTGCCAGATGTGACAAGCGCGTAAAGTAAAAAAAAAATAAAAAAAAAAAAACTGTCAATGATAAGTAATAATGATGATCAGACAGAGCACATCACAAAACAATGACACAAAAAAGTCAAAATGAGGACATATAAATGAAACTAAAAATTGACATTCACGGTATGTGATGATTGAGTCATGTATGTATTTTATCATTTATTATAAAATTACCTTCAAAATTGTAAGCATATGTCCTTAAGGATAACAAAAACTGCTATAACGCGTGTTATTTTGGTTCTAAGGTCATAACTATTATTTGTATTTAAGTCCATTAGCCAAGGTTTCACTAATACTTTAAGTAATGTTACACATTTGTTTTTTTTTTTGGAGGGGACGAAATGCAGCTGTTTAGTCTTATAACAAAATCACCTCTAAATAAGCTAATTTATTCATTAAAAATTGTATAAAATTTAACAATTTTATTTTGCTTAAAATTTTGCACGTTTTTTCCCTAAAAACAAAATCAGGTTCAATTATCATGAAATCAATAATGTGTAATACCCCAACAGCTGTATTTTCATATAAATATGAAACACCTTTTTTAAAAAAACCCCTTTCGATAATTATTCAATACACCCTCATAATGTAATCAAAACAAATAAAATGTTACAAAATTCAATTACCCTAAAATTAATGCAATATGATTAGAAGAGGAGGAGTTCTTCAATATGTAAAGGTTTACATACAACTGGAGCATAGAAATTGTGATAATGCTAACTCAAAATTTATATACACACCTTTAGATTTTAACAACAACAAAAAAATATATATATTTTGTTTTCCATTTGTTATGCTTACAAAATCCTTTTTTCCTTAGATTTTTACATACAATATATTTTAAAATTGTTTTGATTTTCTTTGGTTTTTAAATTCTTTTGTTATAAAATTTTCCATCTACCCCTTTACTTAGAGTACGTATTCTTTTCAATATTATTTTGAATAGTTTTAATAGTTTACTTTTAATTATTAGTTTCTTTTCTATTCATAAATTGAAATGCTTGGCTTTATCTTTTGTTAGCAGATTAATTTCGCCAATTTTGTTCTATTGTTGTCTCTCAAGATGCTGATCTTTTTTTTTGCTTTGCTTTCTTTAGCGCGGTTTTGTTTTATCTGTCGCTGTTATTCTTTGAAATTGAAATCCTTTGACTTTATTTTACTTTTTCTTCTTCTTTAAAATAAAAGTAGAATAATTGTCTCTAAACATAAAAAATATCTTTGTTGTATTTAAATTTCTTAAGATTTTTTTTAAGTCGCAAAAGCATTTTTCAAAGCACAGCTGTTCTATAGATAAGTATTGAGTTGAGAAATTAACGGACAAAATTTGCAGTACAAAAAACTAGAAAAACCACTCGCGCAATTCATCTAAAATAGTTCTTTATGTTGTATCTATTAGATATTAATCTTTTAGAGCCAATTTATACGATGCAATATATTACAAGCAATTTTCTTTTTAAAGTTGCTTCCAAAGTTATGTCTATTTACACGGTGACTTTTGTCGCACCAAAACCGAATGTGTATGAAGCAACAAAGGAAGAATATATATGAGTGCGAAAGAGAAATAACAAAAACATGCATGAAAAACGAATACCATGTTTTTTTGTCACCCCGCTTGCTTCTCTAACCCGTTGGCCGTCAAACAAGAATTTGCACGCAATAACTGCATGCAACAAAGTCACCGTGCAAATTGGCTCTTAGTACAATTTAAAACTCAATCATATTTGTTTTTCTTCTTTAAAGGAAAGTCCCCCGTCAAAGGTAAAAAATCAAACTTATTTTGGTACTTTTTTTTCGAAATTTGATTAACATTAATACATGAATTGAATATTTCATTAGCATTGGTTTGATTTCAATTTTAAAGATATTTATTTTTATTGTCATTTTTCATATTAATGATAATAAGGCATGGATGAAAATCAAAAACGAAAACGATCGGATTTTGAATGATAATACTTAACGATCTATACTTCAAAAATTATTTTTTATTATCTAAATTAAAAGTTCTGAGTAATTACAAGTAAAAAAAGACTTTAATTTTACTATGCCGATTCTTTGAATACTCTCCACCAATATCTTAGAAAATGTTCTCTACTGTTTTTGATACAAATAATGTAAAAAACTTTTACAGTAAAATTGTGGTGGTGAAAATTTATTTTTTCTAAGGTGATAAACTTTTTTGTATACAGAAACAAATTTTGTGGTAGAAAAAAAATTATAAGGTGAAAAAAATGTTTGGAAAAAAAATTTGAGTGGTGAAAAAAATTTTTAAGGTCAAAAATATTTGAGGTGAGTACAAAATATTATTCACTTCCAAGCGACTGGTGAAAAAATATGAGAAAATATATTATGTACCAGTTGCTTCTATGAAATTGTACTAAAATACACTAATTTGTATAGAAAATTTAGAGGTATCTTCACATTTTCACTCGTAACTTTTTAATCGCTGGACCGATTTTGCTCTTTTTCGACTAAGAAATCTGACCATGTATTCTAATTCGTACGCTAAGGGTCGGAAATATTAAAATATTTTTTATGAAATTTTATACATTGATTCATATTATATTGGTTTTGGTTAAGAACTGTTCATGTTTAGACCCAGTGCCCATGTAGGGCAGGGAAAGTATTCCAAATCGGGGGAAAAATAAAACTTCGAAAAACAATTAATGACTAATGTCTCCAACAAGCGATCAAAGTTTACGAGTTTTGAATTAATTTAATTAATTTTATGAAATATTTAATTGGTCGAATTGCAATGATCGATTTTATTAATCAATTCATTAGTATCGTGTTAATGGTAAGCTAATTCTGTTACCCGCTATATTTAAGATTGGGCCTTTAAGAAAAAAAAAATACGTATCGGTTCCCCCTCTATCCTTTTCGTTCCTCATGTGCAGCCTGCTGGACATTTTTCAAACGTCTTCAGACGTGTTTAAAAAATAAATTTTTATCTTATGACCATTTATACAGCTAACTGGACATGTTTTTTGTACTAAAAACCAGGACTTTTTTTGAAAGCTGGCCACTATAAAAAATTTTGCTATAAATTTATGATCTGCTGTTCGTAGAACACGTTTTCTTGAGCACTTAACCATTTTAATTAAATTTTTTAAAGTTGTAAAAAATAAAAACTAAAAGAAATATATAATTTTAAATTATAGCGGAAGAATTAATGGAATGAGATATAAATATTTTTATTAATTCAAAAATTTAAGTGTATAAAAAAATAAAGATTTCGAAAGTTTTAGTTAAAAATTTCCAGCCGGCTGCCCTGCAATATCTTAGAATCCTGTCGTCCTTTATATCCTTGAACAACATTTTTTTTACTATTGTTGCTTTCAGAAACATAAAAAAAAATGTTATTGAAGACTTTTTACGTTTGATTTTTCCTTGGGACTGAGGAGCCTATAACCAGAGTTTCGAAGCAATTCATTCCTTAATACCTTTTGTAATTGAGTATACTTTAAAAATGAATTTTAAGACTAAATTTAAGGAATGAAATGAATTACATATTCTTCATTGGATTAATGTGAAAGGAAATCATACAATTTGTTTGATTCCTTTCAAAAATTTAATGAATCTATTCACCAAAGAATCCATTCGAATGAAGTGAATTCAATATTTGCTTAACGACAACTAAATGGATTCCTCTTGAAGTTATTCAATTGTTTACTTCATTCCCTGAAGGAATTAAAATTTTGTACTTGAGGGCATTCAAGTTATTCAATTTTTTCTTTTCATTCTCTTAAGGAATCAACTTTTTCTTTTAATTCCCTTAATGAATTATTTTCTTTTAATACGTTGAATTTAAGTTTTTTATTATTTAAAGACCAGAAGAACTTCACTTTTCACCTAAACAAGTTAAAATTCCTCTAGACATTAAGTGAAAAACTTAAATTCAGGGAATTAAAAAAAAAAGTTAATTTCTTGAGAGAACCAAAATAATAACTGAATTCTTTTAAGGAATTCAAAAAAAAGTTAATTCCTTAAACGAAATTTTTAATTCCTTCAGAGACTTAAGTGCACAATTGTATTTCAAGAGGAGTTCATTTACTAGGAAATAAATTTCTTTACCAATAGTTGTATTAACTAGATTTGAATGGACTCGTTAGTAAATGAATTCTTTAATTTTAATACACTCAGAATTTTAATACACTCGAGGAAATATCTATATTAATTTTTTTATACATTTATTCGAAATGATTTACTATCATTTACGGATTTTTTTCAGTTTCATTAATTTTTTTTATTTGTTTGAAATTTAATTGTGGTTTATTTGTGCCCGTAACAGTTATTACAAATTCAAATTTTGTTTGTTTGCTGTCTGTTTAAAAAAAAATATTCAAAAAATTTCAATTTGTTTTTTTTTTATTAAAATTGGTTGTATATATACAAAATTAATGCAATTCAAATTACAAGAACTTCAAAAACACACATACATACACAAACACATTCACACAAAAAGTATCTATAGCTATGCATACATACATTTTGTATTGTAAAAAAAAAAAAAAATACATCAAGGGAAACAGTTTTAAATAAATGATAAAAACATTTATTTTTTAAGGAATTGGCAGGTAAAATTTTGACATTTATTTTAACTGATTATATCATTTCTTTCTTACGGATGTGTCACTTGATTAATCAACATTTAAAAATAAATAACAAAAGGCATTTAATTTTAATGGAAATTAAGTAGACCGGGTTTTAAATGAAATATTATTTCTTGTAAATGACATTTTCTGTTATTTTAACTTACAAACTATTTTAAGTGTACTTTATGTTTTGGTCAGTAAATTCATTCGCTAATTTTTAATAAATTGAATTTATTTACTGAAATTAATTCCTGTTTTTTGTTATTAGTAAATTCATTCTTTAGCTTAAAAAATTTAATTAAATTTTTAAAGAGTTCATTCAAAAAATAATTAATTCTTTTAAGCTCTATGTATAACATATCAAACCTTCAGCTTTAATCGAAGTTCTTAATTGGGAGAGTTCCCTTAACAGTTCTTAAAAATACTAACACAGTTCGTTTATAATAATGAGCATTGGCGGAAAATTTTCCGGACCGCATCATGTCGTCAATATTATTGTGAAAAGTTTCATCATTATCTGGCTCCACTGTTAGAAAGTAATTTTACTTTTATTTTAATATTTTGAGATTGTCCATTATAAAAAGTTTTCACGGTATTTGTTTACAATTACTGATAAATTTTATTCTTAATTGAGGTCACAAATCCATCAATAATAAATTTTCGTTGCCAAAGAATTCATCATACAATGATAACGATATCAAAAAAATATTCTAATTGATCTAAAAATCAATAATAAGGTAAACATTTTCCAAGATCATATCTTATTTAAAAATTTCTTTAAAAAAATTGAACTAATAAAACTAAATTTCCAAGAAAAACAAACATCAAGTCTGAAATAAAATTTCACAAACTCATGTGAAGGATCTAGCCATGGTAATTTTACACATAGAAAATAAAACCAAAGTATTAAATAAACAGATGTTATACACCTTTGAGGTAAAATAAACAAATTCGTGTAACTTACAAATAACAAACATTAGGATCATAAAGTCATGACCAGTCATTTTTCGAAGATTGTGAATAACAAAAAAAAAAAATAGAAATGTCAATATCATAAAATAATTGCTGGCGAAGGCCAGCCACACAGACTGACAAGCAAGGAATAGGAAAAAAAAGACACAAAAAAAAATATAAACATTCAAGAAAAAGTCACGCATAATTGGAAATAACCCAAAATGAAAAGGAAAAACTGGCCACGAAAACATAAAATATATGTAACACACTACGATTTATATGATAATAAGTCCAAAACCTGTAAATGAAACCTTAAAGTAGAAGAAAAAGGTGCTGTATTCAACAAAAACTTAAAATATGAAATACCAAAGAAACACGTTTATGAGTTTTATGCAACCTGCACTACAAGGATCTTTTCTTTATAAAAGGTCCTTGAATATAAAAAGCAGGTTTATCCAAATAAACATCATTCAAAAATGCAGTTTTATTCAAATACAAATTATTTCTATTTGACTACACTTTATTTTTGTATTTTTTTTGTTTGTTTTTTTTTTCAAACTAGAGTTTTAAATTGTATTTGATCCTTGGCAGCCTGTTGCATGTTGTGCACACATATTGACCATCCTTTGGTTATAGAGTTTGGTTTTCTAGGAATATGTATTGAGAGGGGAAACAAAAGTAAAATGCAGCTGCATATTTGCATATGAATTTCTCTTTGTGGGTGTCAGTTTGTACAACAATAGAATTTACTATTCATCCATATGAGAATGTCCTACACCTGAATGCTAAATAAATAGGACACGTGCTTTAAAAGATTTTTGAGTTTTAAATAAAAAACAAATACCAAATACGTAGATATATATAATGTTGAAAGGAAACCACAAAAAAGTAAACTGTACCAAAAATAATATGCACGCACCGAAAAACATGTCAATGGTTAAAATTAATCAAATTTAAACAATATTGTAATCTGCTACACTCACCAAAAAAAGTCTGTAATGGCAACTGAACATTTTGCTGTTATTACGGGAAATTCTGCTAATTTGAGCCCAGCGGTATTTTTTGCTAATCTTAGCAACACATGTCTGCTGACGTGTAGTACAATGAAATTAGTAGAAAAATTAATAGCCGCTACTAAATTTTAGAAGACTTTTTGTAAAGTGGAATTTAAAATCTTTTTGCTAAAATCAGCAAAAAAAATTAGTAAATATTATTAATATTAGTACAAAGTTTTAAATTTATTTTTTTTTATCGAGCATAAAAAATTTTGATTATATTTTTTAAAAAATATTTTATACAAAATGAAAAAAAAAACAATAAAATTTGTAAAAACATAAACGAATTTATCATTTTGTTTTAATTTGGTAATTTCTGTTTTGAAAAATATTTTGGTCAATTTTTTTTTTTACTTTTAAGGTTAAATTTTAATTTTTTTTAGTGGGGATTTTTAGAACTAAAAAACCTTTTTAGTGCTATTTTAAATGGATGTCCTCTTTTTAGACATGAGTCGGTATCTTCACTTCCGATCCCTTTTTTAATATATGTAACATTTTAAGGAAATTTAAGTTTGTAGGTGTAAGTTTTAATTAGAAATAACATTTCCTTTAATATCCACTTTTTTAAAATTAAAAATATTTTTTTGCTAATTTTAGCAAATCGGTTTTCAAAAATTTGTAAAATGATTTCTGAAATTAGCAACAAAAATTTGTAAATATTCTGTAAAAATTCTGTAATTTGTAAAATGTAAATAGCAAAAAATTTGCTAAATAATAATTTTTTACTAAAAATCAGTACAAAAATAGTAGAGTGCGATTGAAAACCGTTTACAAATTATTCTACTCACTTTTTTTTCTGAGTGTAGATTTTTTGCTTTCCAATATTTAAGCTGGATAGGATGAATGTATACCAACTGATTCAATCTAACTTTAGTGTACACAAACAAAGCAGATTTCTTTGTAGCAACCAAATTTCTTTGGTTGCAGCAACCGATTCATTTGTTTGCAGCAACATAAATTATATTAACACTTATATTAAAATAAATATTTATTTTATTTATATTAAAACTGATATTCGACTGAGACATGATATTTTATTTGTATTAGGAAATCATCTGACAACTAAATAATTCAGTTGCTGCAACGATACCATTAAGTTGGCAAAATATTTGGTTGCATAGTGAAATGGTTTTCTATGTAATATTTAAATATGTTAAACAAAACAATCTTTTGTTACCACTTTTTCCTCAAGTTACGTAATGATGGTTTACGTGAAACATAGGGTGTAAAAATGGACCCATTTTTGTACAAATTTGAAGTTCTCTTCTAGGAATTAAATAAACAACTGAATAATTTCAAGAGAAATCTATTCAGCAGAGACATTGCTGCCATATTTGACAATTCTTTGCTCAAGAAATGAGAAATGATGATTTGACGATTTTTGCTTCAAAAATTACAATTTTTCATATTTTATAAGAGCCAATTTCGACGGTGACGTTTTTGCATGCAATTCTTGTTTGAAAGCGAACGGGGCGACAAAAAAGCACGTTACTCGTGCATGTTTTTGTTATTTCCAGGGACCGTAAATAATGATTATTGTTCGTTTTTTTAAATCAAAAAATCAATCACTTAGAACAGACATAAAAAAAAATTATTGCACCATTATTATTGTTTTTTGACAATCTTTGCATATCCATGACGGATTTTTAAAGTTTTCTTCAATGGTAATGATTATTTTTGAGTAATAATAAAAAAAAATCAGCCATAATCATTATTTTTGAGCAAAAGATATAAAAATCAAAAATAATCATTACATATGATTTTTATTTTTTTTGCTTAAAATAAAACTTACTTTCAATTTACGACTTTATATATTTTATTATTATTTATATTATTATTATTATTTATATATATTCATGGGGTGATTTTTATAAGCTGTGGTTAGAGCTTAAGCTCACTGTCGCAGCAACAACAACATCTCTGAGCCACGCTTTGAGACAGTGCATCCAAGAAAGACAAGACAGCTTATTGGGGGGTAACGTGGTCATTTGCAGCATCTACTTGGATCCACGAATAAGAAGAATTTTGCAGCAAAACCCGATAAGCCTTATGCTCGCCAGAGCAAAGCTTAAGCAGCTGTTACTACAAATAATAAATTTGAAAGAAATCGTAAGTTAATTTATCTTAGAACTAACGCAATCACAAGTACCCCGAAGGCATCGACATCATTCGACGCAGCGAGTGCATTGCTTTCGCAGAATTCGAACACCTGCTCCCTCTTGAACGAGTATCTCAATACAATTAAGGTAGCTTCCGATGAGGAAACACAAGATGGTTCGCACACTGAGGAGTTACACAAAGGCTATTCTGAAATTGACATCTATTGTCCAAAGCCAGTTTGTACAAACAAAAATATTATGATGTACTGGGAGGAAAAAAAAATTTCAATACCCCTATCTGCACCAGCTGGCCAAAGTGGTGCACTCTTTTCCTGCCACACAAGTGAGTGTTGAAAGATTCTTTTCTGCATTAAAAACAATGCTAACGGATCAAAGATGCAACCTATCATACGAGTCGTTGGCGAAATTCCTTTTTGTAAAATTAAATTATAAATAATTAAAAACAAATAAAATTGATTTAAAAAAAACTTGGTTGGTTCCTCTGGATTTGTTTTATGAGGATATGCAACTATGTTGGAAAACCCCCCCCCCCCCCCCCCCCCCCCACAAAACAGTCATAAATTGAAAGTGAGTGTTATTTTGAGCGAAAAAAATAAAAATGATAAATAATGATTATTTTTCAGTTTTATTTTTTTGCAGAAAAATAATGATTATGTTTGATTTTTATTAATATTACTCAAAAATAATCATTACCATTGAAGAAAATCCTTAAAACTCATTATATAATGATTATTGGGTAATTTTTATTATAAAACTCATAATGATTACGGTCCCTGGTTATTTCACTTTCGCACTCCTATGTAATCTTCTTTTGTTGCTTCATTCACATTTGGTTTTAGAGTAAAAAAAACACCGTATAAATATACATAACCTTAGAAGCAACTTTGAAAAGGAAATTGGGGAAAAAGCATCCAATTAATTGCATCGTAAAAATTGGATCTAAATTTCGAAATTCTCTTGAAATAGATTCTATGGATGGTATTCTTTATTCCAAAGGTTACGTAGAACTAAATAATTCAATATGTTATTATGCTTTAATTAAAACTCACTTATTGAAAATACTAAATTCTAGTATTTATACGTAATCTGAAGTAATGTAAAATATTATTAAAATTTGTTAGTAATAAGTTATTGTTATGTTGTGTTTATATTAAGTATGAATTGTTTTATGTTTTTTATGTTAATTGTTGATTTATGGATTTCATAAATATTTAAAAACTTGAGTTTTTTTATTTTGACGATTTTTTTCAAATCAATTTGACAATTTTTTTATAAAACAATTGGATATTTGACGATTTTTTATAAAGGTTATCTGGCAGCTATGATCAGGGAATGAATTTCTTAAGCAATTAACTATAATTGAATGAATTTTTTAGTAAATGAACTCATTAAATTGTATAAAGGAATCAGAAAAATCTCAATGAATTCCTTTCAGATAAATCCAATGAAAAAAAAGGAATTCATTCCATTCCTTAAATTCATGGAAGTAATTCTCAAAATATACTCAATTTAAAAAGGAGTTAGGGAATTTAATCCTTCAAAGCTCTGCGTAAAAAAAGCCTAACGGACTCATATTTTTTCATAACGGCCCAACCTCAAATTTAGCGGGTAAAAGGGAGGTGTAAAAAATATATGTTAAAAGCACTTGAAAAAGAAAAAAAACTGTATACCCTGTTGTGTATATTTTGATCACAGCGCCACCACTAGAGTATTGAAAAAATCGGCCTTTTGAAAAAACCGGTTTCGGTTTTCTTCGAAAAATAGAATTTTAAAAAAACCGGTTTCGGTTTTTGCAGAAAAAACCGGTCAACCGTTTTTTTCGGTTTTTTTTAATTTGGATGAAAAGTTTATATAATTTGTTAATTATGTAAAAAAAAAACAGAAATTTAATATATAAAGTAATAAAAATAAAAAAATACATTCTTTGAAAAAAAAATAGTTTTTTTATGTATTTCATTTCAACATTTCATTCATTGGTTTTAATATTTTTATACCCTCCACCATATATGGTGAGGGTATATATCAGTTTGTCATTCCGTTTGTAATATGTCGAAATATAGGTCTAAGACCCTATAAAGTATATATATTCGTGATCCTTATGCAATTTTAAGTCGATTTAGCGATGTCCGTCTGTCTGTCTGTTGAAATGGCGATCACGACGCGAAGATGCTAGCGGGGATGCCTATTTTTACTCAGATTATTGTACATCCTCCCGAGCAGTTTGGTATTGAAAATCGGTCCAGCGGTTAAAAAGTTATGGGTGAAAATATGAAGATACCTCTAAATTTTCCATACAAATTGGTGTATTTTAGTACAATTTTATAGTAGCGACTGGTATATAATATATTTTCTCATATTGAATTCACCAATCGCTTAGAAATTAATAATATTTTGTACACCTCAAATATTTTTCACCTCGAAAAATTTTTTCACCACTAAAATTTTTTTTCACCACAAAAAATTTTTTCACCTAAAAAAATTTTTCACCTCAAAATTTTTTTCCCGTAAAAAAATTCGTTTCTGCATCCAAAAAAGTTTTTCACCTCAAAAAATTTTTTCACCTCCATAATTTTACTTTAAAAGTTTTTTACATTGTTTGCATCAAAAACAAAAGAGAACATTGGTGGAGGGTATTCAAAGATTCGGCACAGCCGAATTTAAGCCTTTTTTACTTGTTTAATATAATATCTTAAAAATTAATATTATAAAACTATATTCATATCAAATGAATAGAGATCATTAAGTTTGTAAATTGGGTAAAATTAGGTACGTTAGTAATTTGAACGTTTAAAACGTTTGGCATTAAATAAGTTTTTTTAATATTACATTTTAAATATGTAAAAAAAAAATCTATTTTTCACTTCTAAAATAATATTTTAGAAATAATATGCAATTTAAATGTTTCGTTTTAAGACGATTTTTTTGTTTGCTTTTGATAAAGCTAGAAGTGGAAAATACTCTTTCACTAATAGTAGATGTTGGACAAATAGTAAAGAAACAATTATATAAATTTTCCAACTTTTCAGTTTTTTTGTCGCATTTATCAAAATATATGAAATCATCATATAATGATGAATGATTTTGTACAGTCTCTTTTTTTATGATTTTGAATACTGTTTGTTGTGTTATTTAGATCAGAAATTAAACTATTTGAATTTGGAATAACCAAACGAACGATTATAAAAGTGTTCGGAAAAAATAAAAGAGACCAAGTTACCCAGTTGGTAATGTAATAAAAAAAAACCGGTTAACCGAACAAAAAAGACCGATTTTCGGTTTTTTTTCGAATTTACAAAATATTCGAAACCGATCGGTTTTTAAAAATAAAGAAACCGGTTGACCAGTTTTCGGTTTCGGTTTTTGAATACTCTAGCCACCACCTATATTTAAGAAATAGGTGAAGAAAGGCTATCGCAAAAATTAAAAAAAAAACAAAATAACATGAATATACAACCGAATATCCGAATACAACCCGAAAACTTATAGCCCAATTTCAACTTGTAGACATCTCCATATAAAATCCACTAAAACTGTAGTAGATTTTTTCTCTATTACGTATCCAAATTTTACCGTATTTCGAATTCTTACCTGGGAGAGTTACTTTGTGAGATAATTAAGTTAACACGATATTCATATATTTCATTAAAATTTTGAAAATGAAACATTTTAAAGTTCTAGAATTACGAAATTCAAAATAAAATTTGCAAAGAATTATTATCTTCAAAAGAGAAGAAACGCTTTTATGGACTACCACAAAACCTAGAACAGGATACTAAGCTCTCTTTCTCTCCCTTTCTCTCTCTCTCTCTCTCGAAAAAAAATAGAAACAGTTATGGACGATAATCTTCAGTTGTTTTTAACTCTAATACAGTGGTCGGTTATGCCAAAGTTCCCGATCTAGTTTTTTTTTAATATTTTTTTGTTGTTAATAAGCGCGAATAGAGAAATATTTTGCGTAAAAAATCCTTGTCTTTTTTTTTAATTTTAGGTTTCTTGGGAAAAGCGTTGGCTGAAACTTGCCAAAAAATATTTTTTACATATATTTACAGCTCGTCTACCCCCGGCCTAAACAAAATTTCCCAAAAGCCTTATTTCGAATCAACCTAGTGTATGTACAGTTTCGTAGGCACTTCCGAAATTTATATTTAATAACATTGCATCGCTATACGCCAAAGCCGGAAGATTTTGGAACTCAAAGACGAAGTGAATGATATTGCTTCAAAATTGATCATGAGCGACGAGGCCTATTTTTATCTCAGCGGTTACGTCTCGGTTTTGGGTACATTATGCAGGTACGTCGGAAAATGTGAGGGGGGTCTTATTCGGTCCGAAATTGACAACGTGACACCACAAATGTCACGCACAGTTATGCAAAATGTAATTTAAAGAGCGCAAACTGGCATCAACGCCAGACATAATTTTCAACTATTAATTAAAACAAAAGTGCGAAAAAAACATAATTAGTTCAAAAGCAAATGAGTTTTGACTTTAAACAAAAGTTGTAGCGAAAGAAAGTCAGATGATGATTTTTGCCAACTTTGTAGGTTGGATTTGCTTTTAAAATTTTTGTGTTTTTGCACTTTTTTTATATACTTTTTTTTCTCAATATTCCTTCAGATAAGGAATTTTTTAAAATTTTTCAATTTCCTTAAATTTTTTAAAATTCATAAACCTATTTCAGTGGTTTTTTTTATATCAACCAACTAAAACATCTGTAATAATTTCAAAATGAAATTATAATCCTTTACCTTAAGCTGCTGCTTTTAAGCCGCATATCATTAAGATTAACTCTTTTATTATATAAAATGCTCCAATATTTAGACTTTGTTTTATATCTTACCACTAGCAAAATATCGTTTTTCTTTCTTGTTTAAAATTAAAAGAAAATATATAAACCCTTCAAATAAAAGAGTTAATAAACAAAAGGTGTAATGATTGTTATTACTCCAACAATGACAGGATAATGTAATTGTGCCGTAGCATCTGTTGAGTATTAACAGTGACAATTGTTTAAGGATTTATAACCAAACCAAATTAAGTACAGGGGCTTATTGTGGAATCCATGCAAAATGTTGCAATTTGAAGTAAAGTTTTTTTTTTTTTTTGTTTGTCAGATAATTTTTGCCATTGCTAAAGGATTATTTGCGAAAGGATTGAACAATAACAGCTGTAACAATATTCAAATTGAATAATGTAAATGTAACATTTGATTTTTAACATAAAATCAAGCATAAAATTTGAAAAAAAAAATTAATGTTTTAATAAAGAAAATATCAATATGAATATCTATTGAACAAAATCACTTAATTTATAATAAAATTTAGAATCAGAGTTAGCTGGAAAATTATGTTTTACTTCTAGGAATTCTGAGGTTTTTTTTTTACTATTTAGCGCAAGAAATTGTGCTTCTTTGAAAATGTGTTTGTGATAACTTCACGATAAATATGAACAATCTACTTTATTCTCTTAATATATAAAGACTTTGAAATTTTTTTGAATGAAACTATAAATTTTAACACTTCATTAAACATGTCTTTACAATATATAAAATACAAAAGTCCTAAATGCATATGCACAAAAACGTGAGTTCTAATAAATTATAAAGAAAATTATTTAAAAGACATTTTAAATCACAACCTTATAAATTATTACACTATCAAAAGGACATTAAAAGAAAATAATGTGAAAGGAATAAATACAGACGTTACGCACTTTACAAGAAAGCAAACAATACTTATACAATCCTTAGACATACTTGAAAAGATCCTTATGATTTTCTTTTTAAATACTGACAAATGGTCAAACATAAGTAGTTTCAAGTTGAAAAAAGAAAAAAAAAATATCTGCAGATCAAGATAAAAAAAAGAAACTAAAAATGTGCAGCACCTGGCAAAAAGAGGACTTAAAGATTTGTTGCTTTCAAGAAAAGTCCTTAAATAAATTCTAAGATTTTTTATTTAGATTTTAAGTAGAAAGAACAAAAAAATATGCAAATATCAACACGTGCTTAAAAGGAAGAAACATAAAGGAGTTTCTTTTTAAACTCCTACCATATGGATTTAAAAATTTATTTTTATATGAAACCATATTTCCTTTAAGTTAAACATGTGTCTGGATTAGTTGTTACATTTTCAAGAATTTTTTTTTAATTGTTTTAAAAAGTTTTAAGAACTAAATTTTAAAAAATTTAGAGCATATGTTTTAATGAACTATGTTGATAGATTTGTATTCTTTCATAGTTACAACTCTATTAAATAGTTTTTTTTTGTTTGTTTCTGATAAAAAATTTATTATAATTGAAAACCAAATGTCCTTTTTTTATGATCCTGCCAACAATTATTGAAAGAGTAACCAACAGCTGTTAAATCCTTTATATTTATAGCCAAGAAAACTAAAACAAAAAACAGCTTTAATTGCCTTAAAGGTTCTTTTTTTAATGTTTTATAAATTTATAAACATGAATTCATGAATCCTTTGGTTGATGTATGTATTTTTCCCCAAAAATAAGATATAACAAAATTAAAGGTGTCTTTGTCTTAACCTTTTACAGATCAAGGGCTAAAACAATAATATGATGAGCTAATTTCATTTAAAAAATTTCAAAACCTTTAGAAATTTTAAGTAAATATCTGAACATACCTTTAAAATATTAAATATTTTTTTGGCGCCCCGATAGGCTAGTTGGTAGCGTGCTAGATTATCAGCGCGAGGGTCTTGGGTTCGATTTCGCTACAACGAGCCGATGGCCTTTGTTTCTAGTGCTTGGTTAGGGTATTAGGATATAATTTGTAATTATATGATTAATATAAATAAATAAATTAAATATTTTTAATTTTATCAAGCTCTAGGTCATTATTTTGAATGTTACTAACGAATAGTAAACACTCAATTTTTTATTAAAATGGAAAAAATTGTAAGGATCAGGGCTAGAGGGAGTGCACACTTTCGACCCGAGCGACCAGGTCATCTTGAGCCTCCTTATGAGCTACCCAACCCACAAATAACTCATGGTTTTGAACAGGCTTATATAACACAGTCTCTAAGGAAAACGACTATGCGAAATCCCATTTTTCAATTAGTAAATGATTACCCGTACAAATGAGCTTTTTCCATCTATTTATAGAATTACCCTTTGGCAACTATCTTCGATTTTCGAAGCACAAATTGACAGGAGTGCCATTCCAAATGTAAATTTGGAAATCTGGTATACTTATAGTTTTTCTTTAACAACATATTTAAGTGTTGTTTATTATATTAGATTATAAATTACATCGTGCCCTATGTTTTAGAAACAACATTCTAAAATCCTAATTTGCTGTCAGAAAAGTTCTGTAATTACTACATGATAGTAATTTTGTATTTATTTTAACTGCAAGTAGTTGTATAAAGATCTTTGGATAGTTCTTTATTTTTGTATTTTTAATGCTTACAATTCTCGTTTACTTTTTTTCTAAAATAGTTTAAGTTCATATTTCCCTGTTTGGATCATATATTAACGCATATTTTATGTTTTTGGTGCAAATAAAATTATCAGCCCTGGTCATAACTCATATAATCACAAATTTGATGTTTTATCAATCTACATTTTCATATAAAAATTCACACTTTCAAAGAAGCCAAAAAGTCGACTTTTGAATATTAATATTTTCGTGTTTTCATTTTGTGAATATTTTTGTTTATTGCATAAAAGTCCCAGCCCTGGACATAACACCACACCATAAATACTATGGCCAATTTCAAGTCAATCGATCCCAATTAATTAAAAAAAAGATGATTTCCTTGATAAACTAGCAATTTCTATGTAAGAAGCCGAGTAATGGATTTTAATTAAAAAAAAAATCGAAAAGTTGACTTGAAAATTTTATCAAATCAAAAAAGTCGGAAAGTCGACTTTTAGCTGCAAATTTATAACTGTAATCTGATTTTATATAACAAATTTGAAAAACTGCTTAAAATCGCAAGATTTAAACAAAAACAAGTAAAGAAAAAGGCTTAAATTCGGCTAACCCGAATTTTTGAATACCCTTCACCAATGTCCAAAAAAATGTTCTACTGTTTTTGATACAAATAATGTAAAAAACTTCAGAAGTAAAATTATAAAGGTGAAATAAAATTTTTGAGGTGAAAAACTTTTTTAGATGTGGAAGGAAATTTTATGGTGGAAAAAATATTTTGTGGTGAATAAAAATTTTGAGGTGAAAAAATTTTTTTAGGTGAAAAAATTTTTGAGGTGGAAAAATTTTTTGTGGTGAAAAAATGTTCTATTGTCCAAAAAAATTTTCTACTGTTTTTGATACAAATAATGTAAAAAACTTCAGAAGTAAAATTATAAAGGTGAAATAAAATTTTTGAGGTGAAAAACTTTTTTAGATGTGGAAGGAAATTTGATGGTGAAAAAAATATTTTGCGGTGAAAAAAAATTTTGAGGTGAAAAAAATTTTTTAGGTGAAAAAAATTTTTTAGGTGAAAAATTTTTTTTTTGTGGAAAAATTTTTTGTGTTGAAAAAAATTTTAGTGGTGAAAAAAATGTTTGTGGTGAAAAACAATTTAGGTGAATATATTGTTCAATTCTAAGCTTGCCGGTCGCTACTATGAAATTGTACTAAAACACACCAATTTGTATGGAAAATTTAGAGGTACCTTCACATTTTCACTCACAACTTCTTAAGCGGTGGACCGACTTTGCTCATTTTCAATAGCAAATTACTCGGGAAGATGTCCAATAATCTAAGTAAAAATTAAGACTTTCGCGTGCGTCTTCGCGCCGTGGTTGACAGATATACAGACAGATCGACATGTTGTAAACGAAATGACAAACTGATATATACCCTCACCATATATGGTGGAGGGTATACAAATTTAAGTCGAATTAGACCGACTATGCACCCGGCATTAGTCGGTGAAAATTCCTTAGAAGTTGTAGTCCCCAATTTTAATGGCTAGAATGTTTCATGATTCTGATCAATGATTAAACAATGCAATTACTTAGCAAAATTTTTATTTTCTATGTATTGTTCTGATAAATTCGATGTATGGGTAACCAGGTTTAAACATGGACCGTATATAATTAAAATTAATAGAGATTTTCCCTCAGATAATTATGAGTTAGTGTTCAAAATTTATTAAAATATTTTTTTATATGCGATGTGTTGCATTAAAATAATAATAAAAACCCTTTTTTTGACCGATTCTGATCAAAATCAAAAAAGCTATTATGAGTGAGTGTATAATAATGGTGAAAGTCATATTTGCTTATCACAAAATGTTAGAAAAAAATTACAAATTTGATTCGAATCATAAAATAATTTAAAAGTTTAAGTTTTTAAAACAACTTAACCCGCTCAGGAGTTGAACCATGTTTAACTTTAAATTTTTCATGAAATCTTAACAACTATAAGCAGTTCTATGGCAAAGATTTTTTAGCCCTTCTAGGTATCTATCTAACATTTTTTGACGTCCAACTCGGTATCTGCAGTATTGTCTCGTTTAAAGGTTAAATAATCATTCATTTTAGAATTTATTTTTTACATAAATATAATAAAAACAAAAACTTGTATTTAACTAATCATTCATTGGCAGCATTAGTTTTTTGGTAGCATCTGTAAAATTACTTTTTTTCGATCATTTTTTTTTCAAACCTCACATGTCTTTAACCTTAAGGGTTTCTTGTTGTTTCATTTTTTAGACAAGCAGATTTTCCATAAAAACAACTGCTTTTTTTTTTGTGACTTAAAGGATTGTTAGCCAACACAGAGTATTCCTTCTTAACTCATTGACTTTTTGGTTAAACTCACACACTTACTTACAGACACTGGCTGATACAAACAGTCGTCGGTGTGTAAACATTTTTTTTTTCCTTTAAACTTTGGCTCATTAGTGTTGGCAGTTGGTCATTACGTATGCACGCATGCGCGTTAGCAGATGCCATTGACTCAGTCACTTCAAAAACCATCATCGTCAAATTGCTCTACACACTCTTCAGCTGAAGAGAAGTGGAATAAGAAGCAAAAGACGTTGAAAAAAAGGGGTCAAGAGCTGTAAATAACACCTTTGATTTGTCCTTCTGTTCGTTCGTGTGTTTTCGTTTAAAGGGTTTTATAAACGTAAATTGAATTGCTCGTTGTTTTTTTTTATTCTTAATATGAGCAGTTGTAATTTTTTATTTTTGTGTCTTTCTCTCATTGACCATCTGATTGTTGTCTCGAGATAAATTTTTTAGTAAAATAAATATTTTGTTTTAATACAATGTATTTGAATTTTTTAGGTACAAAATAAATTAGGTAAGAATATTTTATTAGAAAAAGGATTAAGAATGAAAAACAGTTAAGATGAAATTGTATTAATTAAGAGGGTTAAAAGGTAAACAGCTGCATACAGGCGCCAAAATAGGAGAACCTTAATAAATTTTCCAATAGTATTGCAGACTTTTATAAATAACTTGTTTTTAGTTATTTCGATTCTATTAGTCTATAATATAGACCTGTTTAAAAGTCCTGACATGTTCTTAGGCGTTCGTTGTGTGATATGTTTTTCTTGGGGTTAGTTGTGTGACATGTTCTTTTAGACCAGTTCGGTGACATGTCACAGAGGAAAATTGATCCTCTCCTAGGACAAGCGAATGATAAAATGACCGGTCCTTTTCATATGAAAAAACCAGTTTCTATCACAATAAACCGGTCACGTGTCCTAGGATAGGTCCTCAGGGATGTTACAGATTTAACTTGGGACTTCTCCCCGAATTGTTGCTTTAACAAGAGTTCGATGACATGTACTGGGCTAGTTCTACGACATGTCCTATGACAAAGCTATAACGATGTCTTAATGTAAAAAGGCCCTAACTACATTTTGTTATTTTTTTTAAAGAAGAAGGAATAAAGTTTATTAAATCTGAAAAACTTTTAAAATAAAATGTCTTTTAATTCCTTTTTTTTCTTCAATACTCTCAGCAATAAAATAAAAAAATTGCAAAGAGGTGCCACTTGTCATACTGCAAAAGACACAAATGAGTATTTTGAAGGACGCCCTCCCGATCTCGCGCTTCGGTGATTTGTCTTGGACGCACTGATAATAATCCATGCATAAAAATACTAAATTATTGTCAAAACAACAAAAAATTTCGGAAAATAAACAAATTTTCTTTCATTTTACGATTTTTTTTTTTTTTTTGTTATTTCGACATTTTTTCATATTTTTATGCAGGGTTTATTACCAGTGCAGACAGATTTACCGATTAGACTGTCCCAACTTTGAAGTCGTTGGTGTATAGAAACAAGCACTTGGAGAAGTTAAAGAACAACATTCGAGCCAAAATTAACAAAGTGACAAAATAATTGCTGTGGACATTTAAAACAATTTAATGAAAAGAGTCCGAATTTGCATCAACGCCAACGGCGGGCATTTATCGGACATAATTTACTAGCCCCGGTAGGCTAGTTGGTAGCGTGCTAGCTTATCAGTGCAGGGGTCGTGAGTTCGATTCCCACTAGAGGCTCTGATTTGTTTTCGCTACAACGAGCCGATAGCCTTTGTTGCTAGTGCTCGGTTTTAGGATATAATTTATATAATATATAATGATTTATCTAGAAGTTTGTCATTTAGATAGTAGTTTAATTAACCACATAAAGCTCTAATGGCTCGGTTATGTAAATGAAGATTAAAAAATAAAATAAAACAAAATGTATAAGTTCGAATAAAAAAAAATCAGTTAAAAACCAAAAGATTTTTCAATTTAAACAAAAGTTATAGTAAAAGAAAATCAGATGATGGTTTTTGCTTCACCCTGTATTTCAAAACTATGATATTTTTTCCTTCAAAATTCTTTATCCATCATTTTCGGTATTAAAATAAATATTATTTACAATTCATATCAAGATTGAAAATAATACTCATTAGGATTTAAAGATGTTTAAGAGAAATTAAGATGAAAAACCTCAAACATGATGAGATAATAAAGACATTATATAGGATTAAAGCAATTTTGCAAAAATTTCTAAAAAAATCTCAATAAGACAATTGAAAAATATGATTTGAATCTTGATAAAAATATGGAAAATAGATATTTTTTTTTGGAAACTTGCAGTGTTTGAAATTTTCTTTAGATTTTCTTTTTTCCAATTAATGCTTCATTTAGTTTATAGATTTTCCTTAACACAAAAGAAAAATATGTGTGGTCATTTTTTTCCCATATTAAAGGTTGTGATTTTTATCTGTAATAAAATTTTTCTAAATCAAAAAAGTACATCATAAAAAAATTGAAAGAAAAAATGATACCAGACTATACTCGTAGTTTAAGGCGGCATGTTTTAAGAAGTAGACAAAATAACTTTAATACACGTTTTAAGGCGACAATAAAAAAATTCATAATTTTCTTTAACAGGAGTCATTAAAAGACACAAAAATGATTTTTAACGTTTTGTTTAAAAAATAAAATAAAAAATACTCAGGCGGTAAGTTTCAAAAAAAAAAGTGGTAATAAAAACACCTAAAAATATAAAAATCTAACTAATCACATGATAATGATTGAAAACTCGTAAAACTACAAGAAAACTCAAAGGTTAAAACGTGACAGAAATATGAATCAAGAAATTATAAAAAAAAGAAAAACTTACTTTTTTTACAAGACAAAACGGAAATAAAGGAGACATTTAGGAGATCATTATACACAAAAATAGTTAAAATACTTACTTTTGTATTGTAATTTATGTTTAAAGTATTTATTACATTTAAATCTATTAATTTTTTTTTTTTGGTGGAGATTTCATTTCCATATAAAATTTGATTTTGTTTTTTTATTTATGAAATAAACCGCCTTTACTGGGGCTTTTTATATGTTGACATAATTTTGGTGGTTCTTGTTGAATGATTTTTTTTTATTAGTTGTTGTATTTTGTTTAATAATTTCTTACAAATTTTTAAAATAAAACCAAATGTTATTAGGTAATTATTAAAATTATTTTCTTTGGTATTATTTTGTATGGAAAAAATAACATATTGTTTAAATTACGAGTTAGTTTAACCCCTTTTTATGTTGATACTAGTTCAGATGATGGCTAATATGTATAGTCGAAGGGCGATTTATAAGAAATTAGAATTATAAAAAAAATATCACAGCTTTTTATATTACAGGGTGGCGCAAAAATAACCTTCCGATGTTTTTTGGCTGTAATTTAAAAAAAAATGAAAAACTTTGATTCTTCTTGTGGATTATTTTTATTTGGTCTTTTAATTTTTTTTTACATCAAGTCGAGAATATGATGTCATGTAAATGGCCGCCGCCACAGTTGATTGTCATTTGAGCCCTTTTTATGGCATTTTCCATCACTTTGGCCAAAACTTCCGGCGATAGGTTCTCACATTCTTGGCGGATATTGTCTTTAAGAGCTGCAAGAGTCTGAAGCTTGTTGACATAAATCCGCGACTTCAAAAAGCCCCACAAAAAGAAGTCTGGAGCGGTCAAATTAGGCGATCTTGCTGGCCAGTGCAAATCGCCAAAACGGGAGATTAGGCGCCCGGTAAATAAATTCATCCTTCAGCATATCGGTTGTGGCACGTGCAGTGTGTGGCGTTGCACCGTCCTGTTGGAACCACATGTTTTCCAATCCCAATTCATCAAGTTGCGGCAAAAAGAACTCGTTGATCATTGCTCTGTAGCGCTCACCATTCACAGTAACCGTTTGGCCCGCGACGTCTTCGAAGAAAAAAGGTCCGATGACTCCTCCAGCGAAAACAGCACACCGTACAGTGACTTTGAGCGGGTGTAATGGCTCTTCGTGGGTTACACGCGGATTTTTAGTGCCCCAGAAGCGTAAATTTTGCTTATTTACGTACCCGCTAAGATGGAAATGGGCCTCATCACTCATGATTATTTTTGATGAAAAATCATCTTCATTATTGCTCAAATAAATAGTCACCAATATTCCGCGTTCTGGAGCAGTGTAGCGTAACATTGTTTTTTAACGTGTATTTCGCATATGTTTACTACACAAATGTCAAAACAGAACTGACATTAGGGGCCAATCGCAAAATATATAGCATTTTCTGATGGGAGGATTACTTTTGCGCCACCTTGTAAAAGGTTTAAATTTTTTTATCAAAAAATATCACTTTTTTTAAACAAATAAATAAATTTAATCATGAAGTTTTAGCAATCTTTTATTATTACTACTTCATTCAAATAATTTTTTTTTTTTTTGATAGTCTGCCATTATGAAATATTTCTATAATCTTTGTCAATTAAACAATTTTATGGAAATTTCAGAATGTACCTATTTCCATAATGTTTTCATAAAAGAAGAAAGAACAAATTTACAATTTCAAGAACTTATTTTTTCAAAAGCAATATTTTCTAAAACAAATGGAATCAAAATTTTTACTAAAAATTTGGGCTTTTTTTTCTCAGTGTACATGGAGTTTTCTTTAGAAAATATCTTAATGAAAAATGTAGGAATTTAAAATTAAAAATTTTCTGTAAATAAAAATGCTTAATTATTTATAAATTTGTTTTTTAAGAGAAGGGGATAGAGGAGAGTTTAAAGTGAAAGATGATGAGAGATGAAGAACTTCAAATATGGCAACACTGTAACTGTGCGAGATGATAAATCTTAGAACAGTTGTTGCTCATCAACTGGTGGAGAGTTGGCGAAATTTTTGAAGCTTTGTAATTTTTTTTTTTGTTCAAGATTATCTGAAAAATCATTAGGAAAAGGAAAAAATAAATTTTCCGCTGTCACTTTTAGCCGAATAAAAAAATTTAAAATTGGTCCTTCCGTATGCGCTTTAGAAAAGGTGGTTCCGGTACACATGTGTCCAAATTTTTTTTAATACTAAATGCCAAATAATAAGCTATCACATTAGAATTTAAAATAAATCATTTCGTAAGTCTTTTTGTGTTTTATTTGAAATAAAAGTTCTCAACCTCTAAAAAAAAATCTCCCTTTAGTTCATAGCCCTGTTATAGAAGGAGGATGTTTGCTGGGGATTGAACCCGCAACGCGCTAACCATTACACTACAACGCCCATAAGGTAGCAAAACCTGTTTCAGAATAAGAAAATTTCTTTTTAAACAACCAAAAGCGTTAAATTCAAATCGAGCTATAATTTTTATGTTATCCACAGTGTTTTTGTTATAAGAAATCTCTAAATCTTTTTGGAGTCAAACAAAATTTTGCTTATTCTCCCATCTTTTCCTTGGTTATATTTGGCAATCGTATTAACGACAGAGCCGTTTGTATTCCCGACAGAGAATAAATCCGATCGGCTAATAACCGCGGCCAAGTCGCGGCCGCCGACTTGTGCACGAAGCCGATCAAATTTATTTTTTGCAAAATTAATTAATTTTAAAAAAAATTCTGTAGTTAATTTTATAATAAACCGTCGGTTTTAAGTCTCCACCGATCTGGTAACATAAGCTTTTTATTTTAATTTTTTATCATAAAAACACATATTGTATGATTTTTTTTAAAACGCCTTCGCCTTGAGTCGACTTTTAAGCGCCGCCAAATTTTATATAGTTAAGCTTACCGAAAACCCCTCAAAATAATAGTTTTTAGTTCACTTGCAGCCAACTGCACACCAGAATGTCAATCCTTCATTTTTTCAACATCTTTAATTGTAAGTTGGACTGATTTGCGGAGTTTTCATACAAAAAGTACAATACTAAACAAGGGCACATATTTACGGCAATAAATGTCAGCTCTAGAGCAATACTTCTGAACAATACCAATACTTCTAGCAATACTTCTGGAAGATAAATCCAAATTTTAGGAATTTTTTTAACCAAGGCTTCAGTAACATAGCCTTGCTTTAAGTAACCAAGGAGTTGCGTCATTGGGGATTTCGACAATTTTTGGTGTTATTACGTACGGGATGGGTCAATAAGTTTTCCTCCCTTTTAACTGAAAGTGCAACACTGCTCCTGTCAACACATATCTGTCAGTTGACTCCGATCACAGATTGTTGAAGCCATAGGCATCTCACATGGCTCAGTTAAATAATTTTGAGTGAACACTTGGGTATAAGAAAGCTTTCCGCAAGATGGGTGCCGCGTTTGCTCACAATCGACCACAAACGCAATCGTGTGACAAGTTCCATGGCAAAAATCCATGAACTAGGCTACGAATTGTTCCCTTATTCGACCGAATTTAACCCCGAGTAAATATTTCTTGTTTCCAAACCAAAAGAAATGGCTCGGCGGGAAGATATTTGACTCCAACGACGAAATCGACAGATCTTATTTTTTTTTGAAAGGGATAAAAAATCGAGAAATGTTGGATAAAGTGTATAGAGCTCAAAGAAGACTATGTTGAAAAATAAAATAATTTTTTATCCAAAAACCAGTATTTCATTCAAAAAGTCACGGACTTTTTAACCCGCCCTCGTATTCGACCTTAGATTTTGACTGTCACATTTCCAATTTCCCTTAAAATTACAATTTATCAGCTCTTACTGCTCTTACAAGTAATTTTCAATTAACCCACGTTTTAAACACGATGTTATTTTTCATTTAACATTCAATCACTCACATGCCTCTAGTTTTGTGTTATAATATTTTTTTTTTGGTTTCACTCCAAACGTGGTCGTACATCAATTTTTTATTTTTTTATTTTTACCTGCAATGAAAAAAATAACTGAACAACAACAAAAAAAACTAAAACCCTATGAAACACCTGAACTAAATTAGATCGCTGTAATTTTCGCTTGTAGTTTATTTTATTTAAGTTTAGTTGTTATTATTGTTGCATTTATCAACAACAACATCTGCTTCTTAAGTGGAGCTAATGTTGTTTTTTGTAGCTTAATTTTCGTTTATCCAACCAACCATTCGTCCAACCATCCATCCAATCCAGCCAACAATTCATTCATTCATTCATTCATCCATCCATCCACTTTGCAAAACAACAACGATTTCGTATGTTGTATTTGGCCACAAACAACAAAGCTTAGATTAAGTTTTATTGCCATTTTATTTTTTCTTATTGCTGACTGTGATGTACGTAAATGGTGGTGTTACCCTGGTGTTGGAGGAGACCCTTTATTTTATTGTTGCTCTGTTATTGTTGTAGTTTTTTATTTTTCTTAACAGCTAAAAATAATTTTTTGACCTATTATCACTGTAATTTATTTAAAGTATTTTACGAAATATGTTGCCAACAATTTGTTGCTTACAACAGGCCGTGTTACATGTTGATGACTTGTTGTCATGAAGCAAATGCTGTTGGTAATTTTTAAAGAATTTTTTTTTTCTTTTGATGTGGGGTAAAATAGTTCCTTAACATAAATATGAATGAGAAAATAGTGAATGGCAAATGTTCATCGGACATATCAGTAGATTTGCAAAAAAAAAAAAAGTACCATCTATCGAGGTCAGTATCTTGAACAGATACAGAGTGAACTCTTTATTCAATAATGTATAACTCTGTTGAATGGACATTTTTTGGAAAAAACTAGAGTATTTGTAGATAATATTACTATCAGGGAACACATTAAGGGAGCAATTAAAGGGCATATTCTCTGAGACCACAGCTGGGTACGCTTTTAAAAATTTTCACTATAGTGACAAGAAATTTATTCGAGAATATTATTTATTTATTAATTTTATTTATTAATCATATAATTACAAATTATATGTTAATACCCTAACCGAGCACTAGCAACAAAGGCCTTCGGCTCGTTGTAGCGAAAACAGACCAGAGCCTCTGGTGGGAATTGAACCCACGACCCTTGCACCGATAAGCTAGCACGCTACCAACTAGCCTACCGGGGCGCTCTATTCGAGAAAAAACTCTATAATTTTGATGAAATTTGGATGTCACAAAAACAAAAATCTTAAGTCTATCTGACGGTTAAAAATGGGAACCAAAAATCGACGTTTTTTCTTTTTACATTTATATCTTTACACTCAGAAAAAAAGTTAGTGGAAAAATTTTAATCCCACTTTACTATTATTGTACTGATTTTTAGTAAAAAAATTATTATTTAGCAAATCTTTTTGATATTTACATTTTAAAAATTACAGAATTTTTACAGAATATTTAAAAATTCTTGTTGCTAATTTCAGAAATCATTTAACAAATTTTTGAAAACCGATTTGCTAAAATTAGCAAAAAAAAAATACTAATTTAAAAAAAAAAAATTTGAATATTAAAGGAAATGTTATTTCTAATTAAAACTTACACCTACAAACTTAAATTGCCTTTAAATATTACATAGATTAAAACAGGGATCGGAAGTGAATATACCGACTCATGTCTAAAAATATTACATCCTTTAAAAATAGCGCTAAAAAGTTTTCTTTAGTACTAAAAATCAGCCCTAAAAACAATTAAAATTTGACCTTAAAAGTAAAAAAAAAATTTACTAAAATATTTTTTAAAACAGAAATTACCAAATTAAAACAAAATGATAAATTCGTTTATGTTTTAACAATTTTTAAGATTTATAAGTCTTTTATTTTTTTTTTTAATTTTGTCAAAATATTTAAAAAAAAATTTTGATGCTTGATAAAAAAAAATAAATTTAAAATTTTGTACTAATATTAAAAATATTTAGTATTTCTTTTTTTGCTGATTTTAGCAAACAGATTTTTTTTACTAATTTTTCTACTAATTTCATTGTACTACTCGTCAGCAGACATGTGTTGCTAAGATTAGCAAAAAATATTGCTGGGCTCAAATTAGCAAAATTTCCCGTAATATCAGCAAAATTTCCCGTAATATCAGCAAAAATTTAGTTGCCATTACAGAAGGAATTTTTATCGGCAATTAACTGGTTTCTTTTTCGCTACATTTTAGTATTTGTTGTAAAATACTTTTTGGGAATGGAAGAAATATATTTCGTAATCAAATTTCGATTTTGAATTTTTTTTCTTACTTTTTTCGATTGTTTAAAATTTATAGATCAAAAACGCAAGTCGAAGATTTATACCGATTATAGTGAAGCAATTTAAAAATATTGTTAATGTGCATTCTCAATTTTTATGCTCCTGCGGCAAATAAATTATCTCAAATTTTCTTAAGTTTCTAGATTGAACCACCCTAAACCTTTAAAGAAATTTTGGGGGTGGCCAAATCGCCAATTTTTATATATTTTTGCTTAGCAACATGTAACTCTGAAACTTAACAAGGAACAGTATACAGCCAACTCCCGTCAGGGACGATAAATTTCAAACGAGGTTTTTTAAACTTAAAAAAATATTTTTTATCCTTAAAACATTAATTGGAAGTCATGCTTTTTTTAATTAAAAAGTTATGAAAATGTTGATAGGAAAATAATTGTAGCCTTTACCTCAAATTTAAAGCCCAAACTTTCGCACTATAATGCATAAGTCCAGCTTTTGTTTTAAATTATTTTACGAATGACAATACATCTTGCTTTCCGAGTCTAAAGTTCCAGTTTTAGCTATCCTGATGTTTATACACCCTAATGATTATCGACTCTAATGTCGCCCTATGCTCCAGTGGGAGTTAGAGGAATATAATAATAATGTGTATCTGGTATTTGTAACTACCAGAAATAGCAGCCTTATACGAGTATTATACCACTCGACTCAAAATCCATTTCTTAATCGATTTAAAAATGTCAGTCCGTGTCTCCGTATGTCCATGTAAACCTTGTACTCAAACTACAAGTCGCAAAAAAATCGATGAAATTTGGATTATTCTAAGGGAGTAGGTCAATATTAAGACCCTAAGATAGTTCTTAGACCCTTAGAGTAGTCCTTCCTGAATTGGGCTTAAATGATATTTTGGACACACATAACCGTAGGCAAAACCGTTAAAATACAGTTAAAGATTCAAAACCGTTTCACTTGACTACCACGTTATGGCAACATCAAACTCAAAATTAATGTCACTTTGGTGAGAAAATTTGAGTCTATCAAAAAATAATGCAGAAATATTAGCAACCGACTAGAAAAGCCTTCATTTGCTCGAGCTTTGAGTGAAAGTTTCGACTTTTAGAATGTTTTTTACTAACTCTAAATAATAATTAAATTAACCCTTAATGAGCAATATTGAATTTGACTAGTTTTTGGTGTTTGTGTCAACATTTTTATAGAACACTAGCGGATAAAATAAAATTCCGATGTGATCTTTCAAAACGCCAACACACGTATATATTTTTCTGTCCCTCTCCATTCCATTGTCAGAACCCCGTGATTTTTTTTTCGTGTTGTACTGTGTAATTTAGTTGAGTTCAGTAATTTGTCCTACTGTTACTAACTAGCAAAAAAATTAAGTCATGATTTACAAACCACTGTTTTCATTGCTTCCAAATTATATGTTAGAGCCAATTTATATGGTAACTTTGTTGCATGCAATTATTGGGTGCAATTTTTGTTTGTTGGCGAATGGGGTAGAGAAGCAAGCGGAGTAACAAAAAAAGGCACGGTTTTCGGTTTTCGTGCACGGTTTTTTCTTTCACACTCATATATATTCTTCTTTTGTTGCTTCATTTACATTCAGTTTTCGTGCAATTAAAGTCACCGTATAAATATACATAACTTTGGAAGCAACTTTGAAAATGGAATTAATAAAATTGCACGCAATCAATTGCATCGTGTAAATTTGCTCTTAGTATATTTTTACTGCTTTTTTTTTAATAAACCTGAACAACTTCAGAAAATCACTTAATGTTTGCTTCTAAGTTATTATTGCTCTTAAAGTGATCCCTAGAAGTGATTTCAATACAGATTATTTTCAAGCAGATGATTGCGGGTTCGAATCCTGGCGAGACTGATAATATTTTTATATTTATATACATTTTGCTTAAATTCAATATATTTTTATTTTAAAAATTAAATAAAGTAAAAATTATGAAAAATTGCTTTTATGCAGTTGCATCCCAGCAAAACTTTTGTAATGGGTGCGATATTCTCATGCGTTACCTTGTAATGATAGCTCCTTACCTTTTTCATTATTTGCAAGCATAAGGTAACCAGTTACTCATTATTGATTACGTAATATATGATTTATAAATGTAAAGTAATAATTGAAATATTTTTGAAAATCTATTTTTAGATACATTACTTTGTGTTTTTTTTTTTGTAAGCAAAAGGGTAATGTATGTTTGTTTTGATAACACTAGCGAAAAAAACGAAGCGCAACAATTCATTTAAGTTCAGTGGGTAGAGTTCTTGGCTGACAACTAGAGTTCCCTGGTTCGATTCTCATCATGACCACATTATTTTTAATAACGTTTAAAATATTTGTAATAATTTTTCTTAATAAAAATACTATTTTTATTAAAAATCTATTTTTAGACCCATTACTTTTTCCATTCTAACCATATAGGTAACCCCTTACATTTTCACCTCTAAAGTAATGGGTATGTACATTACTTTGAGGCTCATCGCTTGTAAAATTCATCAATGAAGTAAGGTGTAAAGTAATCCATCGGCCCCTATGGCTATACATTACTTTACCCATTATTTGGTAATGTGTGGTTTTGTTGGGATCTTTTGCACTTATTAATAAATATTTTTATTCATGTCGAAGATTAACTCAGTGGTAGAGGGCCATACTAGCAATTTTGAGGTCGCAAATTTGATACTCGATTGCAACAATAATAAAATTTTTAAAAGATAAAAAATTATATATTTTTTTTACTTTTAACTGATGAAAAAGACTTTCCTTTGCAGTCGTTCAAAAAGTATAGAAAAAATGTTGATGTGGAAGTACGTCCCTCCAAAATAAATACACATATCTAGATCTACTGCTTTAATTGGAGAACTGCTAAAGTTCTGTAATAAATCCAGTTTCTAATTGTGACGGGATATATACCCTTAGTTCAATTGACATTTCAGAAAATTATAGTCAGTCATGTGCCATCATACTACACCGTACTCCAGCTAAGTTTGAACGATAGTTCAGACATTTTAAGGATCCCATTCAATAATGAATAATTACACCAATAGATCTCTTGACTTTTAGCTTTTTAATTATACCATCTGCCAGATATCTTCTGTATTAAAATTATTACTGATTTCTCTATTGAATAACTGACACAACCACTTAAGATCATTTTTTGTTGATACAAATAAATGTTTTAAAAACCACAAAATTAAATGGATTGGAAATAAGTAATCGATCATGTAAAATTAATATAAAAGAGACACAAAAAAATGCATTTAAATCCTGTGTAAAGAATAGTTTAAAAACAAATAATCAAGATGCATATAATTATGATTGACTAATGAAATCTCAGTAAACCGTAGGCCATACTTATGATGTGTTGATAATATATGATTATGATGTAAACATGATGAAAACCGTAAGCAACTTATCCATCTAGGATAATCTACCACAAAACCCGACAACAAAAACAAAGGAAAACTGGCTATAAGTTATAGCCCTGAGCTAAATGTAGAGCATAGCTGCAAAAAAAATGAATTATCAAAAAGGATCTCATGTTTTTTTGTTGCGTAATGTTCAACATGACAGCTTCATCTTTTTTTTTTTTTTGACTTTTGTTATTTCTAAATAAAGTCCTTTTTGTATTCTTTCAGTTTCTTACATTTGTAAATGATATTTCTATTGAGTTATAATGTGAAATTAATATAATACCAACTGAGGTACGATCCACCACCTCTGACTGTGTTATAAGGCTACTGTGAAAGAACAAACAACAGAATAGTGACTGTTGAGGAATTTATAAATGTCTATGCGTAACCTCCTGCGCAAAATATTCTTTACAATTTTTCTGCTCATCTGCTCAATTCGCTTCGCAAGATAATATTGTTTTTTTTTTTTTTTTGTTGTCTACTCAAGGTTTTATTCTTTAAAAAATCCTTTGTAATTATTATTTTTGCACAGGACAATGCAAGTAGTAGAGCATTTATAATAGTTTATTTTTTGATATCCTTGTTTTATCTTTGGTTATTTGTTAGTTATTCAGTAGTAGGCGCATTTTGTGCTCCAATGATTACATTTTTCATAGTTTCTTTTAGTGTTTGAGGGATGTGCTAAGACTTTTTTTTTTTATTCATTTACCGTATTTGATGTCTATTATTTTGGCATTTATTGGTATTTTATCATGGAATTTTTGTGGTTTGACTTTTTTGCCAGTAAAAAGGATACCAACCTTTTTGATGAATTATTAAGATTAATAGTGGACATTTGTGAGATAGAAGAAGTCTTTATTGTATAGTTGAAAATTATATGATACTTTATTTATTGAAATTACTAGCGAATCGAAAAAATCGTTAAAAAAAGTCAGAATTCTACTTTTGAACTGAGCGCCCCGGTAGGCTAGTTGGTAGCATGCTAGCTTATCAGTGCGGGGGTCGTGGGTTCGATTCCCACCAGAGGCTCTGGTCTGTTTTCGCTACAACGAGCTGAAGGCCTTCGTTGCTAGTGCTCGGTTAGGGTATTAAAATATAATTTGTAATTATATGTTTAATAAAATAAATAAATACTTTTGAACTTTCACAAACAGAGATCTTATAGTTATGTTTATTGAATGATTTAAAAATTACAAAGTGAAGTAAAATATTTGATTAAATGTAAAAAATAAAAACTAAATTTCCAAAGAACAGGTGCTTAATTTTATCAAAGTACAAAACGATAAAGTTGATAATGAATATGTTTTGTTCTAGAATGATGAACACCAAAATTTGCCATATGTAGGGCACTTTGAGAGTCACACATAACAGTAGTAGGACCTTCCAGGGGATACCCAAGTTCCTCTAACAAATATCTTAAATACATAGCTTCTTTTGTCGATTCAGTTAAAGCAATATATTCAGATTCAGCACTTGGAGTTGCAACAATTCGTTGTTTACGCGATTCCTAGGATATCACCGCACCTGCGAAAATAAAACAAAATCCAGATTGAGATTTACGATCATTAGTATCCTGAGCCCAATTTGCATCCACGAAACTTACTAAAGGCTTAGAACTTTTCCTATACATAAGCACATAAACCTCTGTTTCTTTCAAATATCTAATAAAAGCTAACGCTGCATTCCAGTGTTATTTTCTTGGATCCTGACAAAATTGTGATAACTTGTTAACGCTGCAACAAATATCGGGTCTGCTAAATACCATCAGGAGTAGTAAAGAACCAATAATTTCTTGGAACTTAGTCATATCTACTTTCTCCCCTTCTCCTGTAATGGTTGGTTCTTTTTCAAGATTAATTTTCGGCTGCATTGGGATTTTTGCACTTGATAAACCATATTTCGCAATCAAGTTTTCAATATAGCCTGGTTGGCTTATAGACAGTGATCCTGACGTTTGATTAATTTCAAGTCCTAGGCAATGCCTTGGGTCTTTCATGTAACGAATTTCAAAATTGTTTCTTAGCAATTCAACTAAGTCACTTATAACATTCTCACTATTGCAGGCGACGATAATATCATCCACGTATAATGCTACTATTAAACTTTATGTTACGGTTTTTAAAGAATAAACACCATTGTTCGTACTTAGATTGTTTAAGATTAAACTTTTTTAATACTGCATCTTTTTTTATATACCACTGTCGACCAGCCTGTTTCAACCCATATATAAACTTTTTAAATCAACAAACTTTGTTTTTGGTCGCCTCGAGTTGTGTCTTGAAAATTTTCTCATTTAAGTCCCCATTTAAAAAGGCTGAAGAAATATCTAACTGTCGCAATTTCAGATCTTTTTCAACAGCAAGTAAATACATTAATCGCAAAGAAGATTGTCGAACTACTGGAGCAAAAGTATCAACGTAATCAATGCCATATTCTTGGTTATAACCCTTTGCTACTAAACGCGCTTTTCGTTTCTCCACTTTGCCATCTGGTGTATACAGGTTGGTTGAAAAGTTCCTGCGCTCACCAAGAGATGGCACTGCTAGCTCCAAACTTTTTTTTCTCAAGTTGGTATAACTGTCCTGAGAACACATGCAAAGTTACAAGTCATTCTGTCTCTGTGTTTACAAGCCATTTGAAGTTGACCTGTCATTGATTTTTTTTAATATGGAAAAAATTAAATATCGTGCAGTCATTAGATTCTTTGTGTTGAAGGGTTTAAAAGCAAAGGAAATTTATGAACAATTGTTAGAAGTGTATAAGGAGTACTGACCTTCAAAAAGCACCGTTGAATTTTGGGCTGGTGAATTTAAACGTGGTCGTACCAGCCTTAAAGACGATCCACGCGAAGGACGACCAAAAACTGCAACCACAGCAGAAATCATTGAGCAGGTACATAATATGGTTAGTGAAGATCCAAGTTTGACTAAGCGTGAAACTGCTAATGCCATAGGCATCTAAGACGAACGAGTACTCCATATTTTACATGAAGAATTACGTATGAAAAAACTGTTTGGAAAGTTAGTGCCGCACACATTAACAATTCAACAAAAACTGCATCGAAAACAAATTTCTCAGCGTAATTTGGAGCGTTTTAAGCCGAATAAAACCGACTTCTTGCGTCGTTTTATAACTATGGATGAGATTTGGATCTACCACCATGATCCTAAATTGAAACAAGAACGTTTACAGTGGACTGAAGCTGGTTGTTCAGCTCCAAAGCAGGTGAAGTCACAACGATCAGCAAAGAAGGTTATGGCATCAGTTTTTTGGGATGCAAAAGGAATTTTGTTGATTGATTAAAACAATCAACTCTGAATATTATTGCAGCCTTTTGGATCAGCTGGATGAAAAAATTCATGAGAAAAGACCTGGTTTAAAGAAGAAAAAAAACATTTTTCATCAAGACAATGCACCTGCTCACAAAAGTGTTTTGACGATGGCTAAATTCAAAGAATTAAAGTACGAATTGCTTGAACATACACCGTATTCACCAGAATTGGCTCCCAGTGACTACTATCTCTTCATAAATCTCAAACAATTCCTTCGTGGAAAGCATTTTTCGTCGAATAAAGAGGCCATAGCAGCCGTGGACGGTTATTTTGCAGAGCTTCAGGAAAACCATTATAAGGATGGGATAAAATTATTGGAAGATCATTGGAACAAGTGTATTGAGCTTCTAGGAGATTATATTGAATAAAAAAATATATTTCGTAACAAAAACAGTATTCTTTCATTTCGAGCGCAGGAACTTTTCAACCAACCTGTATTTTGTTTTAAATATCCATTTACAGCAAGTCTACCAGCTCCCACGTTTTATTCCTCATTAAGGCTTAATGCACATGTTCAGCTGCACATTTCCATTCCTCTACCCTACTTGATTTAACATTTTCTTGATAAGTTTTGGCATCCTTTGTACCATCACCGAATACAATAGTGTTAGCTTCTCTTAATTAATGACCATGATCTTAATCATTCCTGAATTGAAGGTTCAGAAGCTACATTGTCGTTGTTGCATAACGGTTCTTGTTCATCGTCTGTAAAAAACTGGTCTTGTTTTAAATCAACTTGTTCTAATAGATTTTGACTGTTGGATTCAATTTGATTCAATTGATTTTGATCTTATTCTACTAGTTGTAATTGACTTTGAGTATCTAATTCCACCTAGGTTACGTTCTTTACTCAGTTAAAAAGGAAACTGCATACTTTTCGTTTTAAATAACTGTCAAAATCGGTTAATTTAATACTGAACTGTTTATTTTTAAACGAAAATTTGAACTGAATAATACAGTCCGTAGTTTTATATGTTTTGTTACTGAACATTTGGTAGAAAAAGTTAAAATATATATATATATATATATATATATATATATATATATATATATATATATATATATGTGCATAGCGCATGGTGCAGGGACGGGTTTTCGTTCCACAAGTTACTATGAAGACATTTTGTTACTTTGGGGACTGTCCTTAAACTTTTCGTTATTCCGCTGTATACACTGAAGACATTTTACTGGATACAGTGCATATTAAAGGGACTTTTTTGGCTATATATACATATGTCTTCAAAGTATGGGCAATGAATATATATATATATATATATATATATATATATATATATCGGTTAATTTAATACTGAACTGTTTATTTTTAAACGAAAATTTGAACTGAATAATACAGTCCGTAGTTTTATATGTTTTGTTACTGAACATTTGGTAGAAAAAGTTAAAATATATATATATATATATATATATATATATATATATATATATATATATATATATATATATATATATATATATATATATATATATATATATATTTCTTTGTACGAGTTCTATTTATTGTATTGAATTACAACGGAATTTACTGTAAATATATTTTCAGTGTATTTTTTTTGTATTATATTTTTATAATAAATATTGATATCACTTTATCTAACTGAATAAGCATTCAAATAAATTAACTGTACTGCAAATAATTTTATTTTGAAATGCAATCAATAAAATTGTACTAAAAATTGCATGCAGTTTTCGGAATTTGTACTCGATAAGACAAAAATGTCAATATGTTTTTTATAGCTCGTGCCAAAAAAAAAACAAAAATTCTCTATAAATCAGGTTAGCTTCTTTAAACACTGGCAAATGATAAGAGAATATATAAAAGAGACCTTGAATGCAGATAACAACTTGAAAATAATTTCCGTTTAACATAAACTCTGGATATTTTTGAAAAAAATAAATTTAAAAATATTTATTTTTACCTTATTTACTTAATATTTTATTAGTTAAAGATAAATTTCTAATACCATATCGAGACATAAATTTCATTTGATGTGATCACAGCTGTGTTAAAATTTTTAAATATTTATTTAAACATCACAAACATTTATTTTTGCATATCTGGCAATTTTATGTATTCTCCCCCTTAAAATTTTAACTAATAAAAATTTTAAGAATACGTGTTTTTTTTTATTAGTTTACGCTGTCTTAAAGACATATGTATGTGCTACTTACAAACTTTCGCTTAACATCCTTTTAAGAATTTTATTATTCTTTTTAAGGATAATTAATGTCTTTATTACAATTTTAATTATCATTTGGTTTAAATAGTTTATATCTTTATTACTTTATTTTATGGGATTTAAAGTATTTTCAAAATATGTTAGTTTTGCTAATGTTGTTGTAACTATCACACATGCTTAGACATGATAATGTCCTTTGCGATATGCTTAATTAAGTTTAAAAGATGAATGTGTCTGTCTTGTTATTCGTCAATATCAAAAGAAAGTGATAGTGTTTTATTACTTTTATTTTTTTTTTGTAAGTAAAATTTTTATAGTCAAAAGAAAAACTAATAAAAAGTTATAGTAGGATGGCAAACAAAATACGAAAAGCCGTGTCTAATATAATAGATACTGGTAATCGTAAAGCAAAATATGTAAAAAAGAACATAAATTTAAAAAAAAAATTTCTGCTGAATTTTGATAAAAATGTTATTCAGCTGGTGTTATATGTTCAAAATTGTTTTTATATAATTTATATTGAATATAATTTCAATTAAAAATATCAAACGTCTTTATTCAGCTAGCTGAATTGGAATATTTTTATTTAAATAACTTGTTTTAAATTAAACCGTGTTTGCTGAATTATTACATATATACTACAAAATAATAATTACTGATAACATTAAAAAATATGGTAATTCAGCTGTGTTCATAAAAATTAAATATCTTATTTCAGCTAGCTGAATAACTAGAATTTATCTTAATATTTACTTGAACTTGCTATTTTTTTTTAATTCAGCTAACTAAAATAAAAAATATGCAATTCAGCTAGCTTATAATGCTAAATTTGCCAGTATTTATTATTATACGTTAAAGTTGTCAACTTTATAGTCAAAAATATTGTATTCAGCTCGCTTAAGTTACAAAAATTTCGTTTTAAATTCGAACTAAATTTTAATATGTAAATTACCTCAATTCAGCTAATTAAGTTAAAATTAATACTTAAAATAAAATCCTTAAAACTTATTTATCAAGTTACGGAAATTTTGTTCTAAATACAAACTAAATTTTAATATATTAATTATCTTAATTCAGCAAATTAAATTAAAACAAATACTTGAGATAAAATCCTTAAAATTTATTTATCAAGTTACTCTTATTTGGGATGAAATTTCTGAAATATGTTATTAAATGTTCGTAAAAAATATACAATTCAGCTACATTTTGTGAACGAATTTTTTTTAAATTTCAACTCTTGCTGAAAAATACAATTCAGCTAAAATTCAGCTGGCTGAATTACATAAAAATATCCCTCATCTTGCTATATTTACGATTTTAAATAATGATTTCTAAGACAATTTTTAAAATATTGTAATTCAGCTGTAATTTTCGTAATTCAGCCAGCTTATTTTAAAACATACATAACATATCTTGCTGAAAAACATAATTCAGCTAAAATTCAACTGGTTGAATTACATAAATATGCCCTTATCTTGCTGTAATTACAATTTAAAATATTGGTTGTTAAAACAATTTTTTAAAATATTGTAATTTTCTTAATTCAGCCAGCTTATTTTAAACATACATAAATTTAAAAATTCTTATTTTATAAATTTTTAAAACTAAACTAGCATTTTTCAAAAAATATGCACAAAATAAGCAAAAGTGTTAAATTGCAAATAAACTATATTACGAATTCAGCTAGCTGAATAATAAAATTTTAAAAGTTCACGGACATTTTTTGACTAATTTAATAAACTATAAAGCCTTAGCTGAATTGGATAATGTTTTTCATAATTTGCCTTTATAATTGAAAATATGATATTTAAAAATATGATATTTTAAAATATGAACTGAAATATTAAATATCGAGCTGAATTATAAAAAAAAGAATAATAAAATTTTAAAAGTTCACGGACATTTTTTTGACTTATTTAATAAACTATAAAGCCTTAGCTGAATTGGATAATGTTTTTCATAATTTGCCTTTATTATTGAAAATATGATATTTAAAAGTGTGCAATTCAGCTGTTTATTGATTTTTAAAATATGAACTGAAATATTAAATATCGAGCTGAATTTAAAAAAAAAAGATTTAATGAAGCCTCGTTATATTTATTAAGCTTCCTGATTTAGTGCTTATATTTATTCAAAAACTTGCTTCATCTTGTTGTTAAAACTTAAATTTTTGCCAAATTTCCAAAATAATCTTTTGTTTTAAATACAAAAAATCTTTTTGTTTTTATTGATTTCTTTTTAATTCAGCTAGCTGAATTATAAAAATATGTAAATATTTCTTTTTTTATAAAAATTTTGTTAGGCTAAATCCATTTGTAAAATAATAAAAATTGGCTTACATACACACGTTTTTTTTATAATTAAAAAAACACTTCTTCATTCTGCTAGCTGAATTGAATAAAACCTTTCCAAATCTTACTTATATTTGTAAATATTTTAAATTTCGTTAGCTGAATCCCAAAACTATACCATACCATTATTTGCAACGCCTAGTTTTGTACTTATTTATAAAACTAGTTGCATTTCTAATAATAAATAAAGGCAACTAAGGAAAAAATTCTTTCAAAGTCAGTCCAAATTTATAATTTATCAAAAAATTTCCGAAAAAAAACTAAATAATTGAAAACAGTTTAAAAATCCTGTAGGTGTTAACTGTACCATTTTGTTTTACTTATTTCAGACATACCTTTTTACTCAAACCAAAAAAAAAATAATAAAAGATCATGTGTGGGAGATACTTAAACACCTACTGATAGTCTTCAAAGATGTTCTACTGTTATTCATCCTTAGATTTCTAAAATTTCAGCAAAATGTCGAAATGTAAGTATACACTTAATATATCCTTATTTCAAACACATGCTGTGTTGCAGTTGTCCTTTGATTTAAGCTAATACAAAAAAAAAGAAAAAGGATCTCAGCATGTTCTTTGGTCATCTTATTTTCTACTTTTCTTGAGCAATTGTAATGGTCATTGGCAAATTCTTTTTAGTTTTTGTTTGTTTTACTAAAATCTTATCTTTTTCAAAAGAATTTTTTGTTAGTATGTCTAGCATATGTTGTTTTTATGCTGCCAGTTTACTGCAGAACGTGCTACAAACGTTATTTTTCTTAAAGTCTATAATGTCCAGTTGGTGTTGTTTTAAATTCCTTAAAAACTTTATTTGTTTTTCAAAAGAATCATTACGCAAAATTGTCTTGATTGTAAATGATTAATTTTTGCAACTGTTAATACAATTTTCTAAAAATAATATACCCTTCCTTTGTGTAATATTTGTACAGTTGCTGTAATTTGTCGTTAGAATTGTTTAAATATTTTGTTTACATATTTTTGTGGACATAATGATGCTGTGTTATGAAGTAGTAATTCTGGGAAGATTTTTCTGAATTTTAAAAATATTTCTGAAATTATTAATTTTTGTAGATACACACAAATATAAATTTCCTTATATTTTAGGTTTGTTTTTCGAATTTTATATAAATATTCCATAAAAATTTAAGTAGATATAGACTTGCTAAGAAAATGCTGCCAAGTCTTAGAAATTATTGGCGTTGCTCTTTTAAATGTAAACAAAAATATTTGTCATAAAAATATTTGAAATTTTAGATTTTTTAATTTGATAAAATATAAAAAACAACGAAACCTAACAAATAAATTATGTGTTTGTAAGTAAAGGTAGAGCAGGGCAAACAATATAATTGCTCTATTTCGCGTTCCCGCGGATTCCATATACGAAAACTGGATTCTTACAAAGGTGGCCCCAAATGTTTAAATTGTATTTGTTTACAAAAAATAAAGAAAAGTCAGATAGGTAGGGATAGTCGTTGTCTTTACAAGTAGTTATAGATATACACGCAGAGAAAAAACATGGTTGCAATATGATCACTGCTACCATATTTTGCTTTCTGCAATTGGGTATGGTTGTCACAACCAAGTTATTGGTTTTCTAACCATCTTCATGGTCGCTACCATCATTACTTAGTAAATATTTTATTATTTTATGATTGGCACCTTATATTTTATAACGTAAATTGGCTGTAACCATACTGTGGTAACAAAAATTCTGACTATGAAAAAAAATATGATAATTATGCTACAATAAAATGCTGGCAACAATCAATAACTAATTATATATCAAATAAAAAATGACTGACGTTTATAGTCATAAAAACCAAAATGTCTTAAAAAACATATATTATTTGCTAAAACTGAATAAATATCACATGGGTAGAAAATGCCTTTCACATGCCATTAAAACATTTTATCAATTGAACCTTTAAGATCCAGTTTATTTATTTTATTTTTTAGCTTTAGAAGATTTTTTTAAGGGGTTTTTCGAAAAGTTCATTTACTCCAAAAAAACTTAGATTCTAAGGCCTTTCTTTGAAAGAAAAATTCCTAAAATTCTGAAGACTTTTCATCATGAAAAATACTTAGATTCTAAGTACTTTTTCTAGTAGAAATACTCTTAGATTCTAAAGATTTTTTCTTAAAAAAAAAATTTCTAAAAATTGTCTAAAAATAATCTTAAAAATGTCGTAAGAATCTAAGTTTTTAATTTTTAAAAAAAGTCATTTGAATTTAAAATAAAAAATTTAAGTATTTTTTTTTAAAAAAGTTCACAGAATCAAAGTTTTCTTGAAAGAAAAGTTCTTGGAATCTATGATTTTTTGCTTTTAACAATTTATTTCCAAAAAGTCCTTAATATCAATTTTGTTTATAGAAAAAACCTTTCTAAAGGAAATATTCTTAGATTTAAAGAGATTTTTAATAGTTTCTAAGAACTTTTCCTTAAAGAAATTTCCTTAGATTAGGGATCATATAATGATAATCCAGGAATCATAATATATTTATGAGGGACCATAATATGATAACATTTTGAGTATAATATGATTACGTGCGATCATATTATGATAAATCCAATATCATCACATGTTTATTTAGGACCATAATATGGTTATTTTTGAATCATAATATAACTGTAGGTACCATATTATGGTAAAAATATATTTTATTACAATAATATGATAACCATATTATAGTACGACTATGGTTGGCACAACCATGAACCCAAAAATTTATGATGCTCTTCGAATATGATTGCCCCAACTATGTTTTTCTTTGCGTGTAGTTTATAGAATTTTTTTCTTTAAGGAATTCTTTTAGAATTTTCTATTTAGACCTAAATCATATGTAACAGTAGGAAAAATATTCAAAAATAGGATTGTGACTTTATAAAAAAAAAGTTTTAGAACATTAGGTTTTTTTTTAAAGAAAAATTATCTTATATTGTGCTTACGATATGAATCTCTTAACAATTTATTAATTTAGTAATGTTTATACCCTAGAACAACTTGTAGTACAGAATACATTAAGTTTCTACAGATATTTGTAACTACCGATCGATTCAAAATTGCTTTATGAAACGATTTAGTAATTTCCGTAAAGATATTCGAAAGAAATTTGGCTTAAAGTCTTTTTTTTTTTGCCCCAAACACGAACTTTATTGTACTTAGAATCGATCCATATTTAAAGCTACCTCCTTAAGTAAAATCTACTCTGTTCCGGAATTAATATTCCCATTATATATGGGACACGATTTCATTCATTCTGTCTGTCCCATTTTTCAAGACTTTGTTGACGGTTTCTGGTTCAATTGTACGAATGACTCGGATTATATTAGGCTTGAGAGTGTGAATCGATTTGGATTATTCGCATAACATTGGTCCTTAACGGCTCCGCACAAGAAAAATTCTTAAGGGGTGAAATCAAAGCTACGAGGCAGCCAACTGACATCGCTAAGTCGGCTGATAACACGATTACCGAACTTAGTGTCCAAAAGATCGATTGTTTGATAAGCTGTGCGCTATTTTGCTAAAACCAAAGATTATCCAAGTTCATATCTTCCATTTCACCCCATAAAATGTCGTAATCAGGGCTCTGTAGCGCTCGCCGTTAACTAAAATGACGTTTGCAGCAGCATTTTCGAAAAATCCACACCCAACTGTCACTTTGTGTGGATGCATTGGCTTATCGACAATGACGTGTGGGTTTTCCCATCCCCAGATGCCGAAATTGTGTTTGTTGACAAGGTTGATCAAGCGTAAAGCAACTTGGAGGTATAATACTGCTATAGTTAATATTTCGTATAGTATAATATTTTTTTGCAGTATCAAAATAACATATAATATAAAAAATACCTCTATTCGGACCATCCTGTATATTCGGAATAATATTTAAAATTTATCTTTTTTTTAAATTACAAAGATTTTTAAAGGACTTTGCAACGCTGACTTTCAATCTGGCCTTATAGTTTTTCTATCACATAAGGTTAGAGAGAAATCCGATTTTAACCAGTTTAACATGGGATTTATCCGAGAGGAACTGATTTATCTTAAAAGTTTACAACATATTTTGAACGGATGCCGAATACAGAGTGTTTGTATGTTAGGACTTTTCGATAACCTGATAATAATCTTTTGGAAACACTTAGGTCAGTTTTAGAGTCAACACTAATTTACAGTTTTAGAGTCATAAGTATTAAGTACAAAGTTTTACTAAAATACTTTTTACTCAAGTAAAAATAGAAATATTTATGAAGATATGATCATACATGGTTCAATATATGATCATATATGATCTCATATGTATGACATATGTGAGAGTATATATATGGTCGTATAAGGTTATATATGATGGTACATGCGCATATATTATTTAAGTATGCTCATTAGACCGTACCTCAAAAAAAAGTTCACCGTACACCCTCAAATATAAAGTATTTTAACAAGAAAATTTCGAAAATGTTTTTTTTATTTTTTTTGGCCGAACGTAGGGTTCGCCATTTTATATTTTTCGTTATATCTTCGCTATTTACCGTCGGATCTTAAAGTATTATATATCAATGTTTTTTGTCTCGCGGAGACCGATGTTTTCCTCGAAGGAGCCATTGACCTCAATTAACCCGTTCTAGTATTAACCCACCAGATCTCAGTTGCTACCACCTTAATGTACTACCCTAATATTTTAAAATGAAAGCTCGCAAAAAAGCAATAATTTTTTGCTAGGAAAGTATTCCAATAATTCGAGCGGAACTATTATTTTATTTTTTTTAAATTTTTTTTGTTGCCGAATGTAGGGCATTTTTAATTTTTTTGTCATATCTTCTGTCTGTATTTACAGTCGGATCTTAAAGGGTTATATATCAGTGTTTTTGTCGCAATGATACCAATTTGTTACATCAAAAATCATTGACCTTAAGCACACTTTTATACAACTTAAGGGGTAACACCTATGTAAAAAGGCTATAATAAAACTTCCTTTTTTATTTTCTTTATTTACGGAGATGTGTTAACAAAGATTGGTTTTCACAAGATTTATGAACAGTACAAAAAAATATTTGTTTTACACAAAGTTTTACAAAATGATAGTATATTTACAACAGAGGTCCACGGCACGCACATTTTTGGTGGATTTCTCTGAAATTTATAATGCATATGGAAAACTAAGTTATCTATGGATGCGCGTAAGAGTTTTTGATAGGTCAAATACTTTTTGACTTAGAGCTGTTTCTTTACGAGTATAAAAAATAGATATTTTGACTTTAACACTTCGTTGTTTTGTCAAAAATTAATATACCCAAAAACTCATACGCTTTTCTCTAGATAATTTAGTTTTCTATATAAAGTGTATGTTTCAGAGCGATCCACCTAAAATTGGTTAAATTATGCTGAGTGCCGTGGATCACTTATAAAATAACACAAATTTTAATCGATCATATTTTGACGTGATTCAAGTTGGCTGTATTTTTGACGGCTGTCAAGTTTAGAAAAAATGTGCCCCATTCGTTGCTCATCGGTGACCGCCATAGAAGATTCATGTTCTACATGAACAAAACGCTCGGTGTCCATAGATAATTTAGTTTTCCATATGCATTATAAATTTCAGAGAAATCCACCAAAAATTGATTAAGTAATGCTGCGTGCCGTGGACCTCTATTGTAAATATACTATCATTTTGTAAAACTTTGTGTAAAACAAATATTTTTTTACTCCTTCATAAATCTTGTGAAAACCAATTTTTGTTAACACATCTTCGTAAATATAGAAAATAAAAAAAGGAAGTTTTTATATATAGGCTTTTTACATAGGTGTTACCCCTTAAGTAGTATAAAAGGGTGCTTAAGGTCAATGATTTTTGATGTAACAAATTGGTATCATTGCGACAAAAACACTGATATATAACCCTTTAAGATCCCACTGCAAATACAGAAGATATGACAAAAAAATTAAAAATGCCCTACATTCGGCAACAAAAAAAAAATTAAAAAAAAAATAAAATAATAGTTCCGCTCGAATTATTGGAATACTTTCTAGCAAAAGTTTACTGCTTTTTTGCGAGCTTTCATTTTAAAATATTAGGGTAGTACATTAAGGTGGTAGCAACTGAGAACTGGTGGGTTAATACTAGAACGGGTTACTTGAGGTCAATGGCTCCTTCGAGGAAAACATCGGTCTCCGCGAGACAAAAAACATTGATATACAACACTTTAAGATCCGACGGTAAATGGCGAAGATATAACGAAAAATATAAAATGGCGACCCCTACGTTCGGCCAAAAAAAATAAAAAAACATTTTCGAAATTTTCTTGTTAAAATACTTTATATTTGAGGGTGTACGGTGAACTTTTTTTTTTGCCTATAAGGTGGTACGGTCAGATGCTCATATACGGTCACATATACTAAAATTTTGGATCCAAGGATATATGTATGGTTATATATGAGATTTAAATGTATTTTATGTATCTGAATATATTATTTTCTTTGTATATACATATTTCTTCGACTGATCGTACTTTCCAAACATTAATGTCGAGTTTCCAGATCACGTTTTGCTTTGGAAGAACGACTTGTGGAAATCCCATGTAAAAATCTGTTTTTCTTATGAATTGAGTAATTTTCAATTGTCATTAAATTTAAAACATATGCAAAGCATGAGTAACTAATATTTCAAGGAAAATTGTATTTGAAACCACATCCTGTCACTTAAAAAATAATAAAAATACAACAGCATTGTATTAAAAGTATCAAATGTTTAAAGTAAAAAGATACTTTTAAAACTAGTATAAAAAAATTGTTTTGAATTAGTACTTTCAACTTAAACAAGAAAAAACACATAAGATTTTAGAAATATTAATTAAAACACTAAAGACAAAAGAAGTGAAAAAATGGGATAAACCGAACATGTATTGAAAAAATATTTTTTTTTTCATTTCTAAGATCTTAAAAAATATGCCTTTAAAAACAAAGGACATCACGTGCTGTGTTAGAAATTTTAAAACATCAAACAAATGCCGTTTATGCTTACTAATCGCCAAATGTGAAAATTTCAATTTATTTTAAATCTTTAGATTTTTCCAATTTCAAAGGATACCGAACAAAATCAATTTGTGTTCGATCATTAAAATTGAAATCCAGGTCAAATTCTTTTATTTTTTTGTTAACAAAAAACAACCTGCCGTGCGTGACAAATAGTATATAATTTTGGATTTTGTTTTTAAAATGTATGTCTAGCAAGGAAGGTATCCCAGATAGGTTTTCTCTTAGAACTACGAATACATATGTGATGGAAGAAGAAAAGTAATACATTTTTTTTGTAGCCCTATATCACGTTTAGTGTTAAGTCAAAAATTACATATTTGTTAAGTTTAATTTTTATAATTAAAAAAAAACTGCAGAAAAATTGGGTTTCAAGTGAAAGGTTTTGGAAAACGTATCTCGTGGTATATAAAGCGCTTTTATGAGTCTGTTATTTTTTCTCCTCTATCACATATCCGAATTTCATTTAGGTCGCAAAGAATCCATGGGGATGCCTTCCTTGTAATTCTAGGTTATCTTTGGTATCCTTAATATCCTTGCAGAGGCGTTACTTTTGACCACTGTAACTGGTGTGGTAACTGTTTTATAAATTTTATTCTAAAAACACGTTTATGCGCAAAAAACGCCTACATCAGAGTATAATCTTTAACATATTTGTTCTACTGTCTACCTCAGTCTGTGTTTTTTATAGAACAGTTTTTAAATTTTTTTGCGTCCTTGTTAATCCTGTTGGTGTTTTGAAATGTAGAGTTTTTTTTAAAGCCCTGGCATATTAACTGCATGCAGGTGCATTTTTTATATTTATTTTATATATACATATATACTTAAGTATCATGTTTATTTAAATAAACAAACTATAATTTGTTTTTTTTTTTTTTAATTTTTCGTTCATTTTTTCTTATTATTGTGAGAAAATGTTTTTGTCTAGACTGTTGCTATTTAAATTGTAACAAAGTTTGTTTTACTACAGATAATATTGCGCTATTATAAAATTTTGTTTTAAAAACTTAATGTATTTAATTTAATTGTAATTGCTAATCAAGGTATACATTTAATGGGGAGAAATCCAAAAATTCATTCTAAAAGTCAAAGGTTAAATGTGATTACAAGGGCTGGAATTTGTATGCAAATAAAATGAAAAACTATAATAAATCTTGATTCAGGGTTGAAAAATACAAAAAAAAATAATCTAAAATGCTAGAAATAAAAAATCATGTTCAGTCGTCTCCCATCTTATGAGGTTTCATGTATCCCAGCAAAAAGGAATGCTTACTTGCTTGTTTTTTTTTTGGCAGGGAAAGTGATCAGTTTAGTGGATTCCACTTGCTTGCACTTCTTAGGATGCAATTCAGATGTAATTTGACTTTATTAATAATAGGTAGTTTTTCTCTTGTTACACGGCCTCGTATCTTCCATAACGCGGTTTTTATAACAGGCAATTGTTAACAATGTACATTTTTCAAAAAAGACGGTTTTTCTACAACCAACATTTAAACGATTTTTATGAGATTTCTTATAATTCAGCTAGCTGAATATATATGTTTCGTAGAAATTACTATAATGAAAAACATATTCAATAATTTTATGCTAATTCAGCTAGCTGAATATAAAAATTTTGCAGTTTTATTATATACAACTTAGTTTTTCAAATTTTATATTTCTTTGCATTATGAATTTTTATTTCTTCAGTTCTTAAATAAAAAAAAGTAATAAAATTTTCCTGTTTCTTTGCAATAAAACAATTTATAAAAAATAAGAATATGATTATCCTATTAATATTATTTAAAAAAAATAAATTTCAGAAAATCTAACCATACAGCTAAAAGGTATTTAAATTTTGTCCATGCCTCAGAATCAGTTTCTGATTTTTTTAATATGAATTTTTCAATTGTTAGTGTGGAACAAGATTTTTTGAATTTTTATGCCATATCTAACATTTCTTTATTTTCTAATATTCAGCTAGCTGAATACATATTTTTGGTAGAATTTAGTATAGCGCTTATACCATGCATAACACTTTCTATAATTTTTAGATAATTCAGCTAGCTGAATATTAATATTTTGGAGTTTGTAATACAATACTATTATTTATTTCTTAATTTTTTAAGTACTTTGCCTTCAAAATTTTTATTTCTTTAGTTCCTTTTAATAAAAAAATAACAATAATTTTAGTATTTTTAAACGTATAACCACAAATTATTTACCCTTTGTTAAAAATTAACCGGTACCCATATTCGCCCTAACTAGTTAATGAACTGGTTCGGGAACAGTGAAACCATACATTTTGGCTTTCAGGAATTAGTTATAAAACCTGTTTCATGGAACCGGTGCTAAAAGAACCTATTCTAGAATAGATTCAAAAAAATTAAGCTGCGTAAGCACTTCAATACACTTCAGTATGTAATCATTCCTCTCCATAATTCAGCTTCGCTTGATATAGTTGGACTTTAACACTTCAGCTCGTATTTAAATTGTATGCATGTCTCAGATTCTGAAAAAAATTAAAAAAAAAGATTTTTTCAAATATAAATGCGAAACAATATTTTTGTAGGATTTCTAAAAATTCAGCTGAATATGTACTTTTTATAATTATTTTTGTTTTTAATAATAAATTTTGTAAATTTAAATCAATTCAGCTGGCTGAATATAAAATTTAGTTTTTTTTCAGAAAATATTCTTATTCAGCATGTGAATTTTAAATTTTTTTTCAATTCAGCTAGCTGAATACTCAATGTTTGTACACATTTATATTTTTGTATAACCCATAATTTATTTTATAGTTTTTAATCAATTCAGCTAGCTGAATATGATCACTCGAAAGTTTTCCATACATAATTTCTTTCCCGTGTATAAATTTGCAATTTTAATTATATTTTCAACAAAATTTTTGTATATTCAATTACTTTAACATTTGAAAAAGGTGATTTTTGCTGATTGAGATCCTTAATCTTTTTTTTAACAAAATAAGGGGAGATTTCAACCTTAAAACATAAAAATCAACCTGTTTCTTTGCTTATTATCAAAATATAATTTTTTTTCAAAATGTACATAATTCATTATGTTTCCTTAAAGCCTTGTTTTTTTTTTTTTTTTTTTTTGATAAACATACACAAAACTGGTTGTTTTTTCGTAAACATTGAAACAAAAAATAAAGTTTTGTATTTTTGTTTTTATCTAAAGCTTTCGGAGGGCAGAAAAAGCATGTGCAAAAAAAATTAAAATTTCACATCAGCTGCCTTTTTGCATCCGGTTAGGTTAACGATAATTTCCGTTTCAATTACAGCAACAAAGTGTGTCTCCAAACGCTTAAAGTAATAATAATAAGGAACCAAAACAAAAAATACCCAAAACTGTGTTTTGACAGTAAATTAAAAAATACTTACATATAATATTGAAGCTTTTTTTAGAGAAAAGTATAAAGAAAGCAGTAAATTTAGTAATATAGAGAGCTGAAGGACTCGTTTTTTTTTTTGCCATAAACCTTGTTAGGAATAAAAGTTCTTATTTGTTTTGTTTTTTTTTTTCTGTTATACTGTTTCTGACATAGTGATGTTAAGTGATATGTTGTGCTCATGTTCAACAGGTTGATTTAAACAGCCGGCTTCTTGCTGGTTGTTTGTTAAAATTGTCTCTTTTACTGTGTTGGAAAAAAGAAATAAGATTGACACAAAGACTGACGTTTAGTCACAGTAACATTTAAACGCACCAAAAGCCTGTCAAGCTTAATATAATACAAAATGTAAGTGTATATTGTATTAATATGGAGAAGATGATGACGCCAACAGGTGGAATATTATTTTTTTATTATACTAACTCTAGAGACACAAATGTACTTCGAACTTACGTGTGCAATACACTCAACTAACAAACATTAGTCTGTCTGTATTTACACTCGAAAAATGAATAGTGCAAAAAAGGTAAACAACACGAAGTTCAAAAACACCTTATCATGTCATGCTAAGGGAAGCGTAATGTTTAAGTTTTTTTTATGCCCTACACCATTCACTTCGATACTATTAGAAATATTCGCTTGAACTTTTATAAAATATTTTTCAGCTGTGGTTTTTTAATCTTGTGTTTCATATTTTCTTTTTTTCTAATATCCGTTGGCAACAGTTTATACAATTCAGCTTGCTGAATATGTAATTTTAAGCAATTCAGCAAGCTGATAATACAATTTATGAAATTTTTATCTTAATAACATTATTTGGCAACTTTTTAAAGAATTCAGCTGGGTAAATTAGTTGTTTTTTTAAATAGTGGATTTTTTTTCTAACAATAGTTTTATAATTCAACTGACATCATAATAAACTATATTCTTTATAACTTCAACCAACCAATTCTATAATTCAGCTAGCGGAATTTGTAGGTTTTGAAAAATTCAGCAAGATGACAAAATAGTGTATATGCTTTTTCATTAGAAAATCTGCAGCTTTTCATACAATTAAGCCAGGTAATATCGAGATTTTTTTTAAATGAATAAAGCTTTTTCTTTCAAGCCAATTCAGCTAGCTGAATTAATTCTTTTTCTGTACTTTTCGTACAAAAATGTATTTTCCTTGAAAGTAGAATTCGGATTAAATCGATTTTTTGTATTTTATTATATTAACTGAATAGATTTTCTTGTAATTTCTTGGCTGAATAAGTGATTTTTTTTAGTTTTCTAAATTCGTTAAGAGCTTTTAATTATAAAATTTAGCTATTTAAAATAGTGTAGCAGAAAACAAAAATTTTTGAATATCTAGTTAATAACATTCATTTTTAAAATATTTGAACTAATTCAGCTAGCTGAATATGAATTTTTTTGGTAAACTTGAAAAAAATTTGTTTCTAATTCATGTTTCTAATATTTTTTTAATCAATTCAGCTGGCTGAATAAAATATTTCATTATTGCTTTAAATATAATATAATTTTTCATCTTCCAATTTAGATTTAACTTTAAACAACATATCAAAGTCGTATTTAACTCTTTTGTTTATTTTTTAAAACAAACTTTTATTCAAGTAGTTGTTGTTTTTATTTTCTTCTATTTCTATTTCTTCTTCATCTTCTGTTTTTTTAAACCATCTTCTTTATATAATATTGTTATTTTTAATCATCATCATTAGCATTGTCAATTAGATGTTGCATGTTGTCTTGTTATATATTTTATTTTTTTTTTCCTGAATGAAGTCTTGTGACTTTTAACTATGAACCGTTTGATTTTTTTCTAGCTGTAGCTTAAGCTTTAATACCTTAAACTTACAGTTTTCGCATAATTACCATGATTAGCAATGAATTTGGACACCATATTTAGTTTGGTGTTTTTCTTCTTCTTTGTTTTTTTTTTTTACTGCTCTGCTGGAGAAAATTGTTAATTTTCCTTAATCATGTTCATGTTGAGGTTCATGTTTTATAGTAGATCTTTGGTTTAAGCTTTATTTCATGGGCTTTTCGTCTCTTCCAACATATTCATTATCATGTGGCAAACACGCGACTAATTTGTTGTCATTTCAATGGTTGGTTTGTTTAAAAGTTCAGACAACTGAATTGTGCAATTGTTGTTGTTTATTTATTATAAGTTTTTTTTTATCATAAGGCGCCACTGTAACAAAATTTCCCAAAGCAGAAAAAAGTATATTTGTCAGAGGGAGGTTTAATGACATCAAGGTTTTTATTACTTTGACATTTTAGTATCTGTTACAAACTGTCAAATGAAGATGTTTTAATTAATTTGTCACAAACTTTCTTTTTGTTAAGATTTTCAATGTATCGCAATACTCGCAGAATATATTTTAGCTTGTTAAAAAAATTACTACACTTAAGTATATTATCAATAAAGCTGTCTACTTAAGTATATATTTTATATATATTAGGACTAATTCAGCTAGCTGAATTATCAAAATTTTGAGCTATCTATAAAATGTTTTACTTTTTGTTCAATTATTTTATACTTTGTAATTTGAAATGCTTAAAAATTTCGACTTAAAATATACATAGCTGAAACAAATTTTTATTAGGATTTATTCAATTCAGTTAGCTGAATATATAAATTTTACACTTGTTTAATACAAGATCTATATAATCTAGTATTTGAATATATTTTAAAGATATTCAGCTACTAAAAAATATTGAACTACACATATTTTTTTGTTCCGCTAACTGAAAATATCCATATACAGGATTTAATAAGACCTCTAATATTTGTAATATATTTTTTGTTTACTTTTCTATATTCAGTTTGCGTAAAAGCAGTAAAGTTCGTGAAAGTAGAGAAATGTAAAATCATGAACTTAAAAAATATTTTATAATAAGTTATCCATAAATTCAGCTAGCTGAATCCATAAGTCTTGGATTTTGTTTGTTAATAGATATTTTAGTACTACATTTAATAGCTATTTAGCTGATATTATACATTTTATTTTTAAAATGTTGTTAAGTTTTTTTCGATCTTCTTAATTTACAAACACTTTTTTTTATTTTTATTATTCACAGACAGTGGAAGATGGGAAGTTTCTAAGTGTTTTATTAAAATAATTATTTTAAAATTTTCCCTACAATTCAGCTAACTGAATAATTAAACAAAAATTATTGATAATTCTGAATAAGATCTAGCTTACAACAAATAATTTTTTAACTTTTTGTTAAACAATTTTTGACATTTATTTTGTTTTAATGCATCTTAAGTATATTTACCAGTTTTAACCAGCTGAATAGCTTTCAACTACTATAAAAAATTGTAGGAGAACGATTTTGTTAATAATGAACTGAAAATAAATGAATTCAGCAAGCTGAATTGAATAAAAATAAAAAATGTATTGTTTAGATATTTATTTTTGAAGATTTTTACATACTTAGCTAGCTGAATTTGACAAAAATTTCACATAATATCAAAAACTCCATTGTATAATTAGTTTGGAATAGTGTAATCACTTCCCACTAGCTAAATACCTTATAATCATGACAGATAATGTTATTATCATTTATTCAGCAAGCTTTAAGCTAAATATTTTTTTTTTAAATTATTATTTTTTTATAACACATTTTGCAGACTAATATGACAAATTAAACATAAATATGAAAAAAACTCAATAATATCTGTTATTCAGCTAGAAGAATTGGTTTTATTGTTTAACAAATTTTAATAAACTTCAAATTTAAAAATGAAAAATCGCAAACAATTTCCCATAAAAGTTATTTCCTTCTGTTTATATAATTTGCAAATTCTATTTGTTTTTGTACATAATTTAAAATTTCAAAAATTATACATCAATTCATTCTCTTATTTTTTTGATCATAAAAGTTAATGTACTTCCAATTATATATAATCCATGGTTTTGTTGATCATGGTTTACAATCAAGAGTGCTTTACATTAACTCGCGGTATGATAATGATGTTGGAAATTTTGAAACTGATAAAAGATGAGGGCTTTGTTAATTTTTGTTTATCAACAAAAGAGTTACTGAAAAAAAAGTTTTAAAACAAACCCGCATTTAATTTTTTTTTTTTTAATTTTCCTTCAAATTTTAAAATTCGTTGCTCTTTCTATCACAAAAGAGTTTAAGTGTTAAAATTGCAAAAAAAAATAGTTTTTTTTAGAAAATAAACTCTTCTTAATAAAGTTACTTGCCAAAAAAATTTTAAATACAAGACATTTGTAAACCTCACGTGTGCGGTGTATGACTTACAAGTTGTTGGCAAAAAAAAGATGGACACAGCAACAGGTTGTGGTCATCAACATTATAGTGATCTTAGTCAACATTATCATCATTATAATATTCATTGTTGTTATTATAATAATAATTTTTATAAAAAAAAAAAAATATCCATAGACATATTTGTGTCAAAGCCACGCGCCTTACATTTTGTTGTTCATGTAAGGAAATCAGGATTATATAGGAAAAAGGGGCCGAAGAGTTTCTGTAGACTTTGAAAGATTGTGATAATATAAACAAATATATTTGATACTCTATGTGCAAAAAGTGTTGCAACTTAACTAATGGACACTTGAATTACAGAAAATCTCAGACTTTTGTACTTTTAAATATTGCAAATACTAAACCGGAGTTAAAGAAACCAATGTTTAATGCCTGATTTCTGAAGGTCCAGATAAAATTTAACAAACCATTAAAATCAGTTATTCATTTTTAATAACTTTAACGAAAATCACAAAAGATCCATTAGTTTGTGAAGGAAATAAACTATAATGAGCATTTCTTCCTTTCACTCTTCGTCGAAATGTATTTTAATCCAAAACCGATTTTACTCAAAACCTCTAACTGGTTTCTTTATTCCAGCCATACAACTCCCGAGGGTCTTTACGTTGAATTTTTTTATATTTTAGCCCAGCTAGCTAGAGAATAAATTAACGCACCTTTCGAGCATTAAGAACAATTGCACTTCTTGGCGATTCAGTTCACTCTGATGTTTTCGCACTTTTTTTCTTTCCCCGATTTCTTTTATAAAATCGTACCTTTGGCAGAGATGTTTACGAGAAACTTATTCTAACTGGAGAGTGATCAACCTCTGCTTGAACTCGAACTGTGCTTTTCCGAATATATTTTTCCGAGCTAGCGCTGTTAATTAGGTTTTTGCGGATGTCCATATAAATAAGTCAGCAGAGAAGATGATATACTCATACCAACACAGGTGTTTAAATACAGCTGCTCTTTGATGCTTGTTTGTCAATTGGCTAAACTTTTAAGATCGTCGTACCTGGAAGGTTGCCAATATTTAGCCAATCCCTAAAATTGGTCCGGTTAGTAACCCTGAAAATTACCGCTCTATTACAATAATATCCGTGCTCTCGAAAGTAATGCAAAGCATAGGTTATCCATCCATCATCTTGTTAATTATCTGGAGTCCAATTTACTTCTTACACCCAGAAAGAGAATTCTTGCTAACAAGCGAATTTGTTGCCAATCGAACGGTTCAATTGAGGCAACAAAATTTTTCGGTTAAGACTAGATAATTGTTATTGAGTCAACTTTAATTCTGTTGTCACTTTTATCGATTAGCGTTATCCACTTTTGCCGATGTTTTCATCGCACTTTGTAACGATCGACAGTATTACTCTCACAGAAGTCGTTCTACAGAAGACCTGTCAGCATTCCTTTCAAGGCGTTGGAGTTGGACCATTTACTGCTTTAGTGAAAGCCGAGTGGTTGCTCTTGATATTTCCAGTGCGATCGATGGTGTGTGGCACGGCTCACTTGTATCATGGCTTAATTTCTTTGGTATGGATTTACATAATATATGCCGAGCTTACTCGGGGATCGCACTATACATGTTATTATAGTGTTGTTTTTAAGAAGATCACATGGGAATGTGGCACGATACATACTCAGTTTGAGTGGAGCTGGCTGTCGTATACTTGTCTGGTTGTTTGTGCTTGTTTTATGGCGATGATGTACAAAGAAAACAGATGTAACAACCGAATTTCTTGCCAACCGAATGGTTTGGTTTTAGCCACCGATAAATTTGTCGCAACCAAAATTTGGCTAATGCAACAGAATTTCTGTTGAAACAAAATATTTTAATTGTATTAGGAAAACATTTGGTTAGGACAACTAAATAATTCGGTTGCTGCAACCGAAATATTCAGTTGGCAAGAAATTCGGTTGTCACGATGAATCTGTTTTCTTTGTGTGGACATTGTTGATGACCCATTGTGCATGCGATGTCTGGAGGATAAGGAGGCAACAGAAGATTTTGTATGTTACTGTGCGGTAGTGACAGTAATATACGGTAGTCTTGTTTACGGATTCTAAATATTTACAATTTACCAATGCCTGCTTTTCATCGGTTCATAAGGAAGATTGTGAAATTCTAGGTAGGGGCGGGCTCTCTTTCTCTTCTAATTTCAATCTCCTTCTTCCTTTATTTTCCCTCTATATAGTAACTCTGCGGAAAAAGAACCTGTCCCAGGACACGATCACTTTGAAATGGGCTAGTCCTAGGAGGGCGTCAATTCCCCTCTGTGACATATCACAGGACTGATCTAAAAAAACATGTCATAACTTTTAAACCGCATGGTAGGTACTTTAGGAATTGATCCTCTTTTCACCTATATCGTGATATGTATTTTCGGAACCGATCCAGTTTTCACCTATCACGGGGCAGGTCCCAATTCCAAACTAACCCCTTTTTTCCCGCAAGGAAGGTACAATGAATAATTTTTAGTCCAAGCGCCATGGATCTTCTCACCCAATAAATTATTAGGATCTCATACCAAAAATTCCAGCTAAAATCAAGGGTATTGCAAGGTTTTGTTTTTTTCTAACTTTCTCTTTTTAACACAAATTATATAGATTTATTATTACAACAGAATTTTTTGGTTTGTTTGTCACAATTAAATATATTTTTAAATCAATGCAAATCTTCCAACCATAACAAAAATATTCGTGTTTGCAATCGGAATATTTCATCAATCTTTGAATGCAATCATGCTAACAAGGTCAACACCAAAGTACATTAGATCTTATTTTGTGTGTTGACCCAAAGGGCTCTAAATCCGTTAAAATCATCTTTTCATATGCATAATAACGATATTTAGGTTTTGGAATACTCTTAATGTTCTGGGCATGAAAACGATGTTCGTTGGAATAAACACTTTTTTCAAATGTCAAAAGCAACATTTAAGTGCCTTGGTGAAAAAACTACTTCTTCTTCTTACTATTTCTAAATCCTATATCCGGCCGAAAATTTAGTACAACTCCCATATGTTGACAAGGGCTTCAAAGTTTTCTTAGGAGACTTTGGCCCATGTGCAAACGACGTTGGCGCTTATTAATGGCAATTGGGTATTCAACTCTATTGACTCGTTGTAGTAACGTCGGAATGTGTGTTGTCTAACACTATTCTGTTCAAACAACCATAGCAAGTGCTGTGCTGAGATAAGTGAAGTTATTCCTAGAGCCCGTCGTTTTTTTTTTAAATAAACCATGTCTGTCTAGTAGATCAAATCCCTTGGTGATCGATTATGCAGGGAATCACACAACGCATTACAAGGAAAATCCTATATATTAATGTGTAAAATTTTTGAGCATAATATCTTAAAGAATTCTTTAAAATCCATAAAGTATTTAATAAAAAAACATATTAAAGACGAAAGAGATGAAGAAGAGTTGCCTTTGACGCAGAGCAGTTAACAAGTAAACAAAACACCAAATGTTGCAAAGTGCAATGGCTTCTTTTACTTATGACCGGCTCAGCTTAGCTTGGCACGGCTTGAATGTTTCAATACTGACCAAACAAAAAAAAAACTTTGGCGGCTGGTTGTTTATTTTCTATAAAGTGAAAGATGTTCTTTTTTAAGGATTTTTTTTGTCTTGTTGTTGGTTGCACAAAGCATAACTCAAATTTATTATACATGTTTTTTCTTAAAGTTGTTGCTGTATTTTTTTTTTGTAGATACTTTTATGCAGCCTGTGTATGTGAGCTTGATTGTATGTTTTTTTTTGGCTATTATACATATTGACTGGGTTGTTGGTTGATTTTAGTTTTTTTTTTGGATACACAACACGTACGCAACAGTTTTTTTTTTTTAATATTTTTACGTGCTTCATGCAGCAGGTTTCCCAAAATATAAAAACACACACCACACACAACAACTGCAGCAGCAGCAGCCTTTCAAGTATCCACTTTTTAAAACAAAAGAGTTCTTTAACACGCAAAAAAAAAACAGCAAAACAACACGCATTATGGAGATGTTGTTTGGCAAATGCTTTAATATTAACCATCATCATCCAACATCGAATTTTGCGTACATGACCCCAATTTTTGTTTGGTTAAACATACGGTTGTTTTTCTTATCACATCACTATTTATTTTTTTTATTTTGTGTTTCGTGGAGCTTCTTTTTCTTCTCAAGTCTCCAACCACCAATTCATTATGGTTATAATGGTTTTGTTATGATGAGGATCATTCAATATATCTACGCAACACCAATCGATTGATCGATTGAGCCATGCAATCCATCCATCCCAAATTCAATACACTACCAACCATCCATCCATCTTTCAAAGCCTTTTTAACAATTGTTATAAACAGAATTTCCAAAGAATTTATTCAATAATTAAATTTGATATTGATTTTTTTGTTTACTTTGAATCAACACTCAGGGGATACGCCTACAAATGCTGCACATTGCGTTGGCGAAAGAAAGTTAGAGGCTAAAGGAAATAGCGAGTAGTATGGACATTTGACTTAAATTTCACTAAGTTGTAAGTGGTGGGAAAAACCTGGGCGGGGAGTCTATTCCACATACGGATAGTACGACTAAAGAACGAATTTTCCCTGTAATGCGTTGTGCGATCCACTAGCCAATCGACAGCAAAAGGACCCGGTCTCACTCACTTATCTCAGCAGAACAATTTACATGGTAATATCGATAGAACAATGATAGACAACCCACATTCCGACGTTACTCCATTGAGTCAATAGAGCTGGATGTCCTACTCTCAATAATAAGTGCGTCGTCTTCCTTTGTATAACGTCTACGTTAAACTTTTAAGATCCTGACCATATTTGGGAAATTGTATTCTATCTTCGGTGGGATATAAGTAGTGTCAATAGTAAGGATATCGGAAAGAGTGAAATACTTCTTAAACCGATTTAATAAACCAAGACACTTGAATGTTTCTTTTAACACTTTAAATACGTGCTAATTCCAAACTGATGACATTGACGACCCTTCAGCCCTATGGGTCGACATAAATTCAACATTGGATCTTACATGCATTAAAATCAACTCTATTAGCAAGTCCACACGCTGCGATTGCCGATGGTCACGATTGACTGCTTTTTTCCCCTTACCTCCAACAACTGAAGGAAAAAATCAGCTACAAATGTCGCTGTTATCAGCGGAAAGGGTATATAGGGTTGAAAGTTTGATCAAGAAGGTCATGAGCGGAAGATGCCCAAATGGTTCGAAAAGCTAAATAAGTTAGTCAAGTTTAGCACTGTTTAGCACTCTTTCAGCACCAGTGCTGGTATACCATACGGCCTCGTTGACTTATTTGCGTTGAGATCCGCAACAACCCTGTTTATTTATATGCCTTTTATGTTTAGGGATAAAAAAGTGACAAAATTGGTACTTTTTTCGATTTCCTTTTGTTTCACCATATTTTATTCAAATAACCCATAAAATTGGTATATTAAAATGGATTTGAAGAACCCTTGAGAATACCAGATATTTTTGTTCATGGTTATATGCTTAGAATATCTCAGATACATTTTGCGATAAAAATCAAAACCTTCGATTTCATTTGAGTGCAGGCTTAAGTGTATGTCCTATTTTTGGACATGAGTCGGTTGTGAATAATATCTTCCTTTCAGATTCCTGTTTTTCAACCTAACCTAAAGTATTTCGTAAGGATTTTGATAAGTTTTGAATTCTTATCTCAAGCTTTGGAAAATATTTTGCAGCGCTGGGTTTACATCTGCTAGAATTGGACCTTTCCCAAAAAGAATTAACTCTTTTAAACTCTGCCTATCTGTTGAAGGTGATTTTTGCTTTTCTAAAGATTCGTTTACTCTCGTTTTATTCTCATAGTTTGTGGTTTTAAACATTTACTACTCTACCAATACTACTACACTCACAAAAAAAAGTCAGTAGAGATATTAAATTAAAAAAGAACACTGTCTCCTGTTTCAAACTTTTCTTAAACATCTATAAAAGCGGTTGTTATATATTGTCAAATTCCACTAATTTTTTTTAAAAAGTACTTTTTGAAGAGTTTTTTTTATTTTATTTTATTTTTTAATTAAACGTTTAATTTTGTTGCAAAACACCTTTTAAATAGTTGTTTTTACTAACCTATTGTTTTCAGTGTATTCCTACTACTACCAATTAACCCATTACTACCATTCACTCCACTCATTCCCATCACCGCTAAAAGGACATCTGTTTAATTCGTCTGTGTGTATTGATGTATTTTTGATTTTATTACCTTTCATCTTTTCTTCTTTTGTTTCAGTTACAGGTGTTTTCTGTTCGCCTTTTTAACATGTTATGAGTTTTCGAGGCTTTAAGCGTAAAGTTTTCAAAAAACTTAAGAATCTGCATGTTTGTTGGCTGCTGTTTGTTTATGGCCTACAGCCTTAAGCAGATTGAGTTCAATAAATAACAAAAATATTAAAAGTTTTTGTTTTTGTTTTTTGTAGAATTGTGTAGTATAATGTAAAATCAAATTAGTTTGGCATGTTTGTGGGCTTACAAAATATTCAGTGGGAATTGGAGCAATATGTCTAATTACGTGTGTATAATATACGTTTACAACAAAGCTTAAATACACAAGTTTGGTAAGGGGGGAAAACAAATAAATTAGTCAATTGAGAAAATGATTTACGATTATAAAGAAAAGGTCGAAAAACATAAGTGGAAGTTAAAAGATTGTTATTGTATGTCCTCATCAAAAATCTTAAATGGTTGTGACAATACATTTTCTCAAATCCTAGTTCTAATATATTTATATATTCCCTAAGAACATTTGGACCTCATAATCATAATCAAAAAACAGTTTGACCTCTACACCCAGAAAACAGTATCATTTGTGGCCACTGTACAGGTTGGTTAAAAAGTTCCTGCGCTCACCAAGAGATGGCACTGCTAGCTCCAAACTTTTTTTTTTTCTCAAGTTGGTATAACTGTCCTGAGAACACATGCAAAGTTGCAAGTCATTGTCATTGTAAATTCTTTCTTTGTTTACAAGCCATTTGAAGTTGACGTGTCATTGATTTTTTTTAATATGGAATCAATTGAATATCGTGCAGTCATTAGATTCTTTGTTTTGAAGGGTTTAAAAGCAAAGGATATTTATGAACAATTGTTAGAAGTGTATAAGAGGTCCTCTCCTTCAAAACGCACCGTTGAATTTTGGGCTGGTGAATTTAAACGTGGTCGTACCAGCCTTAAAGACGATCCACGCGAAGGACGACCAAAAACTGAAACCACAGCAAAAATCATTGAGCAGGTACATAATATGGTTAGTGAAGATCCAAGTTTGACTAAGCGTGAAATTGCTAATGCCATAGGCATCTCAGACGAACGAGTACTCCATATTTTACATGAAGAATTACGTATGAAAAAACTGTTTGGAAAGTTAGTGCCGCACACATTAACAATTAAACAAAAACTGGATCGAAAACAAATTTCTCAGCGTAATTTGGAGCGTTTTAAGCCGAATAAAACCGACTTCTTGCGTCGTTTTATAACTATGGATGAGACTTGGATCTACCACCATGATCCTAAATTGAAACAAGAACGTTTACAGTGGACTGAAGCTGGTTGTTCAGCTCCAAAGCAGGTGAAGTCACAACGATCTGAAAAGAAGGTTATGGCATCAGTTTTTTGGGATGCAAAAGGAATTTTGTTGATTGATTATCTTCAGAATGGTAAAACAATCAACTCTGAATATTATTGCAGCCTTTTGGATCAGCTGGATGAAAAAAATCTTGAGAAAAGTCCTGGTTTAAAGAAGAAAAAAATCATTTTTCATCAAGACAATGCACCTGCTTACAAAAGTGTTTTGACGATGGCTAAATTCAAAGAAATAAAGTAAGAATTGCTTGAACATCCGCCGTATTCACCAGATTTGGCTCCCAGTGACTACTATCTCTTCAGAAATCTCAAACAATTCCTTCGTGGAAAGCATTTTTCGTCGAATGAAGAGGCCATAGCAGCCGTAGACGGTTATTTTGCAGAGCTTCCGGAAAAGATCATTGGAACAAGTGTATTGAGCTTCTAGGAGATTATATTGAATAAAAAAATATATTTCGTAACAAAAACAGTATTTTTTCATTTCGAGCGCAGGAACTTTTCAACCAACCTGTATATGTTGCCAATCGAATTCTGATGGTTACGACAACTATCTTCATATTATATATATTTTTAGTTGTGAAAGCCAATATTCAGTTGTCAATATTAAATATTTATATTCCACATAAATATTAATACGTTCCACAAAACTTTATTTGAAGAAAAATTTTATAATCATATTCTTTTTATAAATTATCTTATTGCAAAGAAACATGAAAATTTTATTAGAAAATTATAGAGAATAAAAATTGAGAAATTCCACCGAGCCAGCAGGAAAAATTTTATTTTTAGATTTTTCCCGTATCGAAACTAGACATCCAGATTCATAATTCACACTCTTCCTTACTGCACCACAATTTAATTAAATTTTCTTTGATATATTTCTTATTTAAACATTTGAGTATTTTATTTTAATTAAAAAAAATATATATTTTTTCTTAAATGTTTGCCTTGACGGGATTTGAATTCGGAAACTATAAGCTCTTTACCCACTAGCCCACACTTCGAATATCGAAAATTTTTTTTGTAAATTTGATAGATTGTACTAATTTTCTAGTACATTCACTAAATAATTGGTTGCTTGTATTATACGCAATTTCTAAACGAATTTTATTCGTAAAGTTGATTGGAAATATAAATAGTTGAATGATAATAGTATCCTGTTTTGGTTCCTTTTTCCTCATTTTAATTCCCAATGCCATATTTTTGGTATAATTATGGATTATAGATTATTCCAAATAAAATAAAATCCTAAACAAAAAGTGTTAATGGTTTTAAACGAATTGCAAGCAATCTTTTCTCTGGGTGTATGATCAAAAATAACGGTTATATGAACAAAATTAATAAAATTACAATTATTTTAATTCTAAAAAACTTTATTACTTTTCGTAAATGTCATAAGCAATGTCATAAGCATGACCAAATTTTTGCACGTAGAAATCGTTGGTAGAAGTCGGAGACCTGAAGTTGTTTCTTTCGGAATGTTGAAGTCACAGATTTTCTGAAAGCAAATCGGTTGCTCTACATACTTACAATGCTTTGAATCGGCATAAGGCATGTCAAACTTATTGCTTTTGGTGTCAGTGATAAAAAGTCATGGATTCATATCAAGTTTCTCAGTGATCGCTCTGTATGAATTGTTATAGAGGGGATCTTCTTCAGTTTCAGCTAAATGCAGGAATGCTGCATTATTCCGTTCTTTCTCCTTTTCACTTTCTTATATGTATTTCTAAACTTTGAAACCTATCTTCTGCAACATTTGACGAAGAAATATGATTCTTCGATTATACACTCAGAAAAAAAGTTAGAAGACATATTTGTAAACGGTTTTCAATCTCACTTTACTATTTTTTTACTTATTTTTAGTAACAAAAAATATTATTTAGCAAATCTTTTTGTTATTAACATTTTACAAATTACAAAACATTTACAAATTGTTGTTGCTAATTTCAGAAATCATTTTACAAATTCTTAAAAACCGATTTGATAAAATTAGCAATAAAAAAATTACTAATTTTAAAAAAGTGGATATTGAAGGAAATGTTATTTCTAATTAAAAACTTAAATTGCCTTTAAATGTTACATAGATTAAAAAAAGGCATCGGAAGTGAAGATACCGACACTAAAATATTTTTTTTTAGTTATAAAAATCAGCAATTAAAAAGTAAAAAAAAAATTATTAAAAATATTTTTCAAAACAGAAATTACCAAACTAAAACAAACTGATAAATTCGTTTATGTTTTTACAATTTTTAAACCTTTGATTTTAATTTTGTCTAAAATATTTTTGAAAAAAAAAATAAAATAAAAAAAATTTTGATGCTCGATAAAAATATATATTAGAAATTTTGTACTAATATTAATAATATTTCTATGTAAATTTTGTACATTATTTGATCTATCTGTTTTAATTATATATTTATAATTTTTTTATCAGGCTCAAGATCATAATTTTTAATGTTACTAACGAATAGTAAACACTAATTTATTTTATTAAATGGAAAAAATTGTAAGGATCAGCGCTAGAAGGAGTGCACACTTTCGACCCGAACGACCAGGTCATCTTCAGCCTCCTTCTGAACCACCCAACACAAATAACTCATGGTTTTGAACAGGCATTTATATCACACACTCTAAGGAAAATGACAATGTGAATTAAATTTTTCATTAGTGAATGATTACCCGTACAAATGAGCTTTTTTCCATCTATTTATAGAATACCCTTTGGCAATCATCCTCGATTCTCGAAGCACAAATTGACAGGGTTGCCATTCCAATTGTTAATGTTTCCATTTCTGGGAACGAATTGGGAATCTGGCATACTAATATTTTTCACGTCACAACATATTTAAGTGTTGTTTGTTATATTAGATTATAAATTACATCGTGCCCTATGTTTTTATATGTAAATTGTGTACATTATTTGATCTATCTGTTTTAATTATATATTTATAATTTTTTTTATCAGGCTCAAGATCATAATTTTTAATGTTACTAACGAATAGTAAACACTAATTTATTTTATTAAATGGAAAAAATTATGATCTTGAGCCTGATAAAAAAATTATAAATATATAATTAATAATATTTCGTAATTTTTTTTTTGCTAATTTAAGCAAACAGAATTTTAAATTCCACTTTACAAAAAGTTTACTAAAATTTAGTAGGGGCAGTTAATTTTTTTCTACAAATTTCATTGTACTAAGCCTCAGCAGACATGTGTTGCTAAGATTAGCAAAAAAAAAATACCGCTGTGTTCAAATTAACAAAATTTCCCTTAATAACAGCAAAATTTTCAGTTGCTATTACAGACTTTTTTTGGTGAGTGTAGATAAAGCCTTGTAAAGGTTAGGGGCAAAAGGCTAATTAGGGATGACATAATCAATCAAGACCTAATGACAATCTTTTAGTGGGGTCAATTGAATGGTGTAGATTTTCATGCAAGCAAGACCCAATGATGTTTGTTGACCCATAGTTCCGTGGAGTCATCAATGTCATTTGTAGGTATCAAGGAATTTCTTGCTGTTAATATTCTGGAAATGCGAGTTGAACATGATGGAACAATCATGTTAAATTGCAATATTTGAAGCCCTTCATCTTTCCCCACCTATCAACTCTCCTTTATCCCCCTTACAAAGAAAGCAACACATTAACTAATAGGAAGAATTTCCTGAGGCTTCCATCTCTTTAAAAAAAAGTCCTGAAAGAAGCTTTCAAATGTCTTGATTTTCTTAATCGACATAATAACTACTTCACTTCTTTTGATCTCCTTATATATATTTATAATATAATATATATTTATATCAACTATATCTGACCGAATATAGAATACAGGATCTTCAAAGTTGATTTTGGAACATTTTGTTCATGCTTAAAGAAGAGCATCGTCGCTTATCAATGGCAGAAGAATAAATTTTAAAGGCTGTTTAATGAAATAACTCTAAAACTGTAAATGCATACTATTAAAGATGCTAAAACGCATACGGAAGTATAAATATTTTTACGAAATAAATTATATTTCCCACATTCAATGCAAAACAAAAATTGTACATCCGATTTTTTTACGAATCCTTTATTCTTACAAGTCCCAAAAATCTTAAAAGAAAACTTATTGAAAAATGCCTACAATTGTTCAAAATTATTTTTTATTTTTTGCACCAATACACCTGATCTACTTCCGGAAATCATATCTTAAAAATCTTAAATATCAAAAATTTTCCCACAGAAATAAGCAAACACCCTTAAAATGAAATCATTTCATAAATACAAATAAAACATACACAACCTGTTAGAGACAGATTCTGAGATGAGATGCTGAAAACAGAACAAATAAACAAAACATATGTAGATATTTATTATTGGCAACAACTTCCGTTCCCAGGATATACATACGTATACTCAACAATCAATCTCGAATAAAAAGTAGAGGGAGTTTCAACCAAAGAAAATTTATATTAAAAAACCAACTGGTGCCAATTAAAAAGTAGCAAAAATCTTTATGAAAAAATCATGTTTTTGAATGATGATTGTAGCATAAAATCCAAATAACCAAAAAAAAGGATAATCAAGGATAATGCTAAAACAATGTTACTACAGATAACGGCTTACAAAACATATGCTAAGAAGAAACAAAAAAAAAACGATGTGAAAAAATTTGTTGTGTTACAATATATTCACACGAAAATGCAAAAAAATAAAATATCATAAAAATACTAGAACAAGTCCTTCAAACAGATACTCAAATCATATCTTAAATATTCTCAAAATAATCCTTGAAATAATATATTTGAATGTAGTCTAAAAGCATCTGCTTCGAATTGAAATTGTTCAAATCATGCAACAGTTTCATTATTTCTTGTTAGAACACCAGCAGCACCATCAGAATTTTCATCACCATGAGAAATTTTTCCATTATGCACCTTTCGTTTTAAGCATCTCTTTCATTTTATTTATTTTTTTTTTTTCCTTACAAGGATTTTTTATTTTTAAAGATTTTTATTTCTTTTGTAGCATGTTAAACATAATGAAGTAAAATTTTTCTTTTCTTTGAGATTTATAGAAAATCTCATCTGTTTTTTAAAGTACCTGCTGTTATGGTTTTCCAATTATAAGTTGGATACTTTTGTAGTTTACCATGTCCTTGTGGGAATATTTTCGCTTTACACTAAAATGTATTTTTGTATATAATAGAGTTGTTGGTACTTTAAATACTCGCAACTATTCAATACTTTTTAAGTATTGACTCGATGCTACTTAATACTTTTTACATTCATACAAAAACTGGGCTGTATATTTATGCGAAAAACTGAGTGATATATTGTTTTTCATGGAAAAATATAGAAACAAAATACAACACTGGGAGTACATATTAAGAATGTATTTCTAAGTATTGAGTACTCGAAAAGCGATGGGTATTGAGTACTCTATATCTTTACAAGTCTACAGTGCAATACATAAAATATGCTGTTATGAATTTTTTTTTTTTTTTTGTTCTTCCACAAAATTTCAAAGCAAGTGTCACATTTTTTTCGTTTTGTTTAAAACATTTGCATCCTGTTTACTGTAGGATTTTTCATATCGCTATTTCAGCTATGTGGGAATTCTATCATTTATTTGGTTAATGGCGTTGAAAATATCTATGAGAATTTTTTTTTAAATCACCTGCTACTTGTTTAAATCGGAAGAGATTAAGTTTGAATAGTTATTTTTTACTAGATTCAAAGATTTTGAAGAGAACATTTATTTAGAGGAAGTTTTTATGATAGTGTCATAGTGTCAAATCATTCGAGGCTGTTCTAAGTTTCGAATCTACAAAAAAAAAATCTTATCATCACCTTAGAGGTGAAACTAACTTAATTATTTTTTTTTTTATTATTCTGTTATCCACTTTCGAGTAATTTTTTCCTTTTAATTGGTGTTGAAATGAAAATTGTCCAAAAATTCCATTTGTTTATGAATACATTAAATTTATAAACTTTTTAATTTCGTATGATTTTACAAATCCACTCTAATTAAAAAGTTTCGGAACTTATTACCATGAAATGTCTTGAAATAAAATTGTTTAGAAAAAAAAAATAAGATTATCTCTGAAATTTGATCTACTTATACTTGACCTTTCTTGCGAAGGTTTCATCAGATATTTTCCATAAAAATTCAATATGGTTAGATTTTAAAGATTATGTCGACTTTTTTAAAAGCTCTTTTCTAAGATATTTGCTTTATAAAAAATAGCAATATAAAATATCCTTGAAAACCTCCTTTGGCAATACATCGCTTAAAATAAATTTACAGATCTACAAATTTTGTTAAATTTTTATTTTTCAAAGTATTTTCTTGTGTGTATAAAAATTATACCGTTTTCTGCCATCAGTTCAGATTTCGTGAAGGCCCCTGACCGAGATGGACCAGGTTTACGGGATCTTATAAAGCTCGTTCCTCAAGAATTCAGGATCCCTCAGTTTCCCCCCGTGCTAATGCTTTATAGTACTCCTTGCGAAAGCCGGGCAAATATAAAGGAAGTGCTTCAGAGACTCATCGTCTTCGCCACAGGCCCTGCACACCACTCCTTCCCGATTTCGAGAGTGGCCTGTGGGAATTCCCATCATGTCGGCCAGTTCCCTTTTCCCCAGCCCTAATAGTCCCCTTGTCCTGCTCACATCCTTTGTAGTCGCACCAACATTCTCCCCATTCCAGATCTCCTTGTACGAGTTGGTGGCCCATTGTCCAAGCTCCGTTTTCATTATCCGAATGGGTCTCGGATTTTAAAGTTTAACAGAGACCAAGTTGGATTAATCCCTGACCAGCACGTCAGCCTTCTCATTCCCCTCCACTCCACAGTTCCCGGGTACCCATATCAACCCCAGACGTCTCCTGTCAGAATAAGCGTTCTTCACCCTTTTGCAGTTCAAAACCGTCTTCGATTTCACAGACTCCACAGATGCCTGCATCTCCAGAATATTTAGTTGCAGATAAGAACCGGAAGCACATTCCGGAAGCAGATTCCCACAAAAAAAGTAAAACCAGTTCTCCCTGCCAGTTTAGAGCCATTAGTGTAGAAATGAATTCCATAGGTATTATCTAAAATATCTTCATACCTGCGCCGCACCCTGTCCGGAAAACCGCAGTCCGCCAATACATACTGTTTCGCCACCCTATCTAATTTCACATCCAAAATTTTCAAAGAATTTATGATGGCTGGTACGCCGGACTCCAAGAGATCACTCCCCAAACACCATCAGTGTATAAGTGCAGCCTCATACTTAACCTGAACATCTATCGGTCTAATGGAGAGTATCGTCTCCATTGTCCTTATATATGTGGATCTAATTGCGCCACTAATTCCCGTTTCTCGTGTTTTAAAATCTTCTCGTGTTTTAAAATCTTATTCTGTTTTAAAATCTTCTCATGGTGAAAGAAATATTTACAAATTGGAAATTAAATGAAAAGTATTTTGAGGATCTATCCAATAGTGTACTAAAAATATTAAAAAAAAAAAATTAAACAAAATAAAATTTTAACACCATTGATTCTCCAAATTTCAGCAAAATTTGAGGAAACCCAAACTCTTCTTATGAGTTATAAAATTTAGATGGTGTTTCCAGACAGTACACAAACAAAATATATGTAATCACTTAAGGAAACACCACAGACGGATGGACATTGCTAAATCGACTCTGAAAGTGATTCTGAGTGAATTGGTATGCAAGTCTAGGTTCAAAATTTTTGGTAGATCCAAACATCAGCATAAAATTTCTCTTGAATTTAACAGATTTTTTTTTTTTTGTTATTTTCGACTTAAGGCTGGATTAGCCAGACGTAAATGTAAACGTATCTCTGTTTAGCAAATTCAATGAGTTAAATAAGAATAGAAGATGTGGTATTATATTTTTGTGTCATTTTTATGTATATACATACACAATACATACACAAAAGATACACAACAAAAATCTAATCAAAACAATATAATCAATGCCTAAGAATGACACAAATATATACAACACAAGATCTTCTATTCTTATTTAACTCATTGAATTTGCTATACAGAGATACGTTTACGTTTACGTCTGGCTAATCCAGCCTTTAAGCTAGTATTACTTATACGTAACTCAAGGTGACGAATCAGCTGATTGACTCTAAATGAATAAGTTAAAAAGGGACAACCATATGGAGATACGTCACGTTAGGTATGGCTAATTCTTCTAGCTTAGCAATAATTTTAAATTAAATCAATAAGTTTACAGTAAGAAAATTAAAAAAATTCCCAAAATTTTAACAGAATTTTACTAAAATAAAATTTTTATAGAATCTCTTGATGCCTGATTTTTATCATTATACATAATTTTTTTTTTTATCTTAATTTAATTACCATTTTCAAAAATTTGCTCTTTTTATGCGATCTAAAAAAATGTTCGTTATTCAAGTAACACATCCCTCTACTCCGTATCTCTCCTCTGTTGTAAATAACATATATCAGTGATGATAATTTTGGTAGCATAGTACTTTTTGTGGTACTTTTATAATCTTAAATTACTATACTTATTTGATACTATTTACATACTACTCAGAATTGTTGGTGCATTTTAATTCAAAAAATTTTAAATATTAACAAAACAATTTTTTTTTAATTTTTCACAATTTGTAAATACAATTAATATTTTAAAATAAATAACACCAACAATCACAATTTTTTTTTAATAATATTGCTTTACAAAAAATTCTTGTTTAGATAGATATGGTTCACCGTTCAATCAAAGCCCTATGAAAGGTCTGATATGTTCAATCCTTTATTCATTTTATCAAAAGTACTGCATTCCTAAAATAAATTTAATATTAAAATTTTTAAATAACAAAATTTTAAAAAATTAACAAACAAGTTTTTATTTGGTACTATTGACATCAAAAAAAAAGTTTTATTTAAAATAATGTTTAGTACCTTAATGAAATTCTCATTTATCATCCCTGGCATATATTAATCCTTATGCAAACTATGTAAATTCCATAAAGCATTGCAAAAAAAAGCAAGGGTTGTATTTAACCCTAACAGGAAATTAAATACAATAGTCTTGCTTTAATATTATTGTTGTTGTTTTAATACCTTTGTATATTATATACAAAATTAAACGAATTATATATTATGAAATAAATTTGCATGTGTTTTAAAAGGATTTAAAAAATAATGAATTGTTATTGGAAACAACATTTTTGGCGCCAAAATACTTTTAAAACATAAATCACAGAATTCTTTAATCGAGAAGAGATTTCTATAATTTAAGGCACATGGTCAAATATTTATTATATAAATATTAATTTATTACAAACTTGGCATATATTCCTTAGAAATATCCTTTTTATATCTAAAATTTCTGTAAAATGGATTTAATATTACGAATTTCTTATAATGCTAAAACAAATATTAAATCATTTAATACAAATGTATGTCTTGCCGTATAGAACCAACAGTTTCCGTACTTGTAATTTATGTTTTTCTATTAAAAAGTCCTTGTGTTGAAAGGCATCCTTTAGTGTATTTTTTTTTTTTTCATTTTTCTTCAAATTCATTGCATAGAATTTTTTCTTATTTCAAATTTTGTTACTTTTTCTGCTATTCCTGTTTAAAACCAATGGCTTTTTACTTAAAACAAAATCCAGCAGGAAAAAATTTTAAAACTTTTCAAAGCGGAAATGTCCACAAGACCAGTAAAGAGGAAAGAAACAAATAAATCGTCATAAAAAAAAACATGAACACTCAAAGCAATAAAAAAAAAATATTGAAATATGAAAGAAAACAACCTGCTGCATGCATACATATGAAAACACTTAACAAAAAAACACTTGAAATCGAGAAATCCACCAGGACGTTCGAAGGACATATGAAAAGCATTAACAAAAAGGACAACAATGTTCTCTTACAGCTTTTGGCTGCGTTAAAAAAAATAATAATAATACGGAAAAAGAAACGACACAAATGAACGAAAACATATCGTATGATAAATGTTTATGTTGGTTGCATATTAGGGTGGCACCTAAAAGGGGTGGGGTAACATATTCTAACAAGGAGAATGCGTTTGTGCACTCAGAATATTTAATATGTATGTAGTTTACTGTTTGTAGTTTAATAAAAAAAAGTTTTTCGTTTCATTTAAAAATAAAGGAACATACATATATTTTTCCAAGAAATATCTATTTTAACTTTTTTCTACATTTATTGAAAATGATTTACTGTCATTTACCGATTTTTTTCAGTTTCATTTATTTTTTTTTTCATTTGTTTGAAATTTAATAAATATTTACCCACAAAACTGAAATTTGTAGTTAATTTGTATCAGTTACAGTTGTTTCAAATTTAAATTTTGTTTGCTGTCTGTTTCAAAAAAAAAATATTCAAAAATTCCAATTTTTTTTTTTTATATAAATTGGTTGCTTATATACAAAATTATTTTAATTCAAATTTTAAGAACTTCATAAACACACATACATACATGCAGAAATACATTCACACAAAAAGTGTCTATAGCCATGCATACGAGTAACATACCTTTTGTAGATAAAAAAACAGAAACAATTTCAAATAAATGTTAAAATCATTTATTTTTTAAGGAATTGGTAGGTAAAATTTTAACATTTATTTTAACTGATTATATAATTTGTGTTTTACGAATGTGTCAGTTGTTTAAACAACATTTAAAGCTAAATAACAAAAAGCTTTTAATATAAATAAAAATGAATTAGACCGATTTTTAAATGAAGTATCATTTCTTGTAAATGTCATTTTCTGTTATTTTAACTTACAAGTGTGGGGTTCTGTCAGCTTTCGATAAAGATTGGATATGTGATAGAGGATGAAAAATCAAAAACTCTTTATCCAATTTCCATATTTTTTTTTTTTTTTTTTTGGAGGAAACATAAAACAAACAAAACTTAAAACTGAGTAATTTTTGATCCCAATTTTTAACAATTTATTGTGTGATTGGCCCGCTAAAAAGGTACACACGAATATATTTTACTGTCCCCTCTATCACATATGTGGCTGACTATTATTTGTTATTTGTTTAACTAATATTTTAATTTTTTTAAGTCAGTGTTTGAAACACTTTGTATATATTTTAGTAATCATAGAATTTGATCGTAATAATTTTATTGTCATAAAAAATTGTTAATTATGTATTTGAAGTAGTATTACTCAGAAGAGCAAAATTTTAACGTAATTTTATTTTATTTAGAATAAAACGCAGTTAAATAATTAGAGCTTCGCTGGGGTTTTATTTCCGCTCGACGACAACATATTGAAAATTCATTTCAACCCGAGTGAATCATATGACAGACCTTTTTTGTAAGACCTTTTTCTTTACTTTTTATCCTTTGGAAAATACGACTCTGAGGATCTTTTCCAAAAATGTAAATTTTCCTTATATAATATATTACAAATAGTAGAGATTTTCTTCTAAAGAAAAACAAGTCAGAATCTGATTTGTATACCTACAAAAATGTTAAGATTCCCAAGGTTGCCTTTTTCTAAAATTAAATATTTTTTACGTTAAACACCCAAATTACGATAAATTTTAAAATTACCGTAATAATTTTAGAAGGATTTTTTTACTTAAATTTTAGTTAAAATGTTAACTAAGTGCAGATTATTATACTGGTCCTTAAAGAATCGTTTTTAAATATACTATGTTGTTATAAAATAAAATATATTTTATATTGAGAACTTTTTTTCGATAAAAAAAACTAGATCTAAGAGCTGTACTCCGTTTTTTTTCTGATGCGCAAAGTTTTTGCGTCGAGAATTTCTTTGTCACCCTACTTCTTACAGGGTAACTTCCAAAGTTGATGGCATTTTTATTGGAAATTTTTTAAAACTTTGGACACATTTAATTTTGTAAAATTTATTATTCGATAGAGAAATAACATGAATACAGCGGTTAATAATCTTCTTTAGATTAATATATAATTATTTGCCTGTGACTCACCCTATAGAAAACAAAACAAGGTTGCGTTTTACATGTTTTTTTGCAAAACCTTAATCGATGCGAAAAATACACTAACAAAGTTCAGTACTTTTTTCATCGACCAATTATAAAAAAAAAAACCTTTAAATTTGAAAGAGTTTTTTTCTATAGAAAATGTTTTATGAGAAACTGCTTTTCAAAATCTTTAATTTTATAAATACCACCCTATTGCGTATAAAACTCGTAGCAGTAGTTTTTTTGTTCGTATTTGCTAAGCGTTCGCCTGTGAAATACAAACAAAAACCGAAAGTAAACTCCAAGTGCAAATAAGGATCTGCTGCTTTATACGATGATGTTGACGATAACGAAGCTGACGTTGTTGATGATGCGTAGTGTTTTTTTTTTTCTTTAACAAAAAATTTTATATGCAGGTTTTTGTTTTATTTCATTTTTTTTATCTAATATTTTTTAGCGTTTTGTTTTTTTTTTTTTTGTGGAACAAGTAAACGGAAGCTGTATACAAGGATTTCCTAGAATTTCCCACGATTTATACGCGCGTTATACACACGTTTCCGTTTTTATTCGCTTTTAGAAAGATAATACTATGTTCTTCCTTAAGTTTTTTTTAAAAGAACTATACGTATATATTGTACATTTAGATATTTCGCTGGAATTGTGAATTTTTTTAATTCAGCTATTAAAGAGTTTAAATTCTGGGAAAAAGTTTTTTTTCGAAATATATATTGTTCAAGATTTCTAAGAACTACAGAAAGCTCTAGAAAGTTCAGGTTTTTGTGAACTAAAAAATATTTCGTTATAAAAAAATTTTAAGTAAAATTTATGAAATGCTTCACTCATATTTATAAAAAAGTTTTATCAATTTTTGTTAATATTTTCTTTTTAATTCTTTCTAGCAAATGCAAACTTAATGAGTATTACTAACATCAGAGTTTTGCAACCGAAATAATTAATTTGTAAGATATTTAAATTTGTTTTTATGAAATAATGAATATTTATGAAACATTTGACATACATTTTTTCTGAAACGCTTTATCATATTTGTGAAAACTTCATAAATATAATGAAGAATTGATGACAAGCGATTTATGAGAGAAATTCTTCAATATGAGGTAACTTTTTTCCTAAGTTTGTGTTTTTTCAGTTTGTGATGATGTTTTTAACTATCAAAAATATTGGTATACTATCAATCAAATGCAGAACTACTTCCTGATTCAATTCAATGATGTCCATTCGTCTGTGTGTCCATTAGGGTTATAACTTTTGATTTTTTTTTGCAAATTTAAAATTTCACTTATCCAAACCATAAACTATATAAAAAATTATAAAGAATTGCGATATTACTTTAACGCGATCTTCGAAAAAGTTTCCTTCTTGAAGTTTGCACTACACACAGAAAAAAGCCGCAATGTAAAGTCAACATGAAAAAATGTTAATTTCAAGTCATTGTAAATTTCTGCAAAAAAAAAATAAATTAATTTAATATTTACGTTGTTTCAAATAAAATCAACAGTTAAACATGTTAATTTTAAATTAAAAATTGTTTTTTTAAATTGTTAACGTAAAAATAAAATTGTACACATTAATTTTTACCTTTTTCAAGGTAAAAATAACATTGGTCAATGTTAAATTTTAAAGTTGTAATTTTGTAGTAAAAATTAAAGTTTTTCAAGTAAAATTTACATTGGTTTGTTTAAAAACAACACTAACCATTGTAAAATCAACACTAAAATCAAATAAAAATAACAACTAAGCAATGTAAAAATAACACGAAAAATGTAAAAATTAAATGAATTCATGTAAACTCGTAAAAAAATTTCGAAAAGTACAGCTACTTTAAAAAACAAAAAACAAGCATTCTTATTGTGTTTATTGTAGTGTGCTTAACAAAGTGGGTGAATTTTATTCTAAAAAATAAAATAATGGCAGCGTCTAACAATAATAATAAGAATTTAGAAAGTCTGGTACAAAACCTTGTATCTCTTCAAGAAACCATTAATTTCAAAAGCGATGTAGAAGGAAATTTAATTTTAAATATTCCAGTGGTTAAAAATACAAATCAAAGTTCTCAATTAGACGAGCTGTTGAAAACTTTTGACTTATTGTAAATGAAGTAAAGCTTTATTTGACAAGTAAGTATCTCTTAATCTATTTTTGTTTATTTTCTAACAAAAACTAAATTATTGCTTAGGAGCTGAAATAACATTTGAAAGCCTAAAATACATATCAAAAGAGGACATAAAGGAAGCTATACCACCTTCGAGCCTGTTTCCGAAAAAAAATAATTTTTTGGAGAAAAAGTGAGGTAAAGACAAAGTATTTTAAATAATCTAATTGTTTAGTTTTGCCTAACCTTTCCATAATTTTGCTATGTTACATGGTATTGATGACGATACCTTGTCTGAAACGAATGCCGATAAAGTAGTCTCTTGGTTACAAAATCAATCTAATGTTAGCACTACAAACACTCCGAGTTCATCCCTTTGCACATCAGATGAGGCTTCCAAGATATCTAAGGCAAACTAAGAAATCAAGGTTTTTGTAACCATTAATTGTTGTTACTTTTTTAGAGTCTTAAACTTATTTAAGAAGACAGCATTAAAGGAAAATCCATTACAAGTTTTTATGAAAAAATTCTCATTATTGGAGGACATTTTTATCGCAATGTAAAATTATCGCAAAAAGATTTGCCAGCAATAGTAGATGAAATAATAGAAAACTTTTTTGTGCTGGTAAACTTTATGAAAAATACGTAAAGGACAAAGCGTGATTCAGATTCGATTTAGCATAATGATTGTTCTGAATTTGATGAACCAATTTTACTGGCCTTAAAAGCTTCTCTCAAGGGATTTTTCTAACTGCGATCTATAAGTAATAATGAATTTCTTAGCGATTGACCACTTTAAAATAATAGCAAATATGACGAACTAGTAAGTTTTATTTAACTTAGAAAAGTGATCTATTATTAACTTGCACTCTTTATTTTATTAGATTAATATATATTTCGAGCTACAACATTCAAACAAAAGTCACCTTCTTTAGAGTAAATGGAGAGTGTTTATTCTAAAACTTATGTTCTATGTTATGAAGTTGAAACTCGCAACTTTGATGATAATATCCAATCATATGTAGTAGGCAAGTTAAATAATGAAATAATTTTAAAAGAATTCCATAAATTTACAAGTCCACCTTTACATCTTTTCCCAATTAATAATGTTAAAATGTATTTGAGAAATAAACTTTTGTAAATTTTGTTAAATTAATGTTATACTTATATATGTAATAACAAATAAATGAATAAAATGTAAATTGTGTTTTACTAAACCAAGTTACTTTAAAGTTATTTTAATATGGAAATCATTTCAAATTTACAAGGAATTTCATGTTATTTTAATATGGTAATCATTTTAATTTTAAGTGATTTAATAGTAAATTTTAAATGAAATTCGTGTTTATTCAACATGAAATTCATGTTATTTTAACATTTTCTACTGTTGATTTTAAAGGACTTAAACATAATTTTTACATGATAATCCCTTAAATTTTACTGGAACAAAAATGTAAATTTTACATGATTTCCAATTGTTTTTATTAGAAAAAAATTAATTTTTGTTTATTGTAAAATCATGTTAAATTAACAGGAAACGCTAATGAAGCAAAATCATTATTAAAAACTGTTAAATTAATATTGTTTTAATTGATTTTACAATGATTTTTTTCTGTGTGTATATATTTTTTATTTATTCCAACTAAAAATTAATATTTCAGCAAAAAGTTCAAATAATTTGAAATAAACGATACATAATGACCTTCATGGTCAATTTTAGCCACAAGATTTTTAATTTGAAGGTTTCGCGTTTTTTGTTAAAAAAATATGTATTATTGATTTTTTTTTTGCGATATGGGTATCAAAATTTGCAGAATGACGAGCACAATACGTAAAAATTATAGCAATGAGTACAATAAGCAACGCTTGGTCGAATTCTAGAGTAATTCTTGCCATTTTAGCATTCATTCTTTTTTAAATACCGAGACGACTTATATGAAGTATGTCAGTTCATAATAGGTCCATGGTTCAATATTTGGTTTTCATATCGTTTGCAAAGAAAATTTTGCATTCTTGAATTTATCTTTGACGCCGTTAATATTGGGTAGTGGCAAAATCGGTTATACCCAAGGAGAAGCGTAGTAATATTTTGTTCAGAACGTGCCATCAAAGTGATTTAAGATATTTATCTTTTGTGCAAATCAACACGAGCATTAAATTTAAAATTGATATCATGCAATAATTAAATACAAGTAATATTAATTATTTCCTTTAACTATGCACATATTAATTTTGTTAATAAAATATTTTATTAAAAAAATATCAGAGTTCTTTTTAAAATTGCATTTCATGCGGAAAGTTTTTGTTCCAAAATGGCCTGAAAAAAACATTTTTTTTATTTCATAATACATTATTGCCCATCACGTGGTGGTAGGTTAAATTTTTGAAAAAAAAAGTAAAATTTGTAGTTCGCAAATTTATAAATATTTGAATGTAAATGTTATGTGGGACTATAAATCGACAATTGGATCATATTTACACCTAGCATCTATAAAAAGCCACCTTTCTTCATATAATCACACCTTGCAATACAAATAGGGAATACTGTTTCTTTGAATTACAAACATTATTTTTTTGAGTGTAAAAAATTAAATTTATATGAGGTTTCCACATGAAGTTTGTCGTGAGACGAATGAGTGCCTACATGTATTTTGTTTGTATTTTATTTTTTTAGCCAAGTTCGGGTTAAAAAAAATATACTTGCTATTCATGGCGTGAGAAATGTTTAATAGAAAAATCAAAAAAAAAAAAAAAAAACAAAATTACATATCTTGCATTCCAGTTTGAAGTGCTTGACACTATATGTATCTAGTCCTTTTTTTAAGCAAATACTTGATCAATGCAGAGCTATTTGCAAAAAATTGCGAACACTAAAAATTTCTTCTTTAGCTAAAAAGCTAAACTTGAAAAAACGCTAACCAAAGTATATGGAATTCCAGTTATGACATGGTTCAAGCCTTATTGGAATACAGAAGTTTTTGTTCGGAATTACTGGATGCTGCATTAACTATATATAAATGATAATATTAGTAAAAATTTCGTGGACATTTTTGCACCTTTTAAAAAATTAACGCTGAAACTACAAGAACAGATAACTTTAGATGATTTTTATAGAGTCTGACTTAGTTTTAAATTTAAGCTTACAAGAGATGACAAAACAAAAACATTTTCATAAGAATTATATTTAAATATTATAAAAAGAGAAAACCACTTTATTAATAATCCTCTTTTGATTGCAGCACTATAGTATATCGAGATAGAAGATTTAAGTTAATTTAATTTAAAAAAAACATATTTTATAAACAATTTAAATTTTGAAAAATTTTGCAAAAGGAAAAAGAAGAGTAATTTATGACAGAATTAAAATATTGTTCTTCAGAAGAAAGAAGGAGTTCGTAAATCAGAGAACAAATTTAAAAGAAGAAAACTTAAAAAATATATTAATTTTAAAATTAAATGAAAATTTCTTTGAAAAATAAATAAACTTCCTATTAATAAAACATTTATAATTTTTCTTAAATGTTGAACCTGAACCCGAACCCTGAACCAACCCGAACCTGAAATTTTTATTTCGATTAACCTGAACCCAAACCCATTTTTTTAGGGTTTCAGTCTCTGGTTTTTGTGTTGCAAAAAAAATTTTCAAAATATATCCACTTAGGTGGTGTTTCCAGATCACGTTTCGCTTTAGAAAAACTAAAATAACATATTATAACAAAATAACAAGCAATACAAAAACAAAATACATATAGTCACTCATTCGTCTCGCGATGAACGTATTGTAGAGGTACCACCTAAATCCTCCCTCAATTTTAAAAACTTAAAATATGACTTGAGTGTGTTTCCTTTAACTCAAGCATCTTTTAAAATATAATTTAAAAAGGATTTTCTTATAATGGAATGCAATTCACTCATTTATAAAGAAAAATTTAAAGAAAATCCACAATTAAGGGGAAATTTTCTTTGCTTGCAAATACCAAAAAATGCACTCAACCAGGCTTGCCAGAGTTTGGGGTTTGTTCCTAAATTTGGTAAATTTTCGGGTTTTGCATGCGTTTTGAAACAAAACACTGTTTTGTACATGTTTTCCGATATATTTTTTTTACGTCAAAACAACATAATTTGCTCAAAACACAACAATAGGGTATTTAGAAATTTTTTTTGGAGGACTTTTAAAATCTTTGATAGATTTTTAAAATTATACAAAATATATACAGTTTTTAAAAAGATGATTCAGTAAAAATAACTTTAAATTGAAAAATACAATAACAAAAGGTGTCTAAAATATTGATTATTTATAGAGTGTTAAATTTTTAAAACTATAGATAAATTTTTGAATCATGTTAGAGCCTTTATAAAAATTGATTGGACATCATAAGTGACTTAAGACTTAGAAGATTAAAAGGAGGGGAGTCATAAAATCCTTGTAGATTAAAAAATAACCAAACTCTCCTTATCATTAAATTAAAGTGCATTTGAAATATATATATAATTAAATTTGGAACAGGAATAAAAAACTTGCTTAAAATATTTGTTATTTGAAAGCAAAACATTTGGTATTTGAAAGCAATAAAAAACTCTAGAAAGTGTGTTAAAATTAAATTTTTTGGTATGATTTTTGAAGGAAAAGTTTTAAAAACTGATATAATTTATACATAGATTTTTATAAATCGTTTACAAAAGAAAGTAAAAAATCAATAAACAGAATTTTTTGTGTCTCAAATTATGAATATGCTGAACAACTTATGTACTGGAAAGAAAACAAGCAAGAGAATATTTTTTAGATTTTTGAAAAGCTTAGAAGGAGGGTGTTCTTGATATACCCCATCGATTTCGCTGATAAATGGGATATGTGATAGGGGATGGTAAATTAATGAAAATGTCTCGAAGTAAAAGGAAAAGGGCATCCCCCTCAAATGTTCTTTTCTTAAAATTGATCATGATTAGTTTTAAGTTAGACGTTTTAAATACATACTTGAAAGTGTACCGCTAAATATTCTTGTTTATTAACTTTCTTAAAATTTTAAAACTTTTATAAAGCGTTTTCCAAGATAAGGATTCATCAATAACGCATCATAAAAAACACCCTTTAGGCAAAAAATATGCAAATATTTTTCACATATGACGTATGACTGAGTCCAAAAAAATTGCTTTTCAGAATTATTTATTTTGTAATATTCAACCTGCTGCCAAAATTCATAAAACTTGGATAATTTATTGGTAAATTAGTTCAATCGTTTGTGTATTTTTTAAAAATAATTTTAAATTATTTTATGAAATTAATCGCTTGAAAATTAAATTAAAATCAAGCTGATCATTTTATCGATCAAAAAATAAAAACTAGAATAATTGACACCTATATTATATAAGTTTTGTTATAAGAGAGAAATCAGAATTTTTCTTAAGAATTTGCGGTTTTCGTAAAATACGTGCTAGTTTACGAATTAAATTGCGTAGTAATTTTGGGGCAATTTTTTATTTTATATGGGGATAGCTAAAAAAATATCTGGCAAGTCTGTACTCCACCCGAAACTATTTTGGAACTACCAAATAAACAAATTACACTAACAAAAATGCAGCCGGCTTAGCAAAAATTACAAATTTCCATCCACACAACACACTAGCAACAACATAATAAGAAACACAAAATTCATTTTCCATTTAGGGAAAATAAATACAATCCACAGAGAGACAAACAAACAAGAGACAAAAAAACAAAAAAAATGAGAGTAAGCTTTTTAAAAGAGAGTAAATAAGGTTAGGCTCATTTAAAATGAGCACCTTCAAAACATCTGCCTTTTGTCTTATTAGGTTTAAAATGCAGCTGGGTGAGCAGTACGACTAAAGGCAGTGTATTATCTACTGTCTCGTTTTGTTGGTGATTTTGTAAAGTGCATTAATTGAGCAAGGTAAAAGATGAGGAGAATTTTATGAATGAGCGCATCTTTTTTCGTATGTGCAATTTGCAGAGTTGTATGGGGGAAAACATGTTCAACATTTTATTGTGGCCGAGCAGCGTCAACAGAACTTTACAAAGCGGCAGTTTTAAATTGTAGCTTGTGTGGTAAACGTCGTCGGGTCGTGAAGCCACCGTAAAAAATATATTAAAACTTAAACAAAAAGAAATGATATATAACCAAGTGGAGTTTTAAATTAAAAAAACAGAAATTCTTAATTGAAAAAAATATAAACAAATTAATTAAGAAAAAAGTATTTAAAGAACTTTTATGGGAATAAAAAAAACTTTTTAAAAAATATAATTAAATGCATTCCTTTTATTCTAATTGAAAAAGTATTGAAGTTTTTTTAATGAAACAAAAAATATAAACATTTAAATTCTTAGAAAAAAACGTGCTTTTTTGCCAAAAAAAAAAAATTGCGTAGAGAGGGTACTTTTATAAAAATAAAAAAATTACAACAAAAAGAAAATTATTTGACAATTGTAATTTTGCAATACCGTTATAAAATACAAGAGGCAAAAATTTAAGCAACAACAAAAATTACAAAATGTCAAAAAACATGTGCAAACTTAAATAACGTTACATTTTGTTAAATTTACAACAACAAAAAAAAAAAAATAATTAAGAAAATAAAGATGAGAATTTTTGAAAATTCTTCAATTAATACATTTTAAGTAAAGTGTTAAAAATATTCAATTAAAACGGATTATTAAGTAAAATATAAGTTTACACACAAAAAAAAATTATTTATTTTTTTACTACTTTTTTTATGTGGAAAAAAAGTAGCATTTTAACATAAAAGAAACAAACTTCTTCAACATTTAATTTTTTTTTTTGGAAAAACACGGATTACCAAAGTTTTTCCAAAAACAACAGTGTGTCATCTGCAAACAACAGTCGTCTTTAACCCATTAAAGAACTCCTCAAAGTAGAAACTCTTAAACAAAATGCATTGGATTAAATTATTATTAAGCGCCTTTTTAGCGTTTTCTCTAATTATACATGAGGTAAGTTTAAGTGAATATTTATTTCCCCCCCTGCTCAAAAGAACGGACGTTTTGTTAAACATTAGTTAACAATTGACTTCAAAGTTAAGCTGGCTAAGTTCAGCAAAATTCTTTTAAAATTAGGTTACTCGGAAAATTTTACAAAAATAATCGACCAAAATGTTATTTTCTTTTTATAAAATAACTTGTTGCAACATTTCCCTCCATTTTTTACAGTTCTATGCTTTGAACTTTTAATAAAATTATTTATCAAAACCAATATAAAACAAAAGTCTAAAATAAAATTTTGAACAAAGATCTAAAAAAATGTATTTATTTTTAAATATAAGAAAGTTTAAAGAAGTACTTTTCCATTAAAACCTTAAGCTATTATTGCGATTTGATTTCTAAAATATGAGTTAAAATTTTATAAAATTTCAATATTTTATGGACAATATTTTTTTATTTATTTATTAAAGTTTGGCTCTAAAGTCGTAACTACAAATGAATTATCAACGAAAAAGGCTTTAGTATGCCCCAAATTATACGACACCCATATTAGACTTAATGAATTAGTTGAGATTCGCAATTTTTCAGATTTTTATTGAATTTTAATATGTTTTGTTTAATTTTTTATTTAAATATAATTTTTTTGACATGTTTTGACGATGAGTTTCGATTAAAAATTAATCGAATTAAGAGACATGGAATTTTTTTAAAGTTGACTTCAGCTAAATATGTTATCGTACTTTTGTTTCATTTAAATTCGCTAAATATAGCTGGGCCTTTAAGGCCCAAATAGGTCAAAATGCATTGTTTTAAAGTATTTAAATTCAAAGTACTTCTTGGAAGTATTCCTTTAATTTTTTTCAATAATACATTTCTTTTTAAATGTATATATTAAATACAAATTCAATAATCTTCAAAAAAAAATCAGTTTCTTCTCTAAAATTTTGAAAAATAAATAGCCAACACTTAAAAATAAATTTTATCAATGCACTCAAATTTTCAACACTAAAAAAAATTAAAACTTTCAGATAAAAATTTATAAATCTGCCAAGTTTTAAAAAAGTTTTTAGTGATATTTGAATCAAAATGTTATTTTAGTTTAAATTAAAAGCGATTTCTGTTAAAATTTTAACAATTATTTTGAATTTCCAAATGTGTAGGAATATATATTGTAATGATTTCATGCAATTTAATTTTATCTCAAAAAATTCTTATTATAAAAACTTCCAAAAATCTATTTTTAAATTTTATATTCAAACATAAATTTTCTATACATATTTTTATTTGTAACATTTGCTTTTAAGATCATATTTCATTAGCCCGGCATTTAAAATATCTGTCATCATTTTTTCCACTGAAGGTGATGATCAATTTCTAAAACCCACCACCATTCTTCTTAAATTCATCAAATTTTAGTATAAAGAGGGTGGTTTTGAATTTTGTTAATTCTAAAACACATTTGTTTAGATTTTTTGTTTCTATTCAAAAACAAAATCTACCCACAATAAACAACCTGTTATTTAGAATATAAATTACAATTCTGAAAAGAAAAATTATAATATCGAAATAGAGAAGAAAATTAGAATATTGTTTGTATTTATTTTTTTGTTAAAAATTATAAAATTTATTTGCTAAAAAATATTAATTTTTTATAAATATAAACACAGGTATTATAGTAGGCTAAATCCAATGACAAAAAAAATTTGGATTAAACTTAATTTAATTCCAGTTTTTGGGTTTTAAAAATTGGCAAAAAAAAAGTTATTTTATTTTCACTTTCACATAAAAATTAAATACTAAATATGATCGAATATTAATTTCCAATTTTAAACAAATTAGTGTCGAATCTGAAAAACAAATAGAAACTTTACTTTTTTAAATTATTTTAATTTCTTAATATTTATAATAATTTTAATTACATTATTTTCTAGCTGTAATTTAATAAATATAAATTTTTATTTCGTAAAATTTAAGTGCACTTTATTGACTACTTAAAAACACTTTTTAATTTTTTTTTTTGTTTCTGACTGGGAGTCAAATAATGCTTAAAATCTCTTAAATTGTTTAATAAAATTTTTGAAAAAATGTGACAATTTTTTTTGAAAATTTTATCAAAATTTTAAATTTAAAAAATTTTGTTTTAAAAATTCCAATATTTTTTTTTAACAAGATCATGAGCTTTGACTATATTATTTCCATTTCTTAAGAAATTTTTAATCAGAATATCAATTTATTTCACAAATTTTTGCTAACCGAGAATTATGTGATAAATACTCTTAATACTTTTTCATGACTTTTTTTTATGGGTTTTTAAAGTATTTGGTTATTTATTAAAAATTTAAACAAACCCTGGAAAAAGTCAAGAAAGAGTTATGAAAAATGCAAATATCAAACGGGCTTAAGCCCCATTATCATAATGTCCCGTAACAAAAATAAAGTTTTAAATTCTCTATACTCTTTTTTTCTTATTAAATCTAAATGAATGAGTTTGAAAGGGACAACCATATAGAGTTACGTCACTTTACGTATGACTAATTCTAGCTTCATTTAGCCAAACGTAACGTGACGTATATCCATATGGTTGTCCCTTTTTAAATCATTAACTGAAATTGAATCAGCTGATTCATCACGTCACAATTTAGTAAGCATTACACGCAAGATAAAACAACTAGAGATAGAGCAAAAACATATATATATATATAGCTCAGCTATGAATAATTAAAGCTAGAATAACACATACGTAACGTTACGTGACGTATCTGCTTATTCAATATAAATAAATGAGTTAAAACGGGAAAACCATATTTAGATACGGTATGGCTTATTCTAGTTTTAGGCTATTTATGGATGTTTTTTTGTTCTATCTCTAGAAGTTTTATCTCGCATGTAAAATTGCCTTAATAAAGGCTAGAACTTGATGTTTTTTGTTTCATACATACGTCTGGATAATTCAGGCTTAAAGCTAGAAATTACTCATACGTATACATAACGTAACATATCAGCTGATTCAACCTGAATTAGAATTTCTTATTTGTAACGTGACCAATCAAATGAATGAGTTCAAAAGAGACAACCAATGTTTAATGGAGCCTTAAAGGCTTAATTACTTGAGCGTAAACGTATCTCTGTATAGCAAATTCAATGAGTTAAATAAGAATAGAAGATGTTGTGTTGTATATATTTGTGTCATTTTTGTGCATTGAAGATATACAATACATACACAAAACGTAAATACACAACAAAAATCTAATCAAAACAGATTTTCGTTGTGTATTTACGTTTTGTGTATGTATTGTATATCTTCAATGCACAAGAATGACTCAAATATATACAACAAAACATCTTCTATTCTTATTTAACTCATTGAATTTGCTATACAGAGATACGTTCACGTTTACGCTCAAGTAATTTGGGCTTTAAGCTAGAATAACTTATACGTAACATGACGAAACAGCTGATTGAATCTTAATAAATGATTTAAAAAGAAACAAACATATGGAGATCTTTTTTTTTAATAAGAATTTTATTTTTTTTTAACAAGAATTCATTTTATTACTATTTTTTTTTAGAATAATTTTTATTTTTTAATTAGAATAATTTTTATTATTATTTTCTTTTCGATAGGTTACAGAACACAGTTTTTTTCTTAATAGAAAAATTGTTAAGAATCTAAAAGCTCTTCAGTTTATTAGACTTTTTAGTTAATAATCCTCAGACTACAATTCAAAAGTTTTTCTAAGTTCGAAAGGAATTCTAGTATAAAAATATAAGATATTTGCATTTTTTTATAAAGTATCGTATGTTTTTTTAATTTATATATATAATAATTTACTATTTTCTACGGCAGTGTTGCCAATTGATGATGTTGTCTGCTTTCAAGAATAAAGATTTTTAAATTATTTAATTTTTAAATAAAATAGATAAAATATTATTTATAAACAAAATTGAATTCCTCTTTTTTTATTTTTCTTTACTTGTTTTGTTCATTTGTGCCCCCAAAAACTTTGTTTTGAAAAAATGCAGTTTTAAAACATCTGCTTTCCTTAATTTCTTTAATGATATCAGTTTTTTTATGGCAATTTTTTTGTTAAGCTTCATTTTTTTTTTGTTAAGCTTTGCGTAGGTCATCGTCTTAAACTAAAAAATTTCAGAAAAAAAATGTAAAAACATACGGCTCCTAAACGAATTTAAACACAAAATTTGCATGTGTTTTTATATTTGAAACTCCAGTTTTTTTTTTTGTAATCTTAAAATAAAAACTTCTCTTTAAAAAAAGTATAACATGCCAAGAAGAAGAAGGCTCCAAATTTAAACCTTAAAGAAGTACTTGTCAGTTTTTATAATTTTTTTTTTTCATTCAACATGCCTGTTGCAATGTGTCTCTTGATCTTCAGGCAGGCTGGTGCTTTTATAGCTGACGCAAAAAGACTGCTTAATTGTGCTATGATGTCTTCTTGGTACTCTTGTTTTCATTCATTTTGCACAAAAAATATCTCCTGCGGTCTTATATCACAATTTCTTAACAGGCAGCTGGAATTTAAAAATAAATATAAATTATTAAAAAAAAAAAATAACAAAACAGATGTTTTTTAAAAATTTACTTTAAAAAGAAAATTAAAATTTTTAATAAATTTTTTAAACAATTTTTTCATATTAATTAAGAATTTTTCTAAGCATTTTTTTATTAGTAATATATTCCTTAACATACTTATTTTTTTTTAATCTATTTTTCTTTTTCCCAGTATGAATGAATGAATGAGTGAATGAATTTTTAAATTAAGTTATGTTTGAAAAAAAAAATGTTCCCCCTAAGTTAGTTTTTTTTTTCTCTGTACTTTATAACATGTTTGGCTTAATTTCATATAACTGTTGCTTTAATCATAATAATAAGTTTGTTTTTTTGTTTTTTTAATTTTTTTATATAAAATTATTAATGCAATATAATGTTGTGTATTATGTATATCTTCCTCTACTTCTTTTTATTTTATAAACAATAAAATATCATATGTGTGTGTAGGTACGTTTTAACGTGTATGTACAAAAAAGAAGGTATTTATTCAACCTGTCACAAGTTTGTTAAATTCAGTTACTTTTTTATACATATATGTAGTAGGTATACCTTTGTACAAGAACTGGTAACGTTGAGCTTGAGTGATTTGCACTCTTTTTTTTTTCAGTATTATTTATGTCTTTTTTTTTATAATAGAAAATGTTATGAAAAAAGGTAAACATTAAACTTTGTTTATTAGATGTTTGTTTTCTTTTCATCTTTCGGTTTTTTTTATTCAATTTAACTATTCCTTCTTTATAAACAAAGTTTTTAATATCAAAAATAAGTTTCTAGATTTCTTAAAGGTTTTTATATAATATATAAATTATAAACAAAATATTTGAAAAAATTATTCTTCATTTTAAGACTTTTATAATATATCTGAACAAATTCATGAAATTCTCTGAATTTTTGCTATTTTGATATAAACCTTTTAATTACCAAACAAAGTCAAAATCGTATTATTACCTGGATTTTTGTTATAAAAAATGAACAATTCTGATATTTGATGACGAAATTTGTCCTCAGATTTTGATTTATTTATAATTTTCAATATATGTTTCGAAAAACTGTTTTTAAATCTCAGAATTTCCTTTTTATTTGTAAAAGAAAATATTTTTGTCAAATTCTAATTTAAATTCTATAAGATTTCAAAATCTTATGAGGATTTCGTTGAATCTTAATAAAACCATTTTTACCTTTATTCCTATAAGAAATATGTTGCCTTTATTCTTATTAGAAAGTTTTATTCAAAATATTGCTTGCTTGTTATTACAATTTTTATAAAATTTCTAATCATTATTTATAGATATTATTTTGTAAATTGAATTTAATTTTAATTATTTAATTATACAATATAATTATATACAATAATTGTTTAAATTTGCATAGTATGATTTTTAATTTAGTTTGACGTAATTTTAGACTCTGATAGAGAAGTAAAGTGAGGTAACACGAGTTGTCATTTTATTTTTTAAAAAGATTTTTTTTTTCTTACTTTTTTAGTCTTATTAATAACAAACAGATTTAAACAGCTGACAAGACATCTAGCGATACTTTCAAAACAGTTAGGGTTTAAGTTACGAGAAAATGGAAGAATTTTAGGATATTAAAGTAATTTTCAAAACCTTGTAAAACCATATTAAATAAAGTTTCATACAGAAATTTAACCGATAGTTTCTAATATTTTGAGTTTAAAAAAGAACTCATTTTAATAATAAAAAAAATAATTTTTAATAAAACCTTTAAATCATTTGCAAAACACTTTTCGTTATCGAAAAGTGTGATTTAACACTTCTATTCGAGCGAGACATTAAATTTTTAAATTTCAAAATTTTAAATATTTTTTATCCTAAAGTATTGGCCCAGAATTAGAACGCGGGGAACAATTGCTGATGTGCGAGAAAACAACGTACGACGGTGACTGCAAGAACTGTTATATTAAGTTTAGCGTAGAAATTCTTTCCAGTTTTATAAAAACAATAAAAAGAAATAATTATTTTAATAAAAATTTAGAAACGAACATACTAAGTTGTTTTATAGTACATTTTTTATTCGCTGTTAATTTTACTCATCATATGTTTTTTCTTTACAAAAAATTTTAAAATGCTGGAACTCTGTTAAGAGTATAAGAAAAACAATAGAATAGGAAAAAACATTTTCAAAATAAATAGATTATGTTTCACAACTGCAACGCTCGAGGGGTTTTAATTGCCAATTTTTATGGAAGAATGCGGTACGTTGTTGTTCTGGGCCGTCACTAAACATTTTTTCAATTGGATTTTTTTAAAATTCTGTTTGTAACTTTATTGAGTTCGTATCATGTTTTTTTTGATATTTTTTATAATATCCAACCAGATTTTGCTTAGAATTTTTATATTTTGATTTATTTTTTAATTGGATTTCCTAAAATTCTAGTTGCAAAAAAAACGAAAAAAAAAATCCAATATGAATTTTTATAAAATATTGACAGAGTAGATTGGGTGGTGTAAAGAATAATCTCATGCAAAGGGCTCTTCAGTTGTTTTATGTTTTAAAATATCATTTCTGCCATCTATTCTTTCAAAAAAAAAAAACTTCTTTCTAAATTTTACTGTTTCTTTGCTTTATTGGAAGTTCTTTATGCTTTCTCATAAAGATTAATTTATGCCAAAATGATTTTTCTATAACTTGTAGATTGCAACCACCGCCAACTTCAAGAAATAGATTTGAGTTCTGAAATAGATAAAGAAATTATTGTTAAATTTAAAATATCATTTTTTAGATTTTTTTTTTATATTAAACCATTTTTAATTTATTATGAGGAACCCTGTTTTTATATTTTTGATTTATCTTTTATAATTAAAAGAAATGAATTTATTTCTGATGTTAAAAACAAGAACAAATCGTTGGGTAAAACTTCTAAGACTGAAATCTATTTTGTGAATTAATTGCCTACAAATCGAATTCAATTTCTTTTGATATCCATTGAATTAATTTTTAAACAGTCGCGGAATTCCGTTTATTTGAATCCATTCGCTCGAGTTTTCTATTATGGAATTTAATGCATTTACTTTATTCGCTTTTATTGATAATCATATAATTAAATTATTACAAATAAGTCAATTTATACGGGCATGTGTATGTTCTGTATTTCACTTTTAGCTGAAAGTGAAAATTTCAAGAACTTTTTTTTTAATTTTTAAGTTTTGTTCAGAAATTAAGTGAATTATGATTGTACATTGGTTATTTATACATAGTAAAAAGTTATAGAACCAAAAAAAATTTAATCGACTAAAAATTTAGAACACAATGTAATAAATTTCAATTTCACTGGTATTTAAATTCACACACAAAACAACAAACTGATGTTTTTTTTTAAGTTGTAACTTGAAGAATACCGTTATTTCACTACATTTGCTAATAATAAAAAATAAACAAAGTGATCAAGAAAATCTGCAATTAGTTTTATACTCCAGCAAAACACAATTGTTATATGAGAACCCCTGATTATTTTTTGTTCAGTACAGTATTCTTATTTGTGCCTCTAAAAATCATATTTTTCCTATAAATATAATATGATTAAAAGTAAAAAAAAAAATCGCTAGTAATTTAAGTTCAATAACCCCAAGTTGTCAACACTATCCTAGAATTTAATTAACACCTAATTTTCTCTCATTTCTCCTCACTGCTGTCAAATTTGTCATTATTTCTTTTGTTTTCACTCCATTCGTCTTTATTTAATGTATTTATTATTTATTATTAATTATTTCATTTTTTCTTTCCTTCCGTTTTTCTATTACAGCAATTAATACAAAAATTTTGAGCATCAAATCTCAAACTTTTGCCAAAACTTGAAATGAAAACTCTCTGTCTCGTGTTTTGCTCTTAAAATTTATATTAAACTCTAGTTTTTTTTGTTTATTATATAAAACTTTATCCACAATTCATTAAATAAAAACAGAATTAATTCGCATACAGCTGTTTTTCTTCTTTTTTTGTGCATTTCTTATAACTGCTTAAATAGCTTTAGGGCTTTACAAAAAACACCGTTTCGTTGATATTATAGTTTTCATGATCATTTAATAATAAATAAATGATCATAAGAGAAAGAGTATTTAGTATTGGGAGAAATAGAGAGAGTGTGTTATTCTCAAAACTCGTTTTGGATTTTTTCCCTCTTGTTATTTGATTAAACGCTTTTTTTTTGTGTGTTCGTTCATGTTGTGTATAATATCACCAGCACCATCAATGTAGTATGACTTGTATAACCATCACTTTACTGTAAAAGAAGTTTGGTTTTATGGAAACTATATGGATGGGTGGGGGGGTGGTGGTATAGTCTTCGTCATCATCATTATTATGATCATCATAATGATAATCATGATGATCATATGGTAAAACAACCTCTTCTCTTCTTCTTCTTCTCCTCTGGGTTTAATGTTTTTTTTTATACTCTACTAACTCTGGCTTTGACTAAAATAACTAAGCTCACATTTTGTGTAAGTGTGTGTGTGTGTGTGTATGTTTGGCTTGTTGGCTGACTGGCCGCCTGTGCTAAACCATCAACATCATTATCATCATCTTAAATGTATGTATATGTATGTTGACCGGCAAATCGTATGCCGTGGGAAACAATTCGGTTTTACTTGAAACATTTTTGTTGTTGTACTTGTTGTTGTTGTTGCTTTTAAGCTTTGTGTGTTGTGCTTAAGCTAAAAAGCAGCAATATGATGTTTGAGTTTTATTTTTCTTTTACTTTTTGTAAAGTTTTGTGAGTGTATTTCAATGTGTGTGTTTAGTAAAAACTATATTGTTGTTGTTGCTTTTGTTGGTATGTCCGTCTGTCTGTGCCTATATAGTTTAGGAGCACTGTAGTATATCTTGTGTTGTTTTTTTTTAAGTATTTTGTTTTGTTTTTTTACATATTTTTTTTTTGTTTTTAGCCTTAAATCGAGGAGTTTTACACTTATTATTTTTTTTGTTTGTTAGTTGTTCTTTTTTAAGTTAATGTTTATTAGCATTTGTTGTTCTTGTTTTATTTTAAGGTTGTTTAGTTTTTTTTTTTTTTTTTGTTTAAAGGGAGTTGTAGCTTCTTTTGGTTTTTTAAAGCCTTTTGGCTATGATCTTTATGGTTTTCTTTGTGATTTTTGTTATATTTCTCTGTATGTATTTTCGGTCAGATTTTTGTTATGATTTTGTTGTTGTTGTATTACACCAACACCGCCTAGTTAGGAATTTAAGTTGTTTTTTTATAATGAATCATGCTTTTGTTTCTCTTTTTGTTCCAGCCGTCTGTCTATTCATTACCAAAGTTAAAATGTTAAGCCTTTTATACGGTTTTTGTTTAACTATAAATATTTAGCGCCAGCTTAAATTATGAAAACCAGAAAATAACCTTAATAATTGAAAGATTTAATTTGTTTCAGTTAAAATTAATTTAAAATGACATTAAAATTTCGTTTTTTTTAAAGTACCGCTCGTGGTAATTTTTAGTTTTGGTGCAAATTAAAACATTTTCAATTTTTATTCTTTTTTTACATAAATAAAAACGATATTTGCTATTTTAAAAAATCATTTTTCTGGTACTTTTTTTGTTCGTGGTCCAACTCTTAAAAAAATTATATTTTTATAGAACTGAAAAAAATCATATTCTTGGTACTTTATGTGTTTGCTCTAAATTTTCAAAAACTAAATATCTTAGTTTTTGATTTTTGCTTAACTTGAAATTTTTTGCAATTTTCTTTATTTTTTTATTAAAAGCAATCGATTTTTGGTATTTTAAAAAAAATCAATTGTTTAACACATTTCTCAAACAATAAAAAATTTTATTTTAATATTTTTGGTTGTTTTATAACAAATAATATTAAAAAAATCTCCTTCGTAGTAATTTTTTAATTTTCCTTTAAATTAAAAATAATCAAAATTTTTTCACAACTTTCGTACTTAGTAAAATTCTTTTTTGAAATTAAAAATAAAATCCATTTTGTTATTGATTTTTATTAAAAATTGTATGTCATGATTTCACGTTTCTCGTGAAATGATCATGTCATTACAGCGACGGCAACATCAATTCAGAAAAATAATATGCATGAGTTTTCTTACCTCACGTCCTCCTTCGGTGTTCCCATAGCACTTAAATCCACCGAATAAAAAAAGTATAACAGGGCTATGAGCTTAAAAGCTTGAACAATTTCGCCAACTCTCCATCAAATGGCGGGCACAAACTGTTCTAAGATTTTTCATCTCATCTTTTCATCTTTTTCAATCCTTAAAAAAATAAAAAACACATTAGTAGGAATAATTTCCCTTAAAATGATTCTAATATATTTAAAAATCTATAGTAGTTGGTACTATTTAATTTAAACACAAAATCATAAAATGTTTGTTATTCCAATTCATGAACAAATTTTAAATTTAGAACTTTTTAGAGTTTTTCTACAACTTAAAAATAAATTCCCTTTTTGGTACTTTTTTGTGTTTGCTTAAAATAAAAAAATATTTTTTCTTCCATTATTATTAATTATTAATAAATACAATTTTTTGAAAAGTTTTTGTACGGTACTTTTTTTATTTATTCAAATCAAAAAGGTTCCTATGGATTTGAACTTTAATTTAAACAAGAAATTTCATATAAAAATCAGTTCAGTTTGAGTGTCTGAAATTCTGTTGGAACTTTTGCGAAAATATCTATCAAACACCACATAAGAAAAAAGGTTTTTTACTTTCGTTAGCGGTAAATTGTTTTTTTTCTGTATCAATTTAAGATTATATCTGCTTGCCAAATCCCGATTTTTATTGAAACCCAATTGGTCACGTTAGGCATAACTTAACAAATTATAATACATATTGAAATTCTACTGAAGATCACTTGGGAGAGTGTGAAATCAAGGTAAAGCTATTAATAAATTCACTTTGTTCTACTCTTTCTAAATTATTTTTGCAATAATGTTTATCATGTTTGATCCTTTGTTTTTATTTAAGCTTCTAATTGACCATTTTCCTAAATTTCTTTCTCGATTTGTGATATATTCCAAAAATCCCCTTTGCTTTCATTAGAAATTTCAAAACTTATCTATCGCATACATTTTCATCCTTTAATACAAATTCAGTTTGAAAAATCTTTGTTAAGCCTTGTAATTAACTTTCAATTGAAGTAATTATGTTGTTAAATTGAAGATTTAACTGTTTTTTTATTGTTTAACACAGTTTGCTCTACTTGTGTTTGTTCAGCAATTAAATTGTCATATTTTTTTTTCTAGCCTCTTGTTTTCATACGTGTATGGTCTTGTTGTTAAACAGTTATAAATCTTTGTTTTATATCACGATATACCCGAGAGTATTTAACTATTTAAACCATTTTTGGTTTTGTAGGCCTACTTCATTCATACACTCTGGTGTCCATTATTTAACACAAAAAAACACTTGTTGTTTTTTTATTGTTCGTGATGAAATAGACCCCACCATTTTTGGTTTAACTTAATTAACCATTTAAATACTTACAAACGTTTTTTTTTTCGTTGTTTAATAACGCTGTCGCTTTTTATTTAACAAAGTGTCATAATTACTTGTTGAAGTTTAAGGTTGTTGGAATTTACTACAACATTATGATATCTTGTTAATATTCTGCTTTTAAATATGGTTTAATCGGGTTTTTTTGACTCAATTTTTTTTTTATCTCTTGTTAACAATCTTTGTTTTAAAATTTAATTATTTTTTTAATCAATTCCACAGTCATAAAATGTTGTTTAATAATTTCCATAATTTTGGTGTATAAACAAAACGTTATTGCCGTTTTTTTGCCATCTTAATTAATATTCATTTTTGTTATTGATAATTTATAAACAATATTATTTTTTTTTTTGTTTATCTTAATATGCCATTTTTTTTTTTTTGTTTTTATAATTTATTAATTTTTAACAAGATGTGATTTAATAAAAACAATTTTAATCCATATCCAATATGTTAATCATCATTTAAGTCTTTTGATGTTAAACAGAAGATTCTTTTGAAATCCCTTTTTTAAATAAATGATTTACAAATCCTTTGACGAATTTTTTTTTTTTCATACGTAATCGAGTTTTTTTTTTTATAAAAATTCTTAAATGTTGTTGTTTTGTGCTGGTGCTGGTGGTGGCTGTTTGGCTGGTTCTTTTTTGGTTTTATGTTGGGTTGTGTTGCAGTTTTGTAGCATTTTTGGTTAAATACCATATTGAAAGATTTATCGTCTTGTTGCAGAAGCTGGAATTTTTTTCTGCTGTTGTGTTGTTTTTTTCTTTTCTGTTAATGCTTACCAGCAACTTGAAAATCCGCCTCAGAAAAAAAAAACACTACAAGCCAACCAACAACCATGTGTCTGGCAATTTGAAAGAATTTCAAAAAAAGAAAAAAAAATTCTTTATAAAAAAAAGTAAAAATATTTAAAAAAAAAAAAAAATTGAATTGGTTTTTAATTTAAAATAAATAAAAAATCATTAATCATTAATTAATAATCTAATGGTTTTTTAGAAACAATTTTAAATATTTTTTGATATTTCTCTTAATTTTTTCATAACAAAATCTTAAATAATTTTTTTTTTAAACTTTGTAACCGAAAATTTTAATGTTAGATTATTTAACATAAAAATGCAATTGATGTCAAAAAATTATAATTAAAGATTCTGAAATTTTTTCTCGAAGCAATTTTTATCATAGTAATATTCTAATTATTATAAATATGATTATCACGGATCATATTATGATCACTGGGGATGATTATTTCTGTATTTAGTATCAAATTATGATCACTAGGATCATAATATGGTGATATCGAGTTTAAATCATAACATGATTACAACATGATACTCTTTTTCTGCGTGAACGGGGAAAGTGGTAACAAATAGAGATTTACCGCATAGACCCATTTGTGTTGCCCCAACCCAAGTCTATAAATATTTACTCTATCTTTGGCGTGGCAATTGCAAATGACAAACCTTCTTATTGGAAAATTCTAAAAATTTAGAAAATTAAAAAAATTTTTAAAACTTATTTTAAAATTTTTTATAAGAATATCAATTATAATTTATGCATTTTTATTAATTTTTTGTTTTTAATTTCTTTTCTCTTTTTAGGTTACCACATCTGGTTTATTTGAATTACGTTTAAAATATTTTAAAAACGATTACGGTCGCGATAGTGAGGGCCACTGTTGCAGTGGTCAATCGGATTCGGCGACGGGCAGATGTATCGGCGGTTGTAAAACACGGTTTCGGGTCTGTCTAAAACATTATCAAGCTAAAATCGATACAACATCACAGTGCACGTATGGTGATGTTGTAACACCCATATTGGGTGAAAATTCCGTAAATTTAACCGATACGCAAGCATTTCAAAATAAAAGCTTTACAAATCCCATACAATTTGCCTTCAATTTTGCATGGCCGGTAAGTATTTTTAGCATTAAATAATTATGTGTAAAAAAAATAAACTCCTCTCTAAATTAAAAACATAAAAATAACCTAATTTTGAAATTACAAACGCTACAAGAACAAAATGAATTTTAGAGGGAATACACAAATTTTTTGTCAATAATGTTTTGAGTGCATACAGCCATAGAACAAGAGGAGAAGATCTTTAGCCAAAAAATTTGTTTTTAAAATATATGTATGTAAATAAACTTATAATTTTCTTTATATTTATGGCTAAATTTAGACCCCTTTTTATACTTTTTTTTCTTCTTCAAAAAACTTCTCTCCCCTTTATGAGTCTTCACCAAACTAAACACTTATTTATTTTATGAAATCATTGCTTTAAAACTGAAAACAAAAAATTTATCAGAATATCTTCCCTTTTACATAGTACTTTTTTTATTTTATTTTTTTTTTTAAAGAAATATTAGTTCTTTATCTTATTGATAAAAATAACTTTTTTGCTTGAATTTTTTCAATTTGTTTTTTTTTATTATTATTTAAATCGTGTGTGGTGTCCTTGTATCTCGTTCTGAAATGTAAAAAATAACAATATTTTTTATAAAAAAGCATATGCCTTTTTAGAAACTCGCCGTATGTAATATTTGCACCAGCATTTATCAATATTTCTACCAAAACCATATTAACAAACGCACGAATTGAAAAAGAAACAGGGTTGAAATTACTAAAAGCATATTTTTTTAAACATCTGTCAGCTATTAAGCAAACCAAGCAACCTAACTGACTGACTGGCTGACAAACTGACGACGTCGTCGTCGTAGGATAAACCTTATAGTACACACACCATTGACGTTTTATAGTGAGTTTTTTGAAATTGTGGTGGTAATATTAGCGCGTGCGCGCGTTTATAATGTAAATATTTAAAGTGACACATAATGTATTTAAAATACACATTATTTTTCATCCCTTTTTTTCCATATTTACTCCACCTAAACAACAGAAAAATACGTTACTTTTTTAAGATTTCTTATATAAAATTAAGGAAAAAGATTGAAAAGTTTAAGATTTAAGTTTTTGTATAAAACTTTCAGATTTTTCATTAGGTTAAAAGTTGTTATTCTAGAAATCTATTTATTTTTGCAGGAATATTACAAATTTTCGTGGGTTTAGTATTTGACATATAACACATAATAATTTTTGGTAAAAACAAAAATTTCTGAAAAGGGAAATTTTTTAAAACTATTACCAATGCATTTGTCTTAAGCCAAACCCTTTTAAAAATCTTTTAATGTTATGTTTACAGTTATAACAAAAATTTCCCTAGAACAAAAACTTTTTATTTGATGAAAAAAAAAAAATTGTTTAAAATTTCCCTAGAATAACAACTTTTTGTTTAATGAAAAAAAAAATGTTTCAGTTTTAAGTAATAAAAATTTGTTGATTTGTTGAAAACAAAATTTCCTTAAATAAAAAAAAATACATATCGATTGCCTCCGGTCCAGAAAATATGTGCATACATATTTAAATATCCCTTTAGCAAAAATCAATTTTTATTTTTTAAATAAATTCAGTTTTAATTGAAATATCTAAGATTTTCTTTAGAAAATTAGTTTACTCTTAGAAAACTTTTTGTTTTTATTGGAAATTTCAAAAATTCCTGTTGTTTTTATTTTTTAAAGTTAAAATTAAATGATTTTCGTTAAATACTAAAATTTCCCTTGAAATTTCCCAAGAGGGAAATTTTTTAAAAGTGTTAAAAAATGTTTATTTAAGATATAAAACCATTAAAAAATTTATAAAATATGTATATAAAGCAGTAACAAAAATTTCCCTACAACAAAAACTATAATTAATTAAAAAAGACTTTAGTTTTACTTAGAAAAAAAGGTGTAGTTAAAAAAACTGCGATTAAAATTAGTTTTAAAGTTAAAAATTGCTTACAATTAAATACAAAAATTCTTTTTCTAATTGTTACTTTAATTAACACAAAATTCTTTTTAAACAATTTTTGGCAATTACTTCATATTTTACGCTTATAGTATTTTAAGTTATTTTTTTTTTAAAGTTTTGAAAGGTTTTTTGTTGTTTAATTATTCAAAAATTATTGAAGCTTAAATTTTTGCTATTGTTTATTGCAATTTTAACACTTTGAATCTAATAATTGATTGAATATTATTTATATTTATGGGCTTGACAGGAAATGCAATAGACTATTTGCACAAAACTATTGCCAACAAACACTTGGAAGTTTTTGGATAAAATAAAAACTTTTTTTTTGTCTAAACCAAATTAAAATTATCTCTATTTTTTCTGTAAAATTAAAAGAAAACAATGTAGTGTATTTACCCAAAGGAAGCTATAAAAATATTGCAAACAACACTGAAAAAACTATATTTAAATGCATATTAAAATGATCGCGTGTTTCAAGATGCTATATCAATGCGTCAACATCACTACTAGTGGAACTGAAAAAAAAATGTATAAGAAAATGAGCCAAAGACAGCAGGAGCTTTAAATTATCAATGACACTAAAATGCAACAGTCACAGACAGTCCCAGTCCCTTACATATAATGACTGCCAACATACCGAGACAGTCATACATTGGAGTGTATAAAGCAAAAAATAAAAAAATAAAAAATGAACATGCCATGTAAATTATTTTTAAATACACTTATAAGAGTAAAGTTCATCCTAAATATACAAAACTCCTGTATAACACCCTTGTATGTATTCTCAAATATAAATGAATTAAAAGAAAAATCGTTTTTTTTTTCTCTTTAAACTAAAATAGACTGATCTAAAAGAAAAGCACTTGACAACTTCTTTAAACAGAAAATGTTAATTAAAATGATTTTAATTTAGATATTGGATAAAGAAATTTAATTAGATTTTTATTTCAATATAAAACAAACAAAATCTATAAAACACGTGCTTTTTTGATATAAAAATTATTATATATTTTTTTTTTTGAAAAATTATAACAATGACGTTGCACATGCGCACAGTTATCATTAGTGAAATGTGAACTTCTATATGCTGCTTAACCCTTATAAACCCCTTAGGGGTTTCGTTTTTTTGTAGTTAAAAGTAATATGATGACGACGTCTAAATGATGACAATACAACATTATGTTTGTTTCAATGACTTTGCAATAAAAACTTAAAGAATTTCTAGACAAAAAAGAACAATTTTAAATTAGAAAAAAAATTCATATACACATTATACAAAAGAATTGTACAAAAAATACGTTATAAAAACTAAACATTAGCTGTTAGGCTTGAGTGAATTTTATTTTTTTATTTTTAAGGCAACGGTTAAAAAGTTAATGGCTACCGTATGGAAGTTTAGATTCTCAACTACTACCTGGAAAGGTGGTGTGGTGTTTGCTACAATATAAAAATTATTATTTTAAATTGAGTAATGCAGTCTTCTTCTTAAAACTATTTTTGTACTATCTTTTTCTGCAGTAAAAAAATTTTATTCTTTAAAACAACTTGCACTCAAGCGTTAATATTTCGTCAAGTTATAGTTAGAATTTTTTTGTCTTTGTCTTATGGCGTTTTTTCGTTTTTTTTTAACACGTGCTGCTGTAAAAATTAAATTTATAGAAATTTTAATAATTTCTTTTAAAAAAGGGGTCTTTTGTAAAAGAAGAACTCAAGCAAAACGAAAGGAAATAGTTTTTTGTTTCGCGTTTCTCCATTTAAGGTGACAATTGTAATATTACAAAGGAAATAAGGCGTTAAAATTAATGAAAATAAAAGGGAAATTTGTTGTATTATTAAAAACTTGCATATTTTATTTGCACTTTATTATTTAAGAATAAATAAATGAATGTTCATGATTTTTAAAAAATTTGCCTGTTAAAGCTCAGATTTAAATTTGGATCGAGAATCAAGAAATATTTTGTAATTCTTTAGACATTTTTTTAACATTTAAAAATTCATTAAAAATATTTCTGTTTTTGTTTTAGGGAAATCTTTATTTTATGGTTAATTTTAAAATTTGTGATATTTTTATAAGTTTTATGGTCAGATTTATAATCTAGCATGATTTTTTAAGAATTTCCCTTGTGGGATATTTTTAGGGAATTTTTTTTCAAGCTTTGATTTTAATTGCTTATCACATAAGGATCAAAAAACCAAGCAATTTTTTTAACAGAAATTTGAACAATTCTTAAAAAAAATTCAAAAATAGAAATTTACATTTTTTGTTTTAGGGAAATTTTTAATTTAAGGCTAAACTTAAAATTTGTGATATTTTTATATGTTTTATGGTCAGTTTTATAATCTAGCATGATTTTCAAAAAATTTCCCTTTTGGGATATTTTTAGGGAAATTTTTTTCAAGCTCTGATTTTAATTGCGTGTTACATAAGGATAAAAAACCAACAATATTTTGTAGTTCTAAATAATTAAATAAAAAAAATTAAAAACTGGAATTTACAATATTTGTTTTAGGGAAATTTTTATTTTATGGTTAAACTTAAAATTTGTGATATTTTTATATATTTTATGGCCAGGTTTATAATCAACAATGATTTTTAAAAAATTTCCCTCTTGGGATATTTTTAGGGAAATTTTTTTTCAAGCTCTGATTTTAATTGCTTGTTACATAAGGGTAAAAAACTTAGCAATATTTTGTAGATCTAAATATTTTTTTTAACAGAAATTTGAAAAATTCTTAAAAAAAAATTTCACAAATTTAAATTAATATTTCTTGTTTTAGGTAAATTTTTTTTTATGGTTAAACTGAAAGTTTGGGATATTTTTATATGTTTTATGGCCAGATTTATAATCAACAATGATTTTTTAAAAATTTCCTTTTTGGGATATTTAAAGGGAAATTTTTTTCAAGATTTAATTTGAGCTGGTCCAAGTATGAACAATATTTGGTAGTTCCAAACCATTTCCTCTAAAAAAAAGGTTATTTAAAATGCCTTTAAAGTATTAATTATATTTTTATTAGTTTCGATCTATGAAATTTTTTTTGTTAAATTACTTGAATGTTATATTACTAATTAAAAACATACCTTTTTATAGTTTTAAACATAATTTCTTACCAACAAATTCTCATGAAAGTTTACTTTTTTTCGATTTTTAAAAATCTTTCAAGCGATTTTTAATATTTTATTACAAACATTTGGTAAAGATTTATAAACTAAAAATTTCGTGTTAAATCTAACATAAAGTCATTAATTTTATTTACCTTTTACAACAACCAAAATATCATCAAATATTTTTATAGTCGTCTTTTTTGTTTTTGTACAACAACCCACACTGTTGTTTATCTTTTAGTTTATTTTTTTTTTTTTGTTTTTGCTCAAACTTTAAATGAAAAACGAAAGTTTTTCTCTGTCTGCTGTATGTTCACATAAAACATCAATGTAAATTTGTCATTATTTGAATGTAATCTTTTTTTTTTTTACAAAATACTAACTTTACTACAAAAGACACCTCTGCATTTTATTGCTATTTTTCCATCACAAGTCTGGTTTTTATGGTGTCATCTTTTATATGTTTTATTACTCATACTTAGACATTTTCACCCATACTTGTGTGTAAACATACTGTAATCAAGTGTGAATTGAGGGCGCTGTTGTAAATGTAGTAGATAGAGTTTGTAGTATTTCATTTGCATTTAAAATGCAACAAAAAGCAAACGGCATACTTTTATATTTGTATATTTGTGTTATAGAAGAGTGGATTAGCCCGCCACTGCACTATCAATTTTTATTTTTTTGAAAAAGCTACTTTATTTTATGATTATACATTTGTGCATGTAGGCGTTTGTTGAAGTGTATTTTGTAATTTTCAATTCATTTTTTTAAGGCGTTAATAAAAATTTACATAAATTAATTTTTAAGTTTGTTTGTTTGTTTTATTTATATTTTAATATGATTAATTTTTGTTATCTTCTTTTTATTTGCAGGGTACTTTTACTTTAATTGTAGAAGCTTTACATGATACAAATAATAGTGCCAATGCTCGTTCTAGCAGTAAGTATATATTTTTTAATTGATTATTACAAATATAATAATTATTACTTATATCCTTTTTCCTTTTTTTTTAACCCATATCCTGCTTCCTGTTTTAATCCTTTAATGTTTATACCTTTAAAAAAAATTGATCTCTCTCTCTCTTTAGTGTTTGTGTTTCATATATCTTTTTCTTTTAAATTCTATGTAATTCAATATTTTTAGTTGACACTTGTGCCTTATTTTGTTTTTATATATATTTTTAAATTTTGTTGTTTTATCCCTCTTGTTTATTTTCTGTTTTGTTGTTTTGAAATTTCCGGCCTTTTGTAAGGTTTTAAATATCTCTTTTTGGATTTATTTTATGTTTTTTTTTTAACTGAACTCTAAAACCTTTAAACAAACGGAAGCTTTTATTATATTATTATCTGTTTTACACAAAATTTTTTGCTCATTTTTTATTTAAAGACCAATTCACGAATTTTACATTTAAAACGCGTTATATTTAAAAAAAAGCACGTTTAGCTAGCCTACACCAGAGAGATAGATAAATTAATTTTAATGACTTGAAATTTAAAAGAAAACTGAGATAATAAAAATAAGAAAAATCTAGCAAAATTTAACACATTTTATAGATTTTTGTTTAAGAGAAATTTTTGTTTTATTTAAAATCATAAAAATTTTATTATTTCTTTGTTACTTAAGATCGATTTTATAAGTTGACGTGATTTTCAAAAAATTTCCCCTTTGGGATATTTTTAGGGAAATTTTTGTTTTTAACATAAAACAATATATTTTAACTTCTAACAACAAAATTTAATACAAACATGTTAATTTTACAACAAAAATTTCCCTAGAAGAACAACAGTTTTTCTAAAGGAAAAATATTGGATTTAAATATCAGTTAATAATTTTATCACTCAATTAAATAATTTTTATGCTTTGCTAAAAAAAATTACTTTTATTAAAAATTTTAATTTTTTAAAAAACATTTATTCATATTGTTTATTTTTGAAATATTTATTTATATTTTATTATCAAATACAGATATAAAGCCTCAGCGCCATTATTATTAAATTTGTGCCCTTTAATTTAGTTAAAAAAATATTTCTGGGGATTTTTAAAAATTTCCCTTTTAGAATATTTTTTTAGAAATTATTGTTATACTCAAATTTGTATTTGTGCGTTAATAATAAATTTTTCCCCTTTAATTAAGTTTAGAAAAAAAATTATTTTTAGTGAATTTTTAAAATTTCCCTTTTAGAATACTTTAAGGAAAATTGTTATTATAGAAACAATTTTCATAGAAAATAATTTATAAAATATTATAAAAAAAGCAAAATGTTTCAAAACAAAATATTATATTAAAAAATGAAAGTAAGATTAAAGTTTTCAAGTCAAAAGGTCTTCCAAAATTTGAAAAATATAATTTTTTAATGAAATTTTGTTAAATGAAATGTGGCTTATTATTTTTAAAGTATAACATAATTTGTTGAATTCACGACTACCCATATATTATATTCGATGTTTGATTTTTTCCAGCCTACACCACCCGGTAGCTAAGTTGTTGTTATTCCGTGTTTTGAATGTGTGTTTAATACTGAAAAACTGCGAAATTTTGTTTGTTTAACTTTATTTGTTATTATTAAATTTTTGCCCTTTAATTTAGTTAAAAAAAATATTTCTGGGGATTTTTAAAAATTTCCCTTTTAGAATATTTTTTTAGAAATTATTGTTATACTCAAATTTGTATTTGAGCATTAATAATAAATTTTCCCCTTTGATTAAGTTTAGAAAAAAAATTATTTCTAGTGAATTTTTAAAATTTCCCTTTTAGGATACTTTTAGGAAAATTGTTATTATACCCAAATGTGTACTTGTTTTTGTAGTAGATATCCAAATAACACAAATTTTAGTAATTGCATAAATTATTTTTAATAATTTTATAAGATTTTTTTTAGTTTAATTTTCTAGAATTTTAATTATCTTTCTAGGTTGTTTGTTTTGTTCAAAGACCCTCCCTATTTTTAAATATTTTATATAAAAAGATTCATATCCTGCTGTGTTGTTTATTCTTAATTTTTTTTTTTTTTTGTATTTTTTCCAGTTTACATCCTATTTTTTGCAAATCTTTTTTAAGATTTTTATCAGCATTTTTTTGTGTATTTGTTACTTTGATGTAATACTGAAAATAATTTTAATCTCTTCCTTCTTCTTGTCAAGGATTAATTTCATTTATTTTAAACGTTTTTCATGTTTAGATCTCCCGCATACATTTTGTATTTCGCGTTTATGTGTTTTTTTATTTTATTTCCCTGTGTGCAAATTGTCTACAAAACTCTTTAACACATACTGGTTTGTTGCTTAAGTCTTTCGTTTTTCAGTCAGTTAAAAGAAACATTTTTATTCGGTTTATTTGTAAAGCTGCCTTGCAAGTTTACGCCTGTCGAACTCTGTTTGTCTGCAACAAGTTTTTTGTTAAAGATTTTTTTTTTTATTTATTTTTTGGACAAAAATCTTTAAACATTTTTTTTTGTATACCTTCTTTAAAACATCCTGTGAGTCTTGAGTTGAGGTATTTTTTTAAAAAGTTTTTTTTTTATAACCATTATAACAATTAATCTTTGCCAATGCCAATGTTGTTAACTTAAACCCGCAACTAAAACAAGAAGATGAAAAAAAAAAAACTAAAGAAGATGGCTTGCATTAGGTCGTGTTAAATGCTTATCTTTTAATTTTTATTTTAAGTTTTCGCTTAAATTCATTATAAGGGTTAGTGTAAAATTCCTTTGAATTGTTTTTTTTTTTGTTTCTACTAAAATTTATTTAATTATATTTAATGTTTTTTAAGCCTTAAAACATGTCTTATCTTAGGTGACTTAGTTGTCATTTTAAACAACTTTTTATAATTATATTTCTAACGCTCTTTTTTTTCCTTGTTTTTACAAGCAACATTCAAAAAAAGTGCGTTATTTCTAAGCAGCCTTAGCTGAGCAAAAACCAGCATGTGTGTTAATTTTTGCACTCAAGCGTCAAGCTTTAAAAAATTAAAGAGATAACAAAATTTAATATATAAAATAAAGGTAGATTGTTTGTAAGTTTTTAGTTATTTATTTTTTTTTTTCTAATAACCTGTCATACCACAACCACCAATTCAATTGAATTTGGCACACACACAGCACCCAATTTAACTTGCAACATTAAGAAAAAAAAAAAAAATGCCACGCAAAATGCAGCATATAAATGTTTGGTATTTGTTAAAATATTTTTTCTTAAGTGTCACTTATTTTTCATGTGTCTAGTAGAGCTAGTTCTTGTGGCAGGCAGCCCAAACAGGTGGATATATAGAATTTTTTTCTTTCGTTAGGCTTAAGACATTTGCTAATCTTAAAAGACTTTTATAGCCATAAAACCGGATTTAAAAATAGAAATTTATTATAAAGTCTAACAAAAAAACAAAAAATAAAGAATTCCTTTTGACATTGTTGTTTAAGACTTTAAATTAACTCTATGGAATTTATTTTTAATAAATTTTAGTAATTATCATTAAATAAAATTTATTTAACATATTTTTTAAGATAATAAACTAAAGGGAAATTGATAAATACTTTCGGGAAACAAAAATGAATTTTCGTTAAGATCATTTTCCTAAACCAGGTGTTAAAGTTCTAGGGAAATTATTATTTGTAATGATATTATTTTATGATTTGAATTATACTCGTATATAAACTTATAAATTTTGCTAAGACTAATTTCAATTTAGGGAAACATTTTTATTTGTGATCAGAATTATAAAATTTCAAGTTATTTTTCATACATTAAGTTTTGTTGATCCTTGGTACTGTTTTTTTTTTTTTTTTATAAAAAGTTTTGACTACCTTATCTTAAAATTTTTAAATTCTTTATAGAATCTTAAATTTTTCTTAATATTTTATAAACTTTTAAGTAAATTTCAAATTTATTTTTTAATTCAAATTTAGTTCCATAATAACCGGAGTTCTAATAAAAATTTAGAAAAATTATTTAATCAAAACCATTCACAAATTCCTTGGGCTCCCCAATCGAAGGAAGAACGTAATAGTAAATGAAATAATAATAAAAAAAAAACATTTTGTTCTAGGAAAATTTTTATTTATTATCAAAATTAAAAAATTCCCTGTTATTTTTTATACATAAACTAATTGTGATCATTTAGAAAGAATTTTAAAAAATTTCCCTCTTGGGAAATTTTGAGGGAAATTTTTTTTATAACTAATTTTGAATTTCTATAACTTCTCAAATCCTAAAAATAAACACATTTTGGAAAAAATTTTAATTTCTCTTAAGTTTTTAAAAATTTAAGCAAATTTTTTAAACTATTATTAAATCATTTGCCTTTAATCTTTTAATTTGTCAATACATTCTTTAATCTTTTGAATATTTTTCTCAATTCCTTTTTAATTTCAAATTTTGTTAAAAAGAAGAAGAAAAATCATTATTAAGCATATGCAACATTATCAAAATTGCTTCTTTAACATTGCGGGAGATTTATGCTATTCTTTTTTGTTGTTATTATTCGCTTCCAATTTTTTTTTGTTTATGTTTTTATATACTTTTGCTTAAGACCTTACGTTTTTTTTTTCTTCTGAATTTCATACATTTTATATACGTTTTTTTTTTTTTGTTTGTATATACCACATGCAACCATTCAACCAGTCATGCACCTGCAATTTACTTTATAGACCATGGCAAGCCAAGGCATCTTGCTGTGGCTGCCTCTACTACCACCAACCAACCAACCACCTATCCACCACCATCATCATCATCATTATTATCATTAATGGTAGTATAGAGAGTTGAGAATATGAGCAAAACATAAAACAGAGTTTCTTAAATTTTAAGGCAACAAAATGAGTAGTAATTTTTTTTTGCAGTCTTACTGAGTTAAGTAGTTAAATATTTTGGGAAACTCTGTTATAGATGTTGCTAATGTTACCATACCTCATATCTTTCCTCTTTGAAACAACAAAATAATGCATATAAACAACACCTGAATAATATTGAATGTTATACAAGTATGTAACGATATTTTTTGTTTTAAATGTTGTCGATCGTTTGTTTAACAAAAAAAAAAAATTGTTTATATATAAATTTTGTTTTTGTTTGTTGCAAATTGTAAGCCATACAAACGTTTTTCTTCTTTTTATTTTTATTATTATTATTTCTTACAATTCGTGTGCTAAGAGTGTGTTTAAAGTACGTTCGTAGAAAAAGAAAAAAAAAATAATTTACAAAATTAGGTAAATTTAATTTACTTCTCTACCCCTGTTGTAAATATTTTATATATAAAATATTTTGAAATATTTTCCTTTTTCTTTAAAAATAAGATTTTTATCTTTTAAACATTTAAGGCCTTTTTTATTTTAAAGATCATCTGTCTACCTTCATATGATTATGCTGCAGTTTGCTTGCAGTTATTTTGAATTTTAAACATATTTTTGGGGGGTATTTTTTTTTATTTTGGTTTGACCAGCCTCCTTTTTTGTGGAGGGAATTTTTTTTATGTTGTTTTTTTCTCTTTAACCTCTATACATCACTTTTTACTAATGTTTTATAATTAATCTTCATTTAATAACCTGCTTTGTTTTATATCTTTAAGTACCTTTAACACATAACACACAAAAAAAAAAAAATCATGGGAATTATATTTAACTTGTATTTTTATCATTATTCTTTTTCTTTTGTAGATTTGTTGATACAGCGTTTATCAGTGCAACAAGTTTTGGAAGTATCGCCCGAATGGAAAACAAATAAATCTGAATCACAGTACACATGGTTGGAATATGATTTTCGTGTTACCTGTGATCCTCATTATTATGGTGCGGGATGTGCAAATCTTTGCCGGCCGAGAGATGATCAATTTGGTCATTATACTTGTTCGGAAACAGGAGAAATTATATGCTTGTCCGGATGGCATGGAGATTATTGTGATAAACGTAAGTACATATAATAAAATTTTACACAGAGGGGATTGCTAAAAAGGTTTTTTTATATTGTTGTATTTACTGTGTAAACGGTAAAAAGTAAATTTTTTATGTATGCAGAGTTTGACATAAATCTCGTAAAGTTATCATCAACTTTATAATTAACACGATTTACGAGATTTTACATAAATTCCCCTCCAAAACAATAATTTTTAAGTGGGAATTTTAAATTGTTACAAAATAAGTATCTCCAAGAATATATTTAAAAAAGTTTCAGTTTACAGCACTACGTGCCGGACTAAGATCGGAATCACTTTCTCATTCGATTTTATGTTAATATTCTAATTAAAATCAAACTGCAAACATATGTTTAAATGCAATTTAGAACATGATGTTTTAATGAAATTGGTTAGAGTTGGCATTCGTTGCTCCTTTCAATGATAGGAAGGTCATACATAAATCAGGGTAAAATGGTATTTGAAGGCACAAAACCAAAGAAATCTGCTTGTTAGTATAGACCTATAAATCAGGCCTTAAAATATTAAAATTTGACCAAACTTGATCCACTAAGACGATATTGGCTTAAATGTACTTTTGTTAAAATTTTTATTTTTTCACCCTTATCAGAATTGTACGTTGGAAAAAATTAAATTTCCCTTTGGTTTGGTAGCCTTAATATAATTTTTATAGAATTTTTCAAGATTTTTTTTAAATATTCGAATTATTTAAAATTTAATATAAATATTTATTACAAAAAATTAAAAAAAATATGTCTTTCTTTAAAGGTCCGTTTTCAATTTTTTTTATCTTTTGGAAAAATATATATTTTTTTCAAAGAAAATATAAATTCCTTTAAAGAAATAAATTCATTTTGTTCTCGGGACATTTTAGTTTAAGTTAGAATTATTAAAATTTGAATGTTTTTACGCTGTTTAAAGCAAATATAATCATTTGGTAAGGTTTTTAAAAAATTTCCCTTTTGGGAAATTTTTAAGGAAATTTTTTTTAAAGCTCCTTTTGAAATTGCTTTGGTTTTTGTTATAACAACAAATATTTTTTTATAGAAAAATATAAATTTCCTTTAAGAATTTTTAGAAAATTTTAAAAACTTAAATATGTAAATGCTTTTTAATTTTTTTTTTTTTTAATTTTACTTTTGGGAAATTTCTTAAAAGGTCCGTTTTATCTTTTGTTTTTTTTTACAACAAATATACATTTATTTTCTTTTTGTTTTTTTTTTACTAAATAGTCGTTAAAAAAATTAAGCAATTTATAAGATTTTCTATAATAAAAATACTTTTCTGCTCGGGGAAAATTTTTGTTTGTATACAGATATTAAAATGCTCATATTTGTATGCTATTCAAAGCAAACCTAATCATTTTTCAAGGTTTTTAAAAAATTTCCCTTTTGGGAAATTTTTAAGGAAATTTTTTCAAAGCTCCTTTTGGAATTGCTTTGGCTTTTGTTATAACAAATATTTTTTTTATAGAAAAATATAAATTTCCTTTTGAAATTTTTAGGAAATTTTAAAAACTTTTATATGTATTTGCTATTCAAAGCAAACCTACTTATTTGATAGTTTTATTTTAATTTCTTTTGTTATAATAAAAAAAAATACAATTTTTTTTTTTTGCTAAATAGTCTTTAAAAAATTTAAGGAATTTTTAAGATTTTCTATAATAAAAATACTTTTTGCTTTAGGGAAATTTTTGTTTGTGTACGGATTATTAAAATTCTCATATTTATATGATATTCAAAGCAAACCTAATCATTTGTTAAGGTTTTTAAAAAATTTCCCTTTTGGGAAAATTTTTTAATATTTCGTTCTATTCCTGGATACCTTCAAAATATAAAATTTATCAAAAAATTTAAATTTTCCTTTAATTTTTTAAGTCTTAAACCATTACAAAGCGATTTTCGTTTTTGCAATATTTTAAATTTAAAAAATTCCTACCCCCTTATATAATTTTTTTTACAGTTCAATAACTTAATTTATAATTTCTTTTAATTTCATTTAACTGTTTTAAAAAAAGCAGCTGTAATTTTTTAAAACTAATTTTATTAATATTTTTTTTTTTTTTTGTAAAAAAAACCTGCTTTATTTACTATCTAAAGAGGTGTGTAATCAACATCCGTCATTCAGTGTATATTTTTTTAAAACTAATTCAAGATAATGTTCAATATTTATCCCTTAACCAAAAAAAAAAAAATAAATAAAATCAAACCCAAAAAAAAAATCTTCATCCTCTTTGTCAAAAAAAAAGGGTCTACTACTACTACAAGTTAGGGCTGCTACATATAAGAAAATGATAAACACACACTTCCTTTGCACAAACAGGTATTTTATTGAATGCCTTTTAAAGATGTTGTATAAGTATTTAACTTTTTTTGTTTTAACACACATAACATATACACAACAAAAAGGGATCCATCTCTTAAACTCAAACACATCCTCAGGAGTTCTTTTCATTTACAAAATCATCATCATCCACATCAACATTGGCAGCGCACACAAGAGCAACAACATCAGCAGCCGAAGCAACAGCATTTTAAACATTAAGTAGTAAAGCAGTAGTAGTATTAAAAACTACTGCATATTATAAGAGTGTGTACATTTTACCTGCTTTTCAAACCTCCCGGTACCCTTAACAGGCCCTAATACTGGCGTGGGAAGATTTTTACGGCTTTTCATCGTTGGTTTTTTTGTGATTTTTTTTTTATAGCACAACAACAAAAAGAGTATCTTTTTCTCTCCTTTAAAAACCAGAACAAGAATATACAAACTGAATATAAAATTCTTCCTCTTAATGTTCAATATTATATTTTTTTGGTCTGTCTACCTTCTCTTTTTTAAACATTTAAACATTAGTTTTGTACACTACTCCAATGAATGGTAGCTAAGCGGTTCTTTGTTCTTTTTTTTCATACCAATTTTTGGGGATCATTCAAACATTGAACAAAAATTTCTTGAACGGATGCTGTTTTTGTTGATTTTTTCAAATCTCTAACATTATAAAGCATTCTTTTTTTAATATTTCTTGTTTTCTTTTTTTTTTTTGTAAGGCTGTAATACATAAAAAATTTCTCACACACCATAAATTTTTTGTTATCAATATTTTGTGTTTTGTTTTAAAGTCTTTTTGTTTAATTTATGATAACGTTAAATTAAAAAATAAAATTGTTGTTGTATATGATATTGATTTTGGAGTTTTTCTATTGTAAAACCAGTTTAGGAAAATACCTTTTTTGAATTATGTTGACTAGGGCAAGGAATTTCAGGCAAATGCATGATTTTTTTTTTCTTGATAATCCAAAACTAATATGGACTAAATATTTATTCGAATCATTAAATTCAAAACAAAATGATTTTCAGTTGCTTGTTTTTAGATACATTTTAACAAAAATGCTTGGTTTTTAATATTTTGACAAAAATAAATATTTGGTGACCTTTCTTATTGGCATTTTTATATTTTTTAAAAAAATTACATATTCATATTTTGATTTTTTTATTATCGTAAAAAATAATCTTTCTTAAATATCTTATTGACCTAAGAAAAAGCTTTGAATGAATACTGCGCCTATTGGCAATATATTTTTAGTGCATATTTTTTATGTTTTGAATGCATACTTTTTCTTTTTAAGCCGCAATCTTTTTGATGCATAATTTCAATTTTTAAGTTTAAGAAATTCATTGCCCTAATGATGACAATTGATTTTTTTTTTCAGTCTCAAAATATTGTTCAAAATTAATATGTAAATACTGAGATCAATAATTCATTATATTTGTTTAAATTTTATAATAATCATTAAAATTTTCTGTTTATTTATTTCACTTCATCTTTTAATAATTACAATTTAATTTGTTTATAGGAAATTTAACAGCAAAAAAAAATAATGATGAATCATTTAAATTGATTTGAATTTTCAATTGTCAATTTTCAAGATGTTTATTTTTATAACAACACAAGAAGAAGAAGAAATCTTTAAAGAAACAATGACTATACATAATCAATAATTTCAAAATTAATAAATAAACATAAAAAAATTTTGTAGAAATTAATATATAATTAGAAAATTTTTACATAAATCTAAAAAAAAAAAAATTAAATATTTTCAAAAAAAATCCCAGTTGGAAATTTCGTAAAGAAGTCTTTATGACGGATTAGAGGCATTCAATGTCCATCCTGACTTGTTGATATGATTCCATTTTCATATTTACAAGTGTAAAAGTGTTAAAAGAAGAAATCACCAGGAAGTCAATGTTGTGATAATTAAAATATATCTTTAGAAAGTCGTCACTGACATTTCCAGCATGGGTCAGAAAGGTGTCATCACCACTTAACTATATAAAAACCGCTAAAAAATATTTTGCGCTTTTTTAATCTCTCCTATTTTTAATATTAAATTAATTTTTTATTGGTATCACACCAATATTCGAACCTGAAGCCTTCGGTTTGGTAGTTTATCGCCTTACCCCTTCACCTAAACCATAGGTTAGGTTGAAAAAGAGCAATCTGAAGCAAATATACTAACATGTTTATAACCGACTCAAATCCAAAAATAAGACATACACTTAAGCCCTGAAGCCGAGTTCTGCGCTTTCATGTAAGTTAGAATTTTACTGAGGATCGGATAACTCCTTTACTTCAAAGTCGCACATTTTTCGCAATTCCGCGAAAATTGGCGACTTCAGTCAAGACAAGATCGATTTTAATCTATTGATTAAAAATTTAATTTGCTCAGTAAAAGATTAAAGCTATTTATTTAAATTTAAGAAATTTGTCAGTCAATTAATGAAAGCATGTTTATTCGTTTACTGAAAAATCCATTAAAACTCGTTCTAAAGAAATATGTCTGCTAGTTGACTTTCTACCAGACTGATGGTAGGTATTCTATAGTCAAATTTTATGGTCAAATATAGTTCAAATTTAAGTATTTAATTTTTATTTGAATCTTGTTTTATACAAATACAAATATAAATTAAATTATTTTGATGTTACATTAAAATTCAATGTTTTTAAAATCAAATTTAGTTCATGAAATTTTTAAATCAATTATAGCTGTGTCTATGCGGCAAATTGGCTTGTGTCATTTTTATATATATTTAACATAAGTAATTAATCGTTAACACTAAACGTTGGCTTATGTCAAATTTTTATAGTGATGACATAAGCCAACTTTGATAGCTTGCCGCATAAACACAACTTATGTCTCAACCAGATACTCCAGCTGACATAAAAACTACCAGAGGCAACGGCCTACTCGGCTTCGAGCCGACAGATTTTTCCCAGATTAGTGTTTCTTGTACCAGCCAATTTATTAAGAGTTAAGTTTAGAAAATAATACTTTTAAAAAATTAGATTTCTTGTCTACTTCCGTACGTCAAATGACTTAGCCGCCTGCTGGTTGAAGACGATAGCAGCTAACAAAAAAAGATCACGGTGAAGGCGGCTACTAGACGGCGTCTTGCATCTCTGTTCTTGATTCTATTAGTCGTTAAAAATATTTTACGAAAATAATATTTTTTTTTTTATTTTGAAAATTTTAACTTTTTTAATTCAATTAAGAAAATATTTTTTAAAATCATTCGTTTGAATCTAGAGAATATCAAATTCCAGAAATTCCAAATGTTTCTTTAAAATATTTTAATATGTTCATTTAGTGAAAGTTCTCCTATAAAATTAATGTGAAAACAATTTTTCTATAATTTTCCCAAAAATTCCTCTTGTCTAACCAAATTATCCTTGAGGGCGTGTGAATCTTTTTCTTCTTCATACATTTAACCTCATATGATGATTAGTTTGGAGAAGAAAAAAAAAACTCACCCAACCAGTATTCACTTTCTATATACAATAACTAGAAAAATTAAAAGCATTTTACCATTATTGGCATTACCAACGAAAAAAAATGTTTAAACCAGTGCAAAAAAAAAATAATAGAAGAAAACCTGAATTTTTCTTAAGAATTTTTTCTTTAACTTTGCAACCACTGTAACACGTTAAAAAGATTTTTCTTTATTTATTTTTTCTAAGCTTCAACAAAAAGATCTTCAAAACACTGTTAACAACAATAGTTATTGAATGAAAATCTATAAAATGTTTTAGAAAAACCAGTCCTTTTTATATTAACGTTTGTGTACGTACCATAATATGGCACGTTTTCTGTTTATGGCAACACAAAAGGGCCTTAAACAGATGCTTTTAAACGTGTTTTGTTTTCTTACGTTTTTTTTTTTGCCAAGATCTTCTAAAAAGAAGATCATGGGATCTTTTTTAGAATTGTAAGTGTGTGTCTGTTTTTTTTTTTCTATATTCCTTTATGGCTGAGAATTTTTTTCGACCATGAGATTTTTTTTTTTGTTAAAGGGTTTTTTTCTTAGTCTTGAACATTGATTGGAAATTCTTTAGGAAATTGTTCTAAAAATATTTATACTTAAATTTTATTGTTTAATTTATAGAAAATTTATTGGAAATTTTATTATAGAAATTATAGTTTAATTTATTGGAAATTTTTTAAGTTTGTTTATAATTTCAATTTAAAATAAATTTTAAACATATTTTTGAGTTTTATATTTTAAGTTTAATATATACGGCACGTTTTCTTAAGTTGTTGCTTTAAGCCAGGTTTAACATTTAAAAACGTATGGCTAATAATGTTTGGAAAATTGCATACAAAATTATGGTGGTTAAAAAGTTTAAAAACAAAAAAAAAAAAAAGAATTAAAATACATATTTGAAACTTTTATTAATTTTTCTTTAAAGCTAATTTTTAAACCATATTTCGAAACCAAATTTCTTGTAGTGGAAAATATAATATGTTCGACTTTTTCAAGTTTTTTGGAGATGATTTCTTTTCTGGGTTAAGATCATGAATATATTTCTTTTTACCAAATGATAAAAAAAATCAACACGAAAAATACTAAAAAAAATTCTTTAAAAAGAAATTAAACATTTTTAAAATAAAGAATATATTTGGAGTTATTTTTTTTTTTAGTTTTTGAGAATTCTAAAATGTATTTTTTCCATTTTTTTTTTTTTTTTTTGTTTAAAAAAATATTTAAAATTTTTAAAATTAAAATTTCTTAAAAATTAATTTCAAATATGTATGTAATTAAGCTTTAGAGTCTCAACTATATAAAATTTCAAAATATTTATTTTGTGTTTATATCAAACAGAATCTAAAGCAAAACTCTTAAGGTTAATTTTAACATTTAAACTAATTGTCGACTTTTGTAAAAAGGAATCGAATTTTTTTTACAGTAATAAAATTTTTTTATTTTTTTAATATATTGTTTTTTATTTTATTTGAATTTTATGAACTTTTTATATAAAATGTATTTTATTCTGGTTCAAGATAATATAAAATTTTTCTAATAAATTTTTTTTATTATAATTAAAAAATATAAAAAATATTTAATTTGGAAAAATTTCCACATAAAAAAATTATATATTTTTTAAAATTTTTCAAAAGATACCACTTTTTAAATTTTCCTCATACATTTTTAGGTTTTAAAAAAATAATTTATTAATTTTTTTTTGTTATTTTTCTTTTTTTTTTAGCCAAATGTGCCAAAGGTTGTGAACATGGTCATTGTGAAAAGCCCAATCAATGCATGTAAGTATTTATGACAATTGTACGGTATTTATTTGATTTTCTACTCTATTTCGCTCTCCTCGCTTTATGTGCTATAAAACCTCTCTCATTGCTCTCATAACTGTAATATTAAACAAGTTTTTTAAAAGAGAATTATTATTAAAATTACTTTTTTTTTTAAACTGCATTAAGAAGTTCTAAAATATGAAAAAGCGGAATAAAAATTCAAGGCGGGATAAGCTTTTAAATAACGGGATAATTCCGCCAAAAGCGCGATTGATGGTCAGAGAAATATTTTCGAATATAATTAAAATTCTTTTTGACCCATATAAACATTTAATGGGTTAATACATCTGAATCGTCTGAAATACTAATAAAACTTACATATTATGGGATGTATCAAAATTTCATTGTATACCTTAAGTCATAGAGTCACTTGAAAGGTTAAAGAAATTTATGTAGCTGTTATTGTTTCACTTAAAAGACTTTAAATTTCTGAGTCGATTTAGCATGTCCGACCTCGTAAAACTTTCAATTGAACTACAGGTCACAAATGTGAAAATATTTGGATTTAATTTGAATCATGAGTTTATATTTGTGTAAATCGCTTCATTTTTAGGCCTATCGTTCTATGGAAGCGACATTAAGCGATTTTAATAGTATCAACCTGAAATTTCGGTATATCAAGGATTTTACCTCGCATCTCAAAAATTACTATTTTTCAGGAGAATAATAAAACGATTATAAAAATCCTGTGAAAATTTTACACCCTCCACCATATATGGTGAAAGTATATATCAGTTTGTCATTCCGTTTGTAACATGTGGAGATATAGTTCTAATGCCCCTTAAGGTATATATATATTCGTGATCCTTATGCAATTTTAAGTGTCTGTTGAAATGGCGATCACGACGCGAAAACGCAAGCGGGAGTGCTAATTTTTACCTAGATTAATAGACATCCTCCTGAGAAGTTTTGTATAAAAAATAAGCTAATCGGTCCAGCGGTTAAAAGGTTATGAGTGAAAATGTGAAGATACCTCTAAATTTTCCATACCAATTGGTGTATTTTAGTAAAATTTCATATTTAGAATTAAATATTTTATATTTGGAATTAAATATTTTATATTTAGAATTAAATATTTTATATTCAACTCAAATATCTTCCACCTTAAAAAATTTTTTCACCACTATTTTTTTTTTTTTTACCTCAAAAAATTTTATTCGCCTCCATAATATTACTTCTAAAGTTTTTTATATTATTTGTATCAAAAACTGTAGGGAACATTTTTTTAGGATATTTGTGGAGGGTATTCAAAGATTCGGCACAGCCAAATTTAAAGCTTTTTTTACTTGTTTATTTTTTTTTTAATTAAAAAGTAATGAATTTTAAGTTAAAAAAAAATAAATTTTTAAACAGTGTAATAAACATTTTTTTAATAGTTGTTTTTGAAATACAAAGTTGCGTTAGTAAACACTCGATATGTATTCGCCTAATTTGTACGAAGTTAAAAGTTTTAAGGATTTTTCAAATAAGTTTTCGAAGTTCAAAATTAATGTGGATAAAGAGTCTTAATAAAGAGTCGTCCTAAAGAGTCTTCCCAAAGGGTCTTTCCAAAGAGTCTTCCTAAAGAGTCTTCCCAAAGAGTCTTCTTCCTATAAAAATTCAACAAAAACTCAGAAATTGTACATTTTTTAAGAAACTTGAAAGAATTAGAAAGTTTCGGATAGTCCACTGCAAGAACTGCTGACATTTAACCCTTTAACGAATTATAAAACTAAATTGTCTCCATATATATTTTTTTTTTTAATTTTCGCAGAACTAATATTTCTTTAAACTTGATTTGTTTTCTCTTTAAAAGAGCCTTCACCTAATAATAAAGTTTTTTTTTCTATTATTATTGGCTTTATTTATTTTTATTTTGTCATTGCCTTTTAGTCATTTAAACCAAATATTTTTGTATGCAAATATCATAAATGATGACATTTTCAAGAAAATATATAAAATTTACTACTGGTATTTATTTCCCATTAAAAACAGGCGTAGTTTACAAAGACAATGCAAATACAAGTAGTAAAAATTGTTGCTAACTTTACAAAACTTGACAATTTTTTTTTTTTTACATACATATAATAAGTCCGTCCTAAACGACGTCTGTCTTTCGGTTTGTGTATTTAAATGTAAGTAAAGTTGTTTGATTTTATGACATGTTATGTGTGTAGAATTATTAAAACATTCCCACACTTTGAATGAATACTTTATACTATATGAGCATATAAGTTTCGATGTTAAACCAAACCAAATACAAAAACCAAGCCAATATTTTCTACTACGGCTTAGTAAAATATATAAATAATTTTTTTTGAAATAAAAAATAAAAAAAAAAAATTAAAAAGAAGAAGCGGATTCTTAAACGTTTAAACAAATAGACCACATTAAAGCCAAAAAGAGGTAGGGTTTAAAAAATACAGGAAAAGTAATTGATTACACAGTGCAACAAAAAATTGCAATCTTAATTGTTTTTATGCAAATTTGCAAAAATATAGCATCAGTTACACAAAACTGGCAAAAGTTAGTTTGGATTTTTATTTTATTGCCTCTTTAAATAATTTTGTATTTATAAGGTGGCCATGGCGGGGAAAGTGCAATACAAATATCTAGTTTTTACCCAGATTGTATCTTCCGGGGTTAAGTGTAAAAAATTTTAAATATCGGCCCAGCTACATAAAAGTTGAAGTAAAAATGTGAAGACATGAAGCACTAAAATTTATCATTTTATATGTAAAATTTCGAGTTGGATGCTGGATCGAATTTGAAAATTTTTTACACTGACTGCTGAAGAGAATAGCAATTGATTTAAGTAAAAATAAGCAATTTATATTATGTCTTCGCTCCTTAAAACAGAAGCATCGAAATGCAACTTCATATCGCTACGATATACACCTAGGCCTCTGCTGGGCCTGTTGTGCGCTCCTTAAGAACGTCCGGTATTCAGAAACCTGGTTTCCCGGATGTAACTCCTCAAGGTTTTCCAGTGACGTTCTTTAGGGATTCTAGGTCCGATATAACATCGCTCCCGAGGTGCCTGTATCTTAATTCTGCAAATGCCTGACAGTGGCAGAATCAAAGCGAGCAAACTTTGCAAAACCAACAGTATTTTCATTGTACATTAGAACCATTGAAGTTAACAGTGATCACTCAAAAATTGTTGTACAGTGTTATAAAAGAAAGAAGCAAAAAAAATCATTATAATATTTTGAAGAATTATATTGAAAAACAATCTTGATTAAAAGTAAAGGAAAGTTTTAAAACTACAGCCTCATTATTATATATTTTTTTTAATATAAAAAAAAGCCCTTTTTTTTGTTGTTACCAACACCTGCTAAAAACTGCTTAAAACTTGGTTATTTTTTTATATAATTTCATTACTTTTTTCTTTCTTTAAAATTGCTTAAAATTATTTAAACTTAATGTGTGATTTCCGTTTGAAATTTAGTTTGTATTCTTAGAGATGTGTAGTTTCTTTTTTTTTTTTTTTTTTTCTTTTAAGGAAAAAATTATACATAAACCACAAAATTGCTGATTTCAGCATTAATAAAATACAAAACCTAAAACATGTTCGAAAAAAATTTGCAAAAAAAAAATAATAAGAAACTTCCCACTTTATATATAGACACAACAATGTATTTTAATAATAATAATAACAACAACAAAAATCAGCTGAGTTTATATAATAATTTTAATAAAGTTTTAAATTCTTAATATTTTTTTTTTTGTTTTTTCAAACAAATTTTTCTTAACTCAGCAAAGTGTAAATTTACACCTGTGTGTCTTAGTCATATTCCTTTATTTAAAATAAATTGATATAATGATGATTTAATACATACTTATGGGAAAAAAATTTCAAGTTGTGTAATAAAAAACTTTAAAAAATAATTCTTTGTCCAAAAATTTCTATATCAATTTCATAGACACATTCCTAGGGGATTAAATTTTTATAAGTACTACTTTTATTTGAAAAGCTATAATATTTAAACAAAAGCGCCATAAAAAAACAGTTCTTTTTTCTTGTATTTTTTTATTTTTCTTTAATTTTTTTACTAAACCAACTAAACTTTATTTTAAAAGTGTTTGCCCTTTTCATTGGAAAAAATAATTCAATACAATATTTTTTGTTTTTTATAGCTGTCTTTTGATAAAATTACTTTACAAGGTGTGTCATTATTTGCTAGTGTTTTCTAATGAGGAGTGTTGGGTTTTATAATATGCAAAGCAAAAAAAAGAAGAAAAAAAAGAATAATACAATATAAAATCTAAACAAAAAAAATATAAAATAAAAATATTCTTTATAAAGTTCAACACTCAAGAAATGAAAAACTAAAGCAGTAAATTAAACCACTCATCATGGGATATACATTTATATACGACTAGAATAACAAAAAATCGTGCTTTAATAATTTAAAGCAACAATTTTAAAAGCTACTGGATTTGAGAAAAGAAAATAAAGTTACTACTGATTTTAAATAAAAACTAGTTTAAAAATATAATTTCAATGTTTTTTTTTTTTAACCAAAATGTTTAAATTTTTTTATTTGAAATTTTTGAGAAAAAATCACGCAAAGAAAAATAAAATTGAAAATTTCTTACCACTTTAAAAGGCGAACAAATTAAGCCAATTTTTATAAATATTTTTTTATGTCATTTTTAAAACTTATAAGAATTTAATGGGTTAACCAATTTTAGTCTAATAAAAAATAATCATAAATATAATTTAAAAGAATTTTTTTTTCAAGTACACTTAAAACAAATAACTAAACAAAGATCTGTTTAGTAATGCCAACTTTTTTGAAGCGAAACTGGCAGTCAGGCGCTTAAAAAGCATTAGATTATAAATTTGAAACTAATATGTACTTTCTCATTTAAATTATGCGACGAAAAAGCTCAAACACTATTTCTGGAAAATATAACTTAACTTTTACATACTTATTGCTTTAATTTAAAGATTAAAAAAAAAATTAATACAAATTTTGATCAAAAAAATATTTTCGAAACGATTTTAAATGATTTGTTACGTAAGTTTAAGCAAATTACAAGAAAAAGTAGTTTGCTTAAAAACTTTTAAATTAATTGAAATTTTATGAAAATAATCCTTTTACCGAAAAGGCGTTAAAAGAGCTAAATAAAAAAACAATAACATCCTGTAGCACATTTTTACTAAAAAGGCCTAATAGAAAATAATGCGAGTTTTGTGTAGTACAAAAGCGCAGAATATAGCGCGAAAAGCGCTAAGTTGACATCGTTGGATCTGTTTTTCTAACTCTCCTAAGCCTTGCTCAAGAGAATTTTCTATGAAAAAAAAGAATCTGGGAACGATCGAGTATCTTTATAAAATTCAGTATTTAATATTTATTTGATTTTTTTTAAATCCAAATTATTTTAAAAATCCAAATTTCTATTTCACTCTCTCCTACGTTGGAATTCTTACCAGTGCACATAGGGCTAGAATTTATATTTTTTTGAACAAAAGTACATGACAGGATTTTTGGGCTTTATGATAACAACAAGAAATAGTATATGGTTTGTATTTGACCTTGAGGACTTGGTTCTTTGAATAAATAAATAAAATAAAAAATGAGCTCAAAAGTTTTAAATTAAATATGGCGTCGAAATTTTTTGAAACCAGTCCGATTTAATAGAAATTTTGCATAAAGAACGTTTTAAGATTGCTAAAACAAATCTTTTTTTGTGATTCAAATTTTAAAATACACAACTTCAGATTAAAGATTTTCGCCAAAATTATTCAAAAATTATTCCTAAAAGGCAAAAGTCTTACTATTCATTAAAGATAAATTTGCTTGGGAGAGAAAAGTTTTTCGATGATGGTTCAGTCAAAAATTAATTGAAAATTCAAAATGACGGATCCAATATATTATTTTTTTTTTTCTTTTTAAATTTACCAAAAATAAAAAGATTCTTTTTGGGTTACTAAAACAAAATCTGTGATTCAAACTTTAAACTACAAAATGTCGGGCTGAACGTGTTCACCAAAGTTGGTCATAATTATTCTTTAAAGGCAAAAGTATTTCTATATATTAATATACTTTCAAAATGTAAACAACATTTAAATTAGAGATGGGCACGTGAACGAATTTGACGCACGATCGCGAATCAAAAATTACAATCACGCACAGTCACGTCAGTAATTTAAATTTTTGCACACGCTCACGAAATACCCTTCAAAAATTCAAAATATTTCGAAAAATTAAACATAAAAGAATTTATTTTATTCTTTGAACCACTTGAATGAAGTCTTGCTGCATTACATGTGAAAAAATCGAAAAAAAAAAAAAAAAATTTAAAAAAATTTAAAAAAATAAAAAAATTAAAAAAAAAATAAAAAAAATTTTAAAAAATATCGAAAAAAGTAAAAAATAATCAAAAAAAAAAATAAAAACTAATCGAAAAAAATAAAAAAAAAAATCGAAAAAAATAAAAAAAAAAAATCGAAAAAATTAAAAATATTTATTTATTTTATTTATTAATCATATAATTACAAATGATATGTTAATACCCTAACCGAGAACAAAAGCCTTCGGCTCGTTGTAGCGAAAACAGACCCCCGCACTGATAAGCTAGCACGCTACCAACTAGGCTACCGGGGCGCTCAATTTAAAAATAAAAGAAAATTTTAAAAATAAAAAAGTCGAAAAAACGAAAAAAATATATAAACGAATGAATAATCACCACAAAAAAATCGACTCACGCACGAATTTTTTACCGCTTACGCACTATGACGTGAGTAATTTAAATTTTGCCTCACGCTCAGGCATGGTTCACGAAAGTTCATGTCACGTGCCCACCTTTAATTTAAATTTCAAATTTTATACAAAAAGGCAACAACAACAAATGTGTCAGTTAAAAGTCCCAGTAGTTAGTGTCATTCAGTGGCATTGAAAAAAATGAGGCAAATTCATTTAAATATTTCTGCTTGTTTCCAATTTTTATAGAAAAACTCATAAATTTCCCCACCGCCCCCCCCCCGAAATATTTAATTAGTTTAATAATTTTTAATTAACTTTAGCATTTAAAAAAAAAAAAAACAGCTTAAGAATACTATTTGTTTTTGTGTCCCATCAAACAAACATTCATATAACATACATGCTTGCACATTTTGTAAAGTGAGTTGTATATAAATGACAGACTGGTTTCCTTTAACCATCCATATAAAGACTTAAAATGTTTAAATTAATCGTGAGAAATAATTTGCAAAAATGGTCACATACACACTATTCCACTTACTCACCATATACATACATACACACACACACATGTATAAACATGCAAACTTTAATGCAATAAAGAAAAAAATATATATTTGTAAAAAAAAAAAAAAAAAAAACGCAGCATTGAAAATAAAAACTTAAAATTTCTTTTTTTTTTTGCATTGAAGGAAAAAAAAGCACTGCAACAAACCTATTTAAACATTTTCAGCCTTTTTTATTTTCTTAAATACTTTTTGTTAAGATTAAAATTTTTGTGTTTTATCTTAACATTAAGATTTTTCGTTTCTTTGTTTCCCCCCTTTTTTGATCTTTTGAAATTGTTTTATATTTAAAGACTTTAAACTTGTCATGTTAATTTACGCTTGTCTGTTTTCATTTTAAGGAGTTTGTACTTTTCTCCAAACATAAACCATCCGTACATGATCTCCTCTTAAACAGGTGATTTGTCTTATTCAATGCAATTCTTAAATAACTTTTTCCATTTAGCTGCCATTTAGAGCCATACTTTTTACCTTAGGGTCGGTCGGTCGGTCGGTCTTGTTATAAAAATCTTTGTTTAAACGGTGTGGTGTGGTGGTATGGTGGTGCGGTGTTTTCATTTCTTTTTAAACCATGATTTATTTGCATTTTTCATTGATTTCTTCTTTAAATGGTACTTGAAAAGTTGTATATTTGATGATACCATTCGTTCAGCTCACTTAAAACCCATTCACCTTAAGATATAATACACAATTTGTTTGCTTGCTGCTTCTTTGGAATAATTTTTTCATATACACTTTTTCACACATGTGAGTCTTTTAAATTCATATAACTGGCGGCTATTTTCTTGAGTTGATTATATTTTGATTTAATTAAATGAAGCATTATAAATTGTTTAAAAAAAAAACTTAATGAAGTGATCTTGTTAAAAAATCAGAAAATCAATTTGCAATACTTTCAAAATGTCAAATGTATCAATATTATTATTTTTTGTTTGCAATAAAAATAATTGAAATATTTTTTATTTGTTAATAAGGTCAAGTTAAAAAAACATAACTTTTTTGTTTCAAAATTGTTTACTTTGAAGTCAGCGCTTACTAAAAATTAATCTGCTAAACATTCTCTTTTTTGAAATGAAGATTTTTATTATATGGAAGCTTTTTAATTCTTAAAAGAAGTTTTATTTTCTTGCAAATTTGCTTTTCTCTTATTAAACCATCCTATCAATTACTTCTCTTTTATTACTACCTTTTAATTTACTAATTTTTGTTTTTTCTTTTCTTCCCGTTTTATTAGTTGTCAAGCCGGCTTTAAAGGTCAACTCTGCAATGAATGTGAAGCATATCCGGGTTGCATTCATGGCACATGTTCCAAACCTTGGGAATGTATTTGCAATGAAGGTTGGGGTGGTCTTTTCTGCAATCAAGATTTAAACTACTGCACTAATCATCGTCCCTGTCAAAATGGTGGTACTTGTTTCAATACCGGTCAAGGTTTATATACCTGCATGTGTCCTCCCGGCTTTAATGGTCCCGATTGTCAAAATGAAATTAACTCGTGTACCGAAGAGAATCCCTGTCAAAATGGTGGCAACTGTATTGAGGAAGCATCAAAACGTGGTTACAAATGTAATTGTCAAAAAGGCTGGTCCGGACGTTTGTGTGAGGATAAAGTTATAACATGTGCTGATAAACCCTGTATGCATGGCTCCTGTCGCGATTCCACCAAGGGATTTCAATGTGAATGCCCAAATGGTTATAGTGGTTCAATGTGCGAAATACACGTTGATACTTGTGCACCCAATCCGTGCCAGAATACGGGTTCATGTGTCGTTACTTCAAATGGTACGCCTAAATGTCAATGTCCCAGTGGTTTTACCGGTGAATTGTGCGAAGATAATATTGATGATTGCCAGGGCAATCCTTGTCAAAATGGTGGTACTTGCATAGATATGATAAATCAATTTAGATGCCAATGTGTAGCTGGTTTCTTTGGTTCCTTTTGCTCCGATAAAGTGGATTTGTGTTTAACTAAACCCTGTGCTAATGGTGGTACTTGTACGAATTTAAATAACGACTATCAATGTGCTTGTCGGGCCGGTTTCACTGGCAAAGATTGTTCAGTTGATATTGATGAGTGCAGTCCGGGTCCTTGTCATAATGGTGGTACTTGTGTTAATCGTGTTAATAGTTTCCATTGTGTGTGTGCTAATGGTTTCCATGGACAACAATGTGATGAAGAGTCCTATTCCTCGGCTACCCTTAACGCTAGACAATATGAGCCTACGACTCATGCTAGAAGTGATGGTTTAACTAGCGGCCAGGTAATATTAATTGCCATTCTCTCAGTTGCTATGCCTTTGGTGGCTGTAATAGCTGCCTGTGTTGTTTTCTGTATGAAACGTAAACGTAAGCGTGCCCAGGAGAAAGATGATGCTGAGGCTCGTAAACAAAATGAACAGAATACTGTGGCTACTTTACATCATAACTCTGGAGGTTTGTCTACTGTAGGTGCTTTAGCTGTTAAAAGAGGTTCCAGTTCTGGTTTGACTTTTGATAATTCCAATCCCAACATTATTAAAAATACCTGGGATAAATCTGTTAATAATATTGCCAGTTCTGCTTCGGCCGATGATTGTCTAATGAATACTTCGTTGTATGGTGGCGCTTTGTCCAATTATGCTGCTGATAATAATGCCAATTCAGAATTTTGTGGTGTTGGTCAAATACAACCTTTACAAAGAGCCAAATCACAAAAGCAACTTAATACAGATCCCTCGCTAATGCATCGGGCTTCCCAGCTGATGGGAGCCGTTGGGGGATCGCATAACAGCAACACTACACATGCACCTACCAAAGACTATGGAGCTAGTTCTTCAAATACAGAGAATAGCAAAAGAATCTCTGTTTTAGGAGAAAGTGCTTATTGTTCCCAAAGATGGCCTTCATTAGCGGCCCAAGGAGTAGCTGGAGGCTGTGGTTCCTCATCAGTTTCAGCAGTTACAACGCAGGGCCAAAGATCTATAGTATGTGGTACTCCTCATATATAGAGGACGTCTAAAGTAGGAACAAATTTTTTTAGGTGTAAAGTTTAAAAAAAAAAAAAAAGATTTAAGGAAACCAAGCGCTGTTGAATATTTTTATAAATATTATTTTATTTTTTTTGATATGTAAAAAAAACACACAAAACTACTCATTATATTTTAAACTTTTCCAAACACACAAACAAACAAAAAACACACTCTCTATTTTATGCTCTTACTAAACTCTTTCGTAAAAAAACCTATATAGAAGAAAAATAAAAGAGAGCAATATACTATTTTTTATATAAGTTTAAACAAAAATGGACTGATTTATATGAAAACTTTTTAATAAAAATTGTGTATGATTATTAAACAAACAAATAATACAAAAAAAAGAAATATTAAGTAAATACCATTTAAAAAAATATACACATTCCTCTCTTTAATACTAATAACTTTTTTCTTTAACTATGCTCTAAAAGCTCTCTTAAGTTTCATTTAAAGGAACTCTTGTTTTCATACTCGGTTTTCTCTCTTTGAATGAAGCTGATTTTTATGTAAAAAAAATTCTGACTTTTTATTTTATAAAATACCAAATAAAAGACAAAGCTTCAATTCAATTTATTCCCCCATACTTTCATACTTGACGCATGTTTCATTAAAAAAAAAATATGTTTTTGTATATATTTTTCCTAGTGCTCTGATTTTAAGAGTATTTTTTTTTTTTTTTTTAATTTCTTATATAAGGCCACCTTATCTCTTAATTAAAGCTCTTTTTTATGCAAAGAGCTATTACTGTAAATACTAGTTTTTCATATAAAATTTACTTTTTAAGTTTATCTGTATAGTAAAAACTTCAAGCGGTATACAAACAAACGACCCTAACTTTAAAAAATTTATTTGTAAACATACATAATATTTTTTAGTATTTTTAATGTTTATTTTTTATATATTTTTTTTTAGTTTAATTTAAATTTAAATTGCAAAACAAACGGAGACCAGACATTTAGAACAAGTATCTAAATTTTTTTTTAAATATTTATATACTTTTTCTTTTTTTTATTATAATTTTTATTTTGTTTCAAATTTTCCAAATAAAAATTATATATTTAATTCTTTTTTTTTGTTTTTGGAAAAAGAACCATTTTTTATTTACTAAAAAAAAAACAAAAAAAGTCCAAAAAAAAATAATAATTTTAATAAAGCTGGGAATACAAGGGGGTTAAGAGTTTAAGGAAAATCACAAGAGGTATACAAAAATCAATAGATTTAACAAAAAAAAAAACAATAAATATTTTAAATTTTATTTCGATGGTTTTTGGAATAATTTTACATTTTTAGGCAGTTTAAAATTAAAAATTTAAAAAAAATGGCCTAAAAATACAAAACTTTAAAAAAAAAAATACTTAAAAATATATAAAAAAAAAAAATAAACCATTTCAAATTCAAAAAAAAAAATTAATAAACCAAGCTTCAAAATAATAAAAAAATAAACCAAATTTCAAATTTAAAAAAAATAAACTAAGTTTCAAATTTAAAAAAATAATAAATTAAATTTTAAGAAATTGGTAAAATTATATAAGTTTTACCAAAAAAAAAGAAAATTAATTTTTGAAAATTTGGAATTTTTAAACTCTGTTTTCGAATTAATTAAAATAATACATTTATAAATTTCTTAGAAAACTATATATAAAAATTCAGTTGAGCTGAAGAATTTTAAATTTTCGAAAAATTTAAATTAAAAATTTTATCTTTTAATAATAACATTTTTTGATATTTTTTTTTTTATATAAGAAATTTTTAAAGTTAAGTTATTATTTTTTAAAAATTTGTTTTTAGTTAAATATTCTTTAAAAAAAAATTGTTGCTTTTTTAAACATTTGTGATTTTTCTTTTCCCAGCCCACTTGTTATTTTCAGCTTTAACCACAAAAAAAGTCATACTTTAAAATTAAGTTATTTCTTTTTTATTAGCATTACTTAAAATTTCTTTTATAATTATAAAAAAAAACTTATAATTTAAAAAAAGAAAAAAAAATCGAAAAAACACTGTACATTGAATTTATTAATTTTTAAGTAATTTAAAAAAACAAATTGAACAAAAAATATGGATAAAGACCGGAAAAAATACATGAAATAATAAAAACTACAAAAAAAAATCTTTAAAAAAATATATAAATTATTTTTTAGCAAACAAATTTTTTAAATTGTGTTGTTATTTTTGCAAATTATTAATTTTTTCAAAGTTATTAATTTTTTAGATGATCTCAAGGTTAAAAATAAAGATAAAATAGAAGAACAAAACAATAATACAAAAATAAAAGGGAAGACAATTTTCATTAAAAAAAAATATAATTAAATATAAAGAAAAATGTTCCTCATTAGTTTAAACTTAAAAATTTAACAAACAACTGTAAATATTTAAAATAAACAAAAGATTATAAAAAAAAAAAAATAAAAAAGAAAAACTTCTAAAACATGTCCAAAAATAAAACAGCCTTATTTATTTTCTTCAATAACAACAATCAGTCTAAACTTCGTTTCAGAACATGGCCATACTATTTTAATCTTAAAAAATTTAACCAAATTTTTATGAGTCATTTAGGAATTTCGCAATTTTTTCACTTTGAAAGGGAGAAACTGGGCATAGATTTTTTTAGTAATTAAAAAAAAATAAAGTTTTGTAATCTGTAGATTTGTTTGTGTTTGCAAATACCTTTTGTTTGCCTGTCCAAGCAAACTTTGAGTTATGTGTTACGAAGAATAAAAGAAATTGTGCTTTATTTTTTTTTTTTGGATTCTAAGAACATTTCTCTCTATAGAAGTGTCTTATTCAGAAGAATTTTTGATATCGAAACCCTTTAAAAATTTTAATTTTGTTTAGAAACCACCATATATTACATTCATAATTTAAGAAAAAATTAGTAAAAAATACTTAAAGCTGGGCATGCCGACTTTAGAATACCCTGCACCAGTAGGGTTGAAGGTCAACTAGTGTTTGGATTCAAAATTCAAATGGTTAAACAAAAAAAAAAAAAAAATATTTAGAAATGACGATTTGACATCTGAGTCAAGCATATTTATGAGAAAATCGAAAATATTGATCCATATGGACCTAGGTAAAAAGAAAGACCAATACTATGGCGCTTAATAATTTTGTGTTGAGCGCCCCGGTAGGCTAGTTGGTAGCATGCTAGCTTATCAGAGCGGGGGTCGCGGGTTCGATTCCCACCAGAGGCTCTGGTCTGTTTTCGCTACAACGAGCCGATAGCCTTCGTTGCTAGTGCTCGGTTAGGGTATTAAGATATAATTTGTAATTATATGTTTAATAAAATAAATAAATAATACATTTTTTTAATAAAATGAGATTGTCAGCTATAGTCGCACTTAAACCCATTTTGGGTGTCTCTTACACGGTACCTAGGTCTTAACATGGATTGATTCTAACTACAGTCAATAGGCTTCTTTCTTGGTTGAGACAGTGAAAATAAATGCATTCAAATATATAAGTTATACATTTGCGACCTGTAGCGTGTGAACCCACATGGGTGGCAAGTTTTGGGACACTAAATATAAACATACGTCGATTTAAACCAAAATCAATTATTCAGTGTACGAAATCTCATTAAAATATCTTAATATTTGGAACCAGTAACGTGATTTTGAATTGATCGGTGAATCCAGGTTTAATAGATTTTTTTGGTACAAACCTATACCATGTCCACATCGTGATGTAGGGTATAACTTCCATTTAAGAGATTAATTACAAAAAAATTTAAAAATTTTAAAGCATCAAATCAAAAAAGTCTTTGGAACTAAGAAGCGATAGATTCACTTTTGCGACTTAATCAATTGAAAAACAGTTAGATAATGAATCTTATAAAATCTTATATTACTTTTTATTTGAAAACCCCCAACCTTAAAGGAATTTTAGCATTTAAAAAACTTATATATTATATTATATAAAAAGGGTTAAGTCTTCCCCCACATTTTAGTGAATTTTTATACTCCACATTGTCAGAATATAATGAGTTTGTGGTAATGAGTCGTTTTAGCAATGACCGTCCGAGTATTAATTTATTCTTTTTCGCGCTTTACAGGCCGCAAATACAAAGTTAACTGAATGAAATTTGGTGCACTCACTTATAATAAACCTAATAATTTTGGTTGAAGTCGATCCAAATTTAGAAATGTCTCCACTAAATGGTATTTCATGCTTATTCGTACACTACAGATTGCAAAATACAAAGGTATTTTAATAAAATTTGGTGCACTGACTTATATAAGCTAAGGGACAAGCGATTATGATTTGATTTGTAATCGATTTTCTCAAAATTTTGCAAAGAATTTTTTTTAGATAATTTTGGACACACTACTTCAATCTGTAAAAAATTCAAAGCCAAACTTGTGTGGAATTTGAACCAGATTGGTGTAGAGTACCATATGTAGTTGGTCTCGACCGAATTTTGTTTTTCAAAGGAAAAACACACCAAAACCTCAAAGTTATCATATTAAGAAATCCTTAAAAAATGAAAATTTTCTAGTAACAAAACTTTTTATATGTTGATTCTCTAGCATAGCATAGAATTCGTATGAAAATCATTAAAACTTTAGGAATATAATTCTTTAAACGCAAAAACTCTAATCTTTTTTCTGCTAAAAATTAATCTCAAGATGTGGGTTTGCCTAAACGATGTTTATGAGTCTATTCCTACAAAAAGTTTTAGACTCTAGTTGGGACTTGTAAATGCAAAAAAAATAAAAAATGGTTGTCAATAAATTTTGGTAAAATAGTTTTATCCAAATTTTTTGTATAAAAATTATGATTGCTGTATTAAAAAAGTCTTGTGAGGGTCACATCTTCTACGTACAATTCATTAAAAAATGGTGTTCGCCCAATTAAAATTTAATGTTTTAACAGTTAAAAAAAAAAAACACTCAAAAATTGTTTTCATTCCCTTAACATGTATTTCTTCCCTTTATATAAAAAAAAAAAATTATATAAAAAATCAATAAAAAAAAATTGTGATGCCCCATAATTTAGTTCATTAATTTGAATATTTTGTAAATATATCATTATCTCATTTTATTTGTTTTATTTTTAATTTTATTTTTAATATCATTTTGTATTATAATTATTTCTTTTTAATTAGTTAACAAATTTATAATTTTTTTCTTTTAAGTTTTAATGAATTTTTGTTTTTAATTATATAAATATTTAGTCGTTCTATCAAATAATTTATAATTGTAAAAAATTAAATTATACATAAAATTGTGTGTACAGCTCTAGGTTACTTTTTATAAATATATGTATAAATTTAATAGCTATTGTACTTAAAAAAAACATATTTTTTTAGTGTATTAAAAACTATTATTAGTAATTTTAATTTAAAAAATGAAATAGAAAAAAAAAAATCATATAAACAATAAAAAAATAAATTTTTATGAAATGAATTGAGAAAAAAAACCAAACATGTTTTATTTGATTTAAGAAACAGGAAGTTGGATAACAAAGGATAAGCATTAATAGGATTTTTTTGGATATTATTGTAGATTAAAAACATTTTTTAATTTTTGAAAAAAAAAGTGAATATGTACATCATCATTTTTTGCAAAAAATCGAAAATTTCGTTTTTACTCAAATGAAAGGTAATTTAAAAGTAATTTATAGCCTGCTAGTTATAGCAAGCTAGTTATATCCTGCTAGTTATAGCCTGCTAGTTATAGCAAGCTAGTTATATCCTGCTAGTTATAGCCTGCTAGTTATATTCTGCTAGTTACATCCTGCTAGTTATAGACTGCTAGTTATAGACTGCTAGTTATAGCCTGCTAGTTATAGACTGCTAGTTATATTCTGCTAGTTACATCCTGCTAGTTATAGACTGCTAGTTACATCCTGCTAGTTATAGACTGCTAGTTATAGACTGCTAGTTATATTCTGCTAGTTATAGACTGCTAGTTATAGCCTGCTAGTTATAGCCTGCTAGTTATAGACTGCTAGTTATATTCCGCTAGTTACATCCTGCTAGTTATAGACTGCTAGTTACATCCTGCTAGTTATAGACTGCTAGTTATAGCCTGCTAGTTATAGACTGCTAGTTATAGCCTGCTAGTTATAGCCTGCTAGTTATAGCCTGCTAGTTATAGCCTGCTAGTTATAGCCTGCTAGTTATATAACCTGCTAGTTATAGACTGCTAGTTGTAGACTGCTAGTTATAGCCTGCTAGTTATAGCCTGCTAGTTATAGCCTGCTATTTATAGCAGCTAGTTATAGCCTGCTAGTTTTAGCAAGCTAGTTATAGCCTGCTATTTATAGCAGCTAGTTATAGCCTGTTAGTTATAGCCTGCTAGTTATAGCCTGCTAGTTATAGCCTGCTAGTTATAGCAAGCTAGTTATAGACTGCTAGTTATAGCCTGCTAGTAATAGCCTGCTAGTTATAGACTGCTAGTTATAGCCTGCTAGTTATAGCCTGCTAGTTATAGCCTGCTATTTATAGCAGCTAGTTATAGCCTGCTAGTTTTAGCAAGCTAGTTATAGCCTGCTATTTATAGCAGCTAGTTATAGCAAGCTAGTTATAGCCTGTAAGTTATAGCCTGCTAGTTATAGCCTGCTAGTTATAGCCTGCTAGTTATAGCAGCTAGTTATAGCAAGCTAGTTATAGCCTGTAAGTTATAGCCTGCTAGTTATAGCCTGCTAGTTACAGCCTGCTAGTTATAGCCTGCTAGTAATAGCCTGCTAGTTATAGCCTGCTAGTTATAGCCTGCTAGTTATAGCCTGCTAGTTATAGCAGCTAGTTATAGCAGCTAGTTATAGCCTGCTAGTTATAGCAGCTAGTTATAGCAAGCTAGTTATAGCCTGTAAGTTATAGCCTGCTAGTTATAGCCTGCTAGTTATAGCCTGCTAGTTATAGCAGCTAGTTATAGCAGCTAGTTATAGCCTGCTAGTTATAGCAGCTAGTTATAGCCTGCTAGTGATAGCCTGCTAGTTATAGCCTGCTAGTTATAGCCTGCTAGTTATAGCCTGTTAGTTATAGCCTGCTAGTTATAGCCTGCTATTTATAGCAGCTAGTTATAGCCTGCTAGTTATAGCCTGCTGGTAATAGCCTGCTAGTTATAGCCTGCTAGTTATAGCCTGCTAGTTATAGCCTGCTATTTATAGCAGCTAGTTATAGCCTGCTAGTTTTAGCAAGCTAGTTATAGCCTGCTATTTATAGCAGCTAGTTATAGCCTGTTAGTTATAGCCTGCTAGTTATAGCCTGCTAGTTATAGCCTGCTAGTTATAGCAAGCTAGTTATAGACTGCTAGTTATAGCCTGCTAGTAATAGCCTGCTAGTTATAGACTGCTAGTTATAGCCTGCTAGTTATAGCCTGCTAGTTATAGCCTGCTAGTTATAGCAGGCTATAACTAGCAGGCTATTACTAGCAGGCTATAACTAGCAGGCTATAACTAGCTGCTATAAATAGCAGGCTATAACTAGCAGGCTATAACTAACAGGCTATAACTAGCAGGCTATAACTAGCAGGCTATAACTAGCAGTCTATAACTAGCAGTCTATAACTAGCTGCTATAACTAGCAGGCTATAACTAGCTGCTATAAATAGCAGGCTATAACTAACAGGCTATAACTAGCTGCTATAAATAGCAGGCTATAACTAGCAGGCTATAACTAGCAGGCTATAACTAGCAGGCTATAACTAACAGGCTATAACTAGCTTGCTATAACTAGCAGGCTATAACTAGCTTGCTATAACTAGCAGGCTATAACTAGCAGGCTATAACTAGCAGGCTATGACTAACAGGCTATAACTAGCTGCTATAAATAGCAGGCTATAACTAGCTTGCTAAAACTAGCAGGCTATAACTAGCTGCTATAAATAGCAGGCTATAACTAGCAGGCTATAACTAGCAGGCTATAACTAGCAGGCTATAACTAGCAGTCTATAACTAGCAGGCTATTACTAGCAGGCTATAACTAGCAGGCTATAACTAGCAGGCTATAACTAGCAGGCTATTACTAGCAGGCTATAACTAGCAGGCTATAACTAGCTGCTATAAATAGCAGGCTATAACTAGCAGGCTATAACTAACAGGCTATAACTAGCAGGCTATAACTAGCAGGCTATAACTAGCAGGCTATAACTAGCAGGCTATAACTAGCAGGCTATAACTAGCAGTCTATAACTAGCTGTCTATAACTAGCTGCTATAACTAGCAGGTTATAACTAGCTGCTATAAATAGCAGGCTATAACTAGCAGGCTATAACTAGCAGGCTATAACTAGCTTGCTATAACTAGCAGGCTATAACTAGCAGGCTATAACTAGCAGGCTATAACTAGCAGGCTATTACTAGCAGGCTATAACTAGCAGGCTATAACTAGCTGCTATAAATAGCAGGCTATAACTAGCAGGCTATAACTAACAGGCTATAACTAGCTGCTATAAATAGCAGGCTATAACTAGCAGGCTATAACTAGCAGGCTATAACTAGCTGCTATAAATAGCAGGCTATAACTAGCAGGCTATAACTAACAGGCTATAACTAGCAGGCTATAACTAGCAGGCTATAACTAGCAGGCTATAACTAGCAGGCTATAACTAGCAGGCTATAACTAGCAGTCTATAACTAGCTGTCTATAACTAGCTGCTATAACTAGCAGGTTATAACTAGCTGCTATAAATAGCAGGCTATAACTAGCAGGCTATAACTAGCAGGCTATAACTAGCTTGCTATAACTAGCAGGCTATAACTAGCAGGCTATAACTAGCAGGCTATAACTAGCAGGCTATTACTAGCAGGCTATAACTAGCAGGCTATAACTAGCTGCTATAAATAGCAGGCTATAACTAGCAGGCTATAACTAACAGGCTATAACTAGCTTGCTATAACTAGCAGACTATAACTAGCTTGCTATAACTAGCAGGCTATAACTAGCAGGCTATAACTAGCAGGCTATAACAAACAGGCTATAACTAGCTGCTATAAATAGCAGGCTATAACTAGCAGGCTATAACTAGCAGGCTATAACTAGCAGGCTATAACTAGCAGGCTATAACTAGCAGTCTATAACTAGCAGGCTATTACTAGCAGGCTATAACTAGCAGGCTATAACTAGCTTGCTATAACTAGCAGGCTATAACTAGCTTGCTATAACTAGCTTGCTGTAACTAGCAGGCTATAACTAGCTTGCAATAACTAGCAGGCTATAACTAGCTTGCTATAACTAGCAGGCTATAACTAGCTTGCTATAACCAACAGGCTGCGGGGACAGTTTTTCGTTCCACAAGTTACTATGAAGACATTTTGTTACTTTGGGTACTGTCCTTAAACTTTTTGTTATTCTACTGCTTACACTGAGGACATTTTACTGGATTCAGCGCATATTATAGGGACTTTTTTGGCTGTATATACAGATGTCTTCAAAGTATGCGCATATATATATATTTATATATTTATTTTTTTTTTTTTAAACAAAAAATATTTTATATTCAAAAATCAAAAGAATTCAATTTAATATACACAAAAAGTTTGCGTATTAAAAAAAAATACATAAACATAACAACTAAAATGAAAAAATAAAGGAATGCAAAACAATAGGAACTTAAGTTTTTAAAAGAAATTACTAACAACTGTAAACTTTTCCATATTTCAGTCAATTCTACACTAAAAAAAATAAACTAGAATTTAGATAAATTAACTTATTTAGAGGAAAAATTGAAATGAAAACGGCACCAAAGAAACTTTTTACCAATATTTAATAAAATTTTCCTTGAAATTAGGAAACAAATTTTACTTAAAATTTGGTCAAAATTTCTAAATTATAGAAAAATTTTAATACTGAGAACTAAATTTTTATTAGAAAACAGTAAAATTTCCTTCTAATTAGTTCATACATCATCTAAAATTTTACTGTTAGTTAGGAAATGTTTTCTTGGTTTTAAGAAAAATTTTATTTTATTTAAGTTCATTAGATAATTTTTTTTACTAAAAACTAGGACTTAACTCCTTAAAAATAAGAAAGTATTTTCTAACATCAAATTTAAAAGCACTTCTTTTAAGTGAAAATTATCCTTATTGTGCTTCTATGGTAAATGTAATATATTATACCATACACATATTTTAAAGTACTTTACACTCATTGATTAAGTATTTTCCCAAATTTCGGAGGACACTGCTCTTAACAAGATTTTTGCTATACATTTTTGTCTTTAAATTAAATTGAATTATACCAAATTCATGTATTTAAAATATAAATTAAATTCCATTAGCAAAAAGGTAAACAAATTAAAGAAATGTACTGCTGGATATCCTGAAACGTAATAAATCGTGACAAAGTCAGATCCTTTTCGTAGTTAATTAATTTGTAGAGCCACAAAAAGGGACGCCTTAAGTGACACACGGTATCTATGGCTAATCATCTGGGGTCCTTTGTCTTCTTATATTAACTAATTTAAGGAAATTTTTGCAAAAATACAAAATATCACAGTTACATTTCTTGTTATTATTGGAAAATGAAAAAATGTCATAAGTTTATTTTATGGGATTTTAATTTTAGCTTAAAGTTTATTTGACATATACAAATGTAAACTTTTTTTTATTAAGTTTAATAAGCGCTAAGTCAATTATAGGAAAGCCATAATGTATAAAATGTGCTTGCGATATTTTGTATTACATAAAAGAGCAAATTCGAAATTTTTAACCTTTTGCTAACAAATTTAAAAAAAAAAAAAATTTTAAGCTACTTTAAGTTTAATGTTAAAGACTGTTAAGATTAGAAGTGGGGATGTGAGCCATTTTTGAATCACGAACCAAAAATTACAATCATGCACGATAATTTTTTAAATGGTTACTTTAATTGTTTCTTTAATAATATTTTTTCTTGGAAATTAGGATAACTAATTAGTTTATTTTTTATTTATTGTTTTTTTTTTTTTTTTTGGAATAGAATATAAAATTAAACGTTTTCCAGCAAAAAATCCTATACAAAATTTTATTATTTTTTCAAAATTAGAAAACTTATACTCGAAAAAAATAATATTTTATTAAAATTTTTAAAAATTATCTAAACAAAGTTGCATGAAAATTTTCCTTAGAAATAGTTTATCAGTTTCTAAAATCAAGTAAATTGTTATTATTACATAGAAAAAAAATGATTACTTTTTGTTCTTAATTGTCTGAACTAATTTTTAGAAAACAATTTTTAAAAATTAGAAAGTAATATACTTAAAAACTGAATTTGGAAAGGGTTTTTTAAAATTTAGTTAATTTTACTACTCGCGAACAAAAAATTAACACACATTAAGTTCAAGTACTTTCTCGATTTAAGTTAGACACATTTTTTTTTAACTTAACTTAATTTTATTACATTTGAGTGTGCAAATTTCTTAAAAGTAAGATGTTTTTTCTAAAAATTAATAAATTTTTATTTAATTGACTAAAATCAAGAAATATTACTTAGGAGAAATATGAACTATTTCTGATATATAAACTATTTCGTTTTTACTCAAAGTTAGGAATTTTTATTCTTTTTAAGAAAATTTTTCTAAGTTTTAATAAAATTTTACTTAAATTGAGGACAATTTATAAACTATTTTGAAGGAATTTTTTTATTACATTTTAGTTCATGAATTTTTTTTTTAGTGTACATTTAGCGAAAAAAATTATTTTTATTTGGTTAGATGTCTCTCCGAACTCTTTCGTGTCTTCGCGGTTTTATTTTTTTATAAATAAGAAAAATGTTTTAAATTTTTGAAGTTTCTTTTTTTTATAAAAAAAATACGATTTTGAATAAGGTTGTTGTTGCAATAAACTACAAAATTTTGACTTAAATTTTCAAATAAAAAACGTCTTTTACATCTAAACATTGAAAAAGTTCTTTCAACATCAACTGATGTAATGGGGGCGAATTTAAAAGCTAATACTTCTTTAACATCAAATGCCAATACTGATTTTATTGAAGATCCAGTCAGCTGTTTTCTTACTCTTTTTATATCTTGCACCCCATCGGTTTTTGTTACAATCTGCTCAAGTTTGTTCTCAATAACTTTTTTGGTATAGCATTCTGGTACATTGTCAATATTTTTGATTGTTTCTGTTACTAACCCATATTACTCAACAAATGGGAGTTCGGTAGAGGGAGGGGGAGCGCTAACAAATATTAATTTATCGTTTATTAAAATAAAAAAAGTATGCATAAAGAAGTCAAAATATGCCCTAAAAGATACAAATATGCTTTAAAAATATGCTTTTACCTTAAAATATGCTCTTACTGCTGAAATATGCAAAAATATGCTCTTAAGGATAAAATATGCTAAAATATGCTCTAACAAATCGATGCCAGAATTCTTAAATTGTTGTGAATCGGATAAATAGTTCATCTATGGGTCCATACGACGGACGCACAGGAAAAAACATGATATTGCATATTTGCGGTTTCCCAGGTTATGAATAACAAATTTGTCTGGAGTTAACAATGATTAGTGATAAGCTCAGGTTATGTTTTAGATAAATTACCCACACAAAGAAGATTTCAAAAAAAAAAAATAACCTAAAGAAGCCCATCGAACTTAACCCCCATTATAAGGTTTTTAAAAATCCATAAAATATTCAAACAAAAAAACAGCAATAATCTCGTGTGAAACAGTTAGATCCCCTTTATCAGCTATTCTCGTTGTATTAAAATTTAATCTCTACACATTTAGTTTTTTTTTTTTTTTTGTCATGTAACTACTCTCAATTTTCATTTAAATTTAATAAAATAATAAAAAAAAAAAACCTTTTGATGCCTGATCATCATCAGGTATTAAACGAATCAAGTGTGAGATTAACAAACCCCCATTAACCAAATAACAACAACAACAACGCCAACAACAAAAAAAACTTATTATAGCAATTGTTAGTTAAGATATCTTAACAATTTTGTTGTTATTTTTCTTCCTACTCAAATGAAACGGATAGCTTAAGCTTATCATATATTAGAATTGTTTGTATCTGTGAGTGTTTCTATTGTAAGAGTGGCAAGAAGATATTATTTGTATTGTTGTTGGTAGTTGAGCTTTTATAAACCACAATGATTCCCAGCAGGTGAGTGATGGTGAGTGAGTGGATCAAGTGTGTTTGATAAATAATAGTTAATTGTATGTAATATGTACATACATACAAAGTATATATGTATGTATGTATTTTCTATTGGATCACAATGTAATATGATTTTCATTGTTTTCATTAATTCATCTGTGGGTACATATGTAAATTTTTTGATTTCATTTTTTTATCTCTACTAGTTTTTTTTTTTTCTTTTTGTTAATCTTCTTTTTCTGGGTTAATTTTGTTGGTAATGTTGAGCCGAAAAGTGACTTTAAATAATTGTTAATTAGATGTTAAACCACATTAGTGGGTTACGAATTACAAACAAATAAATGTTAAAATATAGAAATAACTGCAAACTATTGTGTGGTTTGTTATTTTAGACAGGTGTTTAATCGAAGTAAATTGCTGGAAGATCAGTTTACTATTGACAGTATTACAGATTACTGTATAATGAGAAAAACTTCTACAACCGACTTAACTGTAAACTTATTTAGTATAAGCTTAAGTCTAAGATTTTTAAACTTATAGACATTTAGTTAGCTTATTTTTGGTTTGACCTATACGCCAAAAAGTAGTTATCGAGAAAAAAGATATACAAGGTTTACATTTTTTTAAATTTTTTGTATGCAAATCTCACATTTAGATCAAAGTCGATACTGGATATCTCAGATATGATACGCAATATCGAAAAACGGAGTTCGATGTAATGTATTTCTAACTCAATTCTTTTTTTAAAATGTTCAGTGGATCAAACCAATAAAAAGCACACGATTTGTGGGAAAATCGTGAAATAGTAGTAGAATTTGCAAACAAATTCGTCTAAAAACTCAAATTTCCCATTTAAGCCCATGATCCCCTATATACGCAAATGTTTTGAAAACTTGTCTAATTTAAAAAAAAAACAAGTAAAAAAGGGCTAAATTTGGCTGTGCCGAATCTTTAAATACCCTCCACCATAGGGGCTGGAGATGATATACGTATATACTAAATTTTGCATGAACTGTAATATGAATATGTTTTGTCAATTTATGTAACGAACTTTTGTTATTTAGTTTTAGTAATGTTATTTATTTAGTTTTAGCAATGTTATTTACAGAGGTCTGCTCTGTTAGCGACTTTAACATTGTTGATTTTTACGTTATCAGAGTAACACACATATAACACACATATAACTCTAAGAATGTTATTATTCTCTATGTAAGACAATAAATGTAATCGAACAATAAGACTTAAAACATTTTTACTTACTTAACAGAAAAAAAAAATAGATACAGAAAAATTGTACAAGTTTGTATGGAAAATTTAGAGGTACCTTCACATTTTCACTCATAACTTTTGAACCGCTTAACCGATTTTGCTCATTTTAAATACCAAACTGCTCGGGAGGATGTTCAATAATCTGGGTAAAAATAGGCACCCCCGCTTGCGTCTTCGCGTCGTGATCGCCATTTCAACAGACAGACAGACGGACATCGCTAAATCGACTTAAAATTACATAAGGATCACGAATATATATACTTTATGGGGTCTTAAACCTATATTTCGACATGTTACAAACGGAATGACAAACTGATATATACCCTCACCATATATGGTGGAGCGTATAAAAATTGTAGTTTTTTAAAAGCACTACAAATATATTTGAAATTGAGATTTCATAGGCGACATTTAAGAACTCGTTTAAAGTTAAGAAAAATTTTAAATGTTTTAGGAGTGATTTAGTTCAATGCTCACTCTAAACTGCTCAATATTAATAGCCTGTTCCTCTATTTCGAAAGAACACGTTCGTTCGCTTTCTAGTCGAAAGAAAACTGATTTGGGTTTCACTAACTCTATTTCTATGCGAACGATGATTCGAACGACAAGTCGAATGAAAACGTAACTGTTTTCATACAAAATTGGTTTCTCTATTTCAAACAGCTCGAACGCAAATGTCAAAATTAGTCACTTGCTATTTTTTTGTCGAGTAAATATATATTTGATATTTTTAAAAGCAAAATGAAGTAAAAAAAAAGCAATGGATAACAAAAAGTAAGTACAAAATAATACAAATATTTATAGTTAATTAAGAATTTTAAATTTTAGTTAAAAAAAAATCAACAATGGACCATCCGAAGACGCTTGTATTTTATATGGAAGAAAGGCCTAATTTTGCCAGAAGGACTCTGGTGTTCGGAGCAAACAAATTTTCTGCAGAGGAGGAAAATTTTACCAGAAAACTCCGTTTCACCCCCTATTACGCTGTTGCTGAGTGGTAAAAGGTATGTGTGTGTTGTTTGTGGCTTACGTTTGCCCAAGAAGCTCATATTTACATTTTTTATTTTACATCTTTTATTTTACAAGGACTTTAGCAGTGACCGCACCGAACAGACAACAGGCAACAGAAAAGCTCTCCAAACAACGATTTCACCCACAACCAATCCATAACAAAAATTTTCACAAATAAACACACTTTCCAAATAAAAATTGATTTGTTTATTGTTATTTTTTATTTCATTTGTCATATACAGCTGATCACTGTTAAACAGGGTTGTTTTTGTCTTTAAGCAGTTTAGTAGTATTTTTGCTACTTTTAAAGAAAATTGTAACAAATGCTCAACATATATGATCTGGCATCTCTGTGATTTGTAAATGCGTAAGAAACAAAAATTGACACACGTAAGTCAAGTCGATCGAAGGCTTTCGAAATAGAGAAACCCAAATTGATTCGAATTCGAGTGACTTGCTTTCGTTCGACTAGTTTTTCTTTCGAGATCGAGGAACAGGCTATAAGTAAGAAAAGTAGATTTTAAAGAACTTGCAAGCAAGCTTGTCCTAATTCCAGAGCAATCACAGATTTTATAAGATCTTTTAAACTCGTCTAATTTTAACGACAATCTTAGATGTGAAAACCTTTATTAAACTTGTCGAAATTTAAGTCTAATTGTAAATTTTTTTGAAATATATTAAAGTTGTGGAAATTATAGCCACATTGTTTAAACTTTTAGAGAGATTTTAAACTCGTCGAAAACTAGGTGCAATCACAGAATTTTAATGCAGCCATAAACTTTTCAAAATTAAATAAATAACTTTAAACTCTTTGAAAACCGTAGATTTTGAAATAACTCTCAAATTTGTTGTAATTCAAGAACTATGGAAGATTTTATATGTTTTCTTTAAACTGGCCGAATTTGAACAACAATCGTAGACACTTAAATGAACCTTAATTTTGTTGAAGTTAAATGTGCAACTGTATTTTTTTTTTTTTTTTAAGGATCTTAAACTTGTAGAAATTTAAGCAAAATCGTAGATTTTTAGAGTAATTTTAAATTCAGTAATAATATCGTTCGATGGTAATTTTTTAAGGGGGCTTCAAACTTTTAAAAATTAAAAAAGAATCACAGTTGTTCAAAAGAATATTTAAACGTTTAAAAACAACCGCTGAAAGGAGTAAAGGGGGCAGGGCTGGTTAAATATTTTTAAACCCAGTTTCCACAATATGGACCTACAACCCATTCTGAACAAGTTTGGATGTCTAAAAGCATCAATAGCTAGGAATGGGTTAAAAAAGAGGTAGATTTTTAAAATACATAATCGTAAACTCATGTATGTTGATTAATAATTACTTTAAATTACAATCGACGTTTTTTAGGATCCTTATACTTGAGGAATTTGAAGAAGAATTATCGGTTCATAAAGACCCCTAAAAATTTTAGAAAAATTGCATATTTTAAAAGTATCATTAAAGTTGAAAACCTAAGATTTTTAAACGATCAATAAACTCGTCGAAACTAAGGAGTAACCGTGGATTTTAAATTAAGGCAAAAATCAAAAATTTTTAAACCCTCTCTACTTCTTGTCAAAATTAAAAAGTTGAATCTTGTAGAAAAGAAGGGTAAAGTCTTAATGTTTTAAAAAAATTCTAGTCGAAATTGAAAAAATAATGTAGATTTTGCAAGAATCCTTAAAGTCGTCGAAAAAATTTAAATTGAAATACAACGTTGATTTTTAATGATTTTTTCAGTATTTTTATTAAAAAATTTTAGACATTAACTTGTCCAAATTAAAAAGCAATCGTAGAATTTAAAATCAAATTAGAACAAAATCGAATTTAAAGAAGAATCCTCAAACTCGTCGAAAGCAACCTTTAAAATTCAAAATTAAATAACGTGATTTTTAATGATTTTTTCAGTAATTAAAAAACTTTTGACATTAACTTGTCGAAATTAAAAAGCAATTGTAGAATTTAAAAGCAAATTAGAACAAAACCGTGGAAAATCATAATGGGTTCTTTACAAAGTTTAAACTTGTCGAAATTAAAGCAAAATTGCAGATTTTAAAATAATTTTTAAACTCGTCGAAATTGAAATATTGACTTTGCATGAATACTAGTCGAAATAAAAAAAATAAAAGTTGATTTTTAAGGACCCGAATTCTTCTTAATTAAGGAAAAATAGCGGATTTCTAAAGATAACTTTAAAATCGCCAAAGTGAAAATACATCTTGAATTTTTAGTGTCTAAATTTCAAAACTTCAGTATTTTTTTAGATATATAAAAAAGACTGGTTTACTTTTAAGCTATAAACTTGCCGAAATTAAAGCACAGTCTCAGAATTAAAAAAATTTTAACTCGTCGAAATCAAAATATTAGATAGAGTTTGCAAAAACCCTCAAACTCGATGTAGTGAAAGAAAACTGACTTATTAAACACTCTTAAACTTGCCGAAAGAGCTATCGTAGATTTAAGGAATTTAAATTCCAAGTACAACGTTGATATTTAACACATCTCAAATATAAAAACTATTAATTTTTGTTATAATTATCATAAAAATCATACAAGTCATTGACCTGAATACACTGCATTTTCTTTTATTTTCCATACCATTAAAAAAAATCATTAAATCAATTTTAATAACTTTACACCCATCTACAGCTTAATTTATTTACAATATATTTAAAGAAGGTATCATAAAAAAAAAATTTTGTAATAAAAAAAAAAAAAAATAATTTTTATAACCCACATTTTATTATTAGAAAGAAACTGCAACACCAGCACCATCTAACAACAATCACAGATGACTCTGACAAATATAATATTGAAAACCTTTTTTTTTTTATTAAATAATGTATAATTTTTCCATGAAAGAAATACAATCCCGGCATTTATGAGTACAAAAATAAATAAATAAAAAAAAAAAGTAAAAACATTATAGAAAAAGTATGAAAAGAACTGTAAATTTAATCATAACTTCTTATTACTGTGAGAATTTAACAATAATATGCTAATGTTTCTGATTTTTTATATTTCAAGACCTAAAATGATGGTGTATGGAAAGATATGGTTGGTTGTCTTTTATCTCAAACTTTAAAAATGATAGTAGTTTTTAGTTTTACCTTTGATCTTAAAACTATGTTGTAGTATACTTAAAGTATGAATAACTGAGCAGCCAATTAAATTCTGCAGGTTGCAAATGATGTTGTGGCACTATGGGCTAGAATCAACAATAAATCTGCAAAAAAAAACTAGTCGATGTGAAAAAACAACTATAAATTTTAAACATTCTAAAAAATTAATATATCGAACAAAAATAATCAATATTTTTGAAAATTATCGAAATTAAATTTCAAAAATAACGAAAAATCGTAATTTTGAAACAAATTAATAATATTGTGGATATTATACAATAGTCGTAATTTTAAGGTTAATCTGAACAAAAAAAAAAAAAAAAGCAAGGCAACGTGTTTTAAAGCATATTTTGCACTTTTATAAACAGAATTTTAGGGGTTCAAATATGGTTTTTTAAAGCAGGATTTTGGATATGTAAGACTGATTGATTCTTAGAATCCTTAAACTAGTCAAAACTAACTAATAATTTTAAACCTTTAAATTTTCTAGAAATAGGAATTGTGAAGTATTATTCGACCTTTAAAATGTATGAATCCATGTAAAAACCGAAATACATATGAACATACATGATCAAACATAGGTTCGTATTAATCATATATGGTCATATACGTCCATACATGGTTCAATATTTGACCATACATGATCTTATATATGACCATATATCTTCGGATCTAAAATTTTAGGGTATATGGCAGTATATGGTTATATATATATATATGAACATATACGAGCCCATGTATGATCATGTATCTTCATATATATTTCGATTTTAACATGCCATCTAAAAATCGAAATATATATGAGCATACATGATCATACATGGGCCTGTATATGATCATACATGGTCATATACGTCCATACATTGTTCAATATATGACCATACATGATCTCATATATGATCATATATCTTCGGATATGAAATTTGAGGGTATATGGACGAATATGATCATATACGAGCATACATGAATAATATATGAGCATGTATGATAATATATGCACATATATCACCATATACCCTCAAATTTCGGATCCGAAGATATATGGTCATATATGAGATCATGTATGGACGTATATGACCATGTATGCCCATGTATGATCATATACAAGCCCATGTATGATCATGTATGTTCATATATATTTCGATTTTTACATGGGACCTCCTAAATTATTTAGCTCGACGGCCTTTAGTTTTTAATATTAAATATCTCATATTCTCCATATATCAGCAATATTTCGTTATTCATTGAATGACATTCGAAGGGTTTATGTAAACAGATAATTGATACTCGTATATATAAAATAATAAAATATATATTTTATATTACAAACGAAAGGTCTTTGAGCTCGATCATTTAAAATCTTCTCGAAATTTAAATAGTTGAGACTTTAAAAATAAATATATAAAGAATAATTGTGTTTTTAAGACAAATTTGAAAATAATCTCATATCATAAAATAAGTTATAAGTTCGTCAAAATTAAAAATGAATAAAAGATTTTTAAATCACACATAAACCAGTTGAATTTAAAAATTAATAGAACCATTTTAAATAACCTCAAAGCGTTTGGCGCTGTGGGGCTAAAGTTAAACTTATTGGCTGTTTAAATATTTAATTCTTTTTTGCAATACTGTATAAAGATGTCTCTAAACTCAGTATAAAGGGTCATCTGAGATAAATTCTGTTTTCAAATTAAATTAATAATCTGCGACTTTCATTAGTTTTTTTTTTTTTTTTTTTTTTTTTTTATTTTTTTTTTTTTTTTTTATTTTTTTTTTATTAAATCTTCATTTACATAACCGAGCCATTAGGGCCTTATGTGGTTAATTAAAGCTACTATCTTAATAACAAACTTCTAGTTTAGTGTAAGAATGAAGCATTTCCGAGATAAGACTCAAATCGTTGTTTTGCGTTAATTCGTTTCGTTAATTAAAAAGAAAATTATAAAAATTAATTATCAGTTACACAAATTAACTTGTGGAATGTAAAAATTTATCATAGTTTTTTAAAGATTTTGAACAAAATAAAATAGTTTTATGAAGAATTAACAATTTCTGGCGCATAGTATATTTTACAGCAATTGCATTTAATGCTAAAGTTAAGCTAGACTCTCCTCATCTTTTTTTTTTACTTTATGAATGTTATAATGTAACAAAAGTTAGTGCATATGTGAATGTAGTTAGTGTTGGTTGGGTTTGAGTAGATTTTATGATTTGCTAAAACGCACTTTACTTCATTTAACGCTAAAAATTGTAATTAATTTTTTCTTCTTGCCTACTTCTCCTACAGTTATTACAACGCCATCATCGACATCAACATTATCATGAACCACAGAGTTTAATACTACAATTTCATTGTAATGCAGTTTTATGCGATTTTAATATTGTTGAGTGTAATAAGTGTAGATGAGTTTATTTTTTTTTAGTAAGTAGGTAGAAACAAAAAAAAAAATAGTTATGGAGAGGAGTGTATTTTTCCTAGATATTTCCTAGTTTGGTTTTTTTATAATTTTAGTTTTTCTGCTGCTTAGCTGCCGTTTATGTTTCTTACAAAAAAAAAAAAAAAAAACTCATTTGTGGTGTTTGTACTAATATTGTTGCTCATTCAGATATTGTTACGTGTATGTTACATGTCGCGTCATATATTAGATATTAACGTATTTGCGTTCATATATTGTAATGTCGATTGTATTAAGTTTTAGATGCTTAAGATGTTGTAACTTTATTTTTTTTTTTTTTTTTCATATTCCGCAAGTGTGTTTAGCTTTAGTTGGAAAATACAATTTCAACAAAATTTGTCATAAAACTGGGTAATTTATTATTATGAAATTTGATGTTTTTACTAAGAATATTAATATTTACTACATAACTTTATTGACTGGCAAATTAAAAAAAAAATAAATGTGAACCCATGTAAAAATCTAAATATATATGAACATACATGATCTTGTATATGTCCTTGCATGGCTCAATATATGACCATACATAATCTCATATATGACCATATCTATTCGGATCCAAAATTTTAAGGTATATGGTTATATATGATTTTATATGCTCATATGCCCTAAAATTTCGGATATGAAGATATATGATCATATATGAAATCATTTATGGTCATATATTGAGCCATGCATGGACGTATATGACCATGTGTGCCCATGTATGTTCATATATATTTAGATTTTTCGATTAGCATGCAAAAAATCGATATTGTTTTTTTTAGTTCCGACCCATGTAAAAATCGAAATATATATGAACATACATGATCATACATGGGCTTGTATATGATCATACATGGGCATACATGGTTATATACGTCCATACATGATCTCATATATGATCATATATCTTCGGATCCGAAATTTGAGGGTATATGGTGATATATGTGCATATATTATCATACATGCTCATATATTATTCATGTATGCTCGTATATGATCATATGCGTTCATATACCCTCAAATTTCGGATCCGAAGATATATGATCATATATGAGATCATGTATGGTCATATATTGAATAATGTATGGACGTATATGACCATGTATGCCAGAGAACTGCAAAATCAACTTTTTTCTTGATTTAATCATACACAAACATTCTTGTTCACTTTTAATAATTCAACAAAATTCACTGTAGTATAAAATCAGCATCATGTTACTGAACGCGTAATTGGAATCAGTGTGAATCATCTGTCGTTTATGTTTTATGCAAATGTAATCACTTAACAGTGTTCAGTAACATGATGCTGATTTTATTCTACAGTGAATTTTGTTGAATTATTAAAAGTGAACAAGAATTTTTGTGTATGATTAAATCAAGAAAAAAGTTGATTTTGCAGTTCTCTGATGTTTGCCCAATGTATGCTCATATATTTTTCGATTTTTACATGGGCATGTAAAAATTTAAATATATATGAAGATACATAATCATACATGGGCCGGTATATGAACATACATGGGTATACATAATTATATACGTTCATGCATAACATTACGTTCATCATCAACATCACCATTTCTTGAAAAAACTTGTTGTGGAAAGAGGTCTCGCAGTAATTCCATTGTAATCCTGGAGGTATGCGATGTGACACCGTCTTGTTGATACCACATGTTAATCAAGCCCAAAGCATGACGTTGTGGCGTTAAAAAGTTTTCAATCATATCACGATATCGCTCCCCATTCCCAGTGACCATTACGCCGTTTTCATTTTCAAAGAAGTAAGGTCCAAAGATTCCTCCTGACCAAATTGCACACCAGACTGTCACTTTTAATGGATGTAAAGGTGACTGATGAAAAATTTGAGGGTTTTCCATTGCCCAGAACCGACTATTCTGTTTATTCACATATCCATTCAAATGATAATGTGCCTCGTCGCTCATTATGATTTTTTCATGAAAATCGGGGTTGTCATGAGCGAGCTGTAAAACACGTGGGTTTATCGAATATTTTTCCATAATAAATTTAACACGTGTCTACTTCACGACTGCCAAATATGAACTTTCAAGACTAATGTTTACCAAAATGGCGGCAAAACAATGTAGTATACAACAACGGCAACAGATATATGGCGAACTATATATTGATGTATATGATCATGCACATGATCATATACAAGCCCATGTATGATCATATGTGTTGATATATATTTTGATTTTCACAAGAGTTATTAAAAGTTATTGAAAAGCATATTTTAGGTCTGCTGATTTATTAGTCACAGAATTTGAAACTGATTATGTTTTAAAAAAGTCTTGTGACCGAAATAATTCATATAAGTATAAATGTCTAAAATATATGGTCATATATTACCATGGACGCACATATACTCTCAATTTTCGATTTCGAACATATATATATGAGACTACATGTATAATAATTTTCACCTGTGATATTACAAAGGAAATGACAGATATATTTTCACATAATAAATGTTATTGGAGAGTAAAAAAATGTGAATTTAAGGAACCTAAATTTTAGTTACGAGTGAATTTACAATATTATTAAATTTAACAACAAAACTTTTCTGGCTGAAGTTTTTCAATATGCTATGTTTTTGAAACTACTTGGATTTTAGTTATGAAATTTTAATATGAAAAAAGTAGTTACTACCGTTTTGTGGCCATAATTTCCTGAAGGTTATATATTAGGTTCTTCGCTTAACGATTATCATCTAAATTTGTCTTATATTTTAGAAGAAAAAAACCTCATTCAAATACCAATAAATTTTAGTTGTATTTATTAATTGATGTTAAACACCTTTAAAATGTTTACATTTAACAAAATATATTAAATTCTCACCATTTAGCTTTTTAATAATACTGATTATTTTGTTAACAAACCTCTTAACAAACGGCATGCAAAATTTTTTTTTTGTTTTTTATTTATTTTTTATTATGACTATAAATGCAAGACAAGTCTGAAATCAACTTCAAATCACTACTTTATAAAAATTATTGACATTTCAATCAACCGTTTATGACTTTAACATTTGTTTTTATATAATTAGTGGGTATTTAAGTGGGATTTTTTTTTCTCTTACGTTTAAATATTAATTTAATATTTGCACTTTTAATCAAATGAACTAATGAATGGTTGGCTGATTAATAATAATTTTAACGGTATTTTTTTGCCTTTTTTATTATTTTGTGATTAAGATTAAAATGGGGGTTTTAGAGAAGATCTCAGTTTACAAAAAAGGCAATATATGGCAATATAAGATCTCATATATGAAATTTGATTATATATCAGAATTATACCCTCAATGTTCGGATCCGAAAATATATGGTAATAATATGAGATCATGTATGGTCATATATTGACCTATGCAAGGACGTATATAACCATGCATACCTCTGTATGGTCATATACAATACCATGCACGATCATGTATGTTCATATATATTTCGATTTTTACATGGTCACCTTAATTTTTTATTAATGATATTTAACCCTTATATGTAAACACATTACAATTTAATATAGGGTCCGCCAAATAACTTTTTTTTTTGAAAATGCTTTAAAAAAACTACTGAATATTTTCTCAAATTTCTTTTTTTTTATTTGAAAGTACAATCCTTCCGGTTAATAATGGAAAAACTTCATTCAAATGGCTACCTCGGCTGGCCATGCAGTAGCCTACACCATCGGTCCAATTTTTAAGCACATTATCGATTATGTGCAGCTGTATTTCACCAATGGCTTCACGAATATTGTCTTTTAAAGCGTCAATTGTCTCTGGCTTGTCGGCGTAACACTTATCTTTGACGGCACCCCACAAATAATAGTCCAACGGTGTCAAATCACAGCTCCGAGGTGGCCAAACGACATCAGCTCTGCGGCTGATAATGTGATCTTCAAAAACATGGCGCAAAACATCGAGTGTAGCTTCGGCTGTGTGGCACGTAGCGCCGTCCTGTTGAAACCAAATTGTTGCCAATATCCTCCTCTTCAATTTTTGTGAACAAAAATTCTTTCAACATGGCCCGATAACTATCGCCATTGACTGTAACGGCCAGCCGAGACAGCCATTTGAATGAAATTATTTTCCATTATTAACCGGAAGGATTGTACTTTCAAATAAAAAAAGAAATTTTAGAAAATATTCAGTAGTTTTTTTTTATAGCATTCCCATCTAAAAATCAAAATATATATGAGCATACATGATCATACATGGGCCTGTATATGATCATACATGGGCATACATGATCATATACGTCCATACATTGTTCAATATATGACCATACATGATCTCATATATGATCTTCGGATCCGAAATTTGAGGGTATATGGACGTATATGATCATATACTAGCATACATGAATAATATATGAGCATGTATGATAATATATGCACATATATCACCATATACCCTCAAATTTCGGATCCGAAGATATATGGTCATATATGAGATCATGTATGGACGTATATGACCATGTATGCCCATGTATGTTCATATACAAGCCCATGTATGATCATGTATGTTCATATATATTTCGATTTTTACATGGGTTTTCAAAAAAAAAAAGTTATTTGGCGGACCCTATATTTGAAAATTTCCTATTCACAAAATATTATTTAAGGCTTCTTCAGAGAAATTTCAAGGAATTGCGCGATTAGAAAATAACATTTTCTTAATAAAAGTTTTGTTAAATTAAATTTTTGTTTACATAAAACTTGTGTTCATTTTAGTTTTTTTTTCCCCCAAATATTAATATTTTGTTTATCTTTAGAAAATATTAAAAAACAACAACCTTAAAAGGTTTTTTTTTTCTTACACCAGTTATTTTGTCATGCTGCTGCCCATCAACGAACAGCAAACACTATTATCAAATAAAGTAAAAACAACAACAACATCATCATCAACTATTGTCAGAGTCATCTTCATTTGTCATGGTTTTAGATAATAAGTGCGTATCGTCGTTTCTTCTACTTTTTTTGCTTTTTTTTTTTGTTTTTAGTTTAAAAAATAATATATTAATGCTTAATTGTGTTTATGTTATGTAGGCGTTGCCACAAGTGTCCCAATATCATTAACGCGGTATGCAACAACATATCACTATCACACAAGTCCATGGAATAAAAAGCCCACTAAATTTCGTCTCGCTTTCATAATTAACTCATTCACTAACAATAATAACATCACAATAAACAAACAGTTGGATGGGATGGATTGACAGACAGACATACACACACACACACAAACAGACGAACAGATCTAACCAAAATGCAATTATGTTAATATGATAATAAACAAACACTTTTCTTCTTGTTATTCTTATTTTTTTTTTTCTTCATCTTGATCAAACTATTGATCCATCTATTTATTTATTGGTTAATGAAAAAAGTTTTTTCGTTTTTTTTTTCAAAAGATAACTTAGTATATATGGGAGATATCATTTTGAGTATAAATTTAAACTTCTGACCGATCGACAGTATGAATTTTATGGAAGTAAATCCACGGGACAACATAGATATTATACTTTCTCTTTTGAAGAATACTTTAATGTTATGAAGTTTTTATTTTGAAATTTGTAAAATTTTGATATGCTAACGAACAAAAAAATATACGAAAATTGCTGATTTTCTTCGCACCTATTTCATCTCCTAAGTCCCCGAAATGAAGATCTATATTCCCTATTTCATAAACTAATTTAATACAAATCAGAGATACTTGTTGGAACACTTTTCTTGTTAGTGCAAAAAAAAAACGCTTGTACAATTAAAAAAATACTTAAACTATTTTTCAAATTTTAAATAAGAATTAAAAAATCTAAGAATATATAATATGAAAAAAATGCTCACGTTGGGAGCCAATATGAAGTAGTTTTATTAAGATAAAAATATAAATAATGCTTGTATTTATAAATGGAAAATATAAAAAGTATTGTCAGTTTCTATTAATGGGATTTTTTTTTCTGCCCACCAACCGATTTCCAGCTATTGGGTTTTTTAATACCCAAAAAGAATGGCAAAAATCTAGCTAGATCCGGGCAAGAGGTAACGCAAATTAAGTTTCATGGACATATATGTATATAGAAAAAAAAGTAAGACTACCCATGTAAAAATCGAAATATATATGAACATACATGGGCTTGTATATGATGGGCATATATGGTAATATATGTGATCTCACAATCTTCATATATCTTCGGATCCGAAATTTGAGGGTATATGGTCATATGGTCATATATGTTCATATATTAGTATACATGAATTATATATGAGTATATATGATCATATATAAGCATATACGGCCATATACCCTCATATTACGGATAAGAGGATATATGTATGGTCATATATTGAACCAGCAGACATACATATATGACCATATATGCCCATATATGATCATATACAAGTCCATGTTTGATTATGTATGTTCATATATATTTCGATTTTTACATAAAATATTGAGATTACTAAATTGTACCTCCTTCCACTGGTGTAGTTAACAGTTAAAATTCAACAAATTTAAAAAGTCGGAAAAATTTGAGAAGTATAAAACCGTAAACTTCTCTTTGTATCTAATAGTCTTATGAGGGAACTCCTACAAAAAATATTTTCTTAATTATGCCTACTCACCTAGGCTAACGGTATGATTTTTGTGACTTGGAAATTAAAATATCTGAGTTTTATGGAGCCTAGTAGTGAGATTTTGAAATTGAATTAAACATTAATTCATATAAATGAATGAAAATAGTTAAAGTTTAGCAAATAATTCATTCACTAACAAATACATCAAAATTTAGTTGATTCAACTGTTACTTAAGGAATACATTTTCTACTAAATGACTTTCTCTTGAATTTTTTCAATTGTGCATTTAATTCCCCAAAAAAATGAACTATTTAATTCTTAGAATTTAAGTTTTTCACTTAATGTGCTCAAAAGAACTTGTCTTTTAATCAAATTAAATTCCTTAAGGGAATTTAGTAAACAGTTTCAATTTATTTAGGGAATTAACTACGAATCATTTAGTAGAAAATTAATTTCTTGACCACTAAAAGTTGAATTAATAAGTTTTGAATGAATTCTTTGGCAAATGAGTTTATCAAAGAATTCCTTTAAGATAAATTGAATACCAGAAATAAATAGAATTCATTCATTCATTTAGTTAGGGAATTCACTCCCATAACACAATTTTTTTAAAACTTTTATTTCGTGAATTTAAGTTTTTTACTATAAAAAGAATATATCTTTTCACATAATTAAATTTCTTGGCGAAATTAATTGAATATTTTAATTCCTTTAGCGAATTACGTGCACAATTAATTGAATTGAAAGAGGTATGTTTATTCAGTAGGGAATGAATTTCTTGACCGAGAGTTGAATTAACTACTAGATTTGAATGAGTTCTCTGGTGAATGAATTTATTAAATTTTATGAAGAAATCAGAAAATAATTAATGAATTCCTGGAAGATAAATCGAATGCAAAGAAATAAATTTATTTCATTGTGATTCAAATCAAAGATATTTTTTATAAACCCATCTAATAGGACACTAAGGTGCGATTAAACAGTTTCAAACTTTATATGGAATACAACAATTGTGTCAGTTAAGTACCGATACATTAAATAATTATAAAACAAAGTGTTTCGAGTAGTTTTTTGATTTATTACCGAAAGTTTGTTTCTTGTTGCAAATTTGAGGGAATTCCCCAACAGAATCAATATTGTTAGTCAGATGATCATAAATATGTTGTAAGAAATAACTTTATCCCCAAACTAATATTTTTAAATGGTCAATCCATTAGTTAAATATTTCGTCGTTGTGTTTTTAATATTTCTACTCTGTTTATAATCATTTTTTCGTGTTTATAAATATTTCAATATTCCACCTTATGCTCAGTTTCAAAACTGTAGGATGGGGGAAACAAACACAGATGGGTTTTTTTTTTTTGAAAACCTCTACAAAAAAACAAACATCATTTCAATATTATTGGAATTGTGTTTCATCTTATTCATTGTCTTGGTATAAAATTCATTCAATATTTACCGCTTTTAAAAATCTTTTTTTTCTCATCTTCTACAGCCTCTATTTGGTATTTTTTTGTCGTGTTGTCGTCATGATCGTCAAAAACGTTTGTTGTCTATTTTGTTTTTTTTTTTGGTTTTGTTGTAGTTTCATCTGTGTTGTGTTGCTTTGATTTTTCATTGTCTCCCTGTTTGTGTGCTTGGTGTTGTTGTTGTTGTTGCTGCTGGTTAATCTTGGTTCAAAAATCTTTAAACTAAATGTTGTTGTATCTTTTGTTCATTCTTTGTACATTCGTGAGTTTGCTAATGTTGTCGGTCTTGATGTTGTTGTTGTTGTTATCAGAGTGGGGGGGTTACACCAACAACAATTGTTTTTTAAGCTGGGAGTTTAGGGTAAGTACAATTGTTATGATCTTGAACGGTGAACAATGTATTTAACCATTTATTGTTAGTAACTAAAAAAAAAAAGATTTTTGTTATGTGTTTGTATTGTCCTACTAGTTAACTGACCATTTACAAGAGATTTATATAAAAAATTCTATGTGAAGCTGAACAAAGATACAACTACTGACCTAGATCGAGTTTGAGTTTAAAAAAGTTTCAGAGCATTCCCCGGAGTTCTTTGTTTCTTTTCTAAAGACATCATAAAATTTTCTTTGAATCAGATTTCAATAAATATATACAGGGTGTCCGCCGGGAAGGTATACTACTTTGTTTTGCCGCCATTTTGGTAAACATTAGTCTTGACAGCTCAAATTTAGCAGTCGTGAAGTAGACACGCGGCAAATTTATTATGAAAAAATATTCGATAAACCAACGTGTTTTAATCGTTAAAACATTTTATCAAAATCAATCATCGATTACTGTGACGATGAGAAAGTTACGTGAAATTTTTGGGAAAAACAACGTGCCAACAAAACGCACTATTTATCGTGTAGTGAATGATTTCGAAGAAAGAAGCATGGACCACAACGTACTGCAAGATCGGCTGAAAACATTACTGCCGCTCAAGAAAATGTTCAAAACAATCCATCAACCTCAATTCGACACCGTGCTCAGGAGCTTGGTCTTTAAAGAACAACTTTGGCCACAATTTTGCACAAGGATTTGCATTTGTTTCCATTTAAGATTCAGTTGGCACAAGAGCTTCTTCCACAAGACCATTTACGCCGCCGTTCATACCCCAATAGGATGTTACAGCTCGCCCATGACAACCCCGATTTTCATGAAAAAAAACATAATGAGTGAGAGGCACATTTTCATTTGAATGGATATGTGAATAAACAGAATAGTCGGTTCTGGGCAGTGAAAAACCCTCAAATTATTCATCAGTCACCTTTGCATCCATTAAAAGTGACAGTCTGGTGTGCAATTTGATCAGGAGGAATCTTTGGACCTTACTTCTTTGAAAATGAAAACGGCGTAACGGTAACTGTGAATGGGGAGCGATATCGTGATATGATTGAAAACTTTTTAACGCCACAACTGCATGCTTTGGGCTTGATTAACATGTGGTATCAACAAGACGGTGCCACATCGCATACAGCCAAGATTACAATGGAATTACTGCGAGACCTCTTTACACAAGTTATTTCAAGAAATGGTGATGTTGATTGGCCTCCACGGTCATCTGATTTGACTTCTCCGGACTTCTTTTTGTGGGGATATCTGAAAAGCAAAGTTTATGCAAACTAACTAGAAACGCTTGGGCAACTCAAACAAAATATTCGTGGTGAAATTAATGAAATATCGCGTGAAATGTGTGAGAATGTAATGAAAAATGTGCTCAAAGGGGGTCGCATTTGTAAGGCTAACCGAGGCGGACATTTATCTGATATTGTATTCCATACAAAATTGCCGACATTAAATAAAATATTTATCCATTCTCTTTCATTTAATCCAAAATTATAAACAAACAAAGTAGTATACCTTCCCGGCGGACACCCGGTTATAAAACAAAAAATTAATTTCTCTATGAATCTAATTTTGTGGAATTTAAAAGAAATTACTCCAAAATGTTTCAATGAAATATTAATTTTAAAAGTTTACACTGACTTTTCTTAGATTCTAATAATTTTTTGTAAATTTAATAACCTTTAGCTGAAAAAAACTTAATATTAAATGATTTTAATTTAAGACAAAAACTGAAGGCAAATTCTGTAAAAAAAAAACTTTCAGAAGAGTCATCAATTCCCAAGGAATCAAGTATTTTCGTGAAACAAAATCTCACAGTAGGGTTATAAAATAATTTAAAGTTGTTTTTTGTTTTTAACTTAAATTATGTACTTTCCCAAATAACAACTTTTGTTTCTTGTTTGTTAATAAATAATGTATGTGGAAACATAAAATTATAAATCCAAATCACTTCCGTTTCTTTATATCGATTATCCAAACTTTATTATCTATTTATTGTTAATTTTATAAAGTATCTAATTATGTAAATTTATTTTCAAAATCATACACAAAACATACAAAGTTAAGTTATGTTAACAACAAATAAACAATACTTTAAAAATAAAAAATCTCTTTCACAAAAAAACTTCAAAATTAAATAAAGATTTTCCCACATCATTAATAAACGAACAAAAATGATACAAAGTAGAACAACATTATTTTGTTCAAGAAACCCTTTTTTTTTTTGCTTACAAAAAATATATATATATATCAAAAGCAATTTATATTATAAGCCTACATTGAATAAAACACACAAAAAATTTCCCCTTTTTAACGAAATAAAAATACTCACATAATACAAAAATGTTAACAATAAAAATTAAGTGAATACAGAATATTTTACAGGCCAAACGAGTTGACGACAAATTATAGCAAGATTTAAATAAAAGATACAACTAAACAAAAAACAAATTATTAAGTTTATTCTAAGTGATAATAACAAGGGTTGCCACTTTTGGGAATACTTGAGGAAACTATTAAATATTTTTTAGAATTTTGTAGTACTTAGAGCCAATTTAGACGGTGAATTTGTTGCATGCGATTATTGCGTGCAATTTTTGTTTGTTGGCGAACGGGGTAGAGAGGCAAGCGGGGTAACAAAAAAGGCACGGTTTTCATTTTTCGTGCATGTTTCTGTTATCTCTCTTTCCGACTCATGTTGTATTCTTCTTTTGTTGCTTCATTCACATTAAGTTTTCGTGCAATTAAAGACACCGTATAAATAAACATAACTTTGGAAGCAACTTTGAAAAGGGAATTAATAAAATTGCACGCAATCAATTGCATCGTATAAATTGACTCTTAGTTCTATTCGACCTTAGGTGGTGTATCCATAAGGCGTTTGCCTTTAGACAAATAAGTTACTGCATGTATCATGTTTTTGTGTTGCATGTCTTTTATTATTGTATTTTCTATCGTCTGAAGCAAAACGTGATCTGGAAACTCCACCTAATAAAATTCGAATATGCGATAGAGACAAAAAAGGGCCAAAATAAGAGAGAGGAAAAATAACTGTATACAAATTGGGTATTATTAAATAAAACATTTATGGAACCCGTATCTAGTAGTGGTGTGTAAAATATGTATGAGTATTTCCATAAATTTTGCTATTATTAAATGTTACTGTTGTATAAGAAATTAATGTTAATTTGAGTTTAACATAACATATAAAAAAAGCCTGTTCAATTTAATCGATGATTGTCTGGCTGTTTTTTGATAAGCATAACCATTCGGATTTTAGGAGGCCTTTCCTTTTTACCAATATTAAAAAAATGTAAAATATGTGGCAACCCCAGATCAAAAAATATTGCAATATGGGTATAAAAATTTTGTTTTCTTTAGAACTATACACTCTGATAAAAAAAAACTTCATAACATTTATGTTTTTGGATAATCGTAACCGTTTTTAGAATCCTCTCCTTTTTACCCATATTTAAATATGTGGCAACACAACTGGAAAAGCTGTAAAAATTGCACAATGTGGCTAACAGCCCTGCGGGAAAAAAGGACTCAATTGGGAATTGGGACCTGTCCCGGGATAGGTGAAAACTGAACCGGTTCCGAAAAAACATATCATGAGATAGGTGAAAAGAGCACCGGTTCCTAAAGTGACCGGTTTAAAAGTCACGAATTGTCCTTTTAGACCAGTCCTGTGACATGTCACAGAGGGCAATTGACCCCCTCCTAGGACAAGCCCATGGTTAAGTGATCGGTCCCTATCGCAATTAACCGGTCATGTGGCGTGTCCTGGGATAGGTCATTTTCCCTGAGGGAGATCATAAAATATTCCTCACTATTTTTGTTTGTGTAAAAAAATCAAAGGTTTTTTGATTTTTTCTAATATAGTGCACAACCTTCCAGTATGACTCTACACTCTGGGGATTTTTTCACAAACAAAAGTCCCTGCGGGAAAAAAGGGGTCAGTTGGACCAGTTCCGAAAGAACATATCACGAGATAGATGAAAAGTGGACCGGTTCCTGAAGTACCTATCACGTGACCGGTTTAAACGTCATGACATGTTTTTTTAGACCAGTCTAGTGACATGTCGCAGAGGGCAATTGACCCCCTCTTAGAATAAGCTTATGTTAAAGTGATCGGTCCCTTGACCGCTCCTTATCACAATAAACCGGAAATTAAAAATTATTCTAATCATTTTTTTATTGTTCTATGCAAAAATATAGAAATAGCAGTTAACATTTCTTATTGACAATTTTCTTTATTAATCATAAATATTTGATGATTTTTTATAGAAAAAACTTATTTTTTTTACAAATTTTTTTTTAATAATTCAAACATTTTTTTAAACATACAGAGAACGGCGTGGTAAAGCTTCCGATTTAGTCGAGTAACAAATAAAAACGGAATAAGACTTGCCAGACAAAATGGAATAGTAAATAAAAAGAAAAAGCAGACAAGAGTATTAAATTATTCTGATCATGAAAGGAAATACCTGTGTTAGCACCCTGTATAAATATTATAAGGAGAGGCAATTCAAAATTACGATTTTGTATAGATATGAGCCCGCGATACAAAATGTTCGGGAGTTACGCGATTTTCGCGTGATCATGACTAAAAATTACTATACTCACCCTATACTCTTGCGTGAGTTTTAGTATTTCTTTTTATATAGATTTTTAGTAATTTTGACTATTTTTCGTGACTATTTTACACGCCTCAGAACGAAAAAATTTGTGTTTTGTTTTTTTGTTCGTGATCAATATTACTTTCGCGTCCATCTCTAGTTCTGGCCATCAATTCTATATTTTTCAGACACGCTGATTTCAATTGCGTAGTACTTTATTTTTCGGTTCAAAACGATTTTAAACTTCGTCGCACCTCTATCCGATTTCAAGACTTGTTTGACATGTATGTTATGATTAATGCACAAAACGTTTTTCGCGAAAATTTATTGCTACGCTTTCGAAAGATTTAAAAAAGAAGAGGTATCTCGGTCAGTTAGAAAAATGTTATTCCTTAAGGGGTTTAGATTTTTTATTTTTGCAACTTATTCCTTCCATATTACAATAGTTTGAAATTTTTATACACTTTATCATATGTGAAGAGGGTACATATCATTTTTTCATTCCGTTTGTAACAAGTAGAAATATATATAGATCTAAGACCCCATAAGGTATTTATTATCATAATCCTTTGAGATTTTAATTCGAACTAGCGATGTCCGTATGTATGTCTGTTTTCTGTTAAAATGGCGATCACGGCGAGAAGACTCAAACAGGGTTGCATATTTTTATTAAGATTAATTGATTTTCCACCGAAAATGAGTAAAATAGGTCAAGGGATTAAAAAGTTGTGAGTGAGCTTTGTGTTTTTTTAAACGATGGTAGGCAACACACAAAGTAAGAAAACAATTAAAGTAACGACGCTACCGCAAAAATATTTTGGCGCTGTCGAAAATACATATGTAAACGATAAAGACCAACAAAGTGGATTAACTATAATTAATTTAACTAATTTCGCAGTTTAAATGAGCTATAAGTGTTAAAATCGCCAGATTTAGTAGTACCATTCTGCATCTTTTTAATTCGTCAGTTAAGTTGTGAAATTTTCATAGTAAACTGAATTCAAAATGGATGCACTCAGAAAAAAAGTTAGTAGAAAAATTTGTAAACGGCTTTTAAACCCAATTTACTATTTTTATACTGATTTTTAGTAAAAAAAATATTATTTAGCAATTCTTTTTGCTATTTACATTTTACAAATTACAGAGTTTTTACAGAATATTTACAAATTTTTGTTGCTAATTTTAGAAATCATTTTACAAATTTTTTAAAACCGATTTGCTAAAATAGCAAAAAAAATTGACTAATTTTAAAAAATTAAATTGTCTTAAAATGTTACATAGATTAAAAAGGGATCGGAAGTGAAAATACCGACTCATTTCTGAAAATAGGACATCCACTTAAAATAACACTAAAAAGTTTTTTTCATTTCTAACAATCAGCCCTAAAAACAATCAAAATTTGACCTTAAAAGTAAAAAAATATTGACTAAAATATTTTTTAAAACAGAAATTACCAAATAAAAACAAAATGATTAATTCGTTTATGTTTTAACAATTTTTAAGATTTTTAAGCCTTTGATTTTGTTTTTAATTTTGTATAAAATATTTAAAAAAAAAAAATAAATAAAATAAGAAAAATTTGATGCTCGATAAAAAAAAAATAAATTTAAAATTTTGTAATAATATATAGTAATTTTTTTTGCTGATTTTAGCAAACAGATTTTAAATTCCAGTTTACAAAAAGTATACTAAAATTTTGTAGCAGCTACTAATTTTTCTACTAATTTCATTGTACTACTCATCAGCAGACATGTGTTGCTAAAATTAGCAAGCAAAAACCACTGGGCTCAAATTTGCAAAATTTCCCGTAAAATCAGCAAAATTTTCAGTTGCCATTAAAGACTTTTTTGGTGAGTGTAGTTTAATCTAAAGATACTACGGATATTAAGAATATGGTAAGAAATGAATTGTTTATGACATAAAAAGAAGAACAATAAAAATCGTTAAAATTTGGCAACCCTAGTTTTTTTTTTTCAAAAAACCCACAAACGATCAACCAGCAACAATTTGGGAAAAAATGTCATCTCAATTGCATAATAAGAGCTTAAGCATTGAATACAAAAAAAAACTTAAACTGAATACAAAAAAACTTAAACTTTACAAAAAATAAGGTCTTTATTTTGTATCACGGTTGTAAGAACAACTCTGAATAAAAGAAAAAAAACTAAAAGGTAACAAAAAAAAAAAAACGCAACAAATAAAAACTATATAAGGGCTCTCTGGCTGTCTTAATAAATTATACAACCGAAAAAAAAATTATCTGTAACACACTGCCAGCAGCCGTAACAAACTAAAGATTAAAATTAAAGCTAAAAAACATTTATTTAATTTTGTTTTTTGAAATTTTGAAAAAAAAAATCTGAACAACCTTTTAAAAAGAAATTTATTAGAACACAATTTGATAGGCACTAAAAGATTGGCTTAAACGAATTTGTATATTTTTTTTAATATCTTCTAATCTTTAAATTTAATATTTATGTTTTTATTATAAAAGAAAAATCTTTAAAAGTTGAAATTAAAATAATAATCTAAGAAATTAGAATTTTTTTTTCAGTTTACGATATTAGGGACTGATAACTAAATGTCTAGTTAAAATTTAACCAACAGTTAAATGGCAATTTTTTATGGAACACGACAACAAATGTGTCAGTTTAAGTCTCAGTTAGTAGCTAACTGGGAAATTGTCAATATGAGGATAAAACTACATATATTTTAAACTTCACATTAATTTCAATACATTTTTATTACGATTTTAAGCTGCTTATTCATAATCACATAATTTTCGATCAAATTAGATGTTTATACGTTTTTTTTAATGTTAAAACATTTGTTTTTTTCTATTCATCTTTTATCACATGAGTTTGAGTTACGGGCCCCCTTATTTTCTTTTAAGTATTTGATATTTTTCGTTTAAATCTATTTAATTAAAAACGTATGCTCACGCTTGCATTCTTTATGTACATAAGTATTTTACATGGCGATATATTCTTAAGATAGTTAGACAGTTTTCTACCCCTCTCTATTTCATTCAAATCTACTGATTCACTCAATTACTTTTATAACCGGAATACTGTGATTTGTTCTTTCTTTTTGGGATTTTTGTTGTAGTTTAAGTCTCAATAATCATTGATTACAATTTGTGTTGTACGAAAGTTGTCTTGTGTTTAATGACCGTCCGCGTGTTTGTCTATCTATCTATCCGTCCGTATGTCCGTCCCTCTGCCTGTTTATTCATATTGTCTGTTAGTAATGACAGCTTAGAATGTTCTCAGCTCATAAACAATGTTAAAAACGGCTTATTTAAATGAGTTGAGGCTTAAACATGTGAAAGAAGAAGTTTAAAATGAATGTTTAATAAAAGTCTATTTAATATATGATTTGAAAGGAAATTTAAAAAGTTATTAAAAGTATGAAATATGATTACACCGTGCGACAAAAATTTGCACTTATAAGCAAACACAATATGGTTAGAAAGAAAAAAGAGTTTAAGATAAAATAACAGTGTCTTACATTTTTTTTAGATCAATTCGTTGAGCCGTCTAAATTGAAAATTATTATTTTTTTGTTTACACTCACCAAAAAAATTCTGTAATGGCAACTGAAAATGTTTGCTAATTTGAGCCCAGCGGTATTTCTTGCTAATCTTAGCAACACATGTCTGCTGTCGTGTAGTACAATAAAATTAGTAGAAAAATTGGTAGCCGCTACTAAATTTTAGTAAACTTTTTGTAAAACGGAATTTAAAACCGGTTTGCTAAAATCAGCAAAAAAAAATTTACTAAATATTGTGAATATTAGTACAAAATTTTAAATTTATTTTTTTTTCAAAAAATATTTTATACAAAATTAAAAACAAAATAAAAGGCTTAAAAATCTTAAAAATTGTTAAAACATAAACGAATTAGTTATTTTGTTTTTATTTGGTAATTTTTGTTTTGAAAAATATTTTAGTCAATTTTTTTTTACTTTTAAGGTAAAATTTTAATTGTTTTTAGAGCTGGTTTTTAGAACCAAAAAAACTTTTTTTTTCTATTTTAAGTGGATGTGCTTTTTTCAGACATGAGTCGGTATATTCACTTCCGATCCCTTTTTTTAATCCATGTAACAATTTAAGGCAATTTAAGTTTGTAGGTGTAAGTTTTAATTAGAAATAACATTTCTTTAAAATTAGTATTTTTTTTTGCTAATTTCAGCAAATCGTTTTTCAAAAATTTGTAAAATGATTTCTGAAATTAGCAACAAATATTCTGTAAAAACTCTGTAATTTTTAAAATGTAAGTAGCAAAAATATTTGCTAAATAATCATTTTTTTTTTACTAAAAATCCGTACAAAAATAGTAAAGTGGGATTGAAAACCCACTTTGCTCTATATCCCCAAATTTAACTTTAAATAAGCATTGTTTTACTGCATACACCACTGTTTGGTATATGCAACTAATTTTGCTTACAGAAAAAAACTTCATTATTGTTTTGCTGCATTTGGCATATGCGGCATTTTTTTGCATAGACCAACACGGGGCAGTGCATTGTGTTGAAATTAGGAAATAAGATTATGGGAAGGAGGAAATATTGTTTTTAGTTAGTGAATCCTGATTAAATTTTAAGCATCTGATATTACGGGCCCGAGAAGAAGAGCAAATATTTTTTTGCTGCATTACCATAACAACCGAATGTAAATCAAAACAAAAGAGAGAACTGCTTTTATCGATATGCAGCACAGTCAATTTTAAAAACAAAAATTGATATGCAGCAAAGATTTTGTTTTGCAAAGACTTTATAACATATGACTTTATTGTAAATCTATATATATTAAAATTTATATATTTGTTCAAAATATTTATGTATGTATATGATGTAGTTAATGTTGAACAACCGAAAATACTAATTCTATCCTGCTGGCTTTGTGGAATTTCTCAATTTTAATTTTCTATAATTTACTAATTTAAATAAAATAATTATATAAAATAATTTATAAAAAAGACTATGATTATATGATCTTAAATCCTACTAATACTATTCATTCATAAATACAATATTTATTATGAAGATTTTAAGCAAAATTAATGTATAACTTTATTATCGTTTGTCTCGATGTCTTTTTGACGTATACGTCAAACCAATAATATGCTGACGACTTTTGCAGGTATGCATGATTTAATTTATGGAAATTGGAATTTATTTTTACACAAGTTTTATGCACTCGCTCAAATGTTGTATGAGGTTTGATAGCCACATTGTCTATGTTTTGTTAAAAAAGTTGCCACAACATGGCAACTTGGGTGCTACCAAAAGTTAATATTTGTCGGATAGTGTTAGAATTTTAATACATGCCTTATTTTTATATACAATTAATTATTTTAAAGAAAATATGTTGATAGTTTAATTTTAATCATTTATTGATCATAATAATATGATTTTTCAAATTATACAGTAAAAGTATCAATACTAGTTATTTTACAGTGCCCAGTGGGAAATGGCATAAAGACGTCTTTAAAAGATTTGTATAAAGAATACAGGAAGTTTTTAATTTTTTCGATAAAATTTTTTTAAACTATACGTTACCCCATCATGAAGTCGTCTTTATATAGTTTCCACCTCGTTTTGGCACTTTTCTTTCGGAGCAAAGTGGTCTTAACTCACATAAGACTTATTAAGTAAACGGTCGTACACCTTACTTTAAAAAAAAAAAAATTCTGTAATTATTTCCAAAATTAAAATAGGGTTAACATCCGACGTGGGATATGTCACTCAAAAACACATGCATAAAGAATTTAAATAGAGTGGGAACAGGCTATTATACTCATGTGTTCAATAAACTCAACAGCTTTGATGCAACTAACAAAAAGAACTTTAATCTCTATGATTTTATGTAGATTTTGAAAAGTATTCACTATAGATAGAAATATGATTGGCTAAGTAACGGGTGCTTTAGAGGTTAAGAACTTTTATTTAAAATAAAACACATAAATACTTAAGAAATGATTTATTTTAAATTTTTATTTAAAAGCTTATTATTTGGCATTTAGTATTAAAAAAAATTTTTGAACGCATTTTTCAATTTTTATACGCCTAAAAGTGACATCCATGATGATGAAATAACCTTCCCAAATGAATTTTCAGATATTCATAAAAAAATGTCTTCATATAAGTTTTGACAGTTTATTAAAAAAAGTAAAAATTTTCATCTTTTTTGCTCCTAAAATTGGTCCATACAAAAAAATTAATTTTAACGATGAGACTCAAGTATTTGAATAATTAATTGTCATTAAATATACTTTCAATTGAAAAAGTTTTTTTTTTTTTAAATGTCATAAGTTTGTGTTTTACTTTAAATGAAAGTGCTCAACCTCTTAAAAAGAATCAACAGTGCTGGTAATTCATTTTGTAGAAAAATCGTAAATTTTTGTTTGAAAATCATCTATATAAAATTTATGTTTACAAAAATTGGTAAATTTTAGATAATTTTAAATCTTTCTTTTGATATTTCGCATTTAACAAATTTTTTAGTAGAAATCAAAAACATACAAAGTCACTCTTCCACATTCACACAAAAAATATATCTAAAATTTCTCAAATTAAAAATAATTAATAACAAAATAATTTAATTAATTCGGAAATTGATTCAATTAATAAAATAATCAAGAAACTATGGTCACATTACGTAGAATTTCTAGAAATTTTTAAATTAAAAATTTAGTTAAATAATAAAATAATTTAATTAATTCTGTAATTGATTCAATTAATAAAATGATAAATGATGACAATTACGTATTAAAGTATTAATATTGCTTATATTTTAATTAAATAAATTACAAAATTAATTGATTACGACTTTGTTGTTCAGTAAGTTTGTAGTTAAAATAGTTTAATTATAAAAATATTAAGATTTTGATTTAAATCTGGATTTAACTGCCAAATATATGTATGAAAATTCTTCTATTTTTTTTTGCCATTTTTTGAGGAAAATTCAAATTATTTAAAAAAAAACTTAAACATTATTTTAAATTCATTTAATAATCATTTTTGATACAACAAATTAAGCACAATCGTTATATAAAAATTTGCGTAAAAATATCGTCAAATGGAAACGAATCATTAAAGTTGGTAACGCTGACAGTTAGCCATTCATTCATCGATCAAGCCAGACAAAAAGTAGAATTCAATGAAGTTGAATATATCCCATAAATTATTTTGTAACTTCAAACGAAACTTATACGTATGTAAAGGGTGTCCCAAGAAGAACGCAATTTTTAAATCTGGCAACATTCGAAGTGTCATTGTTTGACATTTGAACAATTGTTATTGTTTGCTAGTAGAAGGTACGAGGTTAGTAAAAATGGAGCGCTACACGAATGAACAACGCATTCTCATTGTGAAATTGTTTTACCAAAATGGTGAAAGTTTTGCGGCTACAGTTCGCAAATTGCGATCAATTTGGGGTCACAATAATGCTCCAAAAGAGTCAACTGTAAAGAGATTAATGGATAAATTTGCCGAAACTGGGTCTGTTAGTGATGTAAAGACAACAACGCGCCATCGACCAGGTCGATCGACCGAAAATGTCGCAGTTGTACGTGATGATGTCGCTCAAACTCCATCCACCTCAATTCGACACCGAGCTAGGCAAATTGGTGTCTCCAAATCCACTTTGCAGCGAATTTTGACGAAAGATTTGCATCTTCATGCATACAAAGTTCAATTGACCCTGGAACTGAAGCCAGCTGACCATGGACAGCGAAGGGAGTTCGTTAATTGGGTGTTGGAGAGACAACATAAAAATGTTGATTTTGCCGATAAAATCATCTTCAGTGACGAGGCCCATTTTCATCTTGATGGCTTCGTCAATAGGCAGAATTGTCGCATTTGGGGTGAGGAAAATCCTCGAGTGATTCACGAGAAGCAAATGCATCCTCAACGTGTCACTGTGTGGTGTGGTTTTTGGGCTGGAGGAATCATTGGACCTTTTTTTATGAAAATGAGGCAGGTCAAGCGCAAACAGTCAATGGTGTTCGGTATCGTGAAATGATAACCAGTTTTTTCTTGCCTATAATTGAAGAAATGAATGTGGAGAGCATGTGGTTCCAACAAGACGGCGCCACATGTCATACAGCCAGAGAAACAATTCAATTGCTGCATCAGTCATTTCCCGGTCGTGTTATTTCGCGTTTTGGAGATCAGAATTGGCCGCCTAGATCGTGCGATTTTACACCATTAGATTTTTTTCTTTGGGGTTTTTTGAAGTCGATGGTTTACGCGAATAAGCCGACGACGACTCAAGCCTTAAAAGAGGAAATTGGACGCTGCATTAATGAAATACCGCAGCATTCATGCAAAACGGTCATTGAAAATTTCATTAAAAGATCGCGTGCATGCCAGCAAAGCCGCGTCGGCCATCTGCACGATATATTGTTCCATACATAACCTCATTCTGTCTACTTTACGATATAATAAAGTTTTACGATTTTTTTTAAATATCTGTGTTTTATTTAAAATTTAAAAATTGCGTTCTTCTTGAGACACCCTTTATATTGTTGGTATGTATATTCAAAATTATTTTTTACTACAAAATTCATCGTTCATGATGAATTTGTCTATTTGGTGGACTACGTCCCATATTATTGAAGTTTGCTGTCTACGCTAGACTCAATGTTCGTTTGCATGGTGTGAAATTTATGAAGAGTGTTGATTTTTTAAAATATTGTTATGTGGTTGATGTTGACCACTTAAAAAAAAAAAAATATTTGTAAATATGATATTTTGAGAATTTGGTTTCACAGTGTGTTTAGATTTAACTTAATATTTTATAGAAATTCTATAAAGCAAAATACACAAATTATTCTATAAAAAATATTATTTGATGAATTTTTTAAAAACAACACCAAATTATTTTTTTTACAACTTTAATAAAAAATCTGAATTTTGTTTTATGGAAAATTTATATTTAATTAAAATAAAGTAGATTGTAACATCATTTTCAAGGCAAATCCTCTAGAGTTGTTACAGTTTTGCAATGACACTTAGCTTGTTAGACATTTTAGTTGTAGTGTAAACACGTTATCATTTGATGTGGATCTGTTTATGAGCTTTAACTCTTCTTAGAGTTTTTGTTGGTTGATTTATTTATTGATTTTTAGTATTTTAAATCCACTTGTGTTTGTCAAATGCAAATAAACCATTTTTTTCGTATTTTAACCATTAAATTTAATATAAATTTTATTTTTGGATAATACTCAAGGGTTTTCAATCAAATTCAAAATAAATAAAAAAAATTACCCACAAATATTTATTTGTATTTGATTCTTTTGTTTGGTCATCTCATCTCTAGATAATTGGTTAAACAACAAACAAAAGTATTGAAAGTTACAGTATATTATAATCACAATGGTATGCCAATATCGTAATAAAAAATTTCGAAATAAAATAAAACTCTTCAAACAAGTGTGAATTTTTTGTTTGTGTCTGTCTATCTGTTGATTGAGCGAATGAGTGGTTTAGAATAAAGATCTTGTTAAAAATAAAATTTTAAGATTTTTTTTTTTTATGGTTTACCAAAGATTTTTTGCTTTTTATACTTGTTTTACAAAATTAGTCATGAATGGTTAAATTTAAATACATAATTGTATTGTTATTGAAAATATATAAGTAGAAAAAAAAGATACTTATCAAAAACAGTCAAAGCCTTGAAAAAAAAGAATAATTATGGAATTTTCAGCAACAGCCAAGAAATTGTTATCACAATTCTGAACTTAACTTCTTTATAAAAATAAAGATAATATAAATTCTCTGAATGTCTCTTTTAAACATTTTTCACTGTAGTTAACTTTTTCTTTATAACTAAATTCTTTTTACATTTATTTTAGAAAAATATTAACTTAACAAAATTTCCCATCCCAACAATTGTTTTTGCAGTTATTTGTAAATTAAGCTAGACGTGTGTCAAAAGATTATGACAAATTGTTGGGAAAATTCTGAAAGGAAATACTTTTTCAACCGCAAGTGTAAATTATTTGTCATACAACAATTGAAAATTCTTAAAACCAACAAATTATCTTTAATCATATAAAGTACAGTTTACATAAAATCACAATTAATTCTCTTGAAATTGATTTTCAAATTTGTTTCTTAAAAATCTTTACTTCAAATTCATTTAAAGCTTGAAACGATATCATCAAGGGAGTTTTTCTATATGAGAATTCTACAACTAATGAAACCATATTTATTCTCAATGGCCCAATTTTATATTTCATAGGTTAGATTGGGTTGAGCTGGCTGGTCAAAGACCTCGCAAAGAACAATTTATTTCATAGCAACGTTAGAAAAATTGGAAAGCTTATAAAAGGTGTTTCAAAAAGCTTTCTCAGGTAGTGCAATAGATGCACTATAAAGTTCAAATGCTTAATGTGTGATTTAAGCTCCTTACACAGAGAAAACAAATTCATCGTGACAACTGAATTTCTAGCCAACTGAATATTGTGGTTGCAGCAACTGTTTTAATTGGTTGCCGCAACCAAATGTATTCCTTATACAACTGAAATATAGGAAATATATACCGAATTTCGGTTGCCACACACAAATATATCGCTGGCTCCGACCAAACCATTCCGTAGCCGAGAAATTCGGTTGTCACAATGAATCTGCTCCAAAAATTAATTTATAGTTAATCCGGTTAAAGCCTGAAATTGTATCGGTCTATTTCGAGCTAATTAGCGTTTGTCCCGCATTTTCCCAACTCTTTTTTTACCAATACACTCAGAGAAAAAAAAGTTACATCATATTTATAAAAATCTTCATTGGACGAAAATCTACAATGAATTGTCATATTGATGAAGTTTTTAATAAATATAATCAAACTTTTAATAAAAATAATTTTCTTTGTGGGCTTATCACTGCTAAGGTAATCTTTGAAATTCTCGTGAAGGAACGTGGTAAAAAATGGAGGTTAAATAGGAAAAAATTTCTTATACGAGTGCGGATCAACATGTCCGTTAATTTTTTGAACTTCTCTCCTAGTTATATGAAATGCAACACGGCTCCCATCAAGTACCACCTGTTAATAGACTACTGTCAAACTTTGAGCAAGTTTCGTCATTTACTTTGCTTTAATAGCTGTTCATAACATGCAACCTCGTGGATTTTTTTAAAAATGGAAAAAGTGAATTTCGAGTGCTCATTAAAGATTATTTTGATAAATACTATAGGGACTCCGCATCATCGATTTCAATGGTAAAAAAGTGGTTTACTGACTTAAGTTGTGGTCGCACAAATACAAATGACGCTGAACATTCTGGACGGCCAATTGAGGTTAATACACCCGAAAATGTCGAAAAAATCCACGATATGGTGTTCACCGATCGAAGAGTAAAAGTGGGTGAGATTTTTGATGTCATGGGCATTTTATATGGCTGTGTGGTTTCGATTTTTAATGATCATTTGGATTTAAGAAAGCTAAAGAAATGGCTCGGTGGAAAGAAATTTAGCCCCAACGATGAAATAATTGATCAGACCAATGCCTATTTTATGGACCTCGAAAAATCCTATTTTTTTGGAAGGGATACAAACATTGCAGAAACGTTAGACTAAGTGTTTTGAGAAAAATATTATTTTTTTTTTTTGCAATAAAAACTGTGTTTCATTCAAAGTCACGGACTTATTGATCCGCCCTCGTACATTGGTTTAAAATGAGCTGAAGTACTTTTTTATATGGGATAATTCACTTATAAGATACTTTTTTGAATTTTCGTCACGAATGTGATAAAAAAATAGGAGTTCAAAAGGTGAAAAGTCTCCCCCTTAACAGCCTGCCTAAATCGCGTTTGCTTTAAGCCTCAAATTCAAGATACGTGTTGCCTTAGGTATGAGTACTGACAACGTGTACTGCGATTTTCTTATTCCTCACGGAGAGCTGTGGAGGAATGAAGGAATTTTGGATGATACCAAAAGAATTTATTTCCACACTGATGGCTTTAAACTGAACATGAGACCAGGTTTAGGTTTCTTTTGTAAAGATCTGGGAATGGAAATATACTTTCGGCTTCCGGACTACAACACCGTTTTTCAGGTGGAGGTTGTGGCTATTACAGAGTGCATTCGGTTTTTTATTGCCACTGATTTTGCTGGGGATGCAGTCATTCTCACTGATAGGCTGCTGTTAGAGCTCTGTTAGTGGAGTCTGTGAAATTGAAGACGGTTTCGAACTGCAAGAGTGTGATAAACGTAGGGGATTCTGGTAGGGGACGTCTGAGGTGGATATGGGTACCCGGACACTGTGGAGTGGAAGGAATGAGAGGGCTGACGAACTTGCCGGAGAAGGATCAAACCTGGCCTTTTTTAACCTTTAAGATCCGAAACCTTTTCGGATGACGGAGCTTGGACAATAGGCCACCAAGATGCAGAAGGAGATCTGAAATAGGGGTGAGCTGGATGTAGGTATGACAAGACGATTTTTTTTCATTCAACATGTTGTAATTTGAAATCCTAAAGGCCAATTTATAAATTACAATATTCCACTCATTTTTAGGGAATTTTAAGGCTGGGGAAGAGGGAATTGGCCGACATGATGGGAGTTCTAGCAGGCCACTCTACACCTTTCGAAATTGGGAAGGAGTGACTCTGTTGTGTCTAGGGCCTGCAGGGAGGACGATAAGACTCTTAAGCATTTGCTTTGCTCTTGTTTTCTCGCAAGGAGTAGGGTAAGGGGCTTCAGAAAACTGAAAGGATATCTGAGGGCTACTGAATTCTTTAGGTAAACTGGAATGTTTATTATGGCGAAGTTTATTATAGCGCACAACAAGCCGATTCCCTGGCATAGCTGTATGCCACCCATTTTTAGATGTTCATGATGTTCAACCTAACCTACCCAGCAAAAAACATGGTATCAGCTACTTACCAGCCTATTTACTCGCTTAATTACTTTTGTTCATGATGTCCAAAAAGTAATGGGTACTCATTATAGTTTGGCTGTTTGTAAGCGAGAGGGTAATGATTACCCATTAGGTTGTGTTTTTTGTAAGTGAGAAGGTAATGACCACTCATTACTTTTGGGACATCACGAACAAAAGTAATTAGGCGAGTAAATAGGCTGGTAAGTAGTTGAAACCCTGTTTTTGCTGGGTATGGATACTAACAAGGTACTTTTTGGAGCATCTTGGTAGAAATTAGGTTAAAAAGAGAAAAAAGTGCTATTTAAAAGAGTTAACTTGAAATCTGGCATGTATGTAGGTTTCTCCTCCGGCATAGATGTCCTCTAAAATGGGATTTTTAAAAACAACTTTTATAGTTTGTCGTCAATTCTTCTTCTCATTTATTAAGTTTTCATAATTATAATGAAACTTTTCATAAAATTTTATAGAAATATGTTATCAAAACTTTTTTTTAATAGAGAATGACCCTGTCTGGAAAACTGGTAGAAATAAGACAAAACGGTTATACTTTTTAGTCCAGTGGAGTACTAATAAACTACGATAAATAAATTGGGGCCAGGTTCGATCGAAATTTCAGATCAGATTATATTAGGAATATTTTTTTTAGAAACCACTTTATCATATTTATGAAGTGCTGGCTGTTAGTTTCCGAATTGATACGTCACGTAATTACGGCTTAACAGTTTCGAAAATGGCGATCGTCCATTTTTGTTCTACTTGTGGTTTTCTGGCCAACACTTTTTTAGTCAACATAAATTTCAGAGTTTATGTTTCTTAAACAAAGTTTCATGTTGTTATTGTTTATTAATGAAGTAGTTTTTTTTTCTCTTTTTTGGTGTGATTTTTGTCTGTCAACATGTAAAATATATAATATTTACTCATGTGCTGTAGTAACAGGTATTTCGTGAATACTTGCGCTCTTAGAGTTATTTTAGGCGAGACAGTTTATAGTTTTAAAGATTATTCGTTAAGAAAAATTCAATACTGGTGTTAAAGTTAATTTACATAGGTTTTTTTTATTATTTGTTCATTTCTTTTAGATTTTTTTTTTTTCATTATTTTTCTAATAAATATAAAAACAGTTTCTGTATTGTCTAATATAACATTATTTATTTAAAAATGTTTGCTAAAGATATTCAATTACCACACAAGAATATTTAAATATTTTCAAATATTTGTTTTTAAAAGAATTACACCTTAAGAAAATTAAAAAACATGTAGGTATTTGTGGGGATCTTAAGATGTGAAAAGAATTTCAAAAGATTTAAGTTTTCAAAAATTTTTAATCTTGTTTTCAACAAATTATAAGAATATTTTTCGTTTTCAAAGAAAATTTCGTTATATGTTAAATATCTTTAAATATTTTCTATAATTTTGTTTTATTTTGGAATTTATTTAAACAGAAATCGAATGTTTGTTTTTTGTTGTCAACCCAAATGAATGTCAGGAGGATACAAAAGTAAAAAAAAAAGAACATGAGACAAAAATTTCGCGACATAGATGAATTTCATGAATTGTATAGTTGACTGAAAAATAAACTTCAACTAAAATATCACACAAATTTTTTTCAACAAAATCTCAGCAACAAAAAGAACACAGAATCCAAAACCAAATATGTTGGAGTTTGGTGGGGTTTTATTTAAAAATAGTTTCTCAAAGGCAAACAGATGCTGTTGCTGCTGATGGAACAAACATCATCATAATGATGATTGTGAGTTACATGATAATGAAATAGAGATTCTAGTGATGCTAGTGATCCACACAAGAACACAACACAATGTTACAAGATTTGCGCCACGAATTAAATGGCAAGAAATTTGAAACAAAAAAAATCTAAAACGACATCGCGCAAACCAAACATCATTGCAAATGACAATGACAATATGAATAAAGAAGTAGATAGAGACAAAAAAACAAAAAAAAGAAATATTGCGTCTACACCAATTCAAAATTTTTAAGTAAATTATCTGCAAGAAAACATTGAAAATTCCTACAAAATAATAAAATATTAGTTTTTTGTTCAGTAATTTATTTCATCAAATCCATGAAAGCTTTTCGAGCCTAATTTTATCAGGTTTATATGAAATATTGGGTTATTCTAGTTTAGATAACTCTCTCTTCTCCTTTAATTTTTATAGTGTATGGTTACAATGGAAAATTTTTAGTCTGATATTTTCAGGCAATATATTGTACACTCAGAAAAACAATTAGTAGAGAAATTTGTAAACGGTTTTCAATCCCACTTTACTATTTTTGTACTGATTTTTAGTAAAAAAAAATATTATTTAAATTTTACAAATTACAGAGTTTTTATAGAATATTTACAAATTTTTTATGCTTATTTCAGAAATCATTTTACAAATTTTTGAAAAACGATTTGCTAAAATTAGTAAAAAAAATTTACTAATTTTAAAAATTTAAATTTTCTTAAAATTTTACATAGATTAAAAAAGGGATCGGAAGTGAATATACAGACTCTGAAAATAGGACATCCATTTAAAATATCACTAAAAAGTTTTTTTAGTTTTAAAAATCAGCCCAAAAAACAATTCAAATTTGACCTTAAAAGTCAAAAAAAAAAATCAATTCATTAAATCCGATTTAAAATCACAATTGATTAATCACTTCTATTTGAATCTTTTTTTGATTCAATTGAATCAAATCATTTCAAATATAATTCTTTTTTTAATTCGCGAAATAAAAACAAGATTTACATGATTTGCGAAAATATTCACCCTGTGGCTGTTTAATAAAACTTTCATGAAACTATTTCATGAATCTATTCTATCGAAGGGAAACCTTCATCGAGCTTTACAAAAAATGTGTCCGTTTTACGCTATTCACCTATTTTATAAAATGGCCGGTATCACAAAAACTAAGCGAGATAGGGCAAAACGAACAAAATTTTTACTTCGATAGAGTATTCATATATTGCGATAATAAAAATAGGTCAAGTTCGGAAGACATCTTGAAGAAGTATGGTTAAGAAACTAAAATAGAAATTAATCGTAATTTACAAAAAAAAAAAATATTTTAATTCGCGAGTCAAATCATATTATTTTTAATTCGAGAATCAAAATATTTATTTTTTGATTCTTGAATCAAATCAAATATGATTTGGTTCTTTGATTTAAAATTTAATTTCTTAAATTGAATTATTTCGTTTAATTTTTAAAAAGAATTATATAAATCAATTTAATTATTCTAATAAGATAAAGACTGAATAATCAATTCGTCAAAATTTAAATCAGATTTGAAAATTTTTTTAAGGAATTATGTTTTATAAGGTCAGATTGTAACTACCAAAAACATCAATCGTAGACCTACCTTATGGTATGCGATGTCATTCCGTCCGATCCTTATTGAATTTCGATAGATTCGGTCTATTTTATTTAGACACACCATACCGTAGATATCTGGTTGATATTGGGGTGTGAATGTTGTATGGGATTATAAACCATGCCTCCAAATTTAAAAAAATATCGGACCATATTTGGACCTAGTTTGCATACAAACCCAAATAACGGTATCTTTTTTTTTTGAAAGAGCAGTAACATTTGGGAAATTCTTCCTACTAATCCATATGTTGAAAAAGGTGGTGAAATATGAAGGGCAATATGGAATCACCGTAAATGCGAGCGATAATAATTCTTAGAATAGTTGTTGCCCGCCATCATAGTTGGCGAAATTGTTGAACCTTTTAAGTTCATAGCCCGGATATGTTATCTTACTTCGGTGGAGTTAAGTGTTATGGTAACACCAAAGGAGGACCACATACATGAGGGATAGAAACACTCATACATATTATTCTGAATTTATGTTGCCGTTGCTGGGGATCGAACCCGCAACATTATGTGTAACATTCCAATGCTCTAACCATTACACTACAACAACCTTTCAGGTATTTGCTTACATCAAATTTTTCGCAATTTCCTTCAGATTTACTCCTATTGAAAATAGTTAAAATTGGTCCATATTTTCTTTTTTACAGCGTTTCGAAGGCCTAAATGATGAAAAATTCGGAAAGTATCTGACAGAAGGTACATAGTTCGATACTTAAGAAATTGGAATTTTATTTTTTACAAAATTACATCACACGCTATGTTATTTAGGTTGTTTTTCCGTTAATTTAAATTCCTTCACGGAACATAAACCAAATCGTGTTGTGGTGTAGTGTAACTTATGGTTGGGCTTACCGGCTAGAACTTTTTACTTGTTTCATTATAAATTTATGAACAAAATGCAGCCAATTTTCAAAAACCGTTTTAGGTCTTAGAAAACCTTCAGAACTAAATTTTAGCTATAATTGTTATGTAATGATTTTCTTAAAATATTATTCTCTTAGAAATGGTGTTGTGTAGTGAGCTAAAATGACACACACACACAAGACAATTCCCAACAACATACGCCACCCCTTTTTTTCATTTTCCAAAGCAGTAGATTTCAAGATCACTACAAAAATAGCTACAAAAATCTGTGTTTGTTTTTATTCCTTTTGGTTTAAAGATTTCAAGACGCGTGTATTTAGCGACAGGTTTAAATGGAATGAGTTTTCAACATACTTTAACGTTTAAATGTTGTTTGTTGTTCATCTACAACATTATGATCATCATCACTACACCCATCAAGATGATGATGGTGATGATGATGACGATCATCCTCAATAATAATGAGGATGAGCACAAGTTCGCGCAACAAATCAGAAATAAAATATAAAAAACAACACTTAAAACAATTGTTGTAAATAGTAACTTAACAACAACCACAACAACTAAAACCAAGGCTAAGCAACAAAAACAATTACAAATATTATACTAAAAACATTTGATGGGAAACAGAGTTTTAAAGGGGTGAATTCTTTAAATAAGCTTTGCAAAAGAAGGGGATTTAGTAAAAATTTTGAGTGATTTTTAGAAAAAAACTTTACAATGTCTCATATTTTGTTTTATTTTATTTTGGCAACCCCATAATTTAGAAAATCTAAATACAAATTAAGATCAAATTTAAAAAATTCTTCTCAATTCATAAATTAAAGTATTTTTTAATCAGCCCTATAAGAACTGATTAAGCGGTGGATACCGGGGTTACGACCTCCGAAGCAGTATGTGTATTCTGTTTGCAAGAAAAAGAAAATTTTGATATCTAATACGCACGGTTTTTATTACAAAAAAATAAATACTATATTATTCTTTTAAATTGAGCTTGAGATCTTGTTTATATAAAAATAATAATGATTATTTATTTTCCATTAATTCGTCTCCACATTGGGATACTTCTTCAGGAAAAAAAATATTGGAAAATAAATAATCATTATTATTTTTATATAAACAAGATCTCAAGCTCAATTTAAAAGAATAATGTAATATTCAAGATTAAATAAAAGAAAACTTGAGACTGAAAACTTTATAATATTTGCTAGAAATTTTGATTTAGTTAAGAATTTCCAAACACCCATTATATGAATGGTCAAAATTGGTACAATATTTTTTTTAATTCTTCTGGTCACAATCACAAGAATTATAAGAACTTTATAATAACAGGTCAATTTAAAAGTACCCGGCCTACCATAGTAAAAAACATTTTTTTTTGCCAAAATTCGTTTTTTTTATTCAACATAGTTCCCTTCAAGGGTGATACACTGATTATAGCGACCCTCCAACTTTTCGATACCATTTTCGTAGTACGATTTGTCCTTTGCTTCAAAATAGGCCTCAGTTTCGGCGATCACCTCCTTATTCAACGAAAATTTCTTCCCAGCGAGCATTCTTTTGAGATCTGAGAACAGGAAAAAGTCGCGATGGATGCGGAAGCAATTCGAAGCCTAATTCATGGATTTTCGCCATCGTTTTCACTGACTTGTGACACGGTGCATTGTCTTGGTGAAACAGCACTTTCTTTTCTTCAAATTCGGCCGTTTTCCGGCGATTTCGTCCTTCAGACGGTCCAATAACGCTATGTAATAGTCGCTGCTGATGGTCCTTCCTTTTTCAAGGTAGTCAATGAAAATTATTCTATGCGCATCCCAAAATACATACGCCATAACCTTGCCAGCCGACTGTTGCGTCTTTCCACTCGGATGACTGTCGATTGGACTTCGGAGTGAAATGATGGAGCCATGTTTCATTCATTGTCACATATCGACGCAAAAACTCGGGTTTATTACACTTAAACATCTCCAAACACTGCACCGAATCATCAACTCGTCGTTGTTTTTGGTCAAAAGTGAGCTCGCACCCACTTTGCACAGAGCTTTATCATACCCAAATATTCGTGAATGATATGATGTACACGTTAAGTTGATATCTTCAGAGTACCTGCTATTTTATTCAATTTCAATGTACGGTCATTCGAAATCATCACGATGTACACGTTAAGTTGATATCTTTAGAGTACCTGATATTTCATTCAATTTCAATGTACGGTCATTCGAAATCATTTTGTGGATTTTTTTGATGTTTTCGTCCGTAACAACCTCTTTTGGGCGTCCAATGCGTTCACCGTCTTCGGTGCTCATTTCACCACGTCTAAACTTAGCATACCAATCCTTGATGGCTGATTTTCCTGGGGCAGTGTCCGGAAACTCGTCATCAAGCCAAAGTTTTTGCTTCAACTGTATTTTTTACCTTCAAAAAGCAATATTTTTTATCCATTTTTTTTCACAATAACAAAAGTTGATTCACTCAAAATGCTATAATTCACAAACTAATGATCCGAAAGCTGTCAAATTTATACACGTGTCTTTTGAAGGTTAGGGCTAACTAAAAATCATATCGATTTAAGTCTAGTAGCGCCATCTATGTGTCAGACCGGTGACTTTTCAATTGACCTTTTATTTGCTAGAAATTTTGATTTAATTAAAAATTTCCAAATACCCATTTTTTAGTCATATAGTTTTTTTAATTCTTAAAATTGTGACTTAATTTTTTTTTAATTAACTCCTCTCTAAAGAACATATTGCGTTACATCTCTTTTAAGAAATTACTGTCAAAAATTAACTCATTCCTTAAAGTCCCTGTAAAAGGTGGATGAGCAACATTTAGCAGTAGAATCAGTAGAAATAGAAGTTGCTGTAGAAGAAGAAGAAAAAGAAAAAGAAGCGTGTCGCCAATTGATCGTGAGTTTTACTAAGAAAAATGTCGCGACAATTGTGAGACACAAAACTCTTTAACAAAACCAACATTTTTACAACAAATAAAATAAACATTACATTACGCCGAACGCTGCTGTGTGTGCACTTACAGTTTAGTTCAGTTGTTGAGTACTATTAAAGAAAATCAGAGGAAAAATTACTAACAACCGCAACTGCAGCAAGAAACAAAAAAAAAAAAAAAAGATTATAACAAAGTAGCGACAAGTAGCAGCAGAAAAATAGCGGAGAATGTAATTGAAATTGTTAAGAATTACGTGAAGAATTCAAAAAAGCAATTCTTCATTGTGAAGAAATGGAAGAAGAAGTTGCAACAGATAGACAACAACAAAAAAAAAAAAAAAACAGACACACATCTGAGAATATATTAAACCACATTATTTAAAAAAAAAAGTTATTGCAGTTGCTGCTTTTGTTCTTGTTGTTGCTGTTGCTACTGTTGCAGTTATTGAGTTAAAGTTCCAAAGTAGCTTATGTGTCTAATATTCAAAGCGAGCGTTTAAAGTAACGAAGCTGTGATTTTTTTTCGTTTAGAAGCATTTAACAGTGGTATTTGAAAAAAAATAAATAAATAAAATGTGGATATTTTGCATACGATGGATACAAAAAATGTAGTCTAACCTTAAATTTACAAATACTAAATTTTACTAAATACACTTATCGCCAAGGATTTTGATCAGGCTGCTACTGAAACTTTTTTAAACCCCTTAAGCGGGAAAAAATACTGTTATATTGCGAAAAAGTATTTAAGAAACATTTTTTTTTTTAAATTTTATGTATTTGCTAGAAGAATATTTATTTTTAAATCATTCGCCATCTTGGAACCATTATATTGCCTTCAATAGAGGCCCTTCGAATCACTGTATATTATTAGCTACTTTTTAACAAAATTTAACATTTGAGTAACAATGTTAATAATACAATATTAACACTCTCATCAAAAACCAAACATCTACAACTGATCTTTCAAAAGGTTTTCCTTTAAGCCAGTGCTTCTCACAAACTTTTACTTCACAGACCCCCAAAATTTGAAATTTTTGATGTAAAAAAAAATTCATTGAAAATTAAAGCTTTGTACAATAGAACAAAGAATTTCGAATCTTAAGTTGAAAAAAAAAACTTTTCAAAAACGAAAAGTTTTTAAGTATTTAAGAAATTGTCAAAAAAAACTTGGGGGAATTTTAAGGTTTATGTATTCCATTAAGAGCCCTCCCGTGTAAAAAAAAGGTTAGATCTGGTCAGATTTGCCTTTATCTAATTAGATATGATTGAATCCAATTAAATCTGATGCCAGATCTGATCATATATGATTAGATATGGCATACGTGATACACTTTGTGAACAGTTATGTGCAAATCTGATCATATTGGACCATTCTGGTGCCAGATCAGTTCATATCTAATATCAGATGTAGTACCAGATTGTAGCCAGTTGTGCCGTTTTCACAGGTAACAAAGTTCAAATGTACAAAAAAAGGTGTTCTTTAATTGCTTATTAAATCTGATGGACATAAATATAATATCCATGGTAAATTGGACCAGCACCGAGAAAAAAGATTCATTGTTACAACCGAATTTCTTGCCGACTGAATAGTTTGGTTGCAGCAACCGAATTATTCTGTTTCATATTCGAAACCATATATATTCCAGATCTGTGTAAAATATATGGATTCGACCGAAATTCGGTTGTATTCACCGAATTTCGGTTGCGACAAACAAATATGTCGGTGGTTCCAACCAAACCATTCGGTTGGCAAGAAATTCGGTCACAATGAATCTGTTTTTTCTGTGTGATTATATACTGTACGTCAGATCTTAAATTTTACTCCAATTTTGAGATCTAATTAGAACTGATACAATTCGATATGAGATCTTTTCAGATCTGATATTTTTTATGCGGGCGCAGAAAAACCTAAAAAAGGCTTTCAAAATCTTTAGAGCCTTTCTAGAAAAAGTTCTTAAAATCTGAACAAATTCGTTTTAAGGAAATCCGACCAAGTCGGATTAAATCAGAGTTTATTTCTAAACTATTCTAACTTTTGGTGGCATGTCATAACCTCCCCATATCAAATTTAGGGATTATAGACGAAGTTTTTCCGGTTATAGCTCCCAAACAAAAATATGGAATAAATGACTTTAGTCAAAATATTCCAACAAAAATGGGCATATTCGCCATAGGCAACGGCCGTTTTTCATATTCGACATAATCGCCATTGCGAGAATAGTCATAAGCCCAGTTTAGTTTACCCGCATAGGGATTCCTCTATGATATGTTTGAAACCAACTTCGTTGAGTAAAACATTTGAGGAAGCGAATGCAGAGCCAATTATTTTCTACTCTACAGTATGTCTGAAGCCGGCTTCCGTTAAAAAAGCTTTTTTTGGATGGTAATGATCAATAAATCTTCAGTCTAAACCAAATATAAATTATGACCGTTTTGTCATTGGTCATAAGACCTGCTTTCTGTTTGGAGATTATGTATGAACAAAAAACGCCCATAGTCTCCAAAACGGAAATTGGGATAAGTCTGCAGAGATTATGATCTGTCACCAAAGTTTTTATTTTCTGCGAAAGCATTCATCACTTTTATTGGATTTATCCCGATGTATGAAAAAAAAATTCAGGCAATTTATCCATTAATGTTACACAGAGAAAACAGATTTATCGAATTTCTTGCCAACTGAATATTTTGGTTGCAGCAACCGACTTATTTAGATGTCCCAACCAAATGTTTTCCTGATACAATTGAAATATTAGTTTCAATTAAAATTCTGCTGCCTTAACCGAATTTCGTTTGCGACAAACAAAAATATATCACTGGCTCCAACCAAACCATTCGTTTAGCAAGAAATTCGGTTGTTACAATAAATCTGTTTTTTCTGTGTAGGAATTTTGCTGTTCATTTTCAAATTAATTTTTTTAAATAAATTGTTTTAGAAATACTTTTTTTTCAACTTTCCCCACACCCCTGGTATGCTGTTCTAGACCCTATTTGAGAACCACTGCTTTAAACCATTATCCATCCATCCATCCATTCATATGGTGGGATATAATATGATTATTGTGTTAGTATGTTCTATCCACGTATGGGATGCTATTGTGGTTCATGGACATCATTATTGTTTATTATAAGTTTTTTCTCTCTTTTTCCATAAATCTTAGGTATCTTAATGAACTTCTTCTCCATGTTGAGCACAAATATAATCGAGATAGTATATTTTGTGATAATGATCATTAACATGATTATGAAAAATTTTCCAATTTTTTTTTTGTTGATGTTTAATATCAATAAATAAAAATAAATAATATTGTAGTAAAACTGCAATTGTTTTATGGATAAAATATATTATCTCATGTGAGTGTGTATGAGAATCTATGTGAATGAATTGATAAAAATTTTTATATGAAATAAATGATCATCCATGATATACGAAAAAAAAAAGTAGAGGAGGTATCTGGGCAGTTATTCAGTCACTCGCTCAGTCAGTTTAGTTGGGCAATCAGGCAGGCATAAGGCAGATTTGATGATGATGATGATCATGTTTGACGCTTGAATGTTGATGGACAATAATGACGCGACAACCGGAAGTCTATTTACAATTATTTGTGATTTTTTTTTTATTTTATTTTATTATTATTTGTTATTTCGTATTTTATTTATTGAATGAAGAATTATATGTTTTGCGGTATATAAAGATAATGATCATCACAGGAGTATAGAGTTTGCTTTAAAATGATTGCTGAAATATTTGAAAAATATGTTTTGTTGTGAAACTAAATATTTTAAATATGATATCAATACTTTTGTGTGACTTTTGGTTTAGATAACTATTTTTCCTTAATACTCGAAAGATGTTCCATAATTATTACTAGTTTTTTTTCAAGCTTAAGTACTTCCTCCAGTAAAAACCGAAATATATATATATGAACATACATGATTATACATGGTCTTGTATGTAATCATACTTAAACATGCATGACCATATATAAGATAATACATGATCATCTCATAGATGACATATATCTTCGGATCGGAAATTTAAGAGTATATGAATGTATATGTTCATATAAGGTCATTTATGCTCATAAAAAAGGTGGTTACATTTTGAATGTGAAGCACACCTTAACGTCAAGTTTTTTCTGCATTTCATTTGACATTTCTCAATTTCAGACTAACTCAATTTAAACCATGGAAAGATACACAATCAAGCAACGCTTTAAAGTTATACAGGCTTATTATTAAAATGGGCGTTCAAATCAAAATGCATTACGCGGACAAATATGAGTCGCTTTACGGTTGAACAATGTGGAGAAATATTGCAAACACATTTCTAATGTCAGTGCCGTGTTGCCCAAACTGGCCGTTTGTTGAAAAGCATTTTTGGCCGTAATGGTGGGCGTGCTGTACCCAAGTTTGTGCAAAAAGTTCGTTAGACTGGCTAGTGCTAGTGGGCAACACGATGAGAAAGTGGCTGCTATAGCTAAAAGTGTGCAACTCAATTCAAGAACATCGACTCCCCATTGACCTCAACAACTCGGCATTTCACGCAACAGCATTTTGGATTATTCGCTTACAAGGTCCAATTGACTCAGCAATTGAAGGCGAACGACGAAAGATCCAATCGAACATCAAATTTGAACGAAAAATTGAATGTTCTGACGAGGCGCATTTTCATCGCGGCGGTTATGTTAACAAACAAAATTGCCGCATCTGGGGATCAGAAAACCCACACGTCATTGTCGAGAAGTCAATGCGTCCACGGGGAGTGACGGTTTGGTGTGAATTTTGGAGTGGTGGCATCATTGGTGAACGGCGAGCGTAACAGAGCCATATATTAACTTGGGCAATCTTTGGTTTCAGCAGGATGTCACACAGCTCTTCAAAAATCGATCTTTTGTGTATTAAGTTCGGTAATAGATAGTGTTATCAACCGTCTCCGCGATGTAAATTGGCCGCCTCGGAGCTGCTATTTGACCTCTTTACACTTATTATTGTAGGGTGCCGTTAAAGACCGATGCTATGCAAATAATCCGCACCCTTAAGACTGATTTCGCCCAAGCCATATTCGTGAGATAGAACAACGTCTTAGAAAATTGTACTAACAGGATTTTCGAACAGTTTTAAAACTATTTTTTAACCCTAAATATGAATTTGCTAATAACCAAAAGTTTTTCAATTTTTTCTTCTCTATCACAAATTAAAATTTTATCGAATTTCTGGAGAAATTCACAAACACAATATCTCGTTAGTAGCCACTCTTCACCCCAAACTAAAGATGTATAGTTATTGTCCAAAAAATTTCATCTAATTTCCATTTTTGTAATTTTTAAAATAGCAACTTCATTATTAATATTAATCATACGCTCTAGGATTTTATACAATAAAACATTTTCACAAATCATTTTGAACCATTTCAAATTATAGTGTCAATATTTAATTTAGTTAAATGCAACAAAGTATTATTTTACCTAAAAAAACAACCAACTTAATTTATATGTCAATCTTAATTTAAACATTTCAAATATAATATTATAAAAATTTTAAAATTAACAAATAAATATAAAATTTTATAACTTGTTAAAAATTGATACACAACATCAACATCAAACAACAGCGATTTTTATGGCAAATCTTGTTATTTAAGAACCATAAAAATATGTATAATAAAAATTTTAAACGCCAAGCAAATTGAAACCAAAAAAAGCTGACTGGTTGACAAATGATTAACACATTTATGGTGAGAGGGGAAGGAAAAATAAAATCACCAAAAAAATACAAAGTATTTAACAAAAACCTCAAGAAACACCAAAAACAATCTTAAGCAGAGTTTTGCAAAAAAAAAAAAAAATAAAGCACAAAAAAATAATCCGTTTTTCACCTAATTAAGAACAAGTTTAAGATTTCAAAGCCAACATAATGATAAGAGACTTTATAAGACTGATACTTATTTTTTTTTTATTGCGAATTCAAAACCCAAAGGAAAAGGCGGCGTTTCAATTTCATAAGTTCTGGCCATAACCAAGAGTAATGCAATTAAAACAAAAACAAAATCTTTGCCAACACTTGGAGATTTAAATATGTATTGTTGTTGTTAGTGTTGTTGTTGCATTTGGTTGTTAAATAAAAGTTGATAGTTATGGCTCTTAAAACTACACACCTCTTCTTGTTCTGGCATCATTTTAATGTTGTTGTTAAACTATGGCCCAATGTAAAAGAGGTTGAACTTTAAGCTGTCAAGTTAACAACACTCTGAAAGTCCCTTTTTGTTTGCAATCCCATATAGAGAAAACTTAAACTGAAAAGAAAACTTTAACTGGCCTTTAGCATGGCTGCTTAAATTGATGTGAAGTGAAATGAGGCTTCTGCAAATAAATATTTTCAACATTTTAATGTTATGGACTAGGGGAGTTGGTTGCTGATTTCGTTTTAGTTTTCTTTTTTTTCTTGGCTTTTTCTTTCGCATTTTTTGGTTTGTTAAACAGACAGTCCGTTTAAAATTGTAAGACGTTTGCATCTTTTAATGTCATTATCAAGATCGCTTGCATTTAATCTGCATAACAAACAAACCAACCAAAAAAAAAATAAAGAAACTGAAACAAAACAAAAAACGAAATAATACCAGCAAAACTGTGCGAGAAAAAAACTTTTTAACGCACTTACTAAGGAAGTATTAACAAAATGTTGTTTAAGAAGATGATGAAGATCATGATCATCAAACCTTTATGTATCCAATATTTACAGAAAGGTGAGACCGATCAAAAAAAAAAAAAAGAGTTGAAATAAAAATAAATTACACCAATCAACAAAAATCGCCTTCTACTCACACTTTAATAAATTAGTTTGGACTCATAAAAAGCCTCACAAACACCAACCTTGGTCCCGCACTTTTTATTGTTAAGATTCAGGGGACCAAATGTGGACATTTTCTGAATTGAACTAAATGTATATTGAACACGATTTAAAGTAGTTTGGACTCATAAAGTCTCACAAAACACCAACCTTTGGCCCCGAACTGTTTATTGTTAAGAAACAGGGTATTTTCTGAATTGAACAAAATGTATACTGAACACAAACAAAAATCAACATTTGGCCCCCCTAAATCATAACAAAACAGTAGGATGGCCAAATGTTGTAGTTTTCTGATATTTTCCGATCAAACTAAATGTAGATCGCACACAAAAAATTCCCCTAAATCATTAAAAGAATCCGGGCCAAATGTTGGTCTTTTCGTACAATATTATTTAATTATTCAATTGCACTAACTGCAGATAGAACACAAAACTTTAAACTTTGCCTCACCTGATTCTTAAAAAACAAAAATTATGGGGCCAAAGGTTGCCCTTTTTAATATTCTCCAATATGTAACATTATTTTAATAAACAATGGAACTACTCAACTATGGTTTTAGTGTGTCCTAACATTTTGGAAAATATAAACTTTTTAAGGACAAATTAAAAAAAAAAAATCAGTTTTAGAGATCCTTAAACACCCTTTAATATTTTCCTATATGCTTTTACTCAAATGAAAGGTAATTTTATGTTAAATGTAAATATTAATTTGCAAAACAAAAAAAGGAAAGGCCCAAATTTCGGAAACGCAATTTTACAGAAAATGTTTAACTTCAAATTCGGCTTTAGGTCAAAAAATTCAGTAGGAGTCAGTTCCAACCCCTTGTCGAGTAGTGTTATAAGCACACATACATTTTCATTTAAACTAGATTATTATAATGATGATATAAATGATAATGATGACAGTCATGATTATGACCTCCTTTTATTTTTTTTTTTCGTCTGAAAAGTAATGATTCAGTAAGTTTTTGAAATCTATAAGTTTCACTATCATTTCAATAAATGACATGAGATTTTAAATCGAAAGTAGTATTAATTGCCAAATATTATATTGGTGAGTGTAAACGACCTAAATGAAAGTGAATGAAACAAAGCTAATAGGCCACAGCTACTTTTGAGAGGTTGTTGAGCACTTAGGGCCAGTGTATAGCCGGCACTTGCAGGGGAATACACCTCATTACACCGATTTGAATGTAACTCGGATATGACCCATTTTAAACAAGATAATAACAATCTGTAACGATAATATCTTCTGCGCGACCCTTGAGATCGGATTGTCTATAAAGATTTTGGCGTTCCTTATGTCACCCCTTTGGTCGTCGCTCTTCATTTCACCGAAGTCTAATGAAGCTCATACTGGCACACAGCATAGAGCCGATGGCATCCAACGGTCACGTACCATTCCCCATAATGCCAATACACGTAAGATAAGGGATACTCTCTAGAGGATCCATTGCATTTTATTTTTCGAGCTTTGACCAACATGCAACGCCTGCATAAGTAATCATAGGTAAAACAATTGTTTTGAACGAGCAATAACATTTTTATTTTTTTACGGGAGAAGCAAACAACGCCAATCTGACAGTTTTTCTTATAGAACGATAAAATATTTTCAAGAAATGTAGTTCAATGCAGTACTCAATAATCACTCAACCCCATTTAAAATTTGTACAGGGCAACACAAAACCTTGAAAAATTAAAAGCCACTCAGATTCGAATTTTGTTCATAAACCCTTATTTTTAATTGTAGAAGTCAGAAATTTTGTGTATGCATGTATTTTAGTCAAATGAATGATAAAAATCAATAAAACCGGGTTTGAAAAATTTTGTTAGTTACGCCCTTTTGCATTTCAGCTAACGATATGTGGTTCTGCCAAAAAGCCTTTGATAGGCATTAAATACCATACTTAGAGAAAGAGTCGAGGTAATCTATCCAAGTAAGAGATTTGTCAAGAGTTACTCCCTAGTGCTTTACATTGTCCGTACCTCCTTATAACAGGCATATACTGGTTGACCTTCCTCCTAGCAAATGGGATCTTCTTGGATAGGTTGATGGACATACGCTTAGAAATATTCCCGCAAGCCCATTCGATGACGGAGATGACAAGATCATCGGCGTAGCCATAGGGTTAGAAGCCCAAGTCGTTTAGACCCTTGAGCAACTCTATGAGGGTCCATGCACGTGTTGTCAAAGGCGCATTCTCTATCAATAAAAGCACTCTCCTTTTTTAACATCGTGACAAAATGATAAACAGCTCTTTTGGAAGACTTACCCCGTTGATAGAAGAACTGAAGCTCGGTTTGCGTCAAAAATATGGTCCAACACTTTCTGCCAAACCGAGACTATTTGGTCTGACTGATTTAAGCAGCTGTTCGAAATTTCACCTGTCTTTGTTATGAGCAACAATGTGTTGATACATGCCAACAAAAAAAAAAAACTAGATCTAAATATCCTAAGCAGTTGTGGGTCAATTATGTTCATTCTCCATTGCAATAGCCACAGATAGATTATGTTCGGATCTAGAGATTTAAAGGATGAAACCTCCGACAGACAGACGTATATTCCTCCCCTGAAATGGAACAGACCCGCAGGAGGTTGCGTAGCCTAGGAAGTGCGTATCAAACCACAGCTTTTAGGTTTCATGGAGAGATTCAGCGTAGGAACGAACCATGCGGTGAGAGTATGATCCTATGAGAGGACCTTCTAAAGTCGCACCGCTTCTAGAAGATCCGAGATCTTCTTACAATAGATGTGCCACGCGGACCTTTGGAGCTGTATAGTTCCTTGTTGTATACAGTAAGTGCCGCTGTGTAGGTCACCTATTTCCTTGGCCCCATTAAATAGACCTTTTTTTGAGCTTCTCCAGACTATCACTCCACCACGGGATATTCCACCATGACTTGATGACAGCTCGCAATGTAACAGAAATTAGACTCGATTGAATCTCAGATGCCTTAAAATCAATTTCACTGGAGTTTAGAATGAGCCGTTAGGAAGATTGTTATCACTTACCAAATAATATGGGATGTTTTCCCTGTTCGTACCCCAGCAAAAAAACATGGTATCAACTACTTACCAGCCTATTTACGCGCTTAATTACAAAAAATAATAGGTACACATTATTTTTTGGCTGTTCGTAAGCGAGAGGGTAATGACCACCCATTACTTTGTGTGTTTTGTAAGTGAAAAGGTAACGACCACTCATTACTTTTGAGGTCATCGCGAACAAAAATAATTTAGCGTGTAAATAGGCTGGTAAGTACCCTGCGGGAAAAAGTGGTCAGTTGGCAATTGGGACCTGTCCCGAAATAGGTGAAAACTGGACCGGTTTCGAAAATACATATCACGAGATAGGTGAAAATAAGACCGGTTCCTAAAGTACCTACCGCGTGACTGGTTAAAAAGTCATGACATGTTCTTTTAGACCAGTCCTGTGACATGTCACAGAGGGCAATTGACCCTCTCCAAGGACAAGAATGTTAAAGTGACTCGTCCCGTGACCGGTCTCTACAGAATTAACCGGTCACGTGACGCGTCCTGGGATAGATTCTTTTCCCGCAGGGTAGTTAAAACCCTGCTTTTTTCTGGGACATCTTGGATTATGGTAAACTTGGCGCGAGTTTTATGCACTGATATCATCGAAAACCAGATATAAAATTACATTAAAATATCCTTCATAACAAACAATTTTACTCTAAATGATTTTTTTTTTTTAATCTGGTATATTATAGTTTTTGAAAAATTGTCAGAAACAATAAAATTCTTATTAAGAAATTTCTATAAATTGTGCATATTTCTATAGAAAAATTATTAGAATTTTTTTATTTACCTACAAAAAATTGGGGAAAATATCAGGTTTAAAAAACGAAGCCAGACATATATAATTTTTTTTTTTAGTTTTCCAGAACCTCCCGTGCATGGCCATCGTTTAAAAAAAAAATAAAGTACATATTTGAAATATTATGAAAATATTTTAGTGCAATATAAATGAATTAAACTTTTCTCTTTAATTTTGGAGGATTTAATGCCGATTAAAATTTTAGGGGCATAAAAATTTATATCAAAACCCTGGGCGAGGTGGATAAATAAATTCAAAGCTAAATATAAATTGATAAAATGTTTAGAAATTTCTTTGAAAAATGTTTAAAATGTATTTAGAATTTTGGAAATTTAGTTTATATTTTATTTAGCCAGTTTGCAGCCACCCTAAATACAATTTGACAAAAAAATTTTCCAATTTTCTAGAAATTTTAAAGCCAGAATGTAGTTTAGATGTTATTTTGCTAGTTCGCATCGAGTTACACTTTAAATAGTTAAACACTGTGGCGTATGATTAATATTAATTATTGAATAACTTTACAAAAATCCACACAACTTGTTTCTGTGAAAAGTCACACACTATGTTATATGCTTGCAACAAAGCTAATACTTTAAACTTTCATTAAATTTAAAAATTATTTTAAAATTCTTGTACAAGTTTAATACAATTTCAATTTTAAAATTGAAAACATTTAAGTGATTTTTTTTTTTGCTTTGAACAAAAATCAAAATGTCTATAAACTTCTGAGAAATACATTTATCATCGTCAAAAGCTGTTTCATCATCATCAACACCAGCAACCAGCAGCGGCAGCATCATCATCATTATCATTGTCTGTGGCAGTAGTTGGTTGTTGTATGTAGTTGAAGTAGCATTAACAATTGCTTTTTACTGCTATCAATAGTAAGTAAACATTGTTAACAACATCAAAGTCATCAATGTTAGCAACAGCAACAACATAAGATTTATTTGTGTACAAAAAAAAACTGAGAAAATATAGAAAAAAAGATGAGGCTGTTGAATATTTAAACAATTTTTTTTTTGTTGTATTTTATTTTATGCAATTGAATGTGTGTGAGTGTGTGCTTTATATGTGTTGATGATGATAATGATGGGATGGCAACAATTGTCGCATGCAATTTTTTGTTTCTATAATACATTAAATCTTGAAATGTCGTCGTGCTTTACAAAACTAGACAACAAATACTTTGTAAAATGGATGAAACATAACAAAAAAAATAAAAAATTTTAAAAACGTTATGCGACATGCGGTGTGGCATCATGATCATCGTTGTCGTTTGTTGTCGTCATCATCATCATCATCTGTAGCAGCAACAGTCAGTAGTGATTTAAAGTTAATGCTATGTTTAAATGTATATTTTATACCAATATGTTCTCAATAGACTACAATTGTTTTAAGATGTTGCACTATGGGTTGAAAATTTATTGGATTTTTTTTTGAGGCAAAGAAAAATTAAAAAAATCTTTTAAAATCAGCACACAGAGAGAGAATTTTCACCCACGAAAATTTACTAAAACAAAATTTAATTGGCAGAGTTATGAAAAATTTTTAACTCTTTAGCATAAAGTCGAAATATATATGAACCTACATGATCATACATGGGTATACATGATCATATATCTTCATGATTTAATATTGTACCATACATGATTTCATATATGACCATATGTTTTCGGATTCGAAATTTGAGAGTATATGGTCATATATAAGCATATATGAACATATACCCTAAAATTTCCGATTATGTATACACATGTATGATCGCATACAAGTCCATATATGTTTATATAAATTTATATTTTCATATAGAAGTTAAATTAATTGAATTCTAAAATGTTTTTGAGATACACTTTAATAAATGCAATGTAAAATCAAATTTCTGCTCCATAGTGTCTATAGTTTCTGCCTTAAACTATTTAACGTTAATATATCTTGCAACTAGTGCAACATTTTGTTAAGTTTACTTTTGCTACTTTACCCGATCACTTGACTGATCACTTTTTTTTAAGAAAATTGAAAAAAATATAAAAGATCGTGCAATTGTTTTGCACATAATTTATTTTTTTTTTTAAAAATTTGTATTTTTTTTTTATATTTATTGTATAGTGGGTTATATTGATTGGTGTTGTATGTTGCTGTTGCTATAATATTGCTATTGCTAACTTTACATAAGTGTTGTTTATAGTGTGCGTTTTTTTGTGTTTTTTTTTTCTTTCGATTTTTTCGATTTTTATTAAATTTTTTTCCGCTCACTTTACTTAATAGTATGTAAGTTTTGCAAAGTATCTAGTGTAAAAACTAAGTAAAGGCCTTTGCCAATGACATATGGATGCTCGAGTTCTCAAGGTATTGTTTTGTATTTTGAATTATTTTTTCGTATTTTTTATCTGCTGCTGCTGCTGCTGCGGCTGTTGCTTTACTATGAATGTATTTTGTAAATGGCTATTGTTTTCTATAAGTATCGTAGCAAAATGAAGTTTAAGCAATACATGTAAACGGAAGATGGCAATTATTTTTTCTACATTTTATCTCTTGATTTTTTGCTGTTGGTGTAATCATATGGAAAATAAAATGTGTGTGAAAATTTTTATTTTATGTTTAAACTAAATGTAAAACAAACATTTACAAAAAAAAACATAAATAAACTTAAAAATATTTGTAAGATATTTCACAAATTTAACAAGAATTTTAAAATAATTCTTTAAAATTTTTGCATGTTTAATTTGCTAGTAATTTTTTATCATAATTACTAAAAGCTAAATGGTCAGAATAATAGCTTAAACCCTTAACTTTATTATAAATTATCTTATGATTTTCTATCTTTGCTGGAAACCAAGTTATGGAAATTTGTAGAAATTAATTTTTAATTAATATTACTCATACGCTCCAGTCACCTCAATGAAATATATTAGAAAAATGCTTTACAAAATTACCCCGATTAAAAAAATGTATATGGTGGCAGATAAAATTATATATGGGGCATTATATAATTGTATATGGCCCCATATTAAATTATATGTAATTATATGTAGTTTTATGCGGAAATTGGTGGATATAATTATATATAATTATATACATTAAGATATGATTAGATATAATTATATCCGAAAAATGGGTATAAATATATAAATGAACCCCTATATAATTTTACCCAAATTTTTATTTTTTCACTAAATGTCTTTCAAATTTTAAACGATTTTCTGCAAATATAAATATTTTTTTTTTTTATTGTTATTAAGTGTTACAGAATTAATGACAATAGAAAGTAAATAAGAAATTAGGTACAATTTATTCAAACCACTTCTAAAAACTTTTTGATTGAGTTTTCATTCTGTTTTCATTCGACTACTTTTTTTAATATTTAGCAGAAATATTCATAATTTTTGGGTTAAACTGCATTTATACTGAAAGCCATCCACTTTCTGATTGGTTGTGATTTGTTTTGCATTTTAGTCAACATTATGAAAAAGTCGCCATTAAATTGGGTACTAGCAATTTAATGGCGACTTTAATTTTATAAAAATTTACACTTGAATGTCTCGCACGTATCCATTTTTTGAAAATTTTACAAAAGACGAGAAAAATGTAGAAAACCCTTTTAAATTAATATCTTTGTTTATTGTTTTTAAATCGTTAACTTTAAACTTTTTAACAGAATTTTACTACCTGCTAAAAATTTTTAAAAATTCCATCTCAGTAGATATCTACACTGCCTATTTCCAGCGCTTGAGCTAAGTGATTTGGGGGGCACTTTTCCCATTTTTATTATGTTATTGTACATTCCAAAAAGTACGTAATCAGTGAATTAGTACAAAGCATATTTTAAGCATTTTTTAAATTTCCCTTCAAAATATTCAGAACCCCTTCAAGTAACAAAAACCTGGGTCCACCTGTCTCGAATAGTTAATTAAAATATTGTCTTTATAAAATTAGTAATAATTTTGTTAGCGTTTGATTTCATTGATTAATGACAGTTGTTTTAAGTTTTATTAAAAATGTGGAAAAAAATCACTTAAATTCCGCTGCATTTCATTTTGTTCCCTAAGTTAAGTGTTTCAATTCCACTCGTTCCGCATTCTATTCCATTTCGTTCTGATATCTTGTGTTTCAATTCCACTCAATTTACGTCCCTTCCATTTCTTTCCCCTTGTCTGGTGTTCCAATTTTATTCGTTCCATTTTCTATCTAATTTTTTTCCCTTATGTAATGCTTCAATTTAATTTGTTTTCTTTGTCTAGTGTTTAAATTTCACTTGTTCCCTATTTCATTTCATTTCGTTCCCCTTGACTAGTGTTTCACTCGTTCGACATTCGATTAATTTTCCCTTGTCTAGAATTTTAATTCCACTTATTCCCCGTTTCTTTTCATTTGGCATTCAAATTAAGTGTTTCTACTTGTAAATTGAATTACGGATTGGTCCATAAAGGGGAGGGGGGCACTTCACCAAGTTAAAGGAAAAAATTATAAAAAGTACATTTTAAGTAAATTAGCCCTTACTAGAAATATAAGCTGCCGGTTATGAGCCGCTTAGTCGCTGGTGATAGTTCTTTTGTGCTAAACGCAGCCCCCGCCGCCGCTACTGTCCGGCTGAACCGATTAACATAAGGCTTATTTGCGAAAAGACCGAAGTTATGCCAGTCAGGGAATCAGATTTTTGAAAAAATTTTAAAATGATAATTATTTTACAAAAAAAAAATTGGTCTCGTTTTAACTCTTACTACACTTTTGTTGCTCCAGTCCTCTACAAATCACATTTTCTCCATATTGGCAACCAAACTTGCTTACAACAAAAAATTACGCCCATGTCGAAAATTCTAAAAAGTACCTTTAGCTCATACTCCAGGCAACACATTATTTAAATTTCCGGTTTCCAACCAAAGTGGTTTGGCATTTTCCTTTTTAAAACCGCTACTTTTATAACGTTCCTGGAGAAAATTCCAAAAAGAGCATTTTCAGTAAGCTAATAATCCTGGCGAAGGGGTTTGGGCAGGTCCTTAATGGGGAGACTTTTCCCTTTTCTTTTGCCTTTCCCTGTAGGAATTTTCAAAAATACCGTCCTAGCGGATATTAAATCACGTTATTAATTTAGATGAAATTCGGCACATGAGGATGATCTTTTTTGAAATTGGCTAGATTTAGTCCATATTTAGGGGCCTACCTCCCACAGTTGGGCTTAAATCGTAAGCGCAGTTATTTGGTGGTTATTTGTGTTCTGAAATCACGCTGTGGCCCGGCTAGAGCGAATTTAATTATTTTACTTGTTTTCTTAATCATTTATGAGAATTTATTTAATTTAGTTTGTCGTTTTGATCATATGAGAAATTTTACTACCACAAGGAATTTTAACCAACATCATCTTACATTGTTGATTCACCTTTCCTTTTTTCAAAAATTCTTTTACACAAAAAGAGGCCTTATGAAATTGAAAGCCAACACCATTTAAAATAAATTAATGAAAATTATTTTACAAATTAATGAATGCAGATGAAACAAAAAACCCTTAAGAATTTTCCCACACACAGGCACTTAAAACAAAAGCCGAAATATGACCTAAATTTTATAAAATAAGTAAAAAAAAAGTGGAAAAAATTAAACAGAAAAGCCACAGAATTAACAATAACAGAAAAAAAACTACAACAAATATTCAATGTTAAAAATAAAATTACAAAAAAGCCAACATACCAAAAAATAAAGGCAGGCAAAGCAAAATATTTTACAAAGTATGTACTTGAGCTTAACTTGTCAAAACATTTCAAAAGGTCGATTGAAATGTCCATCTTGAAAAAAAAATTATGGAGAATTACACGTTTTTTTGATTTTTAAAGCAACTTCATTAAAAAAAGTTTTAAAAAATTCTATTGACTGAAGCTTTTAAACTACGAGGCGGATCAATAAGTCCGTGACTTTTCGAACTTCCCTTGTAGTTACATGAAATGCAACACTGCTTCCATCAAGTTCCACCTGTTAGTAGACTACTGTCAAATTTTAAACAAGTTCCTTCATTTACAGCAGCTGTTCAAAACATACAACCTCGTGGCTTTTTTTAAAAATGTAAAAAAGTGAATTTCGAGTGCTCATTAAATATAATTTTTTGTGAAAAAAAACCGTCAATCAAACCAAGGAAAAGCTTGATAAATACTATAGGGACTCTGCACTATAGATTTCAATGGTAAAAAAGAGGTTTACTGACTTTCGTTGTGGCCTTACAAGCACGGAAGATGCCGAACGTTCTGGACGCCCAGTTGAGGTCTCTACATCCAAACCAATTGAAAAAATTCACGATACACGCAAAAAAAAAATATGGTTGGGCCAATCATATTCGAAGAGCATCATATATTTTTGGGTTTATGGTTGTCCCAACCATATTCGTACTATATTATGGTTATCATATTATTATAAAATAACCATATTTTTACCATAATATGGTCCCTACAGTTATATTATGATTCAAAAATTACCATATTATGGTCCTAAATAAACATGTTATAATAAAAATTATATAACTTTATTCGATCTTATTTTAATATTAATATTCAATTTTTTTACGCTAAAGATCTTTTTTTTTATAAAATTTCTTATTTTATTTTCAATATTTCGCTAAAAATAATTAAAATTTTGTATTCCTGAAGATGCTAACAAATTAGCGAAATATTGAAAATAAAATAAGAAATTTTATAAAAAAAGATCTTTAGCTTAAAAAATTTAATATTCATGTTATAATGAATTTATCATAATATGATCGCACGTAATCATAGTATGCTCAAAATGTTATCATACTATGGGCCCTCATAACTATATTGTGATTCCTGGATTATCATTATATAATCCATAATCTAAGAAAACTAACTTTTCTTTCTTTGATTGTAAAATTATTTATTGATTGTTGCCAGCATTTTATCGTTGCATAATTATCATATTTTTTTCATAGTCAGAATTTTTGTTACCACAGTATGGTTACAGCCAATCATAATATAAAATATAGGGTGCCAATCATAAAATAGTAAAATATTTACTAAATAATGATGGTAGCGACCATGTTGATGCGTATAAAACCAATAACTTGGTTGTGACAACCATACCCGATTGCAGCAAGCACAATAAAGTAGCAGTGATCATATTTCAACCATGTTTTTTCTCTGCGTGTATGGAGTTGGCCGATCGGAGATTAAATGTGCGATAGATTGTGGAAGACATAGGCATTTCACATGGCTCAGTGGTTTCAATTTTGAACGATAACTTGGGTATGAGAAAGCTTTCCGCAAGATGGCTGCCGCGTTTGCTCACAATCGACCACCAACGGAATCGTGTGACAGCTTAGTTTCCATGGCAAAAATCCATAAAGTAGACTACGAATTGCCCCCTCATTCGCCTTTTTCTCCGGATTTAGCCCCCAGGGACTATTTCCTATTTGCAAACCTAAAGAAATGGTTCGGCGGAAAGAGATTTAGCTCCGACGATGAAATTATTGAATAAACAAATGCCTATTTTATGGATCTCGAAAAATCCTATTTTTTAAAAGGGGTACAAAAATTTGAGAAACGTTGGACTAAGTGTATTAAGCTAAAAGGAGATTATGTTGAAAAATATATTTTTTTTTTTTTTCAAAAAAGCAGTGTTTCATTTAAAAAGACACGGACTCATTGACCCTCCCTCGTAGTACATATATTTCCGTGGAAAAGAATTATTGATTTATTAAAGCTGTAAATCAAGACTTAAGCTCTAAATTAGGATGTTACACAAAGCTTCAAAAATGCAATTTTAATAAAGCATACCGTCGCAAGAAGGCTTTATAAAAGTAGATAAAACTTCAAAAAGCTTACTGGGATACCAGTACATTTTTCTTTCGAGTTTCAACAAAAAAAATATATATATACACTTGATCGATAGGCGGTGTAGTAAAATCGATTAAGTTGTCAAGCTTTCAAACTAACAACTTGGCTACCGAATTTAGTCGTTATTCAGTTAGAGAATTGTCCAACAAGACAGATATATATATTTACATTTTCTACGTACGTCAAATGTTTTTATATTGGCGCATACAATTATAAAACTTTCTCATGTACCATCTTTACTACTCACCAACCGGCAGCAATAATCAAAAGTTGAACAGATCAGACATTATATGACTCACAAAGGTATTCTTTTCGGATAAAGAAGATGAAGATTAGGTTAAAATATCATTTTGTTAAACAGATAATTTTTATTTTATAGATCATTTTGTGTTTTTTTTTTTTTTTGAAATGAAAATATTTAAGCTTGCATCATTTTTTAATAAACAAATTGAAACAAAATTTAAGCCTATAATAAGGTTACAAAATCTAATATTAATTTATGGCTTCCGTATTAAAAAAAAATAAATAAATAAACAAATTTTTGTTTAACAACAATCATTTGTATTGACGTTTTTTGTTAAACTTTATTCCAACAAAAAAAATTGTTTTGGGGTTAAACGCCAGCTTAAACTAATTATGTATGAAATCATAGCCAAAATAATAGTATTATCTAGTCTATCATTATCTCCACAATCGTCAATATCGTCGTCATTATCATCATCTTCTTTGACAGCAACTGTTAACAGTATTAAGATTTTGATTTTAAAAAAGAGTTTCATTTCATGTTTTCATTTTCATTGTGTGTATGTTTTTTTCTGATAAATCCTTTCAGTTATAAATTGATTTTGCAATAAAATGTCAAATCAATTTCGTTTTTTTTTATTTGTCGGATTTATTTAAGTGAATGATATGCATGCTGAATAAACAATATTGTCTGTATATTGTTGAGTAACCATTTTAAAAGAAAATATTGAATGAAATGCAAAGAAAAAGACCTTAATAATAAACGAGATAAAACTAACAACCTGTTGATTTTTGTAAGAAAATAAAAATTAAATTAAATGAAATTGAATTGAATGCAGTTGAGTTAACTTAAAATTATGGGATTTTTGTTTAACTTTTTATAAATATGTTATGTATGTATAACGTGACCTACGACATATTGTATAATATGGATTCATTGTGAAAACAGAATTTTCTGCCAAACGAATAATCCAGTTGAAGCAAGCGATATATTAGTTTGTATCACCAAATATTTTGGTTCAAAATTTTAATGGTTCGAAATAGATTTGTATTCAACAAATCATGTAAGTAGTTAAAACTAATTATTTATTGCAACATTTAGATTTTTGTAAGTTTTCGCTTCGGTTTTATTCGAAACCAAAACCATGATTCTTACTTGCACTCTTTCTATATTACTTTCTCTTTTTTTCTTCATATTTCTCTCTCTCTCTCTCTCTCTTTCACCTCTCACACTTTCTCTCTCATTATCTCTTTCTTTTTCATTCTTTCTTTATCTCTTTCTATCTCTACCTCTATCTATTTTTCTCTCTTTATATCTCCCTATCTCTCTCTAACTCTTGTCAGTCCACAAAATAAGTTTCGGAGAAAAGTTAGTTTTTAAATCTACGACCTTTGACCCCTCAAAATTGTAGTAAGAGCTTTCGAATTGATTTAAAAAAAAACATAAAATTTACAGAAATGTATGAAATATTTATATGAGGCAATACAACAGTCTAAGAGGGCGGATCAATAAGTCCGTGACTTTTCGAACTTCCGTCTTAGTTATATGAAATGAAACACTGCTCCCATCAAGTACCAATCGTTAATAGACTACTGTCAAATTTTAGCAAGTTCTGTCATTTACTTTGCGTTTAACAGCAGGATTTTTCGAGGTCCATAAAAAAGGCACATGTTTGATCAATAACACTAGGCAACAGCCATTTTGTTATTTGGTTCTAGCATACTTTTTCTCATGGATTTGGACCTACTGAACAAGAAAATGAATTTTAAAAATTTTTCTGTCGATTGGTTTGCGAGATACAAATTTTTTAATTTTTTTTTTTTAATTTTTGGAGGTACACTTACTATTTTGAGCATATCTTTAGTCTTCTTTGACCTATTTTATCCTACTACTACTCAAATTAAAGACAATTGAGCCGTCTACAACTTATTCTCAGAAAATTTTCAAATCGGGTTAGTAGTTTTGATGTTGGCGGCTTAAAAAGGTTAAAAAACTGCGTTTTTTTAGTAAAAATGTGGCTGAAAAATTCATATAAAAATTCATATAAAATGTAAAACGCGATGTTAACAGCGATTTTAATTTTTTTACGTATAGCTGACACTTTTCCAAAGAAAATAAGCCCTTACTTAACAAAATCTGATGACAAATGGCCGACTTATTATTTTTTTGGTAAACGACCGAAATTCCGCTATTTCACGATTTTTTGATTTTCATTATTTGCACAGCTTACCTACCCAACGCAAACGAATAAATACATTTGAACTTAATTTAAAATAAACAAAGTAGTCTTCGTATATTTTTTTTTAATTTATTTACAGCACTACATGCTCATACATATTTAAACATAAGGAGACACGGTTATCAATTGCATTTCAAAACTGTCTGTGAAAGTGTAAAGAAGTTAATATTTAGAAAACGCAAGGAAGACAATGAGTAAAAGACTACGTGTGTTCGAGTGTTTGAACGATCCAGACAATTTCTGCAATGTTTGTGGCCAGTTTATAAAAAAAAATCAGGCACACAAGTTTACTCCAGCAGTACAATTGCACTATTTGAATTATTTTGGTATTTCACCAAATATCACAGAACCATGGACACCTAAGTCGCTGTGTGATCTTTGCTATATAATCTTAACCAACTGGGCAGCTGGCGGAAGGTAAGAATTTTTATTTAAACACATTATACATAGCGAATATAGTAATTTATTTTAATTTTAGCCGCCATATGAAATTCGATACACCAATGATGTGGAAAAAGCCGCTATGCCATTCCACAGACTGTTATTTTTGCCTCACCACAAACAGTGGGGTAGGAAGATTTTTTAAATGGAACTACGCTCAAGTGGAATCGTTTGCGCTTCCAGTACCACATTCGCATGATGTGCCATATCCAGTGTGCCCTGGTGCATCTCTTCAAAAAGCAGAATCGTCAGAAGAAGAGTCTGAGACAAATGCAAGCGAATTTGAGCCGGGTGCAAAGCGAAAATTACTGTCACAGGCCGAACTAAACGATTGGGTGCGCGATTTTGGTCTCACTAAGGGGAAATCCGAACTTTTTGCGTCTCGGATGATACAGTGTGGATTTGCGGCTTCAGAAGTGAAAGTATCAGCGTACAGAAACCGTCACAAGGAGTATGCAAAATTTTATACAAAGAAAGACCAAATATGTTTTTGCAGCGACATTTCAGGCTTGTTCCAAGAGCTTCACCAAATTCACAACCCCAACGAATGGAGGTTGTTTATTGACAGCAACAAAGAGAGCTTGAAGGCAGTTCTCTTACATAATGGGAATGAAAAGCCATCTGTTCCTATTGCTCATGCGGTTCATTCAAAGGAGAACTATGAAACTATGGACATTTTGCTGAAATGCATAGAGTATAGGAAATACAATTGGAAAATATGCGCCGACCTTAAAGTTGTGGCCATTCTGTGTGGACTCCAAGGAGGCTATACGCGACATTGCTGTTTTCTGTGCCTTTGGAATAGCCGCGCTGATGATCAGCATTATATAAAAAAAAAAATGGCCGGTACGAACGAAACCTGTAGTTGGAGAAGCGAATGTTCAGCGCAAACCACTAATAGAGAACCGTGAAAATATAATACTTCCGCCGCTGCACATAAAATTGGGTTTGATTAAAAATTTTGCCAAAAAATTAGACAAAGAAGGTGAAGCTTTTGCCTATTTACGGTCAATTTTCCCTTACCTTTCGCTGGCAAAAATTAAAGAAGGAGTCTTTGCAGGACCCGAGATAAAAAAAATGTTGAAAGATGAAAAATTCCCAAAGCTGTTATCACCCATCGAAGCCGCAGCATGGAATTCCTTCAGGCTTGTTGTGGAAAACTTTTTAGGAAACAACAAAAGCCCGAATTATAAGGACATAGTTGAGGATCTGGTAAAGAACTATGAAGCCATGGGAGTGCACATGTCACTTAAAATACACTTTCTGGATTCTCATTTGGATTTTTTCCCTGAGAATTTAGGAGACGTGAGCGACGAACACGGCGAGCGCTTTCATCAGGAATTGAAGGCTATGGAACGACGCTATCAGGGCAACTATGACACGGCTATGATGGGTGACTATATTTGGACCCTAATACGTGAGACCGATTGCAGCGAATACAAAAAACAAAGAAGAAGTCAGCAGTTTTTCCACATGGCATAAAATGTACACTTATATCTTTGTTTTTACTCATTTTTTTGTGCGTTGATTTGCTTAATTTAATTAGTTAGTTTAATTTCGTTAGTTTAGCTAATTGTGCGATACATTGAGCATGTAGTGCTGTAAATAAATTAAAAAATAATATACGAAGACTAATTTGTTTATTTTAAATTAAGTTCAAATGTATTTATTCGTTTGCGTTGGGTAGGTAAGCTGTGCAAATAATGAAAATCAAAAAATCGTGAAATAGCGGAATTTCGGTCGTTTACCAAAAAAATAATAAGTCGGCCATTTGTCATCAGATTTTGTTAAGTAAGGGCTTATTTTCTTTGGAAAAGTGTCAGCTATACGTAAAAAAATTAAAATCGCTGTTAACATCGCGTTTTACATTTTATATGAATTTTTATATGAATTTTTCAGCCACATTTTTACTAAAAAAACGCAGTTTTTTAACCTTTTTAAGCCGCCAACATCAAAACTACTAACCCGATTTGAAAATTTTCTGAGAATAAGTTGTAGACGGCTCAATTGTCTTTAATTTGAGTAGTAGTAGGGTAAAATAGGTCAAAGAAGACTAAAGATATGCTCAAAATAGTAAGTGTACCTCCAAAAATTAAAAAAAAAAAATTAAAAAATTTGTATCTCGCAAACCAATCGACAGAAAAATTTTTAAAATTCATTTTCGTGTTCAGTAGGTCCAAATCCATGAGAAAAAGTATGCTAGAAACAAATAACAGACAAAAGTTTGTTATTTGTGACCTAGTGTAATTTCATCGTTGGAGCTTAATCTCTTTCCACCGAGCCATTTCTTTAGGTTTGGAAATAGGAAATAGTCACTAGGGGCTTAACCCGGAGAATAAGGCAAATTGGGGGGCAATTCGTAGTCTACTTCATGGATTTTTGCCATGGAAACTAAGCTGCCACACGATTCCGTTGGTGGTCGATTGTGAGCAAACATGGCAGCCATCTTCCGGAAAGCTTTCTCATACCCAAGTGATCGTTCAAAATTGAAACGACTGTGCCAGGTGAGATACCTATGTCTTCCACAATCTATCGCAAATTCAATCTCCGATCGGCCATCACCATATCGTGAATTTTTTCAATTGTTTTGAGTGTAGAGACCTCAACTGGGCGTCCAGAGCGTTCGGCATCTTCTGTGCTTGTAAGGCCACAATGAAAGTCAGTAAACCACTTTTTTACCATTGAAATCGATGGTGCAGTGTCCCCGTAGTATTTAGCAAGCTTTTCCTTGGTTTGATTGACTGTTTTTTTTCGCAAAAAATAATGTTAATGAGCACTCGAAATTCACTTTTTTCCATTTTTAAAAAAAGCCACGAGGTTGTATGTTTTGAACAGCTGTAAAACGCAAAGTAAATGACGGAACTTGCTCAAAATTTGACAGTAGTCTATGGGAGCAGTGTTGCATTTCATATAACTACGAGGGAAGTTCGAAAAGTCACGGACTTATTGATCCACCCTCGTAAATAATTCAATGTTTAAAGATGATTTCATGTGAATGTTGACCGAGGCTGCGCCTCAAATGGTTCATACGTTGGGTCCAATTTTGGCATTCTCTCTCCAATATATTTGCCGGTATCTTACGAACAAAATTTCTTCAATATTAGCTTCCAATGCTTTAACCATTGCGGGCTTGTCCCAATAGACATGAGCCTTAACATAGCCCCACAAAAAATAATCTAAAGGCGTTAAATCACACGCTCAATGTGGCCAATTGACTGGTTCCAAATGTGAAATAAATTGTTTAATGAACTCGCCTCTCAATCGGGCCATTGTTGCGCGTGCTGTGTGGCATGTGGCACCGTCTTTTAGAAACCACATGTCAGCCAAGTCCAGCTCCTCCATTTTGGGCAAAAATAATGTTGAAATCATCGTACGCTAGCGCTCCCCATTCACTGTAACATTCATGCCTTCGTCGTCTTTGAAAAAGTACGGTCCTATGATGCCACCGGCCCATATTTCCACACCAAACAGTGCATTTTTCGGGATGCATTGGCAAATACGGCAATTTGGTTTCACGTACCCATTCAAGCAGAAATGAGAAACTGACCATAAAATGGAAAAAGTGCACGATGCACTTTCTGAACCGAGCATGAATTTTTATAAAAAAAATTCATTAATCCGCAAGCGTTGTTCGTTTGTAAGGCGATTCATGGATAAATTGTAGAACATGTTTGACAGTAACATCCCAGCAAAACTTTGGTAATGGGTGCGATATTCTCATGCGTTATCTTGTTATGATAGCTCCTTACCTTTTTCATTATTTGCAAGCATAAGGTAATAAGTTACTGATTTTTGATTACGTAATATATGATTTATAAATATAAAGTAATAATTGAAATATTTTTGAAAATTTATTTTTAGATACATTACTCTATGCTTTTTTGTAAGCAAATGGGTAATGTATGTTTGTTTTGACAACACTAGCGAAAAAACGAAGCGCACCAATTCATTTAAGTTTAAAGCAATCAAATACTATATGCACCGATAGCTCAGTGGGTAGAGTTTTTGGCTGGTAACCAGAGTTCCCTGGTTCGATTTCTATCATGGCCATATTATTTCTAATAACGTTTAAAATATTTGTAATAATTTTTATTAATAAAAATTCCTCTTTTTTAAAAACTTATTTTTAGACACATTACTTTTTCCATTCTCGTAACCATATAAGCACCCCTTACATTATCACCTCTAAAGTAATGGGTATATATATTACTTTGAGGCCCATCGGCCCCTATGGCTATACATTACTTTACCCATTATTTGGTAATGTGTGCTTTTGCTGGGATGTTACACGAAAACAGCTGAGCTGCCAAACACAGTGTTGCCAAAAATAAAGTTGCTAAAAATCACCATTTATAACAAGTTAATTTTGGACCAAATTGATAATGCCTTACTGAAATGTTTGTCCAGAGGACAGTAGTTTGAAAGATCATGAACAAATTTTTCTAATAGAAAAATGTTTATTGGGCCCACTGGATAAGGTTTTGAATGTAAAATTTAGAGAACACCAAAAAAAAAAAAAAAAACGAGTAATATCATTATTTGTCTCAACTACTCGGTCGGACTCTACCAATTGCCCCAAAAATTACTATTAAAGGTATAAAAGTTGAATATGAAAGTTACAATCGATAAAAAAAAACCCCTTAAAACCGCGGGTATATGTTTTTTTGGTTTTAACCTTCCTATACCCGCGCGTTGGTCTGTGACACCAACAAAACACTTTCTTATACATATTTTTTCCCAGAAACGCTAGATAATTGAGTAGTGCACTTAAAAAAGTTTGTAAGTTAAAATAACTGAAAATATCATTTAAAAGAAATGATATTTCATTTAAAAACCGGTCAACTTAATTTTCATTTAAATTAAATGCCATTTGTTATTTATTTTTAAATGTTGATTAATCAACTGACACATCCGTAAGAAACAAATGATATAATCAGTTAAAATAAATGTCAAAATTTTACCTACCAATCATTAAAAATAAATGTTTTTTCATTTATTTAAAATTATTTCCGTTTTTGTATTTTTTGTTTTTTTAATATACTCGTACAATACAAAATGTATGTATGCATATGAAGCTATAAATACTTTTTGTATGAATGTCTTTGTATATGTATGTGTGTTTATGAAGTTCTTGTAAATTGTATTGAAAAATTTTGTATATATACAACCAATTTAAATAAAAAAACAAATTGAAATTTTTTGAATATTTTTTTTTGAAATAGACAGCAAACAAAATTTAAATTTGTAATAACTGTTACGGACACAAATAAACCACAAGTTTCCGTTTTGTGGATAAATTTTTATTAAATTTCAAACAAATGAAAAAAATAAATGAAACTGAAAAAAATCGGTAATGATAGTAAATTATTTCGAATAAATGTATAAAAAAGTTAATATAGATATTTCTTTGAAAAATAAATGTATGTTCCTTTATTTTTAAATGAAACGGAAAACTTTTTTATTAAACTACAAACAGTTAACTACATAATATTCTGAGTGTGCGTTAGCGTTAGCTGCCGGTTTTTTATAAGCTTTATTTTAGTTCATGCCACGTGTTTGTGCGATACGTTCGTGTTGTGTATTCAGTAACAATTTGGTCTATACTCAGAAAAAAAAGTTAGTAGAAAAATTCGTAAACGGTTTTCAATCCCACTTTACTATTTTTGTACTGATTTTTAGTAAAAAAATTATTATTTAGCAAATCTTTTTGCTATTTACATTTTACAAATTACAGAATTTTTACAGAATATCTACAAATTTTCGTTGCTAATTTCAGAAATGATTTTACAAATTTTTGAAAACCGATTTGCTAAAATTATCAAAAAAAAAAAAAATTACTAATTTAAAAAAGTCGATTTTAAAGGAAATGTTACTTCTAATAATGGGATCGGAAGTGAAGATACCGACTCATGTCTAATAAGAGGACATCCACTTAAAAAAGCACTAAAAAGGGTGTTTAATTTCTAAAAATCAGCCCTAAAAACAATTAAATTTAACCTTAAAAGTAAAAAAAATGACTAAAATATTTTTCAAAACAGAAATTACCAAATTAAAACAAAACGATAAATTCGTTTATGTTTTAACAATTTTTAAGATTTTTAAGCCTTTGATTTTTTTTCATTTTGTATAAAATGTCTTTTAAAAAATAAAATCAAAATTTTTGATGCTCAATAAAACAAATAAATCTAAAATTTTGTACTAATATCAATAGTATTTAGTATTTTTTTTTTGCTGATTTTGGCGAACAGATTTTAAATTCCACTTTACAAAAAGTCTACTAAAATTTAGTAGCGGCTACTAATTTTTCTACTAATTTCATTGTACTACACGTCAGCAGACATGTGTTGCTAAGATTAGCAAAAAAATACCGCTGGGCTCAAATTAGCAGAATTTCCCGTAATAACAGCAAAATTTTTAGTTGTCATTACAGACTTTTTTTGGTGAGTGTATAAGACCGACGCGGGTATATGTGTAACTTTTTGTGAAGGTATAAAATTATTTTGTTTATTATTTATTTGCTTTTATTTATGTATTTTATTGTTTATTTAACATCAGAATGAATCAAGAGCAAATCAGATTACTTTTGGACGAAGAAATTTCGAGTTCTGATTATGAGGATGAAAATGACAGCGAGGTGGAAGATTTTATTGAGGCAGAAGAAGAAACTTATGATACTGAGCAGGAAGATAACGAAGAAGAATACGTCGAGGAGTTGGATGAGGTTGAAGGGTATTTTTAAAGGGTATTTTTAAATAATTATTTGTTTTTCAAAAGGGAAAAAAAAATTAAGTTCTATTTTTGTAGCACTTAAGGAAAAACTAGCGATTTTGAAGGCTGTTTGGTACATGCTGTGCGGTATGTTCTGATTTTAATTTTAAGGCTGAAAACTAAGTCAACTTGTGATTTATGTATTGTACAAGAATTGTTTTTAAGTTTGTAAAAGTTAATTTTTGTTTTGTTTTTTAGTATTTCAGAAATAAACATCGATTTTGATGGCTGGTTTGTAAAAGACTGAAAATCAATAAAATTAATGAAAATAAATTGAATGCATGGCTTAATTTTTTTTATTATATCTTCAAGTTTTCGAAAAACTATGAAACATGGGTTCAAACTTTCGGTCTGTTAGACCGCGCGCGGGTACATGTGTTACAAAAATTAGCGCGGGTATAGAAAGGTTAATGAAACTCTAAATGTTTTTTGTCTATGCTTTAAATAGGGAGATAAAGAATATTATTGTAGAGATAAACTCGGTAATTCACTTCATTGAATTAATGCAATATAAAATTTATTAAATAGCGATCTCACAAATTCGAGTAATAACTTTCAATAGAATTAATTGGATTTAAAGTAAGCACATTAGATCTGTAGAGCTAAAAAATGTATTTAAAGAACCTTAAATCCACCTTTAAAATAACCTGTTGCAGCTAAGAAGCAAAAAAAATTATACAAAATGTTTTTTTTGTTTTATATTTTTGCAAAATTATACTTTAATAAGTTGCCTTTCAATTGGTCAAATAACAAAATTATTTAACATTTACTTAACCAAAAAAAAAAATATATACAACAACTGACCATTCTTTTGACGGTATCTTTTATATGAACTTTTTATACAACTTTTTTTTTGGAAGAAGCTCAAAAAAACTCTACGACATGCTGTGACCAGAGCATGGCATGTACAAACATTTTTTAGTGAAACTAAAAGAAAAACATGTGAATTGGTTGTACGTGACACGCAACAAAATGCAACAACTTTAAACAGCCAAAAAAAAAAATATAATAAAAATACTAAATAAAAGGAATTTAAGTTTTTGGATGGACCCCACACTTTACCCAGCAAAATTTTTGAAAGTAGGTTTTTTTAAAAAATCAATTATAGTGAATACACTGGCAGAAAAATTTCACCAGTTTAACTAATCATGAGCACTCAATTTTTTTTATATAACAATTTATTTATTTCTTTAATCAATTATATAATTATATTATATAATATAAATGGCCCACCCATTTAAAATTTTGCATTTGAACTACCGATTACTTTGACTTTGAAAGGTAGAATAACATTCATTGTTATTTTGAGGTTTATGTTTGTCATTTGCAAAATGGGACGCTATTCGCTCGAACAAAATTGGGAAATATAGGGTCCGCCAAATAACTTTTTTTTTTTTTGAAAATGCTATAAACAAAACTACTGAATATTTTCTCAAATTTCTTTTTTTATTTGAAAGTACAATCCTTCCGGTTAATAATGCAAAAATTTCATTCAAATGGCTGCCTCGGCTGGTCATGCAGTAGCCTACACGATCGGTCCATTTTTTAAGCACATTATCGATTGTGTGCAGCTGCATTTCACCAATGGCTTTACGAATATTGTCCTTTAAAGCTTCAATTGTCTCTGGCTTGTCGGCGTAACACTTATCTTTGACGGCACCCCACAAATAATAGTCCAACGGTGTCAAATCACAGCTCCGAGGTGGCCAAACGACATCAGCTCTGCGGCTGATAATGTGATCTTCAAAAACAGGGCGCGAAACATCGAGTGTAGCTTCGGCTGTGTGGCACGTAGCGCCGTCCTGTTGAAACCAAATTGTTGCCAATATCCTCCTCTTCAATTTTTGTGAACAAAAATTCGTTCAACATGGCCCGATAACGATCGCCATTGACTGTAACGGCCAGCCGAGACAGCCATTTGAATGAAATTATTTTCCATTATTAACCGGAAGGATTGTACTTTCAAATAAAAAAAGATATTTGAAAAAATAGCATTTTCAAAAAAGAGTTATTTGGCGGACCCTATATTAAAAACTTACTTCCAAAGTAGTGTCTTTAACGCAAACTGTATGAAATTTACGTGGAAAAATTTTCGAGAAGGTACCGGACTTCAGTTCACTTTGTGTGTCAATTTGTGAAGCGAGTTCCTGAAAATGGATCGTTATTGGACAAACCAACCCATGTACGTTTTCGTCCAGTGCGTTAAATCGAAAGCATTGCTGCTGTGGCTGAGAATGTCCAAGAACATCCATCAACATCAATTCGTCATCGTTCTCAGGAACTAAACATTTTAATCAGATGCTGAGCCAGTCGTGGTAGTCATATGAATGATATTGTGTTCAACCTTTCCAATAAACCCAGAAATTTGAAAAAATAATCAGTAGTACTTTTTTGTATAGCCAATTCAAATTAAAAATTTACAAGTACAAGTTTTTTCCTATTGCTGTCCAGGTTTTTCAGTAGTTATTTTGCGTGGTGTCCACATGCTTACAAAAATAATAAAGCATATTTTAAGAAAATTCATGGATAAATTCCAAAATTATAACCCTTTAAGTTTGCTTCACAAATCGTAATTTGAAACAACAATTTGTTATTGGGATATACAGCAAAGATGCAGATTGGAACTCCAGAAGAAGAAGCATTTTTTTGTAATATGTATGATGATGGTGTCAGTAGAACAGTATGGAGGATAAAGTAGAAGGAACCAATATACAAAAAAAAAAATAAAAATAAAAATTGTAAAGTAAACATCACTCATTGTAAGGAATGGGAAGCTCAATGAAATTTATTTAGTGATGTGAACAACTGACAATGTTAAGCGTGAATTTAAAGCCTTTTTTGCGTTTTTCTCTTGGTTGCAGCAACGAGTGGTAAGTCCATATGAACCTGTTCGTGTAGATCCTAAAAAGCACGTAGCAGACTGGGTAGAACTTTTTAAGATTTTTTTTTTGTTGTTGTTGTTGTTGGTAACAACCTTTATAGGCAGGCGTATGTTTTTGGTACATACTTACGTTTGGTGATGCGTACACGGGTGATCAATTTAATCGTGCAAATAACACACGACGACGACACAATAAGTAAATATGAAATCAGCAAACCAACATCTGCAGCATCATCATCATCGTCGTCGTCGTCATCTTCTTCATCCCGCCATAAGAATAACAACAACAACAAAAAAAAACTACCTCATCATTTTCCATACACTACACTGCACTAACTCTTTGCAAACAACGAACGTCATGCGAATCATTGTCATTATTATAAGCTGCTGTTGCGGCTGCTGCTCTAGCATCATCGTCATCTTCCACCTCATCTTATTCTCTAAGTTTAATTTTACATTTTGACTGTTAAAGGTTACATACTCGCACATACTACATACTTATGACAACAGAGGTTAAAAAGAATAGAAAAAAATAACTTTTTTTGAACAAGACGTTGTTTTTAAACTCGTCGAATACAAAAATTCTGAATAAATCAATAGATTCTAAGCTTTTTAGTATCTTAGTATTTTTAAATATCTGGAATTACAGTCGCAGTCACATAATCTCGTCGAAGTATACGAGAGCGGATCAACAAGTCTGTGACTTTTCGAACTTCCCTCGTAGTTATATGAAATGCAACACTGCTCCCATCAAGTACCACCTGTTAATAGACTACTGTCATATTTTTAGCAAGTTCCGTCATTTACTTTGCGTTTAACAGCTGTGCATTTTTTTTAAACGCAAAGTAAATGACGAAACTTGCTCAAAAGTTGACAGTAGTCTATTAACAGGTGGCACTTGATGGGAGTAGTGTTGCATTTCATATAACTACGAGGGAAATTCGAAAAGTCACGGACTTATTGATCCGCCCTAGTATCAACAGCCTTTAGCGAATTCACTAACCCATCGAATAAAGAAATAAATGTAAAACCACTAACTGGTCAAACTCAAAGATACATGGAAATTTCTTTAAAAATCTTCTAACTGGTAGAATTGCAAGACAAATCGTTGTCAAAGCCTTTTTACAACTGCAGATTCGTACTTAATTCTTCTAACATAATCCAGTGATAAGACAAACTAACACAATTGAAAATATTATAATTATACAAATACCTCAAAAATGTTAGACTCTAAGGCGGAAAATACAGATTTTAAAAGGATTCTAAAACTAGTCAAAGTGTAAAATAATACGTGAATCTTCAAACTGGATGAACTAATCAAGATTTTTTTTAAGATCAACGAAGCAATTTTAAACTCGTCCATACAAAGCAGTTAAATTTAACTGGACGAAAACAAGGAAAAATTCTAGAATTTCAATAGTGTTCAAACTAGACGAATTTTTAAAAACATTGGTAGATTTTAAAATAATTATATATAAATGAGTTTTAAAACAAAAAAATCATTTTTATTAATAGTAAACAACCAGAGAAATCGGCAATTTTTCATTGAAGTATAAACTAGTCGAATTTTGAATAACTGTAAATAAATGTTTCAATAAAATTTAAAATAAATCGGATTATTGAAAACAGTAAAAGATAAATAAGAATCTTGCCGAAAAAAATTACAAAGTTTACGTATACTAACAATTGTTTATAAAAAAGAAAATATGAACTAGTCGAATTTTTAAAATCCATAGCGGATCTTTAACTGAAAAAAATCTTGTCGAATTTTTAAAAACAATTGTAAATTTTAAAATAAATTTTAAAAATATTCACAGAATAGAATTTCAGAGAGTAGAATTTTCACAAGCTATAGCAGATTACAAGATGCTAAGACGATAGATTACAAAAAAAAAATATATATATATATAAACTCGTCGAATTTTCAAAAACTATAAAAGATCTTTAACTAAACAAAAAGTTTGTTTCATTATTAAAAACAATAGTAGATTTTAAAATATCTACAAACTCGCCGAATTTTTAAAATAATTATAGACTTTTAAGAGAATAGTAAACTCGCCGAATTTCAAAAACTAATCGTACAGTTTTCAGAAGCAATTTAAACAAAAAATCACAAAACTTTTATAAGCAATCTATAGCTTTTAAAAAAATTAACACAAGATCTTTATAGGGTATTAAATGGGAACATAACCCTTGGATGAATACGAGGCAGTTTTCCAAATTTCATCTTATTATTTGTAACCTAAATCATGCAATTAAGGATACATGGACAGACAGGTGGACATCTTTAATCGACTCAAAAAGTGATTCTAGGTCGATCGATGCAATAACACGTAGGGTATAAGAATCGCCTTCAGTTAAGAAACCCAAAGAACTCGTAAAAATATCAAGACAAATGTTGTTTGTCTCTCAAACAAAAGACGAATAGATTTTGTAAGCGCCCAAAAAAACTCTTCGATTATGAAGATAATTGTTGAAGGACTCTTCAAATTTAAATCGTCAAAATAAAAAAAATAAAACCTTGGCATTTAAAACAAAAAGTAAAAACTCGTCGAAATTAGTTTAAATATATAACAAATTTTTAAGGACACTGTCTCTGGTCGATTATAAATAAAACAATACTTTTTACTTTCCCGGCAAATATAAAAATAATCTTAGCTTTATTCAAAATCCATAAAAGTCGTCGAAATAAAAAAAAGAGTTTGCCAAATTCTTAATGCAATCATAGCTTCTCTTATAAATTAAAACTGAATAAAGAGTTCTGAAATTGTTTTTTAAGGCAGAAATTTAGAAAAAAAACACAGTATATAAAAACTCGTCGAATTCAAAAAAAGTTGTAAATTTCGTACTTACACGATAAGTGTTAATAATATGGAAAATCTTAAATATATCGAGAAAACCGTAAAACTCGTCGAATTTAAATTTGTAGCTGTTTTTCAAAACTCGTCGAATTTTATTTTAAGCACTTACACGATAAGTGTTAATAATAAGGAAAATCCCAAATATATCGAGAAAATCCTAACTCTTCGAATTCAAATTTGTAGCTGTTTTTCAAAACTCGTCGAATTCCAAAAAAGTTTTTATTTTAAGCACTTACACGATAAGTGTTAATAATATGGAAAATTTCAAATATATCGAGAAAACCCTAAAACTCTTCGAATTTAAATTTGGGAATTATTAATTTATTAAATCTTAATAGAGAAATTAACACGAATTAACTCCTTTTAACGTCTGCCTTGGTACACGAATGCACGAATGTGTGTAAAGCTGAAAATGCTGAGAGTTATTTTAAACTTCAGGATAATCCAAACGCAGTGTTGCATTGTTGAGTTGATGTTATTGTAATTGTTGTTGCAGCATTATCACTATGTTTCGATCAGAAAGTTTTTTTTTTTTTTCATTATGTCTTCAACCCAGGAATGTGGCCAACAAGTACAACAAATATTCCACAGTTTCATACATGTATTTAAGTTAATATATGACGGCTGGGGTATAAATGTGTATGAATGTGTAAAAAGTTGATCTTTTCTTTCACTTTTTTTTCTTTGTATTTGATCTGACAACAACGAAACGAAAGAAAACCAAGGTAAGGTACACAACAGCAACAAACATTACATTCATATCATACTTTACGAAAATTGCACTAATTTAGGTTGATCTTTAAACAACAACAACAACAACAACAACAACAACAAAAATAAAAGAAATATACAACAAGGATTATCGGCAGACATTAAACAACCAGCCACAAACAAGCTGGTTCCCACAAAAAAAAAAATTGGTAAAATTGTAAACCTTAATTGCCCTACCGAAAACCAAAAATAAACCAACAGAGCAGCAACAGTAAATACACCAACACTTGCAATATACAAAGTTGTAGATCAATACACACCTCCCAATTACTGCAGCAACCTGTACGAACAAGCAACATTAAATAGCTGATGCTGCATTTTTACTACAATATATAAACGTTCTTTTGTAAGTTTTAAAAAAACTTTTCAACCATATGTGTGATGTTTTAAGACGTGCCTCATTATTATTTGCCACATGTTAAAATGTCACATACTGCAGCAACATACAATTCAAACTCAATAAGCAACCTACATGTTGGTATGTCACCACCAACAACTTTAACTTGCAACTGAAAATCGAATTGACAAAAAATAAAATATCATACCAATCACAGGCATCATCAATATCATCATCAAACCAAACAAAAGACTCTTGCAACAGCAACCATTGATTCCGTTTTCCTTTAGTGGGGTAGGCATATTTCCCGTTAGCATCACCACAATAACTAACACCACAACTTTTTTTTTTTGGTTAATATTCCACATTTACTTGTTATTTTTTGCGATTATTTTTTATTTTATTTTAGCAATTGGCGCTTACATTCAAACCATATTTGTTGGGGAATATGTGTCAGTTTTGCCTTTTTGTGATTATTTGTTTTTTTTTCTCGTCTCACTCATTCACTCGCTAATCAATTTACACCACCAACCAAAAAAAAAGCCTATTTACGTGTATTTACCTGTGAATAGTTGTCAATTGAATTTTGTGTTGTGTTTTATATTATTTTTCCTTCACGGCGTATTTTTCATCTAATCACAAATAACAACATCTTAATCCAACCAATGTCAATCGTGTATATAGACAAGCTGAGATATGCAGCACTGCGGCTGGTATGAATTCATTCGCACACTTGGTTACATTGTTGCCAAGTCTTTTTCAAATGTGTAAATTTTTTGAAAATTTTATATTCCAACAACTATCCAAAATTGGTAGTTTTGTGATTGAAGTTTGGTTCGAATTATTATAACTAATGAAGGCATGAATGGATGGATGGATGGATAGATGGACGAGGAAACTGATAAAAATGTGATGTGGTAATGTCTGTACCATTGAGAAATTCAGATGGAAATGTATAGATTAAATCAATTTAAATTTGAAAATCATAATACAAATAAATTTGTTTAAGATTTCTATGATTTCTAATTGAAATTAAAAAATTATAGTTAAGTTCTCCTACAGAAAATTTTACATGGAGGAAATTAAGCCTTTTCGCCATGTTATGGAAATCGCTTGAACTTTTTTAAAAATCACAGTTCGTTGACATTTCCCATGATATATTATAAAGCTAATCTAAGACTGTCTTAAAGAAACAGTTTGATAACATGACATCATGGGTAAATAATCCCTACTACAACAATGTCATGTAAAAGTTTATTTCAAATTATTTAAAATTAATCTACCAACACATAAAATGGTGTAAATAAGAACCAAAAAGTAAGAACCAACTAAAAATCTTTGAACTTAAAGATCAATTGAATTTTATACACAAAATTTACAAACTTAACAAATTAAAGAAAATATTTTATTAATTTAAAACACAATGATCGAGGTTAAATTTTACACTCGATTGTACTCAAAATAATTTTTCAGGACGATTTTTTTTAATAAGTCAATTTGATGATTTTTAAACACAGTGGTAAATATAGGGGTTAATTGAAATGCGAGCACCTGTCTGGTAATATCTAAAAACATTACCGTTCTGAAAGGACATATCCCTTAACTGGTAAATATTTGATTGGCCTAGAAGTATGTGTTTGGTACCCTGTCCTGTGATTGTTTCCACTAAAGTACCTGGTGGAAACAAAGTACTTGGTCAAAAAAGAACCGGTCAATAAATAAAAATCGTCAAAAATTGAAAAAATCGCCAAAATAAGAAATTTAAAAAAAAATGTTAAAATTTAAAAAATCGCCTGTATTTATAAAAATCGTCAAAATTTAACAAAATCTGCAAAAATGAAAAAAAGCTGCAAAATTTAAAATAACTTCCAAAAATTGAAGACCCTCACAAAATGAAAAAAAAAAAATCGCCAAAAAAGAGAATTAAGATTTAAAAAAATTGCCAAGATTTAACAAATAACAATAAGTTATAATAAAATGAATCGCCAAAATTAATAAAAAATCGATCAAATTAAAATAGAGCGCAAATATTTATAAAAATTCTCAAAATTTAAAAAAAATTTACAAAATTGTAAAAGTCGCCCAAATTAAAAATATTCTCCAAAAATGTAAAAATCGCAAAAAAAAAAACCCGTTAACACTATCACAACTACCAACACTACAACTTTTTTAGTTAATATTCCACATTTACTTGTTATTTCGTGCGATCTTTTTGTTTAGCAATTTGCGCTAAATCTCCAAAAGAGAATTACCCAAATTAAAAAATCTAACAAAATTTAACAAATCACAATAAATGAAAAAAATCTGTATAATAAAATAAATCGTCAAAATTTATAAAAATCGCTAAAATTAAAAAAACGCAAATATTTATGAAAATCTTTAAAATTAAGAAAAATCGACAAAATTATAAAAATCGCCCAAATTGAAAATAATCTCCAAAAATTTAAAAAATCGCTAAAAAAAATTAAAAAAAATCTCTTAAATTTAAAATAACTCGCCAAAATTGAACAAAACTCGCTTAAAATGAAAAAAATGCCAAATGAGAATTACTAAAACTGAAAAAAATTTTCAAAATTTAAAAAATCTCAGAAGTGCTAAAATCGGTATAAAAAATCGGTAATAAAACAAATCGCCGAAATTGAAAAGAATCGCCGAAAATTATAAAAATTTACAACGCAAAACATCTTCAAAATTGATAAATAGGCAAAATTGTAATAATCGCCCAATTGAAAACAATCAAAATTTTAAAAATTACCAAAATTGTAAAAATCGAAAAAAATAACACCAAAATTAAACAAAACTCGCAAAAATTTAAAAAAAAAACGGCAAAAGAGAATTACCAAAACAGAAAAAATTTTAAAATTTTAAAAAAAGTCTTATCACGTAAATTTGGTATAATAAAAAAAAAATGTCAAAATTGAAAATACCCCAATATTTAAAAATTAAATTAAAATTAAAAAAGCGCCAATATTTATAAAAAAAAAATCACTATAATTTAAAAAATTCGCCAAAGTTGTGAAAAATTGTAAAAATCACCAAATTGAGAAAATCCTCAAAATAGTAAAAATTAACCAAATTAAATAAATATTTTATTATCCTAATACGAAATATGAAATACCAAAAATATATGATGCTCTTCGTATATGATTGTCCCAAACATGTTTTTTCTCTGCGTGTAGGAAAATACTATTTGAAATGTATGTATTGTAAAGCTTACAAAATAATCCTTTCAAATATGATACGCGCCTACCTAAACAATTACTAGGATCAATCAATTAAAATCAAAAAATGAAAAACTTTAATAAACGCATTGCTTTGTTTAAGGAACTTGTGTGTTAATATGGTGCAATCATTTTTAAAGGTAAAATAACAACAAATTTCCACGCACTCACCGCAGGTGCAAAAAAATGTTATGTGCGCCTCATTAATTAGAGCAATGAAGCAATTGTCGCGACAACATCAACATTAACAACAACAGCAGCAACAATACACACATTAGCAGCATATTAAAACAATAACAAAACACATTAATGTGGTAATAACACTGTGCAACAAATTGTTTAGGCTCTGTCATTAGCCCGCCCAATTGGCTTCAACGCGAAATGAAAGTTCACTATTTTATTTTGCATCGTCTTGAAATAATGGTGATCACAGCGCTAAGACCTAATATATGTTTTCGCGCTAGATATTTGCTGACACCATAAAATTAAAGTCCGAGCTGGCTTTGTGGTTTGTATTACTCATGGTATACTTGCATTTGACTTTGGAATCATTGAGGTTGAAGTTTCTTGTTGCTCTGTGTAATTGTTGATAATGATGGAAAAAGAGAGCAACTGTTGCTGCAGCAAAAAGTCTCATGCATATAAACTATAGTTATTATATATTAGGTATTACAAATGAAACAGCGCCCGCATGATTGTACTCATTGAACATGGAAGTCAAGCCTATAAAAAGATGTATGATTTTTTCGTATATTCGTTCGCTCGTTCATTTCGTTTCTCGTTTGTTTAACAGATCAATGATCAAGCTTTAAGTTTTAAACGTAATGGTTGGAAATTTCAAACAACAAAATGTACTTGTTATTAATAGAAGTTTGGAATTTTAAACTTTTTTTTTTATATCGATAACTAAATAAGGTTACAAAGTTATTGTACCACCACCACCATCCACCAACTCACTTTTTTTTTTTTTGTTTGGAGGAAATCAAAAAAAAAAAAAATACTAGATGGTGATGGCGACAACGATTGATCTTTCTAATGATCACAAAAGATGGATAAACACAGCATGTATGCCATCCCATACACGTACAGAGGCTATAACAAGCCTAAAGTTAAGTGCTTTCAGTGAATTTACTTGTAGATTCATAGTCAACTTCCATTAAGTACCTGTTAGCTAGAAGCCAAACGGTAGTCAAGTCATTGGAAGTGAATGACGGAGTGCGACTGTCTGTCTGGCTGGTTGGTTGGTTGGTTTTACGAAAAATACTCACAATCAGTACGTGAGTGTGTGTCTGTCTGTCTGTCTGTCTCCAAAGATTTGGAGGTGGTGATGGTAATCGTTAAATGCTGGCGTTAGATATTCTACCATTTTGGTAGCAAAAGTGTCACCGCTATTTACACACAGACGACAACACACAGGTTTTAAACTTAACTAACTAACGAAAGTATAACAAACTGTTTATGACCATGTACAGAAGAAGGTTTTCGTAGTGTTTTTCTATTTCACTGCTCTACAGTTATCATACGCATTGGTGTCTTACAACGAATAGGGTGAGACAAACATCGATTGAGATTTCACAAAAGGATTATTTAATAGTATATTGTATGATTGCACACTGGGACAATAGGGCTGGATGAAAGTTGATAACAATTAAATTGAAGGATTAACAACAATTTTTAAATTTTCATAAAACAACAGGGTTTCAAAGTTAGTTAAAATTGACTGTTTTTCAATACGTTTAGTGAAAAAAACTTTATAATTTTTACATAGCGAAAAAATTAATTTGGGACCTTGAATTAATAATGAGCATTTGTTTTTCAAAATTTACCGATTTATTGCGCAAAACTGGTTACAAATATATTATTCAAAATATTATCCATTGCTGGCCACAACTTTTTTCCATCTTTCTGGCAAATTTCGGAAGAAGAGGAACGACTCTTCTCCTGAGGCAATCCAATCATTGACCCATTTTTTGCATTGTTCATATGAGTGAACTTCTGCTGGGACATGTGTCATGTGTCATCGAACAGAACAAATAAAAGACGGAAGGAGCAATGTCTGGGGGAATATGGCGAGTGGGATAGGACTTCCCATTTCAGCGTTTCCAAGTAGGTACACTCACCAAAAAAAAATCTGTAATGACAACTGAAAATTTTGCTGTTATTACGGGAAATTTTGCTAATTTGAGTCCAGCAGTTTTTTTTTGCTAATCTTAGCAACACATGTCTGCTAAAGTGTAGTACAATGAAATTAGTAGCCGCTACTAAATTTTAGTATACTTTATGTAAAGTGGAATTTAAAATTTGTTTGCTAAAAAAATTACTAAATATTAGTACAAAATTTTAAATTTATTTTCTTTTGTCGAGCAACAAATTTTTTTAAAAAAAAAAAATCAAAGGCTTAAAAATCTTAAAAATTTTCAAAACATAAACGAATTAATCATTTTGTTTTAATTTGATCATTTCTGTTTTGAAAAAAATTTCCTTTTTCTTTTACTTTTAAGGTCAAATTTTAATTGTATTTAGGGCTGATTTTTAAAACTAAAAAAACTTTTTAGTGCTATTTTAAATGGATGTCCAATGTTGAGTCGGTATATTCACTTCCGATCCCTTTTTTAAGACAATTTACGTTTTTAAAATTAGTTAATTTTTTTTGCTAATTTTAGCAAATTGGTTTTCAAATATTTGTAAAATGATTTCTGAAATTAGCAACAAAAGTTTGTAAATATTCTGTAAAAACTTTGTAATTTGTAAAATGTAAATAGCAAAAAGATTTGCTAAATAACAATTTTTTTACAAAAAATGAGTACAAAACTAGTAAAGTTGGGATTGAAACCCGTTTACAAATTTTTCTACCAACTTTTTTTTCTGAGTGTATTCACCGGTCTTGCAACATGTGGCTAAACGTTCTCATGCTGCAAAATCACTTTGTTGTTCCTTTTTTGTATTACGGCCGTTTTTGCTTCAGTGCGCGCTTCAAACGCATGGGTTGAGTCCCAAAGCATTCCCCCGTGATCGTTTCATTCGGTTTGAGCAGCTTGTAGTAGATCACGCAGCGCTGGTCTCAGCAAATACAAAGCATAAGCTTCATACAATGAATATTCTGTTATGCGAAGGATGTTGATGGCTGTCTGTGCAAAACCTATGAATCCTTGGCCTTGGGGTTATCCTAATGTATCCACTTTTCATCGCCACAATGCGATACAAAAAATCCTTCCTTTTTTGGCGTTCGATGAGCAGCTATTCGCTAACGAAAAATCACCTTTCGGCGTAGCGTGGGTTCAACTCGTATGACGTCCACTATCCTTGCTTTTTGAGTCAATCCCATGACTTTTTGGCTTTTGCTGATTGTCGACACATCCACTCCCAATATTTCTGACATCTTTTGAAGCGTTTAGCATTTATCCACATAGAGCACTTATTCCAATCCTTCGTCTCGAAACTTTTTCGGTTGACCTTGTCTTCGAGCTTAAAATCACCACTTTTAAAATGACCAAACTATCTCCGACACGATTGTTCAGATAGAGCACGGTAACCGCAAACTTCCTCTAAGATTCGATGACCCTTGGCCGCAATTTTCTTCATATTAAATTTAGAACTCCTCGCAAAAACACTTTACCTGCTACGAAATTCGACATGTGCGAGGCATTATTTAGTATTGTTGTTTACGTTTCAACCAAAGGATACAAACTGTCAAAGAGTTTCATTTACAATAGGTTTTAGCGGCAAGACATTGGAAACTAGAATATTGATTCATATTGTTGCCTCAAAAAATTATAAAAAATTACTTTTTCGGATTTTGATAAGACTCCTCATAAAAAGTTGAAATTTCACCAAAGATTTAATAATCTATCTAAACTACAGACGTACTAATGAGTCCTCCTAGTGTTACCAGATAGGAAACGATAAACCACTCGGTAGGTCAGACAGATGCGTTGCAACCCAAGATGCCCTGAACTCTCTTAACAAAATCCACAAATCTTAAAATTCTTGTTTTATACATTTTCTCAAATTTTCGGATATGTCTCACCGTCTCCATATCCCCCGTTTCTCCACAAAACCTGCAATTTTCACTCACCCAACTTTTCTACTCGCTTGGCAAGAATCGAATTCCAGCCTTGACCTCTCTGGTCCCCCTTCCCTCCAAAAGTCTACATTCGCTTCTGGTTAAGGATATAGAAATTGGCGAAGTTCCGCCACCTTAGGATCTCCACATAACTTTCGACACTCTGCACGTTTCGTTATTTCTCCAAACCACCTCATCCTAAACTAAAGTGGCACACGAATATCCATTGTGTTTTCGCCAGGCAACTTGATCCTCCATCTCGCCACTTCGTCCACAATTTCATTAACCTTACTGCTCCAGTGCCCACAAATAAAAAATCTCAATGTATATAAAATCAAAAGAAAATGGGAAAATAAGGAAATATTTGGCATTTCTTAACCCATAAACATCGCAGATAGGATATAAAAAATTAATATATCTTAGCATACAAATCGACATGTAACATGTAAGCATTGGGGAAATTTAGTTGCTTTTTATAATTTGACGCATTATTTTGCTTTAATTTTGATAACAATCATCCCATAGTGCATTTGTGGTCATTGGATTACACATGCAATGTGAGACATTGTTATTTTGTTTTGGATTTTTCATAAACAACAACAACACACATTTGAAATTTTTTTGGTAATCTTCATTTGTAATTCAATATAAACTTGTTATGATTTTTGGTTTAAACTTTAATGTGACATTTTGACCATTATCGTTGTAATCGTCATATGGTGGTGGTGAAACACAATAATGTGAACTGTTTTGTTTGCTTTTCAAATCGCTGGCTTTTAATGCATTTATGTTACCAACCAACAGACTTTATTTGGTAATTGCCATTGTTTTCAATAGACATCAATCAAAAATGATAAAATTACCCAACTTTGAGAAGATTCAATTTGATGTGATTAACAGGGTAAAGTATTCATGAGGGCAAACCGAAGGAAAGGATGTTGTTATCGTACTACACAAGGCTGAGATTTAAAAAGTTTATTGAACTTTAAGTTTTGTCTAGTTTTAAATCCACATTTAAACTTGCATAATTAATTTTATTTTTAATTACTATAATTCCTTTCATTTAACAAATATAAATATTTATAAAACAAAGCGAAGCGAAGCAAACAAAAAAAAATAAAAGAAACGAATTCCAAACATAAATCACATGAGAACGTAAACTAATTAAATTTTATACACGCAAAAATCAATATCTACTTACCAATATCAGCTTCATAGTGCAAGAAACCTTTTAAGACAATCAACCGAAATCATGGTCGAAGAACAAGACACAGGATACGTAAGAATATTAATAAACCAAATCAATAATGAATGGATGAAAATAAAATTTACAAGGAAGGTAATCCAAGTAACAGACAAAGATTTATCTGAAAATTTAAAATTATAAAATTATAATTATTTAAAAGCTTTACAGTTTAAAGAAAATTTATAATAGTTATAAAAAGTTTTCTAACTTTTCATCCAATTAAATAATTAATAACACCAACGAAACATTTTATTATGCTTAATAAACATTTTATTAAAGTGATTAAATGTTTAGTTGGACTTAAATTAATTAAGTTGTTCATAAATATGATAAAGCTTTTATTAAAAGTATTTATATTACATTTAGCATACCTTCTTTGATAATGATGGCGAATGATCAATGTGCGCCAAGTAAACACCCGCTGCATGCAACATCGTACAACACATCTTTAAAAGATCACCCAACATCAAAAGCTGAAACAAAACAAACAAAATAAAATATTATTAAGTAAAGAAGGTCTAAAAAAGATTAAATTAAATAACGTTTTTTGTTAGTTTTGTTGTTGGTTTAATTCTTTATTTGTTTATATTGGATTTGTATACAAAATACCCCAAAGATAAACGACATCTAAACACCAGTGATGACAACGACACAACATACAAATGGACAGTAGGTTTAAAGATTCGTTGTTGTTCAAATGAAGAGGGGTTTTTTTTTTCAACTACGGCATGCGAAGTTTTAGATTTGTTGAAGGAGGAAGAGGAAGGAGGAGAGGTAGTGGTCGAGGCGATATTTAAAGATGCGTGTTGTCGATCTTTAGTTAAGATCAATAAACAACAATAAAACATTGTAGAAACAATCAACAACATTAAAAAATATTCAAGGTATTCGAAAAAGGGTATGAATGAACAGCAACAACAACAACATCAAGAGTTGTATGGTCAAGAGTTTGTTCATATTTTAGGCTTCATTGAACTCTAATTGCTGACTTGAAGTATTATGGTATAAATTGGAGACCAGAAGGAAGGAAAGATGACAATGAATACTGAAGACTTAACCCAGTAATGGCCAGTACATTAATGATTGATGAGAAGTCCCCCGAATACAAATCCGGTAAAAAAAAACATTTTTTTTGTTTTTGTTGGTGTGGGCATTGTTGTTCCTGGCCGAGGGACATTAAAGTTCGGGAGATTTGGTTAAACCAATGTAGGGTGCTAACATGTTCCCTTATGTCCATGGCACGATCAAAAAATTTCACGGAATCCGCGTGATGTCATATGACATCACTGGCCGTGAATGGGATAAAAAAGAATCTGAACATTTTTTTTAAAGAGTTCTGCTCAGGGGTTGGGTAAATATTTTTTTTATTGCTACAAAGCTAAATTTATCCAAGATCTATACAAATCATATTATTTTAAGACTTCACTTTTCATTTTCAAAACAAAACTGTTATTAATTTAGAATTTTTTACCAAAAAAAAAAAAAAACTGTACTTCGAAAACTTTTATAAAAAATGTTTTGTTTCCATGATTCGAGAAAAAAAAATGTTTTCAACTCCTGCAAATCGGATAACTTCCCACATACTGAATTCTGAGTACCTAAATTCCTGATCCCAGAACTCTTATTAATTTGCTCTACCTCTATCACACATACAAATTTTAGCAAAGTCGGTGGATGAGCCTGGGAGCTTTGATGAAATTTGTATGTGTGATAGGGAAGAGAAAATTAATAAATACATATTTCTTAAGCGGACCAACTCAACTAAGTTTGATACCGACATTTCCTATGGTTTGAAATCAAAACTGAGATACCAGATATTGCGGCAAAAATCCGAATATCGGCTGAAACCCGAACTAGCATGAATATTGACAAAAGTCGAAAGATCCCAAAGCTTGAACTAAGTGATGTACTCCATAGTTTTTTTTCTGGTTTTTTACATTGCATTCCTTGAAAGTACGTTTGTTTGTGAACGTTTGACTTACAACTTTTCTACATTCTAAGTTACAGGGAGGATCTCCGTAGGGAAACGATTCCATATACAATTAGTAAGACTGATAAACGAATTCTCTCTGCAATGTGTTGTGAGATTTACTTTAAAAGCGAATGTTGCGAACAAAATCACGGTGTACCCATAGCACTTAACCCCACCGAAATAAAATAACATAACAGGGCTATGAACTAAAAAATCTTCGACAATTTCACCAACTCTCAATCAGATGGTGAGCAACAACTGTTCGCGCAATTACAGTGTTACCATATTTGAAGCGTATTAATTAGTAGGAAGAATTTCCTGGGTGTTGCTTCTCTTTAAAATATAAATAAAATCATTAATGCCGTGCTTTGCGAAAGATCCAGAAGCCCCAAAACAAACTTTGAAGCACCTTCCCATATTTGGGAAATGTATTTCATTTCGGTTGTATGTAGGTATAACAGAAGGAGTTAAGTATTTCCTAAACCGCAGAACTTGGTTTAAATTGTATGTGATGGAATTTTTTTGAAGTTGTTTAAACAAATCTTGCAGCAGGCTTCTAAATTCTAAAATGATGAATCCAACTTGGCCGTTTATTGTTAAATACGTGAATTTCTTTAAAAAAATTTACCTGAAACAATTAGGAGACGCTTAATATGAACGTCTAATAGTATTTTGAAAATTCAAAATGACAGATTTATTATGGCGGATGATGTTTTTTTTCTTTTTTTTAATAATCCAACTTCTATTGAATCAGCTATTTTAAAAACCAAGTATCACAAATCCACAATTATTCTTACATTCAAAATTTCAAAAAAAATCGATCTCTTTAAAAAAAATCATTCGCCATATTGGATCCACTATTTTAGGTCTTAAAAATCTGATGTTAGATTCATATCCCAAAAACTGCTTGAAAACAAATTCGATCTCTCCGTCATATTTTATTTTAAAAACCTGATGTCAGATTCGTAATTAGCGACCATCAAAACTTTCTGATAACTAATACGAATTGAGATAGTTTTCACAACACTTTTTAAAAAATCGTGCGCCGTTTTTGGCAATGAATTTAATCGCATCCAATGAATATTTTTTAAATCTGCAATTCCGAATTACCCAAATATGAGCCTCATAATGTTTCGCTAAATTCAGAGTAATTTTTTGTAGACTTCCAAAAAGTCCCAAAATAGTACTTTTTTTAAAACAATTTTCAATGACGATTTACTCAAAAATAGCACGTGATAGACAAATTTGGAAAACAGATTTCGAATCAAAACACTTTTATTCCAGGAAAAGTTATTTCCTCTAGATTTATGCAACAGTGTTATCTAAAATTTCGTAGATCTCTGTTTTTAAAAAAATATTCAAATTTTAATTTTTTGAGGATTTTTTTACTAAGAGCCGAAAAATTCCTAAACATTTTGTGTTGCAGAATTTAAAAATATTTAAAATAGTTTATTTTAATGCAAAATCATGTTCCTTTTGTAAAAAAAATAACATCAAAAACTGCATGCGTCCTTGCTGATAAAAATTTGTATTGTATATTTTTTTACCTTAAACTTTAACAAATTATAATTGTTTAATATTTTTAAATTCTACCAACTGTGATGTTGTATAAACTGTGGGATACTCCTTCTCTTAGACAGTTTAATTTTTTCTTTTATTTTCTGTTGAAACATTCAAATCTTAATATGCATGTCATTAATTTATTGATATTCTTTTAAAAAAATAAAAAAAAAACCCTTAAAAACTTAATCATGTGCCATCAACAACTCCAACTGATATTGTTGGTTTATGGCCAACAACAAGCAGCAACTGACAACAACATCAACATTCATTCCATAAATGATTTGAGGATGAAGCAAAAAAAAAATCAAAAAGAATCTCATCAAAATGTTTAACAACTTTATATGAGTCAATATGAATTTGTATGCAGTTTATTTAAGATACATATCTGTAATTTGAAGTTTGATTATTGTATAGTAAATTCAATTAGTTTTATACCTGTAGTCTTAAGTTTATTTTTTTATTGATTAGAATCATCGTTTCGTATATTTTAAGCATTTTGAACTTTAGAAGAATGTTTAAAATTAATTTAAAAGATACGCAAACGATGATCAGTATTATTGACAATATTCTGAACAATTAATTAGTCAACAGATGAATGATCAATACTTTTATTAATGTTCTGAACAATTAACCATTTTGCAGCAAAATATTGACACACATTTAAATATTTTAAAAATATTTTTTTTGATTAAATGTTTTTAAAAATATTGCCAACATTATATTCCGAAATATTTTGCTCTTTTTACTAATATTGAACATAAACAAATTTATTTAACATAAAACATAATATTACGATCAAAAATAATTACAATGAAATATTTTAAAACTTAATTTTCTGATTGATTGTTTTTAAAAATATTGCCAAATAAATATATTGCCTAAAAATATATATTAATATTATTGACAATATTTTTATAATTCGAAAAATCATAATCAACATTACACTGCGGAATATTTTGTTCTTTTTGGTAATAATTTTGAAAAATATTGTCAAAATATTTTCAATAATATTAATTAATTAGTTTTTTTTTAACTGTGCACTTTTTTATTAAATTAATATTGCTTTTGTGATTATTTCATCTGTGTAAATTTTGACAAATTATATTGTTGTTGTTACTTTTACGGTAATTCTTTTTTAAATATTTTAAGATAAAAATTTCTGAATGATTGGTTTTAAAAATATTGCCAATTAAAAATATTGCCTAAAAGTCTTTAACAGGAGATCAATATTATTGACAATATTTTCATAATTCGAACAATCATAACCAACATTACATTGCGGAATATTTTGTTCTTTTTGGTGATAATTTTGAAAAATATTGTCAATAATATTGTCAATAATATTAATTAATTAGTTTTTTTTTAACTGTGCACTTTTTCATTAAATTAAATAAATACTAGATGGATAAACACAGCATGTATGCCATCCCATACACGTACAGAGGCTATAACAAGCCTAAAGTGCTTTCAGTGAATTTACTTGTGAATAATATTTAATTTTGAAAAGTATTGTCAATAATATTAATTAATTAGTTTTTTTTAACTGTGCACTTTTTCATTAAATTAATATTGCTTTTGTGATTATTTATTCGAATGACAAATTATATTGATGTTACCTTTACGGTAAATCTTTTTTAAATATTAAAAAAAAATTAAAAATATTGCCTAAAAGTCTTTAAAAGACGATCAATATTATTGACAATATTTTTATAATTCGAAAAATCATAATCAACAATATATTCCGGAATATTTTGTTATTTTTGGTTATAATTTTGAAAAATATTGTCAATAATATTTAGTAATTAGATTTTTTTTTGTGATTATTCATTCGAATGACAAAATATATTGATGTTGTTTTTAAATAAAAATTTCTGAATGATTGTCTTAAAAAATATTGGCAGCTAAAGTGTCTAATAGATGATCAATATTATTAACAATATTTTTATAATTCGAAGAATCACAATCAGCATTATATTCCTGAATATTTTGATCTTTTTGGTTATAACTTTCAAAAATATTGTAAATAATATTGAATAGAAACTATTATTTATTTTTTTATTTTAACTGGCCACTTTTTTTATAAATTTTATATAGCTTTTGTGATTATTCATTCGAGTGACAAATTATACTGATGTTGTCACCTTTATGGTAATTTTTTTTTTTTCAACAAATCTCTCATCTCTATTTTTGTATGCATTCTATTATTTAACATAAAAATAGTTACAAAGAATTAAAGATGATTTTTACATAAATAACAATTTTAATTACATGTGATTCAAAATTCAAACAATAATTCAGCATTTCGTTTACAATGTTTAGAAAGAAAAAAATAAACTCAATAGTGTTTAACACTAACAATAATTATTGTTAGTATAATAGAGTATTTAAATGCATATGGAAATAGGTAGTAGTGGTGGCATATGTATATTGCAACAATAACATTAGGTAAAATTAACATTATTAGTTAAAACAAAACGCCACAACACTTGATAAAACACTACACCCTATATAAACGGCCTAGCCAGTTAAGAATGAATTTCTTTCAATAGCTAGTTATACAGAAATTAAAAAACATAAAATGTAAAATTTACGTATAAGTAATATGGAATGGTAAAAAAATATCAATCATACGCACCATTATTTATTTATAAGAAGAATTTATATTAAATCCATTCAAGTGATTTCGGCAACTTATTCAAAAATATCATCCATAAATATTTTATTTTCTAAAAAATTATCGTTAACCGAGGTAGGACTTGTATTAAGCTAGCGCATCTCTACTACCATACTATATATGGTTGGCATAATAATGCACCAACAACAAAACGTATGTCAGGGTCTCTTTATTTAACTACATACATTTTATATTTAAATGCTTTACATTCACATTATTATTTAGCAACAACAAAAAAAAAAATGCAATTATTTAGTAGATGCATTTAGAAAAACAATAATAAATACAAATAATAAAATAGCAAATAGTATCTGTATAAAGAACCCAGACACTTTATGGTCATATGTATCATAATTGTAATTGTAGTAGTGGTAATAGTTGGCAGAGAATGAATGTATGTATGAATAAACTTCAGTAGTTAGATTCGCTTTTATTTGTTTAATCATGATTTTTATTTTATAAGTTTATTTCTAACTATAAAATGCATCATCTAACATGCATCATGCACAACAAGGTTAAAAACATGTTACTAATAAAACAAAAAGCTTAGCAACAATAAACCTTTTAACTATGTAAATAGAAAAGTGGCGTTTATTCTGTATTTTGTGTTACTTTTTTTCTGAGGAAAATATTAAGAAAGCTACGATTGAATAATAATTTGGTACTTTGAAGATTTTGGTACTTTTACAAAACTACGATTAAAAAATATTTTGGTTCCTTTTAGGTAATGGTACTTTTAGAAAACAATCATTGAATAATAATTTGGTACTTAAATGATTTTGGTACTTTTAGAGAACAATGATTGAATAATAATTTGGTACTTTAAAGATTTTAGTACTTTTAGAAAACTACGATTAAAAAATATTTCGGTACCTTTTGGGTAATGGTACTTTTAGAAAACAATGATTGAATAATTTGGTACTTTAAAGATTAGAAAACCACGATTAATAGTTTAGTACCTTTTAGGTAATGGTACTTTTATAAAACTATAATTGAATAATAATTTGATACTTTTGGAAAACCACGATTAAAAATCATAATTAAATATTATTTTGGTACTATTTGAATATCACGATTAAAATATATTTTCTTACCTTTTAGTTATTGATACTTTTAGAAAATCAGAATTAAATATAGTTTTGGTACTATATAAATTTTGATACAAAAATCACGATTAAAAAATTTGTTGGTACCTTTTAGGTATTGGTACTTTTAGAAAACCATAACTCAATAATTATTTAGTACTTTGAAGAATTTGGTCATTTTATAAAACGATTAAAAATATTTTGATACTTTTTAGGTGTTGGTACTTGTAGAAAACCATGAATAAATAATTTGGTTCTTTTAGAAAACCACGATTATAAAATATTTTAGTACCTTTTAGGTATTGGTACTTTGAGAAAATCATGATTAAAAATTGTTCTGGTACATTTTAGATTTTGGTACATTTAGAAAATGAAGATTGAAAAATTGGGAACTTTTAAAATTTTGGTACCTTTTTCTATTGAATAATAATTTGTTACTTTAAAGATTTTGGCACTTTTATAAAACCACTTTTGAATTATATTTAGGTATTTTATAGATTTTGATACTTTTAGATATCATTTTTGTATTTTAAAGATTTCGGTACCTTTATAAAATTAGGATAGAATAATATTTTTAAAACGTTGGAGCTTTGCTACTTTTAAAAAACCAAAACTGAATAATATGTTGGTCCTTTTAAAACTTATGGTATTTTTATAAATTCACAGTTGTACAATATTGTAGTACTATAAAAATTTTTGGTACTTTTAGAAAACCAAGATTAAATATTGTGGTGTTTTTGATAGTGTTAAAGTTTTTGATAGTTTTATAAAACCACAATTTAGCAATATGTTGATACTTAAAGGATTTTGGTTCTTTTATAAGACTACGACTAAATAATATGTTGGTACTTTGAAGGTTTGAATAATTTTATGTTTGAATAATATTTAAGAACTGGTACTTTTAGAAAACCAAGACTGAAACATATTTTGGTACTTTATAAAATTAAAATTGCATAATATTTTAGTACCATTGCGTTGTTTAGTACTTTTCAGATTTTGGTATTGTTCTTTTTGAAAACCACAATTGCATAATTTGGTAATTTTTAGATTTTGGTATTGTACTTTTTGAAAGCCACGATTGTATATTTTGGTACTTTTCAGATTTTGGCATTGTACTTTTTGAAAATCACGATTGTTTATTTTGGTACATTTTATATTTTGGTATTATTATTTTTGAAAACCACGATTATATATTTTGGTAATTTTCAGATTTTGGCATTGTACTTTTTAAAACCAAGATTGTATATTTTGGTACATTTCAGATTATGGTACTTTTTGAAAACCAAGATTGTATATTTTGGTACATTTCAGATTTTGGTACTTTTTGAAAACCACGATTGAATATGTTAGTACTTTAAACATTTTGGTACTTTTATAAAACTACGACTGAATAACATTTTGGTACTTTAAAAATTGTACAATGAGAAAAATTACGGTTTAATACCATTTTGATATTTTAAAGATTTTGTTAGTATTAAATAAAACAAGATTGCATAATATTTTGATACTTTTAAGATTTTCTTTAATAAAATCATGATCATAGTACTTTACAGATTTTGGTACTTTTATGAAATAAAAACCAAGATTTATTAGTATTAAGGTACTTTTTAGATTTTAACTATTATAAAACACGATTAAAAAATATTTAGGTACCTTGAGGTTTTTGTCACTTTTTTGAAACACAATTAAATAATATTTTGGTATTTTTCAGATTTCGTACTACTTTTTAAAAACCAAGATTGAAACAAATTTTTAGTAACTTTCACATTTAGGTGCTTTTATAAAAACAAGATTGAATAATATTTTGGTACTATAAAGGTGTTGGTACCTTTCTTTTTTACAATTTTGTTGATATAACTTGTACACCTGTTTTCTTAAGAATCAAATTTTTTGCCCTACAAATAATTTCCACCTTAATAACAAGTTTAATAAATATTATATTAGACTATCATCTGGTATCTATTTTTACCTGTAACTAAATATGAATAAATCGTTTGTTGAATTGTTACTGTATGTTTCACGTTTTAATTCCAATCCTCTGTACATTTCAGAACAAAACAAAAAAAAATAAACAGTTAAATGGATTTTATTTGTTATTTTTATTGCAATAAAGTTTTATATTTTGTCGCTCTTTAAAAACAAAAAAAAAAATAATTGCGCACTTGACAATTTTATATCTATTGTTTAGAAAATAATTTTATTGTAATTAAAGTTTTTATTTTTCAATATTAATATTCATTTCTATTTATAGTTACATAAGCGCCATTATATTTAAAAAGAGGATGTGTTTTACGGGAAATCCACTAATCAAATTAAAATTAACACCACATTAAACTTTAATGATTAACAATACAGTTGGCTAGCATTTTAATCATATAACAAGTATTAAATCATTTTTAGATTTGTTTACTTAAAATATTTCATATAAAAATGAAATTTGTTTAACTATACTGCATATATTTTTATCCTTCAGCCCAAAGTACTGAAGACCCAGGCATTAAAAACAAACAGGATTTTTACAGTACTGGCAAAGCGTCAGCGACTGTCCGTTATGCGTTGGCGTAACGTGGGATTAACAGTCTTGCCCGTATTGTTCTGTTACCCGGTTGATAATACGTCCAACCGTTAGTTAGAGCGAACTTGCCACTGTTGTTATAATGTCGATAATTTAAAAAAACTGATGCATTCAACAATTTCCGTAAAATTTTTATAAAAAAGTAATAAAATATTTAAAAAAATATATTACTACTGAATCGTTGTAATATTGGTGAAAATATTACTGGAAAAGAACTTTCCGGATGCTACTGGCAAAATATTAGTTGTACAAACACAACAGTACTTTGCTAGTGCGAGAGCGGATCAATAAGTCCGTAACTTTTTGAATGAAACACAGTTTTTTTTGCAAAAAAAAAATATATATTTTTTAACATAATCTCCTTTTAGCTCAATACACTTTTGTATCCACTTTTTGTCTCCCTTCCAAAAAATATGATTTTTCGAGGTCCATTAAGTAGGCATTTATTTGATCAATAATTTCATCCTCAATTTCTTTAGGTTTGAAAATAGGAAATAGTCACTGCTAGCCCCCCGGAGAATATGGCGGATGAGGTACTAATTCATAGCCCAATTCATGGAATTTTGCCATTGAAAGTACACACTTGTGCACCCGTGCATTATCTTTATTAAAAATATCTTTTTCTTGATTCTTTTTAAATCCTCGTTAAATCGGTCCAATAAGTTGGCATAATATTCGCCGTTTATTGTTTTTCCCTTTTGAAGGTAATCGATGTGGATTATCCCGCGTGTATCCCAAAAAACCGTTGCCATCACCTTATTGGCCTTATTCGGAGCCGGTTCACCCGGAAAACCCCATTGTTTAGACTGCTGCTTGGTTTTGTAATGGATCCATGTTTCATCCACAGTTACAAAATGCCTCAAAAACTCATTCGAATTGCGGTTAAACAACTCCAAGCAATCCTTTGAAGTTGTCACACGATTACGTTTATGGTCAATTGAGAGCAAACGCGGCACCCATCTTGCAGACAGCTTTCTTAAATCCAACTGATCATTTAAAATCGAAACCACACTACCATATGAAATGCCTGATGCACTTTTACTCTTAGATCAGCTAACACCATATCGTGGATTTTTTGACATTTTCGGGTGTATTGACCTTAATTGGCCTTCCAGAACATTTAGCATCTTCCGTGCTTGTAAGGCCACAACGAAAGTCAGTAAACCACTTTTTAACCATTGAAATCGATGGTGCAGAGTCCCCATAGTATTTATCAAGCTTTTCCTTGGTTTGATTGACACACTCGAAACTCACTTTTTTCCATTTTTAAAAACATCCACGAGGTTGTATGTTTTGAACAGCTGTTAATTGCAAAGTACAAGGTGGCGCAAAAGTAATCCTCCTATCAGAAAAAGCTATAAATTTTGCGATTGGCCCCTAATGTCAGTTCTGTTTTGACATTTGTGTAGTAAACACATGCGAAATACACGTTAATAAACAATGTTACGCTACACTGCTCCAGAACGCGGAATATTGGTGACTATTTATTTGAGCAATAATGAAGACGATTTTTCATCAAAAATAATCATGAGTGATAAGGCCCATTTGCATCTTAGCGGGTACATACGAAGAGCCATTACACCCGCTCAAAGTCACTGTATGGTGTGCTGTTTTCGCTGGAGAAGTCATCGGACCTTTTTTCTTCTAAGACGTCGCGGGCCAAACGGTTACTGTGAATGGTCAGCGCTACAGAGCAATGATCAACGAGTTCTTTTTGCCGCAACTTGATGAATTGGGATTGGAAAACATGAGGTTCCAACAGGACGGTGCAACGCCACACACTGCACGTGCCACAACCGATATGCTGAAGGATGCATTTCCCGGGCGCCTAATCTCCCGTTTTGGCGATTTGCACTGGCCAGCAAGATCGCCTGATTTGACCGCTCCAGACTTCTTTTCGTGGGGCTTTTTGAAGTCGCGGGTTTATGTCAACAAGCCTCAGACTCTAGCAACTCTTAAAGACAATATCCGTTAAGAATGTGAGGACCTATCACCGGAAGTTTTGGCCAAAGTGATGGAAAATGCCATAAAAAGGGCTCAAATGACAATCAACTGTGGTGGCGGCCATTTACATGACATCATATTCTCGACTTGATGTAAAAAAAATTAAAAGACCAAATAAAAATAATCCACAAGAAGAATCAAAGCTTTTAATTTTTTTTTAAATTACAGCCAAAAAACATCGGAAGGTTATTTTACGGAACTTGCTCGAAATTTGACAGTAGTTTATTAAAAGGTGGTACTTGATGGGAGCAGTGTTGCATTTCATATAACTACGAGGGAAGTTCGAAAAGTCACGGTCTTGTTGATCCGCCCTCGTACAATATTAGCTGTACCTTTGGCAGTACTGCTTTTTTTGGTACGGTTGACGATTTGTGAATTTTTTTTCTCACCTCTATCACATATGAAAATTTGATCGTAATCTGAGCTAACGTTTTATGCAACTATGTATTTGTACTAAATAGACTTTTAAAAATGTTGCTTAAATACAAATTAGCACATTTTTCACATTAATTTTTAGCTTACAAAATAATTTAATGTGACAAAGCTCTACTTTTAATTCAATCCCTACAAAAATTAAAATTTTAAATCTTTTTTTAATGAATTTATTATAAAATTAGAAAAAAAAATAGTATTAAAAGCGGGAAAGAAATAAAAAGACATGTTTGTGTTTAAGAGAAGACACACCTTAACACGTTACAAATTTTTTAGACTAAAAAAAAATAACAGCAACAAAAACTGGAAAACTTAATGTTCATTTGGAAAATTGTTTTAGAAACACTAAATAAAACAAAACCATGTGAACACTCTTAAGGTACGAAACATATGACGGAGACTGTGTTAAACTATGACGACAGTGGTGAGGATGATGGTGCTAAACAACAAAAAATGCTTTAAAGCCAACAAAGCTAACAATTCTAAAATTGACAACAACTGGAAAAACTAAAACAATACAAAACACTAAAAGATTTTTATATCATCCCCACCAAATCCAATTGTACAAAACCTACTGCTGCAACAAGGAATCTGGCAGAGTAACAATAAAAAAAACACAATGGATATCATGATGTTTTTAAAACTTTTTTGACTCAATGTCTCCATGACTAACTGTCACTCAGTTTGACTCGACTATCTGTCTGTCTGTCTATCAGTCATAACGTCATCATGCCAAATTGAAATTAACTATCAAAAAGAGACAAAAACCTTAATGTCTGGCTGTGGAAAAATAAACTGTTAAAAGACAGTAAACAAACAAAAACTTAAGATTTTATTTTAATTTTTATTTTCATACATTGTTTAGTTAATTTTTTTTATTTTTTGTTGCTTTGTGGCAAATGGGTAGGGTCGTCTTTTGCCACAAACCTAAAACTATAGGGATAAACTTATTTTTTGTAGTATAATACATAAGATTTAAAAATAAAACAAGGAAATTTAGAAACACAGCACTTAAAGTTTTATTTGGCATGAAGGACACGAAAGGGTTAAGGTTTTATCTAAAAACAAATACAAAATAATTTTGTTCTTATCTCCAAGCATGTTCTTGCCAAATGTTATCAAAATCTGTCATAAAATTAAAGTTTTAAATCACTTTTTATCAAAAAAAAACATTTTTTTAAATTTCACTTACTAACCTAAATATGGCCCGCCTCAAAATTCTTTGAATTTTACTTTAATTTAATTCACTTTTAATTTTAAACTAAACATTAGCCTCCCCTCTATATTATAATCAAAAACTCTTCTTTATAAATAATTGGTACCCTGTTAAAAATGTTGTCTTTTGCTAGCAACTCGTGAAAAGTAAATAATAAAAAAGTCACCTCTTAACCAGACAACGTGCGACATGTTTCAATGAAGAAGAGCAACTTGAAGATATTTTTCATTCACTCACTCACTCCTCACCAAGTCTTAGTCACTCGTATGTTTGTTAATGTGACTGCTATAAAAAATAATAAACCAATTATGCACTTGGCTGCAACATTAATACTGTGTAAACAATATAACCGCTGCCTTAGTCTAAGGTTGTGACTTTGCAAGCAAATGCAACAAGTTGGTATGATATTAAAAATATGAAATTATAAAAATGTTGAAAATATTTTTTAATAAATTTAGATTTTGGTTACTAAGCACACAACAATTCCTAGTCGAAAGGACTACATGTTTTGGAATTTTGGACATTTAATAACTTTGGAGGGTAAACATCTGTCATTTTCACTTGGTCATTTAATGATTTACGAGGGCGGACCAATAAGTACGTGACTTTTCGAACTTCCCTCGTAGTTATATTAAATGCAACACTGCTCCCATCAAGTACCACCTGTTAATAAACTACAGTCAAATTTTGAGCAAGTTCCGTCATTTACTTTGCGTTTAAGAGCAGGATTTTTCAAGGTCCATAAAATAGGCATTTGTTTGATTAATAATTTCATCGTTGGAGCTAAATCTCTTTCCACTGAGCCATTTTTTTAGGTTTGGAAATAGGAAATAGTCACTGGGGGCTAAATCCGGAGAATAAGGCAAATGAGGGGGTAATTCGTAGTCTACTTCATAGGTTTTTGCCATGGAAACTAAGCTGTCAGACGATTCCGTTGGTGGTCGATTGTGGGTAAACGCGGCAGCCATCTTCCGGAAAGCTCCCTCATACCCCAGTGATCGTTCAAAATTGAAACCACTCTGTGATGCCTATGTCTTCCACAATCTATCGCACATTCAATCTCCGATCGGCCAACACTATTTCGTGAATTTTTTCAATTGTTTTGGGTGTAGAGACCTCAACTGGGCGTCCAGAACCTTCGGCATCGTCCATGCTTGGCGAAAGTCAATAAACCACTTTTTTATTATTAAAATCGATAGTGCAAAGTCCCCATAGTATTTATCAAGCTTTTCCTTGGTTTGATTGACGGTTTTTTTTTTTGCAAAAATAATGTTTTATGAGCACTCGAAATTCACTTTTTTCCATTTTTAAAAAAATCCACGAGGTTGTATGTTTTAAACAGGGAAGTTTGAAAAGTCACGGACTTATTGATCCGCCCTCGTATATAACAAGATTTTTTTTTTCTTTAAAAATGACGAAATTTGTGCCAACAAAGCATCATTTGTGGAAAGTTTTGCTTTACTTCTTCAATTTGAAAAAATTGCAGCTGAAGCACAGGACAGCCTCAAAGTTCGAAGATGATGTATTGAATGCATTACTAAATGAAGATTGTTGTTGGTAGTCATTCAAGCAGCAATTTTGAAATGTTCATCTGAAGCCGAGAGACGTAGAAAGACGGTATTGCATGTCTGAAGTGCACGCTATGCATCGAATCATTGCTGGCGATGAAAATTGGATATATTACGACAACTCGAAGCACAAGAAATGGTATGTGAAGCCCGGCTAACCAACCAAATCAACGCCAAAGCCGAATATCTATGGCGCCAAGGTAATGCTCTGTATTTGTTGGAACCAGAATAGTCCCATCTGTTATAAGCTGCTGAATTGGGGCCAGACGATCACAGCGGATCTGTACCAAAGACAATTGGTTCATTTAAAGTAAGCATTGGCCGAAAAATGTCCGGATTATGCAATCAGAAATTATGATATATGCTCGGCAACACGTTGCTAGACCGATTAAAAACTGTTTAGAAAATAGTGGTTAAGAAGTTTTGCCTCACCTGCCTTATAGTCCATACCTTGCCCCATCCGACTACCATTTCCTTCGATCGATGCAGAACACTCTCACTCGAATACGCTTTACTTCAGTACAGGCTACCCAAAATTAGCTTGATTCGTTCTTGGCCTTAAAAAATTATCATTTTTTTTGGCACGGAATCCATATGTTGCCAGAAAGATAGTAAAGAGTCATAGTTAAGAATGGCCAATTTTTCACAAAAAACACCCAAAATTTGCCAAAAAAAAATCTCGCAATACTTTTAAGATTAGACTTTGATTTGGTAGTTTTAGGAATAGTCCATGATTTGGTACTTTTCTGAATGAAATGTGCTGCCTAAACCCCAAAGAGTAAGGCTTTTAATGAAGCTAAAAATATTACCGCATAAGGAACTCAAAATATCGAGTGGAGTCATAAAAAGTCCGCCTAAAAATCGAATCCTCGTTTCTCATAGTCTGGAGCATTCCCATAAGATGTGTCTGGGACAGTCTATCCCTCTTATGTAAAGGTCTTTTTTCTAGTAAAGATCTGTTTCGGTAATATCCTATCTGTAACATTTACCGGTTCATCAATGAACATTGGTGGCCATAGTGGCTATCTGCCTTTATAATCCCCAACTCTGAAAGTTTCAGAGCGCCCATACATGCGTGATCGTTTTGAGAAATGTAAAGTGTTGGGATGCTAAGAATTGCACTCATGGGCAAACCCTACCTACCCCTGTAATGCAAGCACAGGCCAGGCGATATATCCTATCAAGCACGTATCTTGTCCTGGATTGAACTAATTTTGGACATCATACCAGAGAAGCATATTGACTGACCATCGATGCAGCAATTAGACGCCCCGGTGAAAAGTGAGGTATTTATACAGAACAAGCCCAAAGTTTATATTTAACCTCGTTTCAGAAGGCACCCGGCAGGAAAAAGGCAGTCAGTTGGGAATTGAGGCCTGTCCCGTAATAGGTGAAAATATGACCAGTTCTGAAAATACTTATCACGAGATAGGTGAAAACAGGATCGGTTTCTAAAGTACTTATCACGTGATTGGTGTAAAATGTCTCTGTCACGTATTGGGTCTGAAAGTACTAGTCACGTGAGTTTGAAAGTACGAGACCTGTAATATGTTCTTTGAAGTGAGTTGTGTGACATGTTCTTTTAGACCAGTCCTGTGGCATGTCACAGAGGGCAACTGACCCCCTCCTAGGACAGGCTCATGTTAAAGTGACTGTTCCTTTTCATATAAAAAAAAACACGTGATCATCCCCTATCAAAATGTACCGGTCACGTGACGTGCCCTGGAATAGGTCCTTTTCCCGCAGGGCATTGCCATGAACATTTTCCTTCTGTTCTTAAATTGTATCAGGATCTGAATACATTTCTAAAATTATTCTACAGTCTTGACCGATGAAAGATATCGAGATACAAGATCGTCGGCAAAACCAACAGTTCTGAAAATCAAATTATTAAGACACCACCTTGTGGACAGCTTCTAGAAGCACTGATCATCCTAGAAGAGTTCGCTATGTAAAGCGTGACTACGCTAGAGGTTAGAAGCTTTAAAGTCCAATTAATAATAATCATGAAAGGAAACTTCAATATATCATCATTAATTAAGTTTTAATATCTCTTTTTTCCTAAAAAATTAAGGGTGACAAGTTTATGTACTTATCTAATCATTAAAAACTCAAAAATCATCCATAATAAAAAATAAGCCTTAACTTTCTTTTAATATTGTTGATCTATCATTTATGAAATATAAAGAATTTGAAAAAAAAAATAACAAATATTTATTATTCATTACCAGTCAAGTGAAAATATATACAAAAGTAATCTTCTGGTAAAATAACAAAAAAAAAATAAAACAAACACCAAATAGAAGACGATTACTAAAATAAACCTCAAAATAAAATATTAAAAAATACATCTAAAATTCAACAAGTTGTTATGGAAATCAATGAGAAATATTAAAAAATTATTTTAAAAACAAAATTTTAAATACTTTTTTTTTATTTATAGATGTTATAAAAAATAAATATTGTTTGTCTCTATAAACGATCCAATGTGTTTAAATACCTTTCATAGAGTTAGAGTTAAGGCGATTGTTGATTTTAAATCAATTTACGTTTTGTTTAACATTAACAAAATGAAATGAAATGAAACTCTACTTAACTAAAGACAGCCGATCGGTATTGTTTAAATAACGTTAATTTACAATTTATGTGTTTGTTTTAAGACTAACAAGTGTCTTAAGGAGAATCGAATGGATTGAATGAAATGGAATGGAATGGAGGTTATTAATGGTTAAATATGGGAACCAAAAATACCATCAACATGCACATAATTGGGAATTTCATTTAATTTTTATGTTAACATCAAACAAACAAAAAAAAGGTGTTAATAAATGTTTACGATGGTTATAAATATTTTTACAATTTTTGTTTTTTGGGGAAATTAAAAAAAAAAATCAAAAAAGATGTAAAAAGAATATAGAATGAATCAAAATTTTAAATTTTTATAACAAAAAAGTAGTAAATTATGTTTTCTATTTTTATTTAGCTAAAACCTACTTAAGATCTAAAGACCGTTATTTGTCTAACTTGGGTATTAGAGGATTAAAAAGTGATCGATTTCCTTGTTTTATTCGTAGTATTTCGCGTCGCTATTTAAGAGTTTTTTATACCCTCCACCATATATGGTGAGGGTATATATCAGTTTGTCATTCCGTTTGTAATATGTCGAAATATAGGTTTAAGACCCCATAAAGTATATATATTCGTGATCCTTATACAATTTTATGTCGATTTAGCGATGTCCGTCTGTCTGTCCGTCTGTCTGTCTGTCTGTTGAAATGGCGATCACGACGCGAAGACGCAAGCGGGGGTGTCTATTTTTACCCAGATTATTGAACATCCTCCCGAGCAGTTTGGTATTTAAAATGAGCAAAATCAATTAAGCGCCTCAAAAGTTATGTGTGAAAATGTGAAGGTACCTCTAAATTTTCCATACAAATTTGTACAATTTTTCTGTATTTATTTTTGTTTTCTGTTAAGTAAAAATGTTATTAAGTCTTCTTCTTGTTCGATTACATTTACTGTCTTACATACTATGGGAATAATATCATTTTAGAGCTATATGTTTGTTACTCTTAATAACTAAGTTAACGTTAAAAGCAACAATGTTAAAGTCGCTAACAGAGCAGACCTCTATAAATAACATTACTAAAACTAAATAACAAAAGTTCGTTACATAAATTGACAAAACATATTCATATCACAGTTCATGCAAAATTTAGTATATACGTATATCATCTTCAGCCCCTATGGTGGAGGGTATTCAAAGATTCGGCACAGCCGAATTTAGCCCTTTTTTACTTGTTTTTTGTTACAATAAATTTTGAAAATTCTATGTAGGATTCATATTAAGCGTCACTTAATTATTTTGGATAAATAATTTTTAAAAGAAATTCATCACATAATATCAAACATATTCGATCTTTTTAGAAAAAAGTGTTCGCCATATTGCATCCGCCATTTTTGATTTCATAAACCTGATATCAGATTCGTATTAAGAGATTCCAAAAATATTCTGATAAATAATTTACAAGTGAAACTGATCACTTTCCAAAAAAAAAAAAAAAAATCGCCATATTGGTTCCGAAAAATTTAAATTTGATTCAGATATGTAATCCGCGACCCTCCAAACATTCCAAAAAAAATTTAAACCCGTCATTTTTAAAATCTAATATCAACTTCGTTATCGATCACTTTTCAAAAAAAAAATTGGAAATATTAATTCCGTCAAATTAAATTTTTGAAAATCTGGTTCAAAAATTATTTGATATGAGTCCGACCACTTTTTAAAAAGTAATTTCAACCATAACCGTAAATAATTTTGAACATACCCGATCTCTTTTTAAAAATGTATCCGCCATATTGGATCCGCCATTTCTAATTTTATAAATCTGATATCATATTCATATTAAGCGACCCCAAAAATATTCTGATAAATAATTAACAGTAAAACAGATCACTTTTTGAAAAAAAATATTGGGCTGTTGTTTCCGAAAAATTTAAATTTGAAAATTTGATTCAGATACGTATTTTGTGACCCTCGAAACATTTTAAAAAAATTTTGGATCCTTCATTTAAAAAATCTAATATTAAATTCGTATATAACGATCCCAAAAACTATAAAGAATCATTTTTAATTTAAATTCCGAATTTTTTAAAATCATCGACGATATTGAATCTGTCATTTATAAATTTTAAAACCGGATGCCGAAGTCAACTACCCTAAAAATCACAAGCAATCAGATTTCGTCACTCTTTAATATGTTTTCAGCGTCTCTAAAAGTAGTACTTTAACTCGCGCACAGTGAAAATGTACCAAGATAACTAAAGGACCGAGGGTCACATTAAAAAGAAAAGAGGCATCTAATCCTGAATCCGATCAGAATTAAATACTTCATAATGGCGCAATCAAAATGGTGGCCGTAAATTTTAAAAAGTTCATATAAAAAAGACAAGTTGACCTAGAAAGTTTAAGTGGCTTCTAAATACGAATCTAAGATCATAATTAAAAACTTCAAAATGGCGGCCGTAAATTTTAAAAAGTTCATATCTAGGATATAAAAGACTTTGGTTTATTAATAACGAATCTCAACCCAAAAACTTAAAATACAAACTGACAAATCCAATACAGCGCTGCACTTTTACAATTTTATACAAAGTATTTCCCACCATAATTGATCGCTATTCTGTATTAAAAATTTTTGGTTTCAGATAAGTGACCAGTGACCCAAAATCATTTATAAATAAGTCTTTTAGATCTGAAATATGATTTTTTTTTTAAATTCACTATTTTTTTAATTTTTATCTCGGATTCATGATTAGAAGTCTCTAAAATCTTATATGTGATATTTTCTTTTTCTTAGTTCCTTTAAAATATTAGCACAACCTTGGACGGTTTCAAAATTGTTTACTCAATAAAACTATGGTTTTTATAGGTTAGGGCATTATAGTTTACAGTTTATTTCGTTCATTTCGTTCATTTCCTTAGTTAAACTACAGGGTACGCCATTTAAAATTTGTACTACCGATTACTTTGACTTTGAAAGGAAGAATAACATTCAAAATTGGGAAATATTAAAAACTTACTTCCAAAGTAGTGTCTTTAACGCAGACTGTAAGAAATTTACGTGGAAAATTTTCAAGAAGAGATCGGTCTTCAGTTTAGTTTGTGCGTAAATTTGTGAAGCGAGTTCATGAGAATGGATCGTTATTGGACAAACCAACCTGTGTAAGTTCTCGTCCAGTGCGTTCAATCGAAAACATTGCTGCTTCGGCTGAGAATGTCCGAGAACATCAACTCGTCATCGTTCTCAGGAACTCGCATAAAAACTTTGGTATGAAGGCTTACAAAGTTATGAAGGCTTCGCCCAATGGGCTGAAGATTGTTTGGCAGGAGATGATGAATTATACCGAAAAATCTTGTTTTCAGATGAAGCTCATTTTCATCTCGGTGGCTATGTCAATAAGCAAAATTGCCACATATGGGGTTCAGGGAACCCACACGTGACTATTGGGAAGCCAATGCATCCACAATGAGTCACTGTTTGGTGTGGATTTTGGACTGGCGGCATCATTGGGTCATTTTTCATCGAAAATGAGCAAGGAGCCGCCGTTACCGTCATCCTTGCCATGCTCAACGAATTTTTGTTTTCAAAAATTCAAGAGAATGACATTGACGACATTTGGTTTCTACAAGACGGGGCCACAAGTCACACAGCCAGCGCAACCATCGATATTTTATGCACTGTGATTTCAATTGGCCGCCTCAGAGCTGTGATTTGAGCCCTTTGGATTATTTTCTGTGGGGAGCCACCGTTAAGGATAAATGTTACGCAAACCATCCAGAGGCAATTGAAGAGTGGAAACATGAAATCGAAGTTGCCATTGAAGAGATTCGAGCCGAAACAATCGAAAATGTAGTTAAAAATTGGGTTGATCGGATGAGTTACTGCCGAGGCAGTCGTGGTAGTCATATGAATGTTATTGTGTTCCCTTCTTAAATGACAAAGTTCAACCTTTCCAATAAAACCAGAAATTTGAAAATATTATCTGTACTTTTTTTATAGCCGATTGAAATTTAAAATTTAAATGGCCCACCCTGTAGTTCATTCTTCTAATTATCTTGTTCTTTTTTTTGCAGTTTTTTTTAATTTTAAATAACTTGCAGTCTACACGAGATATAAAATTAATGTTAAAAGGTAACAACAATTTCTATTTTTGTTGTTATTGTTTTGTATATATTTTTCATGTCTTAACATTGATTTTATATTTGGTGTAGACGTCAAGTAAGATTATATCGATCAATGATTTGTTTCTCATTTAAATAAACTAAAATCAGAAAAGATCAGTAAATTGAACTAGTTCGTCAAAGAAATGAACTAGAATGCTCAACTTTCCTCCTTTCAGCATAAATAATTTTTAGAAACTGACAAATTTTCTAACTAAAATAATAAAATATTTTCGCATACAACCCTGGCATTTGCATCCGAAAAATTGCATGACTCAATAGATATGACATATTTTTAAGAAAATATTTTTGCAATTACTTTGACTTTTTATTCATCAAATAGTTAAAAATGCAGTGATGATGAATTTTTAATATTTTTCTTATTATTAAAATTTAAACAATAAAATTATTGTTAATAAAAATATTTGAAATAATTTAATGATGATAAAGATAATCATCTTCTGCAATTTTTGTGGGTAGGGTTTTTCTTTTAATAATCAATTCAATCAGCACACATTAAAATAACAAATATTGAAAATAAAATGATTTTCCCCAATGGAAACCAAAAAAAAAAAAAAAACAAAAAAACTATCAAACAATTTGAAAAGTATTTACACTGTCATTATAAAGTACTTGCATATGGGTGTTAAAAAACCAAACCAAACCTTTTTTGCTAATTGTATTAACTAAGGCTGGCTGCTTGACTGGCTGGCTGGCATCTTTGTTTCAACTTCAGCACAACGAACCATTCAACATGCCACATTTAGTGAAAAATTAACAAACAAGTTACAAATTTGATTTAAACATTGTTTTTTGTTTTTTTTTTGTTTCATCTTAAATAGAAACAAAAAGATTTAACCATCAAAATCGTTAACAACAAGTGATATTTACATAACCTCAATATTTTTTTTTCTAACCAAAAACAAAAACGGAAAATAAAAGTTAACACACTAATTTGTTATAGTCAAAAAAAAATCTGTGAACTGGGAGAAAAAATTTACAAAAATTACATGCTTAATATATCATTATTCAAATTCAAAATGTGCTCATATGAATGAATGCAAGTACATACGTACGAGTACGACAAGTTTGGGACCAGATTTGAAAACCTTTGTAAGAAAAAAAAATACAAATACAATTTTAGGCTTTTTTTTGAGAAAATCTTAAATATTTATCAACAAGCTGCTTAACTGCCAATGGGTGGTATATTTAGTTTATCATTAAGTTTACTCGGAATTATAACTTCTCTGCAAGGAATGTATTTTAGATATTTTTTTATTTTTATTAAAGGTTGATTTTTTAACCGTTTGGGTTTTGAAAATCGAAAAAAACAAAAAATTTGCAAAGTTAATAAAATATTTATATGGGGTGATAAATGAATGCCTGCTTCTTACTTTTTAAAAATGACTTCATGTAAATGTTGCCCGCGACTACATATGCCGTAGGGGGTCCATCCGTGAGCTCCAATTTTGACAAACTTTTTCCAGCATTTCGGCTGGTATCTTACCAATGGCAGCTATAATGTTGTCTTCCAGGGCTGGAATTGTAGCTGGGTTGTACCTGTACACGAGAGACTTCACATATCCCCTCAAAAAGTAGTATACAGGTTGGTTGAAAAGTTCCTGCGCTCACCAAGAGATGGCACTGCTAGCTCCAAACTTTTCTTTTTCTCAAATTGGTATAACTGTCCTGAGAACACATGCAAAGTTGCAAGTCATTCTGTCAATTCTTTCTTTGTTTACAAGCCATTGAATATCGTGCAGTCATTAGATTCTTTGTTTTGAAGGGTTTAAAAGCAAAGGAAATTTATGAATAATTGTTAGAAGTGTAAAAGGAGTCCTCACCTTCAAAACGCACCGTTGAATTTTGGGCTGGTGAATTTAAACGTGGTCGTACCAGCCTTGAAGACGATCCACGCGAAGGACGACCAAAAACTGCAACCACAGCAGAAATCATTGAGCAGGTACATAATATGGTTAGTGAAGATCCAAGTTTGACTAAGCGTGAAATTGCTAATGCCATAGGCATCTCAGACGAACGAGTACTCCATATTTTACATGAAGAATTACGTATGAAAAAACTGTTTGGAAAGTTAGTGCCGCACACATTAACAATTCAACAAAAACTGGACCGAAAACAAAATTCTCAGCGTAATTTGGAGCGTTTTAAGCCGAATAAAACCGACTTCTTGCGTCGTTTTATAACTATGGATGAGACTTGGATCTACCACCATGATCCTAAATTGAAACAAGAACGTTTACAGTGGACTGAAGCTGGTTGTTCAGCTCCAAAGCAGGTGAAGTCACAACGATCAGCAAAGAGGGTTATGGCATCAGTTTTTTGGGATGCAAAAGGAATTTTGTTGATTGTTTATCTTCAGAAAGGTAAAACAATCAACTCTGAATATTATTGCAGCCTTTTGGATCAGCTGGATGAAAATATTCGTGAGAAAAGACCTGGTTTAAAGAAGAAATAAATCATTTTTCATCAAGACAATGCACCTGCTCACAAAAGTGTTTTGACGATGGCTAAATTCAAAGAACTAAAGTACGAATTGCTTGAACATCCACCGTATTCACCAGATTTGGCTCCCAGTGACTACTATCTCTTCAGAAATCTCAAACAATTCCTTCGTGGAAAGCATTTTTCGTCGAATGGAGAGGCCATAGCAGCCGTAGACGGTTATTTTGCAGAGCTTCCGGAAAACCGTTATAAGGATGGGATAAAATTATTGGAAGATCATTGGAACAAGTGTATTGAGCTTCTAGGAGATTATATTGAATAAAAAAATATGTTTCGTAACAAAAACAGTATTTTTCATTTTAAGCGCAGGAACTTTTCAACCAACCTGTATTGGGGTATTGATATTGGCGGTCAATGGACTGAGATTAATTGCTCACCACACTCGCCTCTCAATAGATTCAAGGTATCGCGTGGCGTGTGACATGTGGCACCGACTTGTTAAAAACACATGTCATTCAAGTCCAATTCTTCCAATATGGACAAAAAAAAGTCGGAAATCATCGTACGGTACCCTGCTCCATTGACTGTAACGTATCGATTTTCATCGTTCTTGAAGAAGTACGGTCTAAAGATGCCGCCGGCCGACAATCTGCACCAAACAGTGCATCTTTCAGGGTGCATTGGCAGCTCTTAAACTGCCTCTGGCTGCTCTTCACAACAAATTCGGGCGTTGTGGTTTAATGGTTAGCACGTAAGACTGTTACACAGAAGGTTGCGGGTTCGGCTCCTTGCGACGGCAAAATCAATTTAGAATAAAAAATATGTGTGATTTTTCTCTTCCCCATACATATCGCAACGTCCTCCTTCGGTGTTTTAATAGCACTTAACCCCACCGAAGTAAAATAATAAAACAGGTCAGGGCTATTAACTAAAAAAGCTTCAAGAATTTTTGCCAAGTCCCTATCAGATGGCGAGCAACAACTTTTCTAAGATGTATCATCTCGCGCAATTACAGTGTTGCCATATTTGAAGTCTTCCATCTTTCACGAACTTTCATCTCTCCTCTATCCCCATTACGAGTAATAAGTGAGTGTTGCTTCTGTTAAAATAAAAAAAATCTCTTTGTTGACGTACCCATTGAGCCAAAAATGAGTTTCGTCGCTGAAGACTATTTTTCGATTAAAACACATTTCTCACACAGCATGAATTTTGATAATAAAATTCAATGATTTGCAAGCGTTGTTCGTTTATTAGTCTATTCATGGTGAAATGGCAAACCCTACTGAGCATTTTTGGCATTGCCACATGTCACGAATCTTTTTTTATACTGAAAAAAATGGCGAAAAAATCACCCCTTATGATTTTACGAAAAAACCACAAATAAAATATTTTTTCGTTAAAATCTGGGTTCAACTGTATACAAAAAAAATTCCATCAAATCATTTTACCAAATCACGGCTTTTGGCTTACTTTTTATTCCCTACACAACTATGTGGATAGGATATAATACGGGGCGGATCAATAAGTACGTGACTTTTCTAAATTCCCTCGTAGTTATGTGAAATGCAACACCGCTGCCATCAAGTACCACCTTTTAGTAGACTACTGTCAAATTTCGAGCAAGTTCCGTCATTTACTTTGCGTTAAACAGCTGTTCAAAACATACAACCTCGTGGCTTTTTTTTTAAATAGAAAAAAATGAATTCCGAGTGCTCAATAAACATTATTTTTTGCGAATAAAACCGTCAATCAAACCAAGAAAAAGCTTGATAAATATTATGGGGACTCTGCACCATCGATTTCAATGGTAAAAAAATAGTTTACTGACTTTTGTTATGGCCTTACAAGCACGGAAGATGCCGAACGTTCTGGACCCCCAGTTGAGGTCTCTACACCCAAAACAATTGAAAAAATTCACGATATGGTGTTGGCCGATCGGAGATTGAATGTGCGATAGATTGTGGAAGACATAGGCATCTCACATGGTTCAGTAGTTTCAATTTTGAACGATCACTTGGGTATGAGAAAGCTGTCGCGTTTGCTCACAATCGACCACCTTAGTTTTCATGGCAATAATCCATGAAGTAGACTACGAATTGCCCCCTCATTCGCCTTATTTTCCGAAATTAGCCCCCAGGGACTATTTCCTATTTCCAAACCTAATGAAATGGCTAGGTGGAAAGAGATTTAGCTCCAACGATGAAATTATTGATCAAACAAATCCCTATTTTATGGACCTTGAAAAATCCTGCTCTTAAACGCAAAGTAAATAACGGAACTTGCTCAAAATTTAACAGAAATCTATTAACAGGTGGTACTTGATGGAAGCAGTGTTGCATTTTATATAACTACGAGGGAAATTCGAAAAGTCACGGACTTATTGATCCGATTCGTAAGTTTGTACTGCTCGTAAGTTTGTACAGCAACAAATATCGGACTCACCTTTTTGTATCCGAGCGGCTCGTAATCCATTTTTGAGTAGATTTAGCGATGTCCGTTTATCTTTATGCGGACACTATAGGTTGCAAAAATTAAGATATTTTGATTAAATTTGGTACACTGACTCATAAGAACGAAGCCTATTTTAATTAGAATCACTTCATTTTTTCAACCTAGTGCGCATATAAAGCAAAACCCGTATAAAAAGTTCCCCAAAAAATTAATAATATTACTAATTTGATTATTTTAATCAGGTCACAAGTATAAAAATATTTTAATTAAATTTAGTTTATAATTAGAATTGGGCCATGTTTAGGGCGAGGCCCCAAAACATTGACACATATAAAAAAATTTGTTAATGAGCTCGAAAATAGAAATATTTGTTAGTAAAATTTGGTACACTGACTTATTGATTTTCATTAGAACAGAACTATCTTTAAACTTATAAGTCCAAAAAAAAAAAAAATTGGTTCCTAAGATAGTTCGCACACCACATGACGCAAATATAAAGATATTTTGATAACACTGATTTCTACAAGCCCAATGACAATACCTAGTGCTTTTATTAAAAAATGGGCCCATGACCTAGTTCGCATACCAGTGTCAGCTAAAATAGGTATTAATACGAACATAGTAAACCTGGGCAATAAAGATCGTTTAAGTGAGCGATCTTTTAGCTCAATTCCATTCAATGAACTCATTTACTTCAATCGTTCTTTTTTTTAATTTGGGCTCACTGACACTAACTAGATGAAGAATGTTATCTGAGGTGTGGCTGATGGTGTTGCTTACATTAGTTTTCACTGTAAACTTGCATTTTTTTATATAAAAAAAAGGTTTGTAAGAAAAGTACATACATTGGTCAATTTTTGGTTCAATTTTTTAGTACCCATATGGAACAGATTTTCTCATAAATCTTTTTGTATCCATTAGAATTTCAGACCGAAACAATAGTTAATTTTCAACAATACTGGTGGTAGGATATTCTATAGTTGGCATGTCTATCATTTTTACTAATTTTTCTTACATTTTTTAAGTAGGCAAAGTATAATTAAAAATTTCAATTAAATGTTTTAATTAAGAAAATTCTAATATCATTAAAAGTATAATTGAAAAATTTCATTTAAATTTTTCTAAAAACTTTTTATTGATATCTTTAATTCTTTAAAAGGTCCAAATTCAATTAAATTTTTAACTGATTAAACAAATATTTTGACCGAAACTCGGTTTGCTTTTTTTTTGCTGAGTACGATTGCCTTCTTCCTGCTGGACCTTTGGCCACCTTTCTAGCACATAACGAAATTTCTTTTAGCTCAAAGATATTTACTTGAATATGGTACATTTCATGAAATAATTAAAAAAAAGAAGTTTCCCTATAGCAGCGAAACCTATTCCAAAATTTAAATTAAGGTTTACAACATTCCAGCTCACCGATCCTATGACTTATTATTTTTGAATTTTATATAATGAAAAGTTGTTTTAGATATTTTGTTAGTAACATCGTTTTAGTAGATTTGTATATGACCCTTGGTGGCAAGGTAACGCCCGTCTCTTAACATGTATCATCATTTTTTGTAACTTAAAAAAAAAGCTGACTGTATAACTTTTTTTCCCCAATATAATAATCACCAAACCACAGCATGGCTAAATTAAAAGACTCTGACAGAAATTGTTAAATTAATACCAACAAAAAAAAAAAACACAAAAACCTGGCAATAGACAAGTTTGTGGCATAGTTTGTGCAAGTACATCTCAACACATCCATCTCTTGGCAGGCTTCTTCGTCTTCCATGTGGTACTTTTTTCATTCATTTTCTTAATGCTGCATGTTATTAACCTGCCATGTTATGGGATGTTGTTGCAAGTAGATAATGTGTTTAAAGGTTTTTTTTTTCTAAAAGAGATTTATTTTTAAAAGATAAAAAATTTGTAACTTGTGCCTCGTATGTTTTTATTTATTTTAACAAATAATCACAGAAAATCATTAAAGGTATTAAACATGAAAAAAAAGTTTTTTTTCTTATTTGAAGGTAAGAGTATACAATGTGTACTTGAGAAAGTGGTTTAAAGGTTTAAATCTTAAGAGAAAATCAAAAATTTTGTGGCATAAAATTTAACAAAAAAAATGATTGGAAATTTTTTTAGTTTTGGCAAATTTTGATAAGTGTGAAAATTTAACTGCCTTTAAGCCTTAAAATTTCTCAAAATTTATTTTTAAACCAAAATTATTTGGCATGCAACATGTTTCAAAATTAAAGCAAGATGCCAATCCCATGCCCTTTATCACCTTGTTAGATATAGCTTAAAATAGGGTACAGTGGGGTGTCTTTGCCACCGCGGCACATTCGTTCATTATTTGTGCAGATATAAAACTTGCTTCATAATAACACAAAAAAAAAACTGGAATATAGATTCATTTGAAAGATTTGTCAATACAATTAAAAATGTAATTACGAGGGCGGATCAATAAGTCCGTGACTTTTCGAACTTCCCTCGTAGTTATATGAAATGCAACACTGCTCCCATCAAGTATCACCTGTTAATAGATTACTGTTAAATTATGAGCAAGTTCCGTAATTTACTTTGCGTTTAACTGCTGTTCAAAACATACAGCCTCGTGGATTGTTTTAAAAATGGAAAAAAGTAAATTTCGAGTGCTCATTAAACATTCTTTTTTGCGAAAAAAAACCGTCAATCAAGCCAAGAAAAATCTTGATAAATACTATGAGAGTCCCCACCATCACCATCGATTTCAATGGTAAATAAATGGTTTACAGACTTTCGTTGTGGCCTTATAAGCATGAAAGATACCGAACGTTCTGGACGCCCAGTTGAAGTCTCTACACCCAAAACAATTGAAAAAATTCACGATATGGTGTTGGCCAATCGGAGATTGAATGTGCGATAGATTGTGAAAGACATAGGCATCTCACATGGCTCAGTCATTTCAATTTTGAACGATCACTTGGGTATGAGAAAGCTTTCCGCAAGATGGCTACCGCGTTTGCTCACAATCGATCAGCAACGACAGCTTAGTTTCCATGGCAAAAATCCATGAAGTAGACTACGAATTGCCCCCCCCCCCCCCCATTCGCCTTATTCTCCGGATTTAGCCCCCAGTGACAATTTCCTATTTTCAAACCTAATAAAATGGCTCGGTGGAAAGAGATTTAGCTCCAACGATGAAATTATTGCTATTAAACGTAAAGTAAATGTCGAAACTTGCTCAAAATTTGACAGTAGTCTAATAACAGGTGGTACTTGATGGGAGCAGTGTTGCATTTCATATAATTACGAGGGAAGTTCGAAAAGTCACGGACTTATTGTTCGTAAGTTAAAAATCTTAAAAAAAAAATTTAATTAAAATTTTAATTATAATGATTAAGTATTCAATTGATTTTCTAAACATGTTTTTTGGTAAATTAAGAAAATAAGTGTATCACTTTATCTAAAAAACAAAAATTTATTAAAATGCGTAAAATTAAATTAAAATAATTTTTTAATATTTCATTAAAAAATATTAAAACAATTAGATATCTTTTCTTTCAAATCTTTCACTAAAAACTCTGATACGTTCATCAGGAAATCGAAATTCTAAACCAAATTTTATTTCTTTTAAATTTTTCATTAAAAAACTGTGATACGTTCATCAGGATAACAAAATTGTAGAGTTAAAATTACTCCAGTAACGTACTTTTTTTTTAATCGCATACAGACTGTAAGATAAGAAAATTTTGGCTCCGAAAAACTTGTTATAGCGCACAACGTCTAAACGAATGGCAAATGCGCCCTAGTCTGCCCTGTATAATATTAAAACAACACATTAAATAATGATGAATAAGTTCAGCAAGAATGTTTTAAACTAACGAGTGGGTTATAATTTAGAAATCGAAACCAATTTTAGTTAATAATAATAATAAAAATTAGTAGCATGACACCAACAAAATCGCAAAAACCAAATAAAAATTACACAAAAAAAAGAAGCAAATAATAATTTTAAACTCATAAAATCAAAAGACAACATCATCAATAGGTAAAGAGCAATCAATGGCAGACGACAGCAGAAAAACTGTAGAATTATACACCTTTTTTTTATATAGAAAATCAACAGAAACAGCAGCATTTAAGTCAAAACACCACAAATTTAACATCTGTTTGTAACTGAGATGTTGCCAATGCTGCTTATTGCCCTAACTTTGTTGCCAACTTACTAAAAAAAAATATACATAATATTGCTGTTTATAAGTTTGAGCTTTACACACCATCATCAGCAGCAACAACAACAACAACATCCATTGAAATCCGTTGAAGGCGTTGAAAGTTGTCAAAGGCAGGCGTAACATGGCAAGCCATAAAATACATAAAACCCAGCTTCAGTTGTTAACTTAAGTCATAAAATAAAAATAGTTTTCCCTCAACTACTACGTTACAAACTACAGCAAAATATATGAGTTTTTATTTGAATCTCTAACTGCATCTCACTTTGGCGGACCAAACCTTTAAACATTACAAAGAAACAAAAAAATATAGCACACCTAAAAAACCAAAACCTCTACAAACTAAGAAATATTTTGGAAAAATCTTAAAGAAACTGGAAAATGCAAAAAAAAAAATCATTAACGACTTTAATATGTCCTATACAAATTTACACTATTCCTATATATACTCATCAGGCTTTTTTCAGATCCTTAGACCCTATGTATAGAGATACATCATGGAGGAGATCAAATTAAAGGATACAGAATTTTTCGAAAAACTTATTTCGTAGAAGAAATCACCTAATTTTCCTAAAAAAGAAATGATGAAAAACCAAACCGCTACACTTGCAAGAAAACATTTGAAATGATATACGATCTACAGGCGTGTATTGTTCATTGCTAACACCTGGTTATATCACAGAGCCCCACTAAAAAATTGTTAAGAATTCAAATTCATAAATAAATAAAAGATTTTTAAGTACCTGTCTTCAAAATTGATACCCGTTCATTCAAAAGTTGTTGAGCACATTATAAAAGATCAAATGATGTTTTATATTAATGCTAAAAGATTGCTTCATCCTAACCAATCTGGTTTTAGACGGAATTATAGTTCTACAACTCTTCTTCTTGGGTTAAATGATTCAATAAGACGTAAGCTTAATGAGAAAAAATGTAGTGTATTGCTTTCCTTAGATTTATCAAAGGCCTATGATAAAGTTTTACATTCAAGGCTGATAGCTAAATTATGTAATTTTTTAATTTTTCTAAATCTGCATGTAAACTTATATGTTCATATCTTGGTAAAAGGTCACAATTCGTTTCTGTAGGAGACAGGAACTCTAGTTTATTGGAGGTTACCAGTGGTGTTCCACAGGGTTCTGTAATTGGCCCCATTTTATTTATGATGTATTTAAATGATTTTATTAATGTCATTGATAATAACTCTTTTGAAACATTTATATATGCGGATGATGTACAGATTTTATTTTCTGGGGAAAGGCAATTTTTTGATGTTTTGAAAGCGAACATTGAGTTTTACCTTAATAGGATTTCTCAGTGGATGGATACTAATGGGTTGGAAATTAATCCTGGCAAAACAAAGGTAATGTGTTTTGGTTTTGACTCCAGTAATTTGAATGTATCATTAGGAGGTGTTAGGATAAATTTCGTCACTGAAATTAAGTGTTTGGGTGTTTTTGTGGATGATCAATTACGTTTTTCAAAGCACATTGATTACGTTTGTGCTCGTGTGAATGCTACCTTAAGGCGATTGTGGTCTCTAGATTTATGTTTGCCTCTACATGTGAGGAAACGTGTTGCTAGTGGTCACAATTATTATACGCCTTGGAGGTGTTCACGGGTACTAATAGTGTTTTACTTAGACGCCTTCATCTTACATTTAATCGTATCATAAGATATGTTTATAGATTAAAAATGAGGGAACACGTCACTCCTTTTGTATTAGATTTTGTTGGTATTTCTTTTGAAAATTTAATAAAATTGAGAATTTTGTTGCTATTTCACAAGGTGATTAAGACGAATTGTCCTAGTTATATTGTTGAGAAATTTAATTTCACAAAATCGAGTAGAAACCCTCAAATAGTTTTTCATCGTATAATCATCCATTTATGAAAGATCCTTTAATGTGAGGATAACTAGAAATTGGAATTCGCTTCCTAGATACCTTAAAAATTTCGTTTTTTCAAAGGCTACGTTTAAATGCAAATTAGTGCAGTATTTCGGTATGTAACACCCTCTCTAATTTATGATAACTCTAATTTTATCTTTTCTTAATTGCTACATTATGGACCTTAAATTTTAAATTTTATTTTAAATTTTATTTTATATTTTATATTTTAGTTATTATTTTAGTTTAGGCATTTTATATAGATATATTTTTTTTATATAGTAAATTGTTTTTTTAGTAGTATACGAACCATATTTGTCCCAGAGGGCTTGGTTCTTGAATATTTGAATAAACAAAAAAAAAAAATAAAAAAAAAATTGAGCCAAAGACGATTTTAAGAAACTTTTATAACTTTAGATAAACGCATTTGAAGTTTGAATAAGTCTATGCTAGAAAAGGACTACATTTATAGAGTATCGTAATTGGATCGATACCGACTAAAAACTTCCAGTTTGAAAACGGAGTAACATCTGTCCAACCAAGATCCTACGGATCTAGAAGTGCTAATAATGCTACCGAGGGCGTAGAAGGGCAATAAGGTATGTTATTAGGTTTAAGAATATGATATTATTTCATCAACGCTTTTTCACAGTACGTAACTTGATCAGAATGTGAACCATTGGAACCTTTTTTCGAAATTTACGGATTTATTGTACAAAAATGGGTACAAATATATTATACAACTTTTTCCCATCTTTCTGGCAATTTTCGTAATCCGGCCGTTTTTGCTTTTGTGTGCGGCTTAAACGCAAGAGTTGAGTCCGATAGCTTTTCCCCGTGATTATTTTATTCAGTTTGAGCAGCTCGTAGTGGAGTACGCCGCCCTGGACCCACCAAACACAGAGCATAAGCTTCATGCCACCAATATTCGGCATTGCGAAGGATGTTGATGGCTGTCCGGGAAAAACCCATGACTTTTTACACTAGGGATTGTCGTAATCAATCCACGAGAGAAAAAATAGCCTTTCGACGTCACACGGCTTCAACTCGTATGGCTCCCAGTTTCCTTTTGAATCAATCCAATGGCTTTTACTCGTTTGTTGACTGTCGTCTCATCCACTTCCAATGATTTAGGCATTCGTTCACTTAGAGCAATGGTTCCCAAATGGGGAGTCGCGACCCGCTGGGGGTCCGTAGCTGCATCCAATGGGGTTCGGAAAAAGTTCGGAAAAAATTCTTTAAAAATAAGTTGGTTAAAATATATAATTTTCCATGTCAGTTGCCATACATGTACACAGAGAAAACAGATTCGTGCAATTGAGACACAAGTAATTTGATTGCGACAACAGTATTTCGGTTGCCTCAATAACAATTCGGTAGTAACAACCGAAAAATTCGGTTGCTGCAATTGAACAATTCGATTGGTAACAAATTCGGTTGTCAACACGAATCTGTTTTTTTGGTGTATTAAAAAAATCAAAAAAGGAAACTGATAAAAAGTTGTGGTGTTCCAATTCTTATGACTTATCAGGCTCCGGCATTTGTTTTTTGTTTAATTGAATACACATAATTTTTTTATTTATTCTATAGAACAGGTTTCAAGATTCTAAAAAAAATCATCAGAATGTGCTTAAATAACAATTTTTCCTATTAAAAAATCACTGATACTAAGAAGATTATTTGTTATAGAAAACACTTCAAAATACTAGAGTTTTTCTAGGGTAACTTATTGAAAGATTTTATCTGGTAAGTCTCTTAAATTCAGATAATTCTACAATTCCATCTGTCGTATTTTTTACTATTACTATTTTTTCCGAAAATCTTAGGATTTAAATGTTTTTATTTATATGTAAAAAAATTTTAAATTTTGTGGGTCCGTCAGTCAGTAAAAATGTCACCAGGTTTCCGTGAAGTAAAAGTTAGTGGGAATCATATAGAGAAGGATTGGGCAGTAGACTTTATTTTTCAGGAAAATGATATTTCATTATACTACGGCGAAATTGAAAATCTTTATTAAATATGTCTTTTTGGTTAGAGCCAAAATTTTAACTAAAGGCGTCGAATAAAAGAGTTCTGTTTCCGCTTCATAAAAAAAGCCATATTTCACCGTAAATGAACTTAGATCGATGGCTTTTTTAACTAAAATCTCAGAAATTGGCTTTGTGATTTTGGTTTTGCATTCTGTCTATTCTGTAACAATAGTTCAACTATCTTCCTAAACATAGACTTTCTAAAATTGTACTGTAGTCTAAAACTACCACCCTGCATTATTCTTATACTAATTAATACCCAGAATTTTAAACAGATAATCGCCTTTTACATTGGTCTTCCATCTTATACCAGGCTTTCGCCTACTGCCAAGACATCCGATTTATAGCAAGAACATTATTTTATACTCCAACTATCGTCTTATATTTATATTCTTCAACTTATTATTCTATCCTATACCCAACGTAGGTATGTGGTGCAATTGAATAAGTAGGGTATTATCTTATAAGAATTGTGCATTTCTAAGATTTGCTAAGCTAAATGCCTAACTAATCCTATCATACATATACAAATAGTGACATTTGGTAATATTTTGTTATATACGTTTTGTTTTTATTATATTCTTTTATTGGTAATCGATTTTTAAATATTTTTTAAGTTTTTTTTTTCTATTTAAAAAAGGGATAAACTAACAAGTGTATTTTGTATTATATTCAGTTGTAGTCATCGTTTTTCTTTAATTGTTTTTTGTTTTAATCATCAACCTTATAAAAGATTGTTCCTTTTTGGTAGGTTTCAATTCGGATTTAGGTTTTTATTTAACAAATTTTTTTACAAATTATTTTACCACCTTATAAATTGATCTCTCATTTAATAAGATAAATAGTTAACCTTTTTTGTCGACTTGTTTTAGCCAATAATTTCAAGATTTATGGTTACCAATTGAAAACGTGATTGTACTGAACTGAGCACGAAAAAAGGCTAATAATGGTCTTTAAGACATGAAAAACCTACACCTGTTAGTAATTGTAATTGATTTAACTGTTTGGTTAATACAAAAACAAAAATAAACTAACAATCTCTATATACCAGTGAGAGACTAGGTCACAAAGTCTTGTTACCATTTAGGGAAGAGTTGACATCGAGATACTTAGGATTATAGAAAAGGAGATTCATGCAACATTTATAGATAAACATTTCGTATTGATAGATTTATTCTCCACATGCAAAATTCCCCAAATGCAAAATTAAACAATTGGTGTTTTTGGAAATTTTAACAAGTTAAACATGAACTAATTATGTATAAGACTTTTCTATAAAAATGATAATTTAGCATTATAAGCAGATAATTACATTATAATTAAACAGTTGGCTTATATACACATGTATTATGCGAAAACTACTGCCTTATACTCAGACTATTGCTATATATTTATTTTAATTACTCTGACCAGCTTCTTATACTTGGGCTTCTATTCTGTATTTTGAATAATGAGCTATATACACACTATGGTCTTATACTCTGAATAATGTCTTATAATCAGACCAGGGATGGAAAATATGTTTTCTGTTATTGTACCAACCAGACAAACAAATTGTACATTTTCGATCCTCACGGTACCAAATTTTGTTCCGCTTTTTTTAAACAATTTTATCGTATTGAGTCAGATTTGGTTAGACACTAAGAAGACTTAAAAAAATTTAAATTGACGGGGTAAAACAAAATTTATTTAACCTCTTCAGGATTTGCTATTAAAAATTTAAAGGCATTTAATAGCTTTTTAACAATTATACACTTTTTTGGTTTTGAGAGGTAACTTAAAATCAACTTTTCAATGTTGCCACTTCCGAATATTTTAGTACAATGTGTATGCAAACATTTGGTACATTTGATGTGACACCAATTTAGAGCCGGTTCAACTTAAAACTGACTTTATTTTTTACTATAGTAGCTGAATAAATAAAAACAGGTTTTTAATTTAAAGTTGCTTTTAAAAAAAGTCGACTTTATGTTATGTTATTTTATCAAGTTATAAGTTGAAAATTTTAAAAAATTTCAAATTGTACTAAATGAGCCGCGGTAGTACCACGGTACCAACCAAGGTAAAAATGTACCAGAAAAAGAACAGTTTTACCATGTTTTCCATCCCTGAATCAGACTACTGGGCGACTGTCTTATTCTCAGATAACCTTCTTATACTCAGAGTACCGTCTTATACTCAAAATACTTGTACTCAGAGTACAGTCTTATAGTCTGAATACTGTCTTATACTCAGACTACCATCTCCCCGTTTTATGCTTGGGCAACCGTATAATACTCAGATAATCTTCTTATACTCAGAGTACCGTCTTGTACTCTGAATATGTACTCTCTTTTACTCAGAGTACCGTTTTATACTCATATGATCTTCATATACTCAGAATACTATCTAAACTCAAAATACCAGAATACTATCTAAACTCAGAATACTATCTAAACTCAAAATACTATCTAAACTCAAAATACCGTCTTGCACTCTGAAAACTATCTTTTACTCAGAGTACCGTCTTATACTCTGAATACTATCTTATACTCTGAATACTATCTTATCTCAGACTACCGTCTTATACTCAGACTAGCGTCTTATACTCAGACAAGCGTCTTATACTCAGACTAGCGTCTTATATTCAGCCTAGCGTGTGATACTCAGACAAGCTTCTAATACTCAGACTAGCGTCTTATACTCTGACTACTGTCTTATACTCAGACTAGCGTCTTATATTCAGTCTAGCGTCTTATACTCAGACTACCGTCTTTTGTTCGGGTGACCGTCTTATACTCAAATGAGCTTCTTATACAGAATACTATCTTTTACTCAGAGTACAATCTTATACTCAGATGACCTCCTTATACTCAGAATACCGTCTTGTAATCTGAATACTATCTTTTACTCAGAGTACCGTCTTATACTCAGATGACCTCCTTATACTAAGAATACCGTCTTGTAATCTGAATACTATCTTTTACTCTGAATACTGTCTTATACTCAGACTACCGTCTTATACTCACACTACCGTCTTATACTCAGACTACCGTCTTATACTCAGACTACCGTCTTATACTCAGACTACCGTCTTATACTCACACTACCGTCTTATACTCACACTACCGTCTTATACTCAGGCTACCGTCTTATACTCAGACTACCGTCTTATAATCAGACTACCGTCTTATACTCAGACTACCATCTTATACTCAGACCACCATCTTATACTCAGACTTCAGTCTTATACTCATACTGCCATCTTATACTCAGACGAACATCTTATTTTCAGCCTCACCGTCTTATGCTTGGGCGACCGTCTTATACTCAGATAAGCTTCTTATACTTAGAGTACTGTCTTATACCCTGAATACTGTCTTATACACTGAATACTGTCGTATACTCAGTCTACGGTCTTATATTCATAATACCGTCTTATACTCAGTCTACCCTCTTATACTCAGACTCCCGTCTTATACTTACACTACCATCTTATACAGAAGAAAGTCTTATACATGAAATATAGTCTTATATTCGAATTACTTAAACACAGATTAATTTCTTATAATTAGGTAATCATGTTTTGCTCACACACAGACCACCGTATTGCATCAACATATACTTGACTTATACTCCAGTTACCGTCTTATACTCGAATTAATATCTTATAATCAGATTAACTAACGTCAATCTAACTTAACTTTTCTATGTTTTACGCCTACAAAACGCACTCTTTAGTTGTTATTAGATTTTAAAACTATGTATTCAGTTACTACATTTTTTTTCCAAAACATAATTTATATTTGAATTATTACCTTATGATTTTGTTTGAATAACGAAAACAAGAAAATGCACTTTGCTATCAAAAAACCATTATTAATTATTACAAGTAAAATTTGTTTTAATATCACATCAACCAAATCAAAACATAAATCATACTGCATGAATACGACTGAGACTGACTAAACTGTATGTATTATTTTGTACTTTATGAATGTGTGAACAAATTTTATTTTTTAGCACAAAATCCAGCAACAATAGTAAATGGTGTATGAAAATAATAAAAAGACAATTGGCAATTTAACGCATGATTAGATTTAAAGACAAAAAAGATTTCATACCACCACAGTATTTTACCATATAAAACAAAAAAAAATGAAATAAAAAAAATATTTGTTGATTGTTTTTATGAGCCAAAGAGGAACCAACCAACAACCAAAGATACCCCAAGTGACAGACAACATTCATATGAAGATGATTATAATGGTTGGAATGGATGGATGAATGGGTTTGTTTGGTTTATTAGTTGGGTTGACTAGCATATGGATTATAATTCTTCTTTTTTTTGCAATGTTAAACAAATAAAATTATATTTACGAGGGTGGAGAAATAAGTTTAAATACAAAGTCTCAGCCTAAAAATATTTGCCACAAACTATCTTCTTATACTTAAACATACTCGGATTTTTGTTGTATAAGCAAACTATTATCCTATACGTAGAATACCGAATATAAGACTTCTTTTTATCATTCTATATTCACAATATCGTCATATATTCACCAACTAAAGCCTTATACTCAGACTTATATTTAGACTATCGTATTTTACACGAGACTCCATTTTATACTCAGAATCTTATCATTTTATATTGCTGAAATTACCATCTTATACTACTTAAACTAATGTCTTACAGGTTGGTTGAAAAGTTCCTGCGCTCGAAATGAAAGAATACTGTTTTTGTTACGAAATATATTTTTTTATTCAATATAATCTCCTAGAAGCTCAATACACTTGTTCCAATGATCTTCCAATAATTTTATCCCATCCTTTTAATGGTTTTCCGGAAGCTCTGCAAAATAACCGTCTACGGCTGCTATGGCCTCTTCATTCGACGAAAAATGCTTTCCACGAAGGAATTGTTTGAGATTTCTGAAGAGATAGTAGGGAGCCAAATCTGGTGAATACGGTGGATGTTCAAGCAATTCTTACTTTATTTCTTTGAATTTAGCCATCGTCAAAACACTTTTGTAAGCAGGTGCATTGTCTTGATGAAAAATGATTTTTTTCTTCTTTAAACCAGATCTTTTCTCACGAATTTTTTCATCCAGCTGATCCAAAAGGCTGCAATAATATTCAGAGTTGATTGTTTTTTTTTTACCTTTCTGAAGATAATCAATCAACAAAATTCCTTTTGCATCCCAAAAAATTGATGCCATAACCTTCTTTGCTGATCGTTGTGACTTCACCTGCTTTGGAGCTGAACAACCAGCTTCAGTCCACTTTAAACGTTCTTGTTTCAATTTAGGATCATGGTGGTAGATCCAAGTCTCATCCATAGTTATAAAACGACGCTCCAAATTACGCTGAGAAATTTGTTTTCGATCCAGTTTTTGTTGAATTGTTAATGTGTGCGGCACTAACTTTTCAAGCAGTTTTTTCATACGTAATTCTTCATGTAAAATATGGCGTACTCGTTGGTCTGAGATGCCTATGGCATTAGCAATTTCACGCTTAGTCAAACTTGGATCTTCACTAACCATATTATGTACCTGCTCAATGATTTCTGCTGTGGTTGCAGTTTTTTGTCGTCCTTCGCGTGGATCGTCTTCAAGACTGGTACGACCACGTTTAAATTCACCAGCCCAACGGTGCGTTTTGAAGGTGAGGACTCCTTATACACTTCTAACAACTGTTCATAAATTTCCTTTGCTTTTAAACCCTTCAAAACAAAGAATCTAATGACTACACGATATTCAATTTTTTCCATATTAAAAAAAATCAATGACACGTCAACTTCAAATGGCTTGTAAACAAAGAAAGAATTGACAGAATGACTTGCAACTTTGCATGTGTTCTCAGGACAGTTATAACAACTTGAGAAAATAAAAGTTTGGAGCTAGCAGTGCCATCTCTTGGTGAGCGCAGGAACTTTTCAACCCACCCTCGTTAAATTTAGTTTCAGAGGCTTTTTTGTTAATGGTAAATATATTTAGATACATTTACATTCAAAAGTCTGTAGTTAATAAATAGTGGATGTTAATAGATATTTGTTTTTGCTGTATGCTTTTTTTTCTCAAATCTCAAGCTTCTTTTCGGTTTTAAATTTTTAATAAATTAACTTTAAAGTAGACGATGGGTAATATGGTTGATATTACTAAAAGACAACTGCATGGATACGTTTTTTAACATTTACTTATACAAATGTGAGTGTGAAATGCTTATTAGACTTAATTAACAAGGCGCGTTTAAAAAAAATGTGAAAAATATACGGACACGTTTTGAGTTAAAAAAAAAAATATCTACATGAGATATTATTTAATACATACAGTAGTATTTTAGTTTAAAATTTTTAAGTTTCCGACTGTAGATGGACATTTTGTTATACATACAATAAGTATGTGTGGTTACTTTAGGCGAGGGTTTTTGTTTATGATTTATGAAATTTAACTTTATGTTTGATTTACTTTTAGTGTTGAATGATGGTTTTGTGAGTACTTAAATCTAAAGGGTGTAATTAAAGGATTAATTTTTTGTGGGTTTGATTTTTTAATAAAAAAAGAGGTTATTGTTTTATTTTTAAGCCATACTTCCTGTTTATAATTGGTTAAGAACACTCACCAGAAAAAGTCTGTAATGGCAACTGAAAATTTTGCTGTTATTACGGGAAATTCTGCTAATTTGAGCCCAGCGGTTAGTAGCCGCTACTAAATTTTGGTAGACTTTTTGTAAAGTGGAATTTAAAATCTGTTTGCTGAAATCAGCAAAAAAAATTACTAAATTTTATTAATATTAGTAAAAAGCTTTGAATTTATTTTTCTTATCGAGAATCAAAAATTTTGAACATATATTTTAAAAAACGAATTAATCATTTTGTTTTAATTTGGTAATTTCTGTTTTGAAAAATATTTTGGTAAATTTTTTTTTTTACTTTTAAGGTCAAATTCTAATTGTTTTTAGGGCTGGTTTTTAGAACTAAAAAAAAACTTTTTAGTGCTATTTAAAGTGAGGACATCCATGCCAGGCATGAGTCGGTATCTTCACTTCCGATCCCTTTTTTAATCTATGTAGCATTTTAAGGCAATTTAAGTTTGAAAGTACAAGTTTTAATTAAAAATAACATTTCCTTCAATATCCACTTTTTTAAAATTAGTAATTGTTTTTGCTAATTTTAGCAAATCGGTTTTCAAAAATTTGTAAAATGATTTCTGAAATTAGCAACAAAAATTTGTAAATATTCTGTAAAAATTCTGTAACTTGTAAAATGTAAATAGCAAAAAGATTTGCTAAATAATAATTTTTTACTAAAAATCAGTACAAAAATAGTAGAGTGGAATTGAAAACCGTTTACAAATTTTTCTACTAACTTTTTTTTCTGAGTGAAGTTTTGACCACCCAATAGAAAACACGGATTCTATGTAAAAATGTTATTACTTTAAAATTTTCCATATTGAGAGATAATTGAGGAACTAATATAAAAGAACGGAAAATATAAAAAAAAATTAAATTTTTGCTAAGTTTGGGTTTAAGTATTATACAGAAGTTTGGGTATAAAATAGTAGTATCTTATATTCAGACTATCGTCAGTCTGAATATAAGATGTTAGTTACGTGTTATACATCAATGAGTATAAAACGATAGATTTTTTACGAGTAAAACACATTAGTCTGAGTATCACAGTAGTCTGAGTATCACAGTAGTCTGAGTATCACAGTAGTCTGAATATCAGACTACAGACAACAGTTTTAAAATAAGTCTGAGTATAAGACAATAGTGTGAATATAAGTCAATATTCAGAGCTTAAGGCAATAGTTTCAGTAATAGTCGGTATCTTGAGTACGTAGAAGGCAATAGTTGAGCAACAGACTGTAGTCTAAGTAAAAGTCGTTAGTATGTGTATATGACAATAGCCTGAGTATAAGTCAATAGCAGCATAAGATAAGGATATAAGACTAAATACAGGACAATAATCTAAGTATAGGACAATATTCTAAATATAATACAATACTCTAAGACAATATTCCAAATATAAGACAATAGTCTAAGTATAAGACTAATTATAAAACTAAGTATAAGACTAAGTATAAGACAGTAGCCTAAGTATAGGACAATAGCCTAAGAATAAGGCAAAGTATAAAACTAAGTATAAGACTAAGTATAAGACAATAGTCCAAGTATAAGACTAATTATAAAACTAAGTATAAGACTAAGTATAAGACAATAGTCTAAGTATAAGACAATAGTCTAAGTATAAGACAATAGTCTAAGTATAAGACAATAGTCCAAGTATAATACAATAGTCTAAGTAAGAGACTGAGTATAACACTAAGTATAAGATAATAGTCCAAGTATAAGGCAATAGTCTCAAGTATAAGACAATAGTCTGCCTAAGTTTAAGACAGAAGTGTATGTATAAGACCATACATAGCCAAGTATAAAACTAAGTATAACACTTAGTATAAGACAGCAGTCTAAGTATAAGACTGAGTACAAGACTAAGTTTTATACTAAGTATAATACTTAGTTTTATACTAAGTATAAGACAATAGTCTAAGTGCAAGACCAAGTATAAGACAGTAGTCAAAGTATAAGATAATAGGCTAGGTATAAGACTGAGTATAAAACTAAGTATAAAGCAATAGTATAAGAATAAATATAAGAAAATAGTGTAAGTATAAGGCAATAGCCTAAGTATAAGACAATAGCCTAAGTTTAAGACAGAAGTATAGGTATGAGACAATAGCCTTAGTATAAGGCAATAGTCTAAATATAAGACTAAGTATAAGAGAATATTCTAAGTATAAGACAATAGTCTAAGTATAAGACAATAGTCTAAGTATAAGACTGAGTATAAGACTAAGTATAAGACAATATTCTAAGTATAAGACAATATTCTAAGTCTTGTCTAAGTATAAAAAAAAAAATATTCTAAATATAAGTCAATATTCTAAGTCTTGTCTAAGTATAAGAGAATATTCTAAGTATAAGACAATAGTCTAAGTATAAGACTGAGTATAAGACTAATAATAAGACAATATTCTAAGTATAAGACAATATTCTAAGTCTTGTCTAAGTATAAGACAAGGTAAAAGACAATAGTCGAAGTATATAGCTTAGCCAAGAATAAGTACAATATAATAGTCAATAGTTTGAGTAGAAGTCAATTGTCTGAGTATAAGGTGGTAATCCGAGTAGAAGTCTGTAGTCTGAGTATAAGGTGGTAATTCGTGTAAAGATCGGTAGTCGAGTATAAGCAAGGAGAGTTAAATGCATCGGGCCACTCATGAAGCCATCATAACACCGAGCCAATCATAAAAGTACCTCATACTACAAGTTTTCAATACAGTTATTTTATTTACTCTAGTGGGCCAAGAATGCCCAGAATGTTTTAAAACGAAGAAATACATTTTTAAATAAACTGACTAATGAAATCACTGTATTGAAAATTTGTAGTATGAGATACTTAAAAGATGATTCGGTGGCTCGATGCATTTAACTCTATACATCCTGTGAAGTTTGATAGTCCTTGCTTTTAGTATAAGATACATTTAAGTTTGGCTAGGCGGGTTGGTGGCTCTGTACATCCTTTAAAATTTCATAGTCCTGGATAATTTTACAATAAGATTTGCTTTGATTTTTTATACAAAAAGATTTCCTCTGATTTTAAAAACTTTCATCTTAAATTTTTTTAGTTATTTTCTTAAACAAATTGTGACAAAATAAATTATACCATTATTGAGAAAAACGGATAAAAAAAAATATTTATTTCACAAAATCAGGTTACAATGTCAATATAATAGATAACAATGTCAAAATATATTGAACAACTGCATTTATTTTCAAACAACATTTAACTGATCATCATCTGCTTAATCAAAAAACAAACACGATCATTGATACAAAATGCAATAAATATGAAACAAACAACTTTAATATTATGTATATAGAAAATTTATTCAAAAGACAACAAAAATAAGTATCTTTTGTAAGGAAAATGTATAGAAGAAAAAAAAATAGAAAAATAAATAAATAAAAAAAAAAAAACATTCAACTAAAGGCGCCACTAGCAGCACTTTTACAATAACGATCAAAACATCTCAAAAATAACCATCATCCAACCAAAACATCCAATGCTACATCTTTATGCAACTGACTTTGTTTTTGTTAAAATGTTGGTTGTTTTGTTGGCAATAAATACAAAATACAATATAAAAATCTAAGCAGCCACCATTATGGTCAAATGGAATTTGTACGTTCACAGCTTTTGAAATATCGATTCAATAGAAAAACATTTTTTTAAGATTTGTTTTTTTTTTCTATAACAAATGTTCAAAAAGGAATCAAAACAATATCTTTGTGTGGTTAGGAGAACACAAGAGAAGACATGTTCTATAATCTATATAATTGTTTCTTTGCAAAAATAGATGGAACACAAAAAACAAACCAAAAAATCATATAAAGAATAACATAAGCTTAAACCAATGTCTTTGTTTGGACTATACATCATATTTTCTATGTATGATCGATCAGTTGTCCCCAGTATGATGATCAGAAAGCTTAACTATACACCGTATAGTTAAGTCTTCGTCTTTTAACTATTTATCGATTTCTGATCATACAATTTCAAATCACTCAATTTGTACGGTAGTGTGCCATCATATGACCAAAATATAAAAAAACAAAATATTAAAGTACTGGCCGTTGATATTGTTGGCGTTGTTGTTTGGTGTTCTTCACTGATCATCACTGTGGCATACGCGAGCAACTTGCAGTGCCTCATCATTATCGTACAAAACTTTTTTGCTGTTGTTGTTGTCTATATTAGTTAGTTTTCATTTTTGGTTGTTGCATTTTTGGGCTTGTTGTTCATGATATTGATGGTGGCCTATTGATTGTGTTGTACTTTGTTCTTGGTCAAATACTTATAATGTTTAACATTTCCATATTCGTTGATTTTACAAACAATACCGTTCGTTTTGTTTGAAAGGAGCCATGGAAAAATAATATCGGTCATATGGAAATGTTATGGCCAGGAAAAGTGATGAAATTGTATAAATGAAATATTTATAAAGAATTGGTTAACAATTTAAAAAAAAAAGCACAAGAAAATGTTATAAATAATAATTTAAAAATAGGCCAATTTTTTCCCCTATTTCACCCCCAATGATGTCCCAAAAATCGAGACAAATCAATGTAAGACTTCTTAATCACATGCCCAAATTTCAACAAAATCCCAGAGTTTAGCTTATTTTTGATAAAAAGGAAAACTCCCGGTTTTTTTAGCTGCCTTGATTTATTAATATAAGCTGGGTTAAGCGAGGTAGTACATATTGCAGTTATAAACCTTAAATAATTATTTTCGCTTGCTTTAGAGTTTTAAAGCCAATCTTGAACCGATTACTAAATGTCCCATTGAATTTTAGCCAACAGTTATACTAAAATTTATATGTGAAACAACAAGAAATATGTGTGTTAAAGACCCAGTTACTATGCGGAATAAAATTGCAACAAATTTTGCAACGCTGGAAAAGAAAAAGTATTAAAGGTATTAATTTTTACAGTTATATTTGAATAACCACATGTTTTCTCATGTTTCTTTTACAATTTTATTAATAATTTGACATTTAATTATTTTTAAATGTCGACAAAAGAAGAACAACGTCGAGAAACAATTTGTAATTTTTTCAATAATCATACTAATTGGAAAACTTCGGAAATTGTTTCTCTCATTTTGTAGAGCAAGGAGAAAATCGCTGTGTGGTATATAGAATACTGACTAGGTACAAAACTAAAAAACCACAAAGAGAAAGCGTGGCTCTGGAAGAAAGTGCAGTTTGGTCCACTCATCGAAGAGGTTTTAGCTTAGAAAAGTTACTGAAGGTTAGATCGCTAAATCGTATAGAGAGCTTGGAAGAAAGTTTCATTGTGATGGAAAAACAGTAAAAAAAGTACCTCAATAATATGGGAATACAAAAAAGGTCCAGGAAGAAAAAGCCGACTGTTTCCGAAGAGCAGGAGGTTACCCAACGAAAACGATTAAGAAGTTTAGTCAAAAATGTATTTTACGCAAAGAACAACATAATTTGCATCATGGATGATGAGTCATATTTAACACTAGATGGCAATGAATGGCAGGGAAGGCATTTTTTCGAAGGGAAGAAACATACTGATAATAAAATAAAATATTTGGAGCACACAAAATTCCCTAAGAAAGTTTTACTCTGGCTTGCAATAAGTCCGCACGGGATGTCGGAACCAGTGTTTTTTGAATTTGGTTTGGCCGTCAATTCTGAACGATATATTGAGCACTGTTTGCCAAAAGTGAAGGATTTTATAGAAAAGATGCATCGATGCCTAAATGTGATCTTCTGGCCAGACTTAGCATCTAGCCATTACGCTCGGAAATCTGTAGAAGCTATGGACACACTTTATATACCATATGTTCATAAAGAGGAAAACCCACCAAATGTCCCTCAATTACGTCCAATCGAAGATTTTTGGGCTAATTTAAAGCGAAGAGTTTATGCTGGTGGCTTTAGACCGAGAAATACAAAAAATCTGATCGAAAAAATTAAAAAGGAACTCCTCAAAATGCCAACATCCATATTTACAACAGCTATGGAAAAAGTTCCCCAAAACTGCCGCAAAGCGGATCGGATGGGACCAAATTTTTTTTTTACATTAAATTAATATTATGTATTGTTTTTTTTAAAAAGTGAAATAAAATTTACGTTAGTTTTAGAAAAAACTACAACATATTATATTTTGTTGCAATTTCATTCCGCATACGTTATGATATCAAATCTGATCAAGACTAAATCCATTGAATATTGGAACAAACATAAACCACTGAAACATTCAAAGAAGTTCTAATCATACAATGAAAAGAGGGGCAGAAAAGCTCTTCAGATGTACAGACCAAATCTAAGACTTTTATGCGCAGCACTCACAGTACACTTTCCATGTACATCCTAAACAAAATGGAACATGATCGATATACGACATGCAGATATTGTATGGAAGATGAGGAGACCATGGAGCATGTAATGGCTAAATGTCCTGCCTTTGCATACCTACGATTTATCACATTTGGCAGACCTGATATCATGGAGGAACAATACAAGAAACTGGAAGTGAAGAACATTGTACTGCTACTCTAGGCTGCACTGGAGAACTACTGTAGAAAATACTAGAGGGTGCACAATAGATCTACCTAGTCGCGGTGCTGGAGATACAGACTACTCAACACTACTACATTGTAAATCGTAAATCATCGTACCAGAAAGTAAAACTGCACGCAAAGAAAAGCATCATATATTTTTAGATTTATGGTTGCGCCAACCATAGTCGTGCTACAATATGGTTATTATATTATGATAATAAAATAACCATAATTTTACCATAATATGGTCCCTACAGTTTTATTATGATTCAAAAATTACAATATTATGCTTCTAAATAAACATGTTATATTGAGTTTATCATAATATGATCGCACGTAATCATCTTATGCTTAAAACATATATAGTGCCTTATAACTATATTATTATTCCTGGATTATCATTATATGATCCATAATCTAAGAAAATGTCTTAAAGAAAAAGTTCTTAGAAACTATGACAAAGCTCTTTAAATGTTCTTTCTAAAAAAATTATAATAAGGAATTTTTGAATAAAAATTGTATTCTTTCAAGAAAACTGTGATTCTGTGGACTTTTTTGAGAAAAATACTAAAAAACACTAATGACTTTTTTAATAAAAAAATCTTAGATATTTTTAAGATTTTTTTAGAATTTTTTTTTTTTTAGAATCTAATAATATTTGTACAAGAAAAAGTCCTTAGAATCTAAGATTTTTCTTCAATCTATGAATTTATCTTTCAAAGGAAGATAAGGAATTTTCGAAAAACCCTTTTAAAAAAATCTTCTTAATGGGTCAATTGATGAAATGTTTTAATGACATGTGAAAGGTATTTTCTACCCATCTAATATTTGTCCAGTTTTAGTAAACAATATATGATTGTATTTTTTTTTTTTTTTTTAAACATTTTGTGGTAAAAACAAACAAGACAATATTTTGACTGTAAATGTTAAAGTCATGTTTTATTTGATGTATAATTATTTATTGATTGTTGCTAGCATTTTATCGTTGCATAATTATTATAATCATAAAATAGTAAAATATTTATTAAATAATGATGGTAGCGACCATGTTGATGATTAGAAAAACAATAACTTGGTTTTGACAACCACACCCGATTGCAGCAAGCTCAATATAGTAGCAGTGATCATATTGCAACCATGTTTTTTTCTCTACGTGTAAATGTTATTACACCTATCTTTACTACATGAATAATAAAAAATTTACTACCAAACTGGAAAATTTATTGTTTTTACTGTTTTTTTTTGGTATTTGCTGTAAATTTCATAAAAAATTTAAACTGGGAATAGTTGGAATGTATGTATGTTGAAAATTGAAGCAGATAAATGAAATGAGATAAGGGTTTCGGCTCCAGAAGGTCATAACAAGCTATCGTAACAAAAAAAAAATTAAATCGCTAAGCCAAAATTTTAATCGTCCATTCTTCGCAAACTAAAAGATGAAAAGAAAAAAATGTGCACAAGCGGTCAAAACCTACCCCCAATACCTCTAACAGATCGCGCTTATCTTAACCATTGCATCTTTTAAACAAAAGGATATATATGAAAATGGATAACGGTTTTGCCCCAAGGAAGTCATAGTTAGACAAAAATCGTTTAAATTAAATTTTAGTTATGGTGATTTTTTTTCTTATTTCAGTCATTTTTTCAATATTTTTTTTAGGCATATTTAAGCTATTTTTAATTCTAGTTTTTTTAAGCGATTTTTAAATTATAGCAATTATTTCACTTCTGACGATTTTCTTCAATTTTAATTATTTTTTCTTATTTTGTATATTTTTATAAACCGACAGTTTTTTTCAATATTAGTGATTTTTCCCATTTCGGTGATTTTTTTCAATTTTTCTATTTTTAAATTTTGGCGTTTTTTAATTTTAACGTTTTTTTTGGAATTTTTTAGATTTTTTTAAATGGCGTTTTTTAATTTTAACTATTTTTTGGAATTTTTCAGATTTTTTTAATTTAAGCGTTTTTTTTTTATTATAGCGTTTTTGTAATTTTAACGATTTTTTGTTTCTAATTTCTTCTGCTTCAGCTTTTTTATAAATTCTCGCGATTTTTTGTTACTTCAGGTCTGTTTATTTTTTGGAGTTTTTCTAATTTTTGTAATTTTTTATAATTTTGGGTAAACAAAGCCAAAAATTGTTAATTTTACTGTTTTTGTAGGTCATTAAATAAAAACAATTGCAAATGCAGTCAATTTTACCGTTTGACAAGTAATTTTTTTTTATCTGTAGCAAAAAACAAATGTAATGAAATTTAGAATCATTATCCATTAAGCACTCACTCAAAAGCTTAATATAGTTTGCTTAAAGTAAATAGATTTTTTTTAATTGAACTTTATTTATCGAAAAATTTTAAGGTAATTATAATGTCAAATAAAGGCATTCTCATATTGCTGAGAACAAATTCCATTTAAATAAATTCTGAGTGACATTATCGTCCTTGAATGTCATGATTTTCTTATATAACTTTAAAAGAAAAACTAACGTTTCTTCTTTAAAACTTCAGGCATATGACTAGATTTGAATACTGGTGGAAGAAAAACTAAAACCTAAAAAACTCCATACCAAAAATATATAAACCATATTTGGCACAAAAAAAAACATAATTAATGATTACCATACATTTGATATGTCCACATAACCCACTTGTTACTGTATTTTTACTTTATGTTTTTGACTAATCGCATGTCAGACAAAGAAAAGCTAAAAAAAAAATATTTTATAACTGGTTGAAAAATATTCATATTCGTATGAGTAAAATTGTGGATTAGAGTGGAATAAAACGTTATAAAATGGAAATGGTTTGGAACTATAGAAATCTCGAGCAATATCCCGAAGACCATTTGGGTAATCAAGAAAACTTTTTCAGCGGATCTAATTATTCTTAATTTTGACATCTTAACGTACTTAAAAAAAACGTCCCAGCAAAAACATGGTATCAACTACTTATCAACCCATTTACGCGCTTAATTATTTTTGTTCGCGATACCCAAAAAAATAATTGGTACTCAAGCGGGTAATTAAGCGAATAAAAAGGCTGGTAAGTAGTTGAAGCCCTGTTTTTGCTGGGCTTCTAAAGCCAAAATGCCGATTTAATTGAAACTCGGATATAAATTCAAGGTTGACCTGCTTTCGCTTATGTCCCTTCTCCAAAATTTAGGGAGTAAAAAAGGTAACAAAGGTGCTTCTTGTTCTATATCTAAAAATAATTCGAAAAACGAAAAAATATAAATCTTTGTCACCTTTTTCCACCTCCTATACATCGGAAATGGGACATAAACAAAAACAGTTAAACCACTTTCAGGTACTATGCAAAAATAAGTGGTGTTAGTGGAAAGTAATTTTTAACTGCCATTTCACTGGTACCTTAGTTTGGTACTATTTTTGGTTTTGTTATGTTGTAAAAAACAAGTACAATTATTGGTATGAGGAAGAACTGTCAAATACACATACAGCCGAAACCTGATGTGTACCCATTTTTGAGACAGCGTAAAATTAATTTAGTGGTTACAGTTTTTCTTTTATGATTTTCTTTGCTTAATATTCTTTTTTGTAAAGTATTTTATTTAATAATAAAAAATTGCGAAAAAAAACAAAAACAATCTATTTTTCGTTAAGCTTTTTACACGAAGGATTTCTTGCAGACAAAAAAATATTTAAAAGGTGTTTCTGGGCAAAAAAAAAATAATTCAAAATAAATCGTTTTAAAAAAATGATTTAAAAAAGTATTTAAAAAAATCATTTAAAAAAACATTAAAAAAAATCCTTGTAAAAAAAATCAAAAACAAATAATTTAAAAAAATCAAAAAAAAAATAATAATTTAATAATTTAATTTAATATATATTTAATTTTTAAAAAAATCATTTTAAAAAAAAATCATTTAAAAAAAACATTTTTAAACAAAATCATTATTAATCAAATCATTTAAAAAAAATCATTTAAAAAAGCATTTAAAAAAATCATTTAAAAAAACATTAAAAAATCGTTGTAAAAAAATCAAAAACAAATAATTTAAAAAAATAAAAAAAAATAATTTAAAAACAATTATAAAAAAAAACATATAAACAACATATTTTGAGCAAAAAATTAAATATATTTTTTAAAAAAAAATTATTTTTAAAAAAATCATTTTTAAAAAAAATCATTTAAAAAAAAAATCATTATTAAAAAAATCATTTAAAAAAATCATTTATAAAAAAAACTAAAAAATCGTTTTAAAAAATTAAGCTTTTATTTAACCTTTTTTTATTTTTAGCTTCTTAAAATAATTAAAAAAAATCGTTTTAAAAAAATCATTTAAAAAAGCATTTAAAAAAATCATTTAAAAAAACATTAAAAAATCGTTGTAAAAAAAATCAAAAACAAATAATATAAAAAAATCAAAAAAAAAATAATTTAAAAACAATATTAAAAAAAATCATTTAAAATAACATATTTTGAGCAAAAAATAAAATATATTTTTTCAAAAAAATAATTTTTAAAAAAATCATTTTTAAAAAAAATCATTAAAAAAAAACATTTAAATAAAAATCATTATTAAAAAAATCATTTAAAAAAAAATCATTAAAAAAAAACCTTTAAAAAAAAACTAAAAAATCGTTTTAAAAAATTAAGCTTTTATTTAACCTTTTTTTATTTTTAGCTTCTTAAAATAATTAAAAAAAAATAAAAATAATTAAAAAATGTTAAAAAAAATATTAAAAAAAATCATTTAAGAAAATCATTTAAAAAAATCATGTAAAAAAAATCAATTAAAAAAAATATATTTTGTGCAAAAAAAAAATCGTCAAAAACAATAAAAACAATTTTTGTGAAAAAATCGTTTGTCTTTTTTTCACTAAACAAAATTTTGTTTATTGCACAAAAAATTTTTTTTGTTCAAATTTTTTTTGAGAACAAATTTTTTTCAAAAACAAAAAAATTGAGTAGCAAAACCTGAAATTTTTCGCAAAAAAAAAAAAATTTATGCAAAATATTTATTTATTTCGCGTAAAAATATTTTTCTTTTTCGATAAAGTGAAATTGGCAATAAATTATAATAATTTTTAATATGGCCGTAAATCGTGTAAATCGGGGTTCAACTATTATCATTATAAAATTTCACGGAACACGTATTTTTTCAGCAACTTGGCAAGGCTACGCAAAAACATGGGCAATATGTATATCACATTAAGATTAATAGTTTTTTTTCTTTAAATTTCCAAAACTTTCGACATGCTGCCGAACAAAAAGTACCAGTAAAAATGGAACATTTTACCCTGTAATTTTATTTCTTTTTGAAACTAAAAACTATGTAAATTTCGAACCACTCTACTGTGGATTAACTGCATACGAGTTTTAAGTGCAGTTAACTAACTAAATGACATCAACTTTAAGCCAAATTATTAGTAATATTGGTAATATGTTTTATGTTTGCAAATAAAACTATGTGGAGAGTTAGGATTAGAAAAATCCCCCAAAAATAATTTAGACAAAAACACAAATGCGGGCAGATTTTTTGGGCTTAAACTGCATAAAATTCAAGCAATAAAATATTAAAAATTTCGAACAATAAATGGATAGAAAGTACCCTACACTGAAAGGAAATATTATAAATATAAAATAAATTCACTCTGAGTCCTACAAAGAAAAACATAATTTGTATTGTAAGGAAAATGTTGTTGCATCAGCAAACAAATTAATTGTATTTACAAATTATATTGTCAAAAAATAATAGTTTGCAAATAGAATAAATATGTTGGTTAATACAATAATTTTTAAAAGGAAAATGAGTCAGTAATGATGACTTTCTAAGGAAGTGTAAGTTGTTCCCACTAATTCTCTATTGCCATAATCAAATTACTCGATAAGTCGTTAATTCGATTCAACCTGATTGTAGGATATTTAAAAACTTACAATTTTAAAAAAATGTATAGTAAATGATCATATAAATATGTATTTTATGAGTTTTGCATATAATATTCACACAACTCCATATAGAGTCTTTATTGGACACATCCTAATGTTTTAATATAAATTTTTTCAAATTGCATATGAAACCAAACAAACAACATTGCTGGATGTCAAAAAAAAAAAATAACTAAAACATCCAACAAAAAAAATTAGAAAAAAGTAACACAAAAATATTTTTAAAGATAAGCGGCATTTGAATATCGTATACAAACTCAAAGAGAAAAAATTTGTTAAACAAATATTTACAATCAAATAAATTGACAACTTTTTGCGAAAGTTTAAATAACAGAAAATTAGTTTTTTTGTTTGTTTTTTTTTTCACTTAAAGGAAACGCATTTTCCCGTAATTAACACACAATATGAGGAAAACAAATTGACTATAAAACTCTATAACTTGGTTTGTTAACGTTTGCTTTTGTGATTGTACAAATACTATTTAAAAGATAATCAGGCAACATTAATGGCAAACTTCATTACCAACAAACAAAGATTTTGTTTTTGAAAGGTTTTCCTGCAGTTTTACTACAACTTAAAATCTCTGCATAAATTCTAGAAATTTTTCAGATTCAACTCAAATGATGATGACTGAAAAGACATAAAAATAATATGGAAAATTGATGACATTTCAACGCAGCAATCTACAGGGCTCATTATATGATAAATAAACTTGAATTTCTGTTAGCAGCAGCAGTAGTAGTAGTTAGAAGATTTAATAATTGTTGCTGTTGTTAATTCACTATGGGCTAGAAAGTTCGTAATTATATGTAATATTGCCCCTGTTTTGACATGTCTTTGAACTAACCTCGGACTTGCCATTGGACATGTTCTATGACATGTTTTTGAAACGGAACTTTTATAGCACAAGTCACTGAATGCTCCCCTCAGGTATGATTTTTTTTAATAATCGGAAAGAATCCGATAACTTTTTTAAGAAATGTAATATTGAATCTGCCATTTCAAATTTAGAAATCCGATGTCCGAAGACTGCTGCCAAATTATCAGCAAGTTTATTCATTACGACGACGCTGAACGTTCTAGACCTCCCGATCAGAGAATGAAAGTCTGCAAAATTTGTTGAAGCCATAGGCATATCATATAAAGGGTGGTTAAATTTTAAGGGCAAATTATTTAGGAAATTATTGTCATTTGTTTTTATTATGATAATATGGTATGGTTCAATTATGTATGGAACAAAATATAGGCCAAATGGCCGCCTCGGCGGCACACCTCCATCCGATGGTCCAAATTTTCGATGACGCTAAGGCATACTTGAGGTTCTATGCCGTTAATGTGCCGAATTATTTCATCCTTTAGCTCTTGAATTGTTGCTGGATTATCGACTAACAACTTTTCTTTCAAATAACCACAAAGAAAGAAGTCCAACGGTCTCAAATCACATAATCTTGGCGGCCAATTGACATCGCCAATTGACGGCCATTGAATTTGTCGCGCAAAAGGGCCATTGTTTCGTTAGCTATGTGGCAAGTGGCACCGTCCTGTTGAAACCACATATCGTCCAGGGTCATATCCTCAATTCCTGGCCACAATAAGTTCGTTATCATCTCGCGATAGCGAACACCATTCACGGTAAATGCTTTACGGTAAATGCTCATGACACACTATCGCGAACAACAGCAATGTTTTTCTGCAGAACGAACTGGGCAAGCATGCACAGGTGTTTTCACAGACCCGGTTTGCTGAATTTTGCCCACAATTCTCCCGATTGTGGACACATTTGGTCGATTATGCTGACCAAAAAAAAATTACGAAGTGCACGAAATGCATTTTAAATTGAACGCCCATTTTCATAATAAGCCTGAATAACTTAATTAAACGCGTTGCTTGATTGTGTATCTTTTCATGGTTCAAACTGAGTAAGTCTGAAATTGAGAAATGTCAAATGAAATGCAGAAAAAAACTTGACGTTTAGGTGTGGTTTACATTCAATATCGGCCTTTAAAATTTAACCACCCTTTATATATATGTGATTTCGATTTAATATGATCAGTTGTATCAAGAAAATAGGTTGTGGAAAAAGGGAGTAGTGTTTGTTGACGTTTGACTTGAATTCCCTTACATTATAAGTATCAGGGAAGACATATGCAAGAAGTCTTTTTTATATACAGGTGGTTCAACTAGTGAATGAATTTTATCTGTAATGTGTTGTGCAATTCACTCGGAATATCGACCACATGCGAATGAGATACACTAAACAGGAGTGTGTTCCGAGCAAAACCACTGATCCCAGGGATAATTTTACTTCTATCAGCAGAACACTTGCCCAGGTAGTATCCATTCCATTTCACATTCCAACGAAGGCCCTATGAGTCGATACAGCTGAATACCCTACTGTCATTGATGAACGCCGACGCCCTACTTTGCATTTGGTCCAAAAGTACTAAAAATGAAGTTTGAAGCCACCTATATATCCAGGTAACATTAATGACTCCACGGCCATATTGGTGAGAAAATAACGTTGGGTCTATTGCGCATTAAAATCGACCCTATTCTCCACTTAGCGATTATCATAAGGTTCCGATTAAGACTGCCATCCATAATCTGCCTCCTTCCTTAAGAAGTTATAAATGAAAATATTATAATTGGAATTTTGATCTAAAAAATCATTTAGAAAATAAGAAACTTATTGAATAGAACCTCATCCATAACAACTCTGATAGTGCGGTATACGAGATAAAAGCAATAAGCCTTCACATGAGTGCTTTATGCCATCCAGAGCAACTACTTTGCTTCCCTCTCCCTTCTGTCGCCGATCGCGAAAATACTTGAGGTACTCTAGAAGCTCTTATTGCCATTGCAATACACATCTGCCATGGTTTAAATCAGAGGAAACAATGCGAACGTAGAATCCTCGAAGCACTGCAACACCAATCTCCCAAACACGTTGTCAGTCATTTGTGGTCATTTGTGGGGCTTGGACCCCCATAAGTTAAACAAGGAGTCTCACAAGGTGGAGGTTCTCTCCCTGATCTTGTTTAACTTCTACCTTTCTATCACTCTAATCGGATTGATAAATGTATATCTCCATGATTTTAAGAATTTCTTCATGGACGAAGGAAGTGAGCCTAGAACAGAATTTAGAGCTTGATGAAGTCAGAATTCTGACACTATAATATCCCAAAGTACTCGGGGTAACATTCAACAGTCTGTACTCGTCCTCGTCATAGAAAAAGGTCCGACAGCAATTGGGGTAACGACAAAGAAACTTCGTTGACTTCGTACAAAACGATTGGCCATTCAGTACCAAATTACGCAGCAGCAGTGTGGTCCCCAAATGTTACTCACATTTAGAGACCACAGGATAAATCTTAAGAACTGTGAAAATTCAGCCCTAATAACGGTCACGGGCTATTACCAAACCTTCTCGATACATCACCTACATGAGAAATTGAAGATCCTTATGGTCAAGGAACACAGTCACTCAGATGACGAAGCAGTTCCTTCTGGAATGCCATCGGAGGGCTATCCGAATTACCACTTCATGGAACTAGAACTCTTTCTCCAGACATGTCGGAAAATAATCTTCGATGTTATTAAGGAGAAATCCAACGATATATGACGGAACCCGCATACAGGACAGCTCTAAATGTGATACACAGGTACACGGTAAGCGTAACGATGACATGCCATCATAATAACATTATCTTAGGAGGATGCCTACCACCCACTGCTGAGGAAGAAAAATGATGCCCAGAAATACTCGTGTGATCCTGCCACAATTAATATCAGGACAATGCTGTCGCCTCAATTTTTACTGGCAAAAATAAGCACCACCATCACAGATGCTTACCCTGCATGTGAAGAGGGTCCTTACGACGTAACACACATCTTCAATTAACAAACCGGCTCACCGACTCACTTAGGTCCCAGCTCTGTTTGGACCCATCATTAAGATGTGGCCCGCTTCTTGGATCTATTAATGGGTGGCAATATTTTTATTACCTTATTATATAAAGTTTTGTTTAAATTTTGCATTGGAAAATTTAAAAACTTAAAATTTTTTTATAACAATGGGAATACACCCATTCCAAATTAATGTGAACGATAAAGGAATTTTCGAAAATGTATTTTTTTTAGAACGATTTTCTTCTCCCATAGTTAAATGCTTTCCAACTGCAATTTAAACATATTCTCTCGTTCATTTAGTATGTACGCATAATTATTATCAATATAATCATAAAACTTGTTAAAGCCAAAAACGAAATCATCACCATAATCATCAAATCCATATTCATAATTTTTCATAAATATTAACCAACGAAGTTTTAAAATGTGTAGAAAAACAATCTTTACATATTTGGTTGATGGCATATGCCAATTTTAAATCCTCTACAGGAATTGAAAACAAAAAATAAACAAAAAAAAACAACATACAACAGCAAGAGGTCGAGTAGACCACACCAATTGTTTAAACAAATGCCTTTAAAACTATCCGCACTACTGCTGGGTACGTACCAACCAAATACTTGTCGTTTAGGAAACATTTCCTAGAAACTTCAATTTAAGCTGACTTCTTAATAAGTTGGTCATCATTAAGTAGGAAAAATTTGCTCATATGCCAATTGTTTTTTTTTGTTTGTATTCCTGCTGCTGCTGTTGTTGCTGCTCATTTCTAACTAATAATGCAAACTAACCAAAACCAACAAACGTACGAATACAAACCAACCATAAGTACAAGATGCAGTCAGTGGTCTTATGGCTTTTAACTACTAAAATCAACCGACTCCTGCATATTTACTACTATAACAATATTATTGGTATTTTTATTATTTGGTTGCGCTTTGTTTTTGTTTCTTGTTTTCCTTCATGTTTTTGGCCATAAAATTATTAAAGTCATTGACTCATTTATAGTTGTGGTAGTTTTTTAATTTTAGTTTTATTTGTTGGGAGTTGATTTTTCAATATGAATTTTTGGGGTATAACTTGGTAACCATATTTTTTGGTGGTAAGAGACGAATTCATTCGCGTTATAATTTCTCACTCTCTACCTTTTCTCTCGCGCTCTCTCTCTTTCGCACTCTCTTCGCTCACTGTATCGCTCTCTATCTCTTTCGCTCACCTTATATCTCTCTTGCGCTCTCTCTTTCTCGCTAAATTCGAGATATGGACGATTAAAACTAATTTTTTTTAATTTTAGCGATTCTTTTCAATTCTAGCGGTTTTCGGTATTGGCGACTTTTTAAAATTTTGGCAATTTTTTCAATTTGAGGGTTTTGTCTCATTTTGATTTTACAATTGTAACAATTTGTCAATTTTGGCTTTTTTGAGTTTAAGTGATTTTTTCCAGTTTAGCTAGTTTTACAATTTTAGCGACTTTTCTGACTAACGATTTTTCCAAAATTGTCAATTTTTTCTTATTTTAACGATTTTGTTAATTTTAGCGATTTTTTTAATTTGTTTGATTACACAGAAGGTTGCAGGTTCGATTCCTTGCGATGAGAACATCAATTTAGAAAAAATAATATGTATGACTTTTTTTTTCCTCATACATATCGCAAAGTCCTTCTTCGGTGTTTTAATTGCACTTAACCCCACGGAAGTAAATTAACATAACAGAGCTATTAACTAAAAAGCTTCAACAATTTTCGACAACTCCCTGTCAGATGGCGAGCATCAACTGTTTCAAGATTTATCATCTCGCGCAATTACAGTGTTGCCTTATTTGAAGTCTTTTATCTTTCACCAACTTTCATCTCTCCTCTATCCCCTTGCCAAAGAAGGAAACACATTACTTGTAATAAGTAAAAAGTATTTCCTGAGAGTTGCTTTTCTTAAAAAAAAATCCAAAAATCTTTGAATGTCCACAAATCGATTGAATTTCCAAAGATTGAATTCAGTGATTGACAAATCGAATGATGAAAAACAAATGAAGTCTTTTTAAATCTAATCGATTGAGACCAACTTAAGAATTTATTCCCATTCAAAAATTGTAGATTGAGAATTCAATAGTCAATCAGAATTGAAAATTTAATGAAGAATTGAATTCTTTAAAAACTATGCCGTGGGTGATGACCTATCACCTCGATATTTAGTGTTTTCTTAAAGAAACAGTTTCAGTTTCTTATTAATAGAATTCCGCGGTAGTAGAGTCATATTTTAGTTATACCCCTAATATGTCTATGGTCAAGAAATCATGCAAAATATTTCTGTTTGTTTTAATTCCTTTTGTTGGTGGAATTTAGTACTCATCTATAGCAGTTGTTGTTTAATGTTTACCGTCTTATCAGGAAAGGTGTCTTTAGAAAAGAGTACACACTAATCGCGTTGTTTAATTAAAAGATCATTTAGTCTTTCCATTGGGAAAGTATCTCAGTTCCCACACACGGTTAAAAAAATATATTTTTACCCCTTTAAATACCTCCTACATTTAAAACTGACCCTAAAAATAGTTTAATTAGTTATCTCAAATGATAATTTTCAATCAAATAAGTTTTATGTGTTTTCTTAAGAACACCTTCCCCTTGCACTTGTAGTAAAAGTTAGCAGCGATTTTTTTTTTTTTTTAATTTTGTGGTCAATTAAAAATCATAATGAAAATGGCATTTCATTTCAAATTATTATGAGGCAAATAAAATTTTGAAACTTACTTTTTATTGTTAGGCTCTGACATAGTTAATGTGATAGAACTCCATTGTCGCAACAGAGATGATTAACTGAGATTAACAGTATTTTCATTAAGCTGCAACAAAAAAATATAAAAATAGGTGGATGATTAGAAGGTGATTAAAAATAATATTTGAAATGATAAAGAATGTACAATTTTAGAATACTCTACACATCGTATAATGAGTTTGTGATGACGCTTTTGTAACTAACAGAAATACTGGATCTAAAAAGCCAGCTTATAGTTTCCGGCGGCTATGAAACTACTAATAATAAAGGAATATATTTATGAGCATTTTAAGTCAAGGGGATTGACAGCAAAGCACTCAAAAAGGAGGGGCCTTTTGACCTCTTCTTTGCAGACTTCTCAATCAATGAAATCCTATCATCACTGGAGGGAACGGGGACGAAGATGGCCAGGAGAAAACTTTTTAAAACGATTAGTGATCTAATGGAATCACCGTTTTTAAGGCTGGCTATCCCTGCAAAACCTGGAATAATCGTATTTATGTTCACAATTAAGTCCTGGAGATTTTGATATCCCTAAATTCGATGGAGCCAATTTTTATCTTTTAAAGGAGTTAAAATTTCTCATTCGTTCTGGAATCTTCATCTTCCCGGGAGAAAGAAGAAGGTTGGGTTTTGCAGTCGTATATTGTCCAATAATTAGAGCGATGTTAACCTACCGAATCCTAATATAGTGGAGAGCGGTAACAATATAGTCATAACACTCTCATTTCACCGAGATACAACTGGCTTACATTAGGAGTCTTGCAAAAGCTGCCAATTCAGCGCCCCAAGTGGATCTGAAAGTAATGTTTGGTATCCCACGGAGGCTTATATATGTCAGGAGCATTGCGGTCAGAGCAGCTCTCAGAATAAGGGAGATAAAACGCTCTTGGGGACACACTACCATACCGCACGATTTGATCGCTTCAATTACTGTATTCCACCAAAGTTAAGGGATATTTAAGGTAAGGTTGCCGACCAGGAAGTGCTGGGTCATGAACTCTGTTATTCGAAGGGATGAGGTGTCAATTTTAGCAGACGGTTTGAGGATGCATATGGGCATAGGGGAACTGGACATTCCATACGATTTGCAAGTTAGTGTAGCGTATTTTAGGCAGAGGCCTATGTAAGTGTATAATAATGGATCGAAATAAGATACTACATCCATAAACATCTTTGTCGACAATCTCGCCACTTTGAATTCGATAAGATGGAAGTACGTGAGCAACTGGTATGGTTTACGAAACATATTTGAGTCATAGGAAACGAGTTAAGTGATGAATATGCGAGGGAAGGCTATAAATTGTCGGGGATTATATAGGAACTAAAACCCTGGATCTTTTTTATGGGGTTATTCGATATAATTAGACACATATCGAAAAGGTTTAAGGATTCGATAGAAACTGAAGTTTTGGTAATTTTTGCTGGAGCTGTTCCATGTGATTTGGCACATATTCTAGGTCATGCCTTATTGTGAGGTATCTCATCTCCCATCGCCGCTGCCTAACCCAAGGTAAGCAAGAACTCTATGATTTTTGACAAGCGAACAACCAGCATGCTTATGAAGATTCTCAATGGGCACTCCGCGATAGTACCAAAGGCTAGGCGCAGAGTTTTCTCAAGCGGGGATTACGAAGGAGTTGTAGGGACAAGGAGGGGAAAATGGGAAGAAGAAAAAATTACCCAGGAATTAAAAAAGCGGCGAATAAGATATCTGAAAAGCAGAATCGTCGAGGTACTGGATAGTCTGTCCTCCTTTTTGAGGGATTGTTTTAAGTCGTGGTTTCCATGTAAGGAGGGCTAAAGGGAATCGACCCATGTCTTTCGAGTGTACTCGCCTTTTCTTTTGGCGGACTCCCATTCAATCTTATTTTACCTTTACAAAATTAGGCGTCATAAGTTAAAAATATTTTTGTTAAAATGTTTCATTTGCCAAAAAAAATTGTAGCTGACGTAAAGTGTTCTACAATGGATTAATATTTACAGGTTGGTTGAAAAGTTCCTGCGCTCGAAATGAAAGAATACTGTTTTTGTTACGAAATGTATTTTTTTGTATTAGAAGCTCAATACACTTGTTCCAATGATCTTCCAATAATTTTATCCCATCCTTATAATGGTTTTCCGGAAGCTCTGCAAAATAACCGTCTACGGCTGCTATGGCCTCTTCATTCGAAAAAAAATGCTTTCCACGAAGGAATTGTTTGAGATTTCTGAAGAGATAGTAGTCACTGGGAACCAAATCTGGTGAATACGGTGGATGTCAAAGCAATTCGTACTTTAATTCTTTGCATTTAGCCATCGTCAAAACACTTTTGTGAGCAGGTGCATTGTCTTGATGAAAAATGATTTTTTTCTTCTTTAAACCAGGTCTTTTCTCACGAATTTTTTCATCCAGCTGATCCAAAAGGCTGCAATAATATTCAGAGTTGATTGTTTTACCTTTCTGAAGATAATCAATCAACAAAGTTCCTTTTGCATCCCAAAAAACTGATGCCTCAACCTTCTTTGCTGATCGCTGTGACTTCACCTGCTTTGGAGCTAAACAACCAGCTTCAGTCTACTGTAAACGTTCTTGTTTCAATTTAGGATCATGGTGGTAGATCCAAGTCTCATCCATAGTTATAAAACGACGCAAGAAGTCGGTTTTATTCGGCTTAAAACGCTCCAAATTACGCTGAGAAATTTGTTTTCGATCCAGTTTTTGTTGAATTGTAAAATATGGCGTACTCGTTCGTCTGAGATGCCTATGGCATTAGCAATTTCACGCTTAGTCAAACTTGGATCTTCACTAACCATATTATGTACCTGCTCAATGATTTCTGCTGTGGTTGCAGTTTTTGGTCGTCCTTCGCGTGGATCGTCTTCAAGGCTGGTACGACCACGTACGGTGCGTTTTAAAGGTGAGGACTCCTTATACACTTCTAACAATTATTCATAAATTTCCTTTGCTTTTAAACCCTTAAAAACAAAGAATCTAATGACTGCACGATATTCAATTTTTTCCATATTAAAAAAAATCAATGACACGTGAACTTCAAATGGCTTGTAAACAAAGAAAGAATTGACAGAATGACTTCCAACTTTGCATGTGTTCTCAGGACAGTTATACCAACTTGAGAAAAAAAAGTTTGGAGCTAGCAGTGCCATCTCCTGATGAGCGCAGGAACTTTTCAACCAACCTGTACAATGCATTAATATTTAGGTAAAAATACCTGCTATGAAAACAGAATGGAATTTTTTGAAATAGAAATTGACCCCCTGTGACAAGTCACAAAAAATTATATTAAAAACAGCAAATAAATTCCGGTACGACAAGAAATTTATGTTGTAAGAATGACATTAAAGGTTGATACAAGCAACAAATTGGGTCTTCCTGCTTTAAAACAACCGCTAGTAAATTTTTTGTGGTGGTTCATAAAATGAAACAGATTTTGGGAACCTTTAATGTTTATATTCTCTTCATCGCAATTGTAATGCAATTCTTACATAAATTTCAAATCGAATCTTTTACTAAATACAACATACAACTTGACTTATTCTCAGCATTTAAAAAAGTATCAATATCCGTTTCATCACCTTCATATTAAACGAATTATAATAACTGCCAATAAAGCAAAAACAAAAAATAGCTACAAAAAATTCCTTTAAGTCTCCATAACATTATCATATGTATGTACGAGCATAACACCAAACATAAGCATGAATAAACATGATTTTTGCGTGTTTAATATCTGGCAACACAAAATATTTATGAATAAATTTCGTACTTGTTGCTGACTTTTAAAAGACTTACAAGCAGCAACCTTTTTGGAAAATGTTTTAAATATAAAAAAAACGTTAAATCAGTTTAATGCTTCCGCAATTTTTTTTTTCTGTTATTATTAAGTATGTTTTATGTTGTGTTGCAGTTGCAAAAATAATATACGTACAATTCTTTTACATTATTGGATGGATCGACCGATCGATTGTTGTTAAAAAAAATATTCTATTTAACAAAAAAAAAAAAAAAAAAAAAAAACAAAACAAAAAACATTGTACTAAAGTAAATTTATTTCTGTGTAAAAAAGTATTTTTGTTGCACTGTTAATCAAATAAAGAGAGGAAAAAAATGTCGCCAATGTTTTTCAATTCAACTGTCAATCAATATGAGTTAAAATACTGTGGACGATGAAGAAGTACCATCTTTATATATTTTTAGTTGTTTTTGTTGTTGTGATTATTCAGTGGTTTCTTAAAATGTTGTCAATTGTGGGTTCAAAATGAGCAAAAATACTGAACTCGATCTTGGTTGGTGTATTTAAGGAATACTTAAATATTATGCTAAAAATGCTGTTGTTTGGGAAGCGCAACAGTTGCAATTGATTTAACAGGAACAGTGGTAAAAAATCACTAGAAAATAATATATTACATTGTTCGGATATACTATTATGTTTCTAAAAAAAAAAAAAAAGTGACCAACTTCAACTACTCCAAGCGTTGAAAGTCTGTAAGTCTCGAATAATCAATCAAAATAGTGGATATTATATCCACGTCTTAAGACTCCTAATTCATTGCAAAATACAACACTCTAAAGAACCGTCCGCTTAGAATTGAGAATCCATATCTGCGTTCAGCAGTAGTAGGAAAGTGGTAGCCAGAGCTGCGTGCACCAGTTTACATTTATGCTGACGCCCATAGAATTACGGGCATTTCGGTTCAAGCCCGTTGAATTAGTTCGAGTTTCTTATGGGGATGTGAAATTTCAACATCCTAAAGATTGGACAGATCATTAAAATATGCCAATCAAAGTGTCAAGAGCCGGACAGAAAAAGAAAATATTCCTCTTCCTCTTTCTCCTCTTCTATACAGCTCCTGTGAAATCGTTAACAAAGACATTTAAAAGTCTTACGGGCCTCCTCATTAGAAAGTATTCGGCATCAGGTTTATATCAACATTAACTTAGTAGAAAGGAAGTCGTGTCATAAGCAGTGGACGAACTCTGTTGTAGCTATCACCTCTGCATTCCAAACAATGCAGTAATCTGGTAGTCTACGAGCCAAACGAAGTTCTACTTACATTGAATAGACCGATCATAAAGCCTTGATCCATCTGTATTGAAATTGAAGATATGTGCTGTCCGAACCTTCCTGGACGGTGCATGGGTGCTACCACGTTCTAGTAAAATTCTCGGAGCCATATAATCAATTGTGACCACAAATGACTTTGTGTCTACACTTGTTAACATTTTATGGTGAAATAGGTGTGACTTAAAAATTTTGGCAGTTTATCGTAAAGCATTGGATTAAAATAAATTTACTCAAATTATTGGCCATCGTTATCTATCTTTCTGGCAACATATGGCTTCCGTGCCAAAAGAACTGCTCATTTTAGGAAGCTCTGTTCTGAAGTGAAGCGTATTTTAGAGAGCGTTTTACATCGATCAAAACAAATGGTAGTCGGACGGGGCAAGGTCTGAACTATAAGGCGGGTGAGACAAAACTTCTCAGCCACTATTTTTCAAATAGTTTTTAACTGGTCTTGCAACATGTGGCCGAGCGCTGTCATGATGGAATACTACGGCTTCATGTCTGGTTTTTCGGTCAATGCCCGCTTCAAACAAATCAATTGTGTTCAGTGCATGTCCCCAGTGATCGTTTTGCCCGCTTTTAGCAGCTTATAATAGATGGGACCTTCCTAGTCCCACCAAATAAGGAGCATTACCTTCGCACCATGGATATTCTGCATTGGCGTTGATTTGGTTAATTGGCCGAACTTCACATACGATTTCTTGCGCTTCGGGTTGTCGTAATGGATGTCTAGTTTTCATCGCCAGTAATAATTCAATGCAAAAATTACATTTTTTTATGGCGTTTAAGCAGCATTTCGGTCATGCAAAATCGTCTTTTAACGACCCTTGGCATCAACCCATCTCCATGCTTTTGGATGAATCCTGCTGTTGTCCAAACATTTTAAAATTGCTACTAGAGTGACTCCCAATGAGTTTGCATGTACTTCTTGAGTTTGACAACAACCTTCATCGAGTAATGCCTTCAATTCATCATCTTCGAACTTTTGGGGCTGTCCTGTGCTTCGGTGAGCAATCGACGTGCTTCAGCTGCACTTTATTTTAATTGAAGAAGTAAGGCAATACTTTCCGCAAATGATGCTTTGTTGGCACAAAGTTCGACATGACTAATGCCCGTAATTTCAAGCAACAGATACCTACCCTGTAGATGCCTACCGTGTAGACAAACAAAAACCAGTAGGTTTTTACGCACCGGTAAGTATCTATTTCTTGGAATTACGGCCATAAGTAAGAATCAATGACAGATGTTTACCCTCAAAAATGAAAATACACAAATCATGTGAATCCCTCATATTTAAGTAATACACCCAATAGGAGGTCAGGTATATCCGACCGAGTGTCACAGAGCTGTTCGTTAAAAAAACAAACAAAAAACATTCTCTGAACCCGTTGTGATCTCATTTTTTGACTTAATCTTTCAGTTCGATCTAGACTCTTTATATACGATTCTTACTAGTGTCCCTTTAAAACAAAAAAAAATTACGATTTCTCCGGATAAACTTTAAATCTCAAATGGCACTTACTCCTAATAAAAACTAACCTGGTCACCTTAGAAATACAAAAACAATACCACTACTTCCAATATAATGAAACATACTTTGTTTTATACAACAACGAATGCGAGTACGACGTGTAATAATTGCACTTTGCATACGAATTGTCATCACACGCTCGTCACACGAAAACAAACAAAAAAAAATAAAATGAATGACTGCTGACTTGTGATGGTCACATAACAAAACGGCTAAAACAGCAACAATAACAACAACTACAAAAAAAAACAGATCATCAATGGTCAAGAAATGAAAACAACAACAACCAACAATATAAGCTAAGCAGCAGCAACAACAACAACATGCAGCACAACTTAAGGCAACTACACATAGAAAATAATTTCGGGCCGATAAATTTTGTTACCATCCGATTGGTATCGGTTGTGGTAACATACTATTTATAGGTGGATGTGACAATATAATATTAACCTCCCAATATACCATATAGCAATCAAACTGCAATACAACTTGAGAATAAGCTTATATAAATAGTGAATTCACAAGCAGTATTTAACAATGCTAGAGAAAAGATTATTATACATAACTTTTTCTCAAGTATGCTTATGAACAACATACAACAACAACGCAATATGACGATTGAAATAGAAATATTTTTCAATACATTCTAGTCTTGTTGTCTTTGTTCTACGCTTATAATGCATACAACAAGTGCCATTACTTTTTCTTTAAATTTGTCAAACGTGTTTTGCGTGTACATTTAGTTGTAAATTTTATATAGTGAACGTGCAATTGCATATTAAATTTAATTATTTTTATTTATGGTTAAAATTAATTATTATTATTTATATTTAAAATGAATTATTATTTTTTATATTTAAAATGAATTATTATTATTATTATTATTATTTATTTTCAAAATTAAAATAATAAACAAATGAAATTAAAGAAAATAATTATGATTTCTCTTTTTCAACTATTAATAATATATTATTTTTGTAAGCATATTCTACAATTGCCAGAATAAGCTTATAGTAATCATACACACATAATATTTTCACGAGGGTTCCGTTTTGATTTTTCTACAATTGTTACGATAGCCTTTTTCAATGTATTCTCAAGTCTTTTTCTAGCTTAAGGCTTGTGTTTGTAAGCTTATAATAATATTTTTCGCAAGTCATTTGGTATGTTGGGCTTTAACTATGGAGGTGGTGGTAAATTTTACCCTCTACATTTTTTATGTAATAAAAAAATGGTTGAAAAATAAAGTACCTGTTGTGTTGAAATGAATTAAATAATATTAAACTTTTTTAGCTATTTTTTTTTAATTAAAATAAAATAGCTTTAAAAAAAATTATGAAGATATTTTTTTTTTGTAAAATTAAAAGTACAAAAAAAATGAACTAGAATTTCGAAAAATTAACTTATTTAGAGGAAAAATTGAAATGAAAACGGCGCCAGACACTTTTTACAAATATTTAATAAAATTTTCCTTGAAATTAAAAAACAAATTTTACTTAAAATTTGGTCAAAATTTCTCAATTATAGAAAAATTTTACTACTGAGAAGTAAATTTATATAAGAACACAGTAACATTTCCTCCTAATTAGTTCATACAAAATTGTATTCTTTGTAAGGAAATGTTTCTTTGATTTTAAGAAATATTTTATTTTATTTAAGTTCATTAGATATTTTTTTTACTAAAAACTAGGACTTCACTCCCTAAAAATAAGAAAATATTTTCTAACAACAGGTTAAATATAAATAGCACTTCTTTTAAGTGAAAATTATCCTTATCCTGCTTCTATGGTAAAGGTAATATATTTTACCATATATTTTAAGGTACATTACACTCATTGAGTAAGTATTTTCCCATTTTCAGAGGACTTCCGCTTTGTGAGGACACCGCTCTTAGCAAACTTTTTGCTATACAATTTTGTCTTAAAACTAAATTGAATTTAAAATATAAATTAAATTTTATTAGCCAAAAGGTAAACAAATTTAAAAAATCTACTGCAGGATATACTGAAACGTAACAAATTGTGACAGTCAGATCCTTTTCGAAGTTAATTGACGGTTCTGCTTGATAGAACGACAAAAAGGTACGACCAACGTGACAAATGGCATCTATGGCTAAGGAACACTGGGGGTCCTTTGTCTTCTTAAATTAACTAATTTAAGGAAATTGTTGCAAAAATACAAAATATTACAGTTACATTTCTTGTTATTATTGGAAAATTGAAAAATGTCATAAGTTTATTTTATGAGATTTTTAGCTTAAACTTGTTTTGACATTTAAAATTTAAACTTTTTTCATTATTAAGTAAAAAAATAGTTCGATAAATATAAAGTTTAACAAGAGCTACGTCAATTATAGGAAAGCCATTATGCCGTAATGTTTAAAATGTGCGTGCGATATTTTGTATTGTAGTCAACAAACAAATTTATTACATAAAAGATCAAATTCGAAATTTTTTACCCTTTACTAACAAAATTTTAAAATATATTTTAAGCTACTTTAAGTTCAATATTTAAGACTGTTAAGATTAAAGATGGGCATGTGAGAGATTTTAATTTTACTACTCGCAAAAAAAAAAATAACCACACATTAAGTTCAGGTACTTTGTCGATATAAGTTACACACATTTTTTGAACTAAATGGGAGTAAATTATGTCCTAATTTTTTTTTTTTTTTAACTAAACTTAAATTTATTACATTTGAGTATGCAAATTTCTGAAAACTAAGATGTTTTTTCTTAAAATTAATAAATTTTTATTTAAAAATCAAGAAATATTACTTAGGAAAAATATGAACTACTCAGAGTAGTCAGAATACATAAACTATTTCGTTTTTCCTCAAACTTAGGAATTTTTATTCTTTTTAAGAAAATTTTTCTAAATTTAAATAACATTTTACTTAAATTTAGGACAATTTATAAACTATTTTGAAGGAAATTTTTGATTACATGTCTTTATTTTAAGTGTTCATAGCAAGGACCTTATAAACCAGGATGAACACCATGAAAATTTCATTGTGTTGGCATCAGAGCAGCATGACTAAAAAAAATAAAAATATGGTATATTGTACATCCTGGTTTATACGTCCTTGTTCATAGCATCCAAATCGGTTTTCAACATAAATTTGTTTTTTAGGTCGAATAATTTCATTGCTACAAAGAAAAATGTTGTTTATGGCAACAGAAAGAATAACAGAAATTTTAGTGTTACAACCAAATTGTTCAATTCCAACAACCGAATTCACAGCTAATTCAATTTAACAACTGATATCTTTTGTTTTTCTCAGTGTACTGATCAGTTCAAAATTGCAACTACACAACGCGTACTCACTTTACTCACTGCATATGATTAACAATCAAATGTTGATGGTTTTTCGTGTTGTTGTTATTTTGCTTCATCTTTTGAACATGCTGTTGGTATTGTTTGTTGTGTTGTTGGTCACTTTATTGGTCCCAAAGGACTAAACAGCCAACAAGAACAACAACTACTACAACGGTAGCATAATAACAGAATAAATACTAACAATATTTTACTGTAAGCTTATTGGCAGCAACTGTTTTAACTGCGCGAAAACCTGGAGTTATATGTATTTGTTGTTGTTGTTGCTGTTGTTGTTTGAATGATGATTGATGTCAGTTGTGTCGGTTGATTGAAAGCAAAGCGCAATTCACTGAATACTGACAATAATTTTATGTATATATTTTTTTTTTGTTGTGCTTTTGTAACACAGAGAGCAGTAGTAACACACGTACATGCGAACACACAATTGTGTGTTGAATTTTCGGAATCATTTAATATGTTGGCGTTTGGTTGGTTATTGAATTTATGTTTATTTTTTCTTTTGGGTTGTTGCAAGCAAATTTTATGTGACAATTTTTATGGGGGCATTTTTGTAAAATGCGTTCTGTTCTCCTCTTCTTTGCCGTTGTCTTTTTTTTCGGTTTCTTCTCGTTATATTATACACTTGTCTTCTAATGTCTTTAAGTTTTTGGTGTTTTATGCCAAACAAAACCAAAGATAACATTTGTGCCTGCCACACGCAGTCTCATTTTGCATTCACCACCAGTAAGAAGAGAAGCAAGCATGTGTGCTTGTTTTGCATTAAATTTATTTGTAGCAGAAGGAGGTTTAAGCTTTTCTTATGCGATGTTGTTTTATTTTATTTTGGTTTATGAATTGCGGTTATTTAAGCGCGTTGGCGTCTTTTGGAATTATGATAGTTGAAGAGCCTTGCCTTTTGTGTGTGTGTGTGTGTGTGAGTTTCTTTGTATAAGTAGTTTATGAGTATATTGCAGAGGATTTGTGGCATTTCATTTTATTTGGCAAATTTTTTATTTATTTTTTCTTTGTTACTTAATTGTCAATTAAAGTATTTATCATTTTGTTAGTTAAAGATTATGATCGGTGAAAATTTACCGACAACCAAACCCAACACTCAAAATAATACATTTGCAATGTAACAGAAATACTTTTCGACTTAAAATAAAATTTGTTACAATTTACCAAGTAGAAAATATTATTTTAGGCCAAAAAATTTTTCATTATTAAATATTATTTTGAGTAAAAGAGTAAGATAAGCATCCCAGAAAAATTTTTTTCAAACGGTTCCCAACCACACTAACTTCAAAACTGATTCCACTGGAACCGATTGCCTGGTTAAATTTTAAGGGCCGATGTTGAATGTGAACCACACGTCAAGTTTTTTCCTGCATTTCATTTGACATTTCTCAATTTCAGACTAACTCAATTTGAACCATGAAAAGATACACAATCGAGCAACGCGTTAAAGTTATTCAGGCTTATTATGAAAATGGGCGTTCAAATCAAAATGCATATCGTGCACTTCGTGATTTTTTCGGTAAGTTTAATCGTCCAAATGTGCGTACGATCGGAAAAATCGTGCAAAAACTTCAGCAAACCGGGTCTGTAGGTGATGTGAAAACACCAGTGCATGCTCGTACAGCTCGTACTGCAGAAAATATTGCTGCTGTTCGCGATAGTCTCGCTGAAGAGCCGCCCACGCTCGTCGTTGATGAACATTATGCATAAAGACTTGCATTTTCACGCTTACAAGGTGCAATTGACTCCAGAACTAAAGCCTCTTGACCGTTCCAAACGTCGTCAATGGTCAGAATGGTGGCAAGAAATGGCAACCGTGGATGATCAATTTTCGAAGAAAATCGTTTTCAGTGATAAGGCACATTTTCACTTTAGTGGATTCGTCAATAAGCAGAATTGCCGCATTTAAGCGAATGATAATCCAAGAGTGATTGTCGAAAAACCAATGCACCCACAAAGAGTGACTGTTTGGTGCGCTTTATGGACTGGCGGCATCATCGGGCCGTATTTTTTCCATAATGAGGCCGGTCAGACAGTTACTGTGAATTGTGTTCGCTATCGTGAGATGATAACGAACTTTTTATGGCCCGAATTGTAAGATATGGATGTGCACGATATGTGGTTTCAACAGGACGGTGCCACTTGCCACACAGCTAACGAAACAATGGCTCTTTTGCGCGACAAATCCAGTGGCCGTTTTATCTCACGTGGTGGTGATGTCAATTTGCCGTCAAGATCATGTGATTTGACACCGTTGAACTTCTTTCTTTGGGGTTATTTGAAAGAAAAGGTGTACGTCGATAAGCCAGCAACAATTCAAGAGCTAAAGGATGAGATAATTCGGCACATTAACGGCATAGAACCTCAATTATGCCTCAGCGTCATCGAAAATTTGGACCATCGGATATTTTGTTCCATACATAATTCGGATATTTAGTTCCATACATAATTGAACCATACCATATTATCATAATAAAAAGAAATTACAATAATTTCCTAAATGATTTGTGTTTTATTCAAAATCAACATCGGATTCTTTGGAACAGACAAATTGGATGGGATTACATATACACTTAGAAATGGAGCTAAACTGCAGAAAATAAAAGGGCAAGTTAATGCTATTTATTGTTTTTACCCAAACTGCACGAAAATTTTTATAACTTTATTTTAAAACACTTAGAAAACAATTTTAAATCACATATATTTTCCAGCTGCACGAAACTTTAATATCTGGTCGAAAATATGCCACAATGTTATATTTATAACAACAGTAATTTTTACCGCGTATGGAATTTGGTTAAAAAAATTTAATAAGATTAATTTTTATCTGAACATCACTGCTCGAAAATATAAATTTTACTAAAATCTGGAAATTCGTGTTTTTTTTTGGCAGAAAATGTGCGAAATTGTTTATTTTATGGACCCGAAAAATCTCACCTTATTTTAATTGGGTATATGAGCTAAATTTATCTAATTTGACCGAAAATGTTTATTCTGTAAATGTTAATAGTTTCCAATATTTATTGTCTAAAAAATTAATTTGAAACTACACGAATATTAAAAAAAATTGTGTGGGATATTCTTCGTTCGCGGTTCAAGATTATGAACATTTTTTTGAATAATTAGAAAAATTATAATTTTTGATAATTATCGACACAGAAAATGTTATTAGACACTAGCCGAATAGAAAGAAGTTTTTAGTCGGCTATGACCTTCATCACCAGTCGACACGAAGATTGTTTATTGTAAATATTTCTTCCATAACTCACAACTTTTAAGGAAAAAGCTAATCCACATTGAGTTATTGAGTTGTAATGATCGATTTCCAAATGACATATTGTATTAGAAATTATTTGATTTTTCTGCATAATTTTATAAAGTTTTTTTACATTATCATCTGTCCGAAACTGCACGAAAATAGCAAACATTTACTAAATCTTACAACAATAAAACACTCTCGATATATTTAATTGATAAAGTTATTTTTCTATTAGAATTTAAATATTCAAAGAAATTAAAACTTCGCGAATCATACCGAAAATGTTTAAAAATTTTAAATAAAAATTTAATTTGGTATACAATATTAAAATGCGAGTTTTAAGGATTATCTTTATTTAGAATATTACAAAATATTTTTTACAAAAGTTTAAGCATTAAAGAAGTTTAAAAATTCACCAATTTTATTGAACATATAAAAAAATCTACAAATTTGATTTAAATCAAATGAAATTTTACCAGTTTTACTGAAAGTATACGAAAATCTAAAAATTTTATTAAAACAACGGCTGGAAAATTATAAATTTGTTTACATAATTTTACACAAATTCTTATATTGCAATTAATCATTTGGCCGAAACTGCCCGAAAATATATAAAATTGAACTACATTCAAGAAATTTGTTAAGAAAAAAATGTTGTTATAAAACCAGAAAAGAGTTTATTTTAATCATAATTTTAAGCTTTGAGCCATACAAATTTTGCGAATTCAAGTTTATTCGGAAACCAAAATTTTTAATTTATATTTTTATAGAAAAAAATACAAGATTTCACAACTATCCAGAAATTAGTGTTTTAAAAGTATATCGTTATAACAAATAAGAGTTTTGCTATCAAAATTAAAATCACAAGGCATTGTTAATTTACGCGAATCTTACCGAAAATTTTCGAAATCTAAAATTTCATGTTAAATATAATTAAAACTAATTATAAATTTTATAAAAAAAAATCTATTAAAAATTTGCATCACACTTATATAAATTTCGCGTAACTACGCGAAAATAGAAAAAATATTTAACAACAATCAATTTCACAACAGGCAAAATATTAAAGACTTAAAATTTGTAAATGATACCTAATTAGAGTTTTTCTATAAAAAATAAAACATGTATAGCATTTTGAAATTACCCGAATCTGACCGAAAAATGTTGAAATAGAAAATTTAAATGCAAATAAAACTTTGATATTAAATATTTTGTTGCGGCTGAATTTTATAAATTTCCATTTACCATTGGTCCGAAACTGCGCGAAAATTAAAAAAAAAAAATAATTTTACGAATATTTCTCATAAAAATTAAATTTTGATAATCTTACCGAAAACGCTGGAATACTCCTAATTTGATTTTAAATGAAAATCAAAATGTGATTTTGAATATTAATATTGAAAATTTCAAAATTGAATTTAAATGTTAATAAAAAGGGGAATTTAAAAATACAATTTGTACATTAATATTTGTTATTTGGTTTAAGCTGTGCGATAAAATTAAAAAAAAAAATTACTACAATTTTTAAATTTTTGTGTAGATATTTGTAGTTGTCTTATCAAAAAATTTTCGCAAAAGAAAAATATAAATTTAAAAAGTTTAATTTGATTATTGTAATTTGCTAACAATTAAAATTTTTTTTGCCCGAAAATAGAAAAATTCTACAAAATCTCGCCCCGGTAGGCTAGTTGGTAGCGTGGGTTCGATTCCCACCAGATGCTCTGGTCTGTTTTCGCTACAACGAGCCGATGGCCTTTGTTGCTAGTGCTCGGTTAGGGTATTATAATATAATTTGTAATTATTAAGCTACATAAGGCTACATTTTCTTAACTTCGTGATACTTATCGAAAATATTTTGTTAGTTTCATAATTTGTCATCTTTTCTAAACTGCCCGAAATTAGAAAAGTTTTATGAAACATTTAAAATTTAGAAAAAAAGATACATAAATACGAGTTTTCTTAACAAATTTTATTATTTTACGCTATTTTTAACTTCGCGAAACTGGCCGAAAATATTCCAATTTATAGGGTCCGCCAAATAACTTTTTTTTTTTTGAAAATGCTATAAAAAAACTACTGAATATTTTCTTAAATTTCTTTTTTTATTTGAAAGTACAATCCTTCCGTTTAAAAATGGAAAATAATTTCATTAAAATGGCTGCTTCGGCTGACCATGCAGTAGCCAACACGATCGGTCCAATTTTTAAGCACATTATCGATTGTGTGCAGCTGTATTTCACCAATGGCTTCACGAATATTGTCCTTTAAAGCGTCAATTGTCTCTGGCTTGTCGGCGTAACATCTATCTTAGACGGCACCCCACAAATAATAGTCCAACGGTGTCAAATTGCAGCTCCGAGGTGGCCAAACGACATCAGCTCTGCGGCTGGTAATGCTGTCTTTAAAAACAGGGCGCAAAAAACCAAATGTTGCCAATATCCTTCTCTTCAATTTTTGTGAACAAAAATTCGTTCAACATGGCCCGATAACGATCGCCATTGACTGTAACGGCCACTCCTTGCTCATTTTCGAAGAAAAATGGCCCAATTATGCCTCTGGACCAAAATCCGCACCAAACAGTGACTCGTTTTGGGTGCATCGGCTTTTCAATGTATGCGTGCGGGTTTTCTGTGCCCCAAATGCGACAATTTTGCTTGTTTACATACCCGCCAAGATCAAAATGAGCTTCATCCGAAAAGATGACATTGAAAAGATGACATTCTGCAACATTACCATGATTTTCAAAGTAAAGTCGCAATATTGCCCAGCGTTGTTCAAGCGTATACACAACCATATTCGTTCAGCGGAAGGATAAAACTAATTATCTGTCAAATCAGACATGAGCTAAGTGTTACTATTCACGAAATAAGCACTAGTTGAAAAAAAAAAGTTAGATGGCGGACCCTATAGTTTCCTAATCAGATAAATTATTTAAAAAAATATATTTACTATCTTCTGCCTATAAATAATTATTTAAATATTTTCGGGGATTATTTTTATCAAAGTTTAATTAATTTCATCACATCTGTATTAATTTTTTGAAATTGGTTTACCGTTATTTCTAAAAAAAAAAATTATAAATTCCAGGTAATAAGTATTCAAGCTTAAGGTCTTTTTTTACAAAATTATTTATTTTTTATCCAATATTTCGCTATCTCAATGGATAGCTTCTTCAGGGATATTTTGTTTTTTAATTTTAAACAAATTTTTTAACAAATCAAAATTAATGAAACAACAAAATTGTCAATTTTAAAAAAATATTTAAAATTAAACACAGGAAACAAAAATTATTCTATTACATTTGTATGAACCTATTTAATTTCCTATTTTATTCTTATAAATTAAATGTCTGTAATTCTGAGCTACATTGTCTGTATCTGTTTTAAAATTAATTCTTTGTTCTATTGGTGTGTTGATAATTTGTAACATTTCTAACATGAAGCGTCTTTTGTAGTTTGTTTCTGTATTTAAAACTGTTGTATTTTCAAAATCTGGTGTATGGTTAAGAGTGGCACAATGTGATGATAATGCAGTTTTCTGAGAAGCTGTATTCCTATATTTTTGATCAGATCTATGTCCCGCTAATCTAGTTTTTAATTTGTTCTTTGTGGTACCTATATATACTTTACTACATATTTCATTATCTTTACCCCTGCAAGGTATCTTGTAAATAATATTAGATTTATCTAATTTCTCTGTCCTATCTTTCATTTTACTAAATAATCTATCTAATGTATTATATGTTCTATGAGCCATCCTATAATTATTGATATCATAAATATTAGAATTTTCTAATCGTTCAGAAATTATTGGTACATAAGTTAAAGATTTGTAAATTTTAGGTTCAGTAACTATATTCACACTGCCTTCCCTCTGTCCATTGTACTGACCAATCAATTTATAAATCAATTCTCTTGGAAAATTATTATCCTATAAAATATTTCTTATTCTTATTTTATTTTTTCTATGAAAAACTATATCACTAATATTTAAAACTTTATCTATAAGATTTTTGGCAGTATTTATAATTACTCTTCTCGGATGTTTTGAATAATAATTAATAATTCTACCCGAAGAAATTGGTTTTTGGTACCAATCTACTAACAAGTTATTCTCCTTTCTTATTACTAATGTGTCTAAATATTGAAGTTTACGACCACATTCCCTTTCAATTGTAAATTTAATATCCTGGTGATATGAATTAAATATGTTTAAAATATTTTCTATTTCACATTCTGAAATAATACAAAATAAATCATCTACATATTTCGTTATAATCTTTGGTTTAATAGATAATCTTCTAATACATTTATCAAGTAGTTCCTCCATAACTATATCTGCTACAATTGGAGAAGCTGGAGAACCCAAAAAGGATTACCTATGGGTTCTCCAGCTTCTCCAATTGTAGCAGATATAGTTATGGAGGAACTACTTGATAAATGTATTAGAAGATTATCTATTAAACCAAAGATTATAACGAAATATGTAGATGATTTATTTTGTATTATTTCAGAATGTGAAATAGAAAATATTTTAAACATATTTAATTCATATCACCAGGATATTAAATTTACAATTGAAAGGGAATGTGGTCGTAAACTTCAATATTTAGACACATTAGTAATAAGAAAGGAGAATAACTTGTTAGTAGATTGGTACCAAAAACCAATTTCTTCGGGTAGAATTATTAATTATTATTCAAAACATCCGAGAAGAGTAATTATAAATACTGCCAAAAATCTTATAGATAAAGTTTTAAATATTAGTGATATAGTTTTTCATAGAAAAAATAAAATAAGAATAAGAAATATTTTATAGGATAATAATTTTCCAAGAGAATTGATTTATAAATTGATTGGTCAGTACAATGGACAGAGGGAAGGCAGTGTGAATATAGTTACTGAACCTAAAATTTACAAATCTTTAACTTATGTACCAATAATTTCTGAACGATTAGAAAATTCTAATATTTATGATATCAATAATTATAGGATGGCTCATAGAACATATAATACATTAGATAGATTATTTAGTAAAATGAAAGATAGGACAGAGAAATTAGATAAATCTAATATTATTTACAAGATACCTTGCAGGGGTAAAGATAATGAAATATGTAGTAAAGTATATATAGGTACCACAAAGAACAAATTAAAAACTAGATTAGCGGGACATAGATCTGATCAAAAATATAGGAATACAGCTTCTCAGAAAACTGCATTATCATCACATTGTGCCACTCTTAACCATACACCAGATTTTGAAAATACAACAGTTTTAAATACAGAAACAAACTACAAAAGACGCTTCATGTTAGAAATGTTACAAATTATCAACACACCAATAGAACAAAGAATTAATTTTAAAACAGATACAGACAATGTAGCTCAGAATTACAGACATTTAATTTATAAGAATAAAATAGGAAATTAAATAGGTTCATACAAATGTAATAGAATAATTTTTGTTTCCTGTGTTTAATTTTAAATATTTTTTTAAAATTGACAATTTTGTTGTTTCATTAATTTTGATTTGTTAAAAAATTTGTTTAAAATTAAAAAACAAAATATCCCTGAAGAAGCTATCCATTGAGATAGCGAAATGTTGGATAAAAAATAAATAATTTTGTAAAAAAAGACCTTAAGCTTGAATACTTATTACCTGGAATTTATATTAAAAAGGTCGAAGAAATTGAACTGAATAATTTTAAAAAAAATTATCCTTTTTCAAAACTATTTTAAATTCATATCATCACGGAAAAGCTCTCAATCAATACTGTTTGGTAAATATGATCATCAACACCTTTTCATTTTTAAAACCACTAAAAGAAATATTTAACACACATTTTAGTTTTAAAACCCATTTATCAAAATATTGAAAAAAAAAATTTAAATATTCATTATTATTGCATATTGTCTGTGCGATGAAGAATTACCCCCTATTTTGTGTTTTTTTATTTTATATAAAATAATCTGATTCAAATTAATAAAGGTCTACTTCTACAACTCCTCACACTTTGAGGAGTTTAAAACGAGCATGTTTTTGATTTTTTTTTTTCATTTTTTTAACACAGAAAACAATCAGCTGTCATGTAGCATATCATTGGCGGCGCCTCTTAAAACATACACCAAGATAGATGACAGACAGACACCATGAGCAAATGAATGGATTCAAACCAATTTTTAACGTTTGATGTTGTTTGTTGTAGTCATCGTGTTATAATCGTATGTATATGAATTGAATTGCTCTGGATGGATGGATGAATGGATGGATGTATGGCTGGTCTGTGGAGGGTTTTTCTTTGCTGCTTGATCTTTCTTGATGTTATAAATTTAAATTAATAGACCTTTTAATTAACAAAAGGATACTCTGGACGTGTTAAGTGTAATTATTAGTGATTTCATTTACTTTTTATTTGTGTTTTGTTTCCATTCAACTTTAAAAATGTGGGAGTAATTTTAAATGATATGTTTGTGGCAAAGGATTTATTTAGTCATTAAATTATCAAACAAGAAAAAAAAGGTGTTTCTTTTTTTAGATTTTTTATTTTTCGGAAAAACGTGATTTAAATTTAAGGTTTGTATGAGTTTTTAATATGAATCATAAATATTCACAATGTACAATACTATATAATTAAGAAAGTGCATGGGTTAAAACTATTTGAAAACATTGCCAAACAATAAGAATAAGAAAACAAATATGGTAACGAGCTGTTATTACTAGTAATGATAAAGTAAGGCAGGAGGTAATAAGTTTCAATTATTTATAATAATAATAGTAGTGATGTATCATTACCAAGATTATAAACAAATTTTTTAATGAAAATTTTGAATGGCAAAATACAGGGCCTGTGTTCTGCCGTAAACACCCTGGTTTCTGTTATAATGACTCACTATTGTAAATCAGAAACAGAATTCGATTTTTAGTGACTGAAACTACCCTGCGGGAAAAGGACCTATCCCAGGACACGTCACGTGACCGGTTCATTGTGATAGGGACCGGTTACGGGACCGATCACTTTAACATGGGCTTGTCCTAGGAGGGGGTCAATTGCCCTCTGAGACATGTCACAGGACTGGTCTTAAAGGATAAGTCTTGACTTTTAAACCGGTCACTTGATAGGTACTTTAGTAACCGGTGCTCTTTTCACCTATCTCGTCATATGTTTTTTCGGAACCGGTTCAGTTTTCATCTATCCCGGGACAGGTCCCAATTCCCAACTGACCCCTTTTTTCCCGTAGGGTAGGTATGGGTATGAAAAAAAATTAAAATTTTTTTAAAATTAAAAATGTTTAAAATAAAAATATATTAAGCCATAATTGGCTTAAGTCACTTAAGCCAATTATTATCATTATTATCGTGAGGACTTTGATAGCTAAGACAGCCTCCTTTGAGGGCTTGTTAATGTTTTTTGAGGTTCTGTGAATATTCTTCGAGGTCCTGTGAATATTTTTCTGGGTCCTTCAAAATCCTGTGAATATCTTTTGATGTCCTGTAATTACTTTTAAGGTTCTGTGAATATCCTTTGAGTATTTGTGAATATCTTCTGCGTCCTGTGAATATTCTTCAAGGTCCTGTGAATGTCCTTTAAGAGCCCGTGAATATCTTTTGATGCCCTGTAAATAGCCTTTGCCATTATATTAATATCCTTCGGCGACCTGCGAATCAGAGAACTGCAAAATCAACTTTTTTCTTGATTTAATCATACACAAAAATTCTTTTTCACATTTAATAATTCAACAAAATTCACTGTAGAATAAAATCAGCATCATGTTACTGAACGCGTAATTCGGATCAGTTTGAATCATATGTCGATTATGTTTACTGCAAATGTAATCACTCAACAAAAAGTCAGCGTTGAATAAATCAGAAAAAACAACAAACAACGCGTATGAGTGTATTCATAATTAAATCAAAATAGAAACATATTTCATAAATGATATTGTTTACATTAGGTAGGACTTAAATCCGCTTTTTTATAATTTTTATTAGTAATAAAAATATTCTTCTTTGTGAAATATAAATATTTTTTTGGAAAAAAAATTTAGGTCGATTTCTCAGGCTTGAATAATCCGGAAAAATTTAAATATTGTCTAAATTTTTTTTTTCTTCTATTTTGATTGAAAAATTAGGCAATATTTAACTTTAACCGGATTGGGAGAGCCTGAGATATCGACATAAATTTAAAAAAAAATCACAAAGAACAATATTTTTGGTATTCCCAATAAAAATTCTAAAAAAACATATTTAAGACCCACCCTAATATACATATAACATTTATGAAATGTGTTTCTACAAAACCACCCCCATTTATAGATAAGAAACTATTTTGTTTTAATTATGATTACACTCATACACGTTGTTTTTTCTGATTTATTCTACATCAAAATAATTATTGTTGGCTCGAATGAACAGAATAAAATCAATTGTTTAAAAACGACCGATGATTATAAATCAGTGACAAAACAATTTGCACGTCGTTTGATTGATTTAAAATCATCAACAAATATGTGTGTTGGAGTATATTCAGCATTTGAACGCAAACACATATTTATTCTTGTTGACACATATTTATTCTTGTTGACACATATTTATTCTTGTTTTGCAATCAGCAAATGCAGTTCTCAGCTGCGAATATCCTTTGTGGTCCTGTGAAGATCCATCGAGGTCGTGTGAATGACCTTCGTGGTCCTGTGAATATCTTTTCAGGCCTTCTGAATATTCTTGATGTCCTGTAAATACCCTTTGAACGCGACCTTAAACAAGGAAGTACGCCTTACGTACGTCTCGTCCTTCGGATATTCACGGTATGTCCTTCTGTGAATATCTTATGAGGTCCTGTAAATTTCATTTGTATTCCTGTAAGATGGTTTCTGGTTCTGTGAGTATCCTTTGAGGTCTTCGGAATATCCTTTGAAGTCCTCTAAATATCCTGTGAATATTTTTCTGGATCCTGAGAATGTCCTTCAAGAGCCTGTGAATATTTTTTGATGTCTTGTGAATATATTTTAAGGTTCTGTGAGTATTCTTTAAGGTCCTGTAAATGTCCTTCAAGAGCCTGTGAATATCTTTTGATGCCCTGTAAATATCCTTTGTCATTCTATGAATACCCTTCGGCGTCCTGCGAATATCCTTTGAGGTTCTGTGAAGATCCATCGAGGTCCTGTGAATGTCCTTCAAGGTCCTGTGAATATCCTTTCATACCCCCTGAATATCCTTGATGTCCTGTAACATCAATGAGGAAGTATACCTTACGTACGTCACGTTCTTCGGATATTCACGGGATGTTCTTCTTTGAATGTCTTTTGAGGTCCTGTGAATATCCTTTGAGGTCCTTTAAATATCCTTTGAGGTCCTGTTAATGCCCTCGAGGTCTTATAAATATCTTTTGAGGTCCTGTGAATTCCCGTTAAATATCCCTTAAACGTGACCTCCTTCAAGGAAGTATGCCTTACGTAGGTCAGTCGCCGAGTGTCCTTTCAGAACGCGAAAATATAATTTCCTGTCGGAAAGTGTACCATATGCAGGTCACATCCTTCGGTCTGCAGGCAACAGGTGAGTATCATCATAACTCATGCAAGGTTAGTTTCAGCGTGCCGTGCATAGGTCACCTCCTTTGACAGTCCCAAAGTATGCTGAAAAAGTTCTTGAACAAAGCGCAGCTACGACGTGTACCGTGAGTGCTTCTCGAGAATCCTTAAAAAAAAATCCTGCGATTGTTCTGGATCATGGTTTCTGCAAGGAAGTGCGGTGTATGTACGTCGCATCCTGTGAGCGTCCTGTGAGAATACTGAAATATTCTGCGAGTGTCCCGGAAGGTGGTTCCAACAAGGACTTGCACCGCACGTAGGTCACATTTTTTTGAATTCCCGTCGATAATCTTGACGGAAAGAGTGCCGCATGTATGACATATCCTTCAGGGACTCTCCAGGAAGTGCTCCACCCATATGTCGCATTCCTCGACATTGCTAAGAGCCAGTATTATAGCCAGCACTCACAAGAAGATTCTTTTATATGTTACTCCAGATTTCGATGAAATTTGTATATGTGATATAGGAAACAAAATTAAAAAGCTTTCAGTTTTAAACATATCGGCTTAACATTTAATTTAAGGATTTAAAAGTAGTTTCAAAATAATTCGATTTTTTTTTGTTTAAAAACGTTTTAATATTTTTAAAATTCCATTTGATACACCTTGAAAATACCTTTCATTTGATACTCAATTTGAACGAACATGAAATAAACCGGGGTAATTTTTAACCCTTAACATAAGATTCGTATTTAAAATTTATTTAAATTGAACATATAGCCCGGAAGGGTAGAGTAAGTGACCGCTTAAAAACGCTCATAATCCCAATGGGCATTAGAACCAATTTGTTGTGGGAATTCTGACTAATATTTTGTTTTTCATTATCCAACAAATTTTTAATACTTTCTTTTACATTTAAAATCGATTTTATAAATTTTTTTTAACCAACACTTTTCTCACTTGTTTGTAACCTTGTCAGTAAAAAATTGTTTATATAATTTTTGATAAATATTAATTTTCCTTTTTTTGCCAAAACCTGTCAAGTTTTAAAAGTTTTTGGTTTTTAGCGTTATTGACGTAAATATTAAATGCCAAAAAAGTTTTTTTTCCCTGCTATAATTTAATAAGTTTTATTATTATTATTATTATTAGTGAAAGCCTAGTTTGCCTACATCCTTATGTGGGGGAAAATATCCTTCGACAGTAATAAACCCACTTGAAAACACTACAAGTCATACATTGTGTTGATTTTTAACTACAGAAGGAAACGTTTCCTTTATCACAAGTATATTTTCGTAGTTTTTTATTTCTTTTTTTCGGGTATATTCTAAAAAAAAAAATTGGTGCCATGACATGCTTATAACTTTTTTATAGTGTAATATTTTCCACTTTTCTACTCTCTATAAGAATATGAGGTTCATAAATGTAAAAGTAAAGGATATGAGAAAAGGATAAAAATAAAATTGAAATACCCTACATATTAAAAAAAAAACTTGGTTAACATATAAAAATCTGTCAATACGAGTAGTCTATCAGCTGGGTCTGGTTGAAATGTGGGTAGTTTTAGTTATGCCGTCTATTGGAATAACGAACACGGCCTCAAATAAATTAGCGGCAATGGGGAATTTTTAATGCCTAAAACATGAGTTAGACCATAAAACAACATCTCAAAAACTTCTTGTAATTTCTATAAGCCAAAAATTTTTAAGCAAACATATTTTATCAAAAAAAATTCTATTTGTTCAAATAAACACCATCTAACTCTGGTGTAGGGTATTAATACAACAAATTATATCCTCCCTACTTACTGTTGTTGTAGAAAAAGGTACGTTTTTATTATTTAATACTACGGTATACCCTCCAGTACTTTCTTCACTTTTTGACCTGCCATTGAGAAAGTACTCGATATGTTGCTTGTTGTTTGGTAGTTTTTGTATTGTTGTTGTACAAGGAAATCCTTTCTTGCCTACAATTTACATTAGTGAGAAACTTATTTGTAAAATTTTAGGAAGTACACATTTTTTCACAAATAATAAAATAAGATGTTTTACAAGTAGTCAATGCCTGAAAATTATTCTAAACCGATTCACATTTTTGCAAAATTTATCACAATGGGAGACTAAAATTTTATTTAAACGATATTTATATTTCTTTCACACATATTTCATTAAGTGTTCCTTAGGCAAAAATAGTTTTAAAATCGTTGTCGTTTTCAATTATCACACCTGTGGTCCGTGTCTCGAAAACGAAATGAGATAACGGATAATGGTTTTGGCCCGTGTAAGTCATAGTGAGCCATTTGTGTAAAAGTAAATACAAAATTGGCAAATGAAATTTTTAATCATCCATATCTCGAAAATCAAAGGAGGTAGAAAAAAAAATACAATAAGCCTAATTTCGACTTAGATGACAAGATTTTAAAATCAACTTTTTCTCGAAAACTAAGCATCTCCGAGAAAAAAGGGATTTTTCTTGAAATATCGTCCATATCTTGAAAGCTAAATAAAATAAATAATAGCGGACAACGGTTTTGGTCCGAGAAAGTCAGACTATGAAAAAATAAATACAAGAATCGCTTAAAAAACTTTAATCGCCTATACCTCGAAAACTAAAGCTTAAACATTTTTCATCAGAGGTCATCGATTTTTTAGAACTTTTAGTGACTTTTTAAAATCTGATGATTTTTTTTTTTTTATTTTGGCGAATGCTTTTTTAATTTTAGTGATTTGATCAATTTTAGTGATTTTTTCAATTTTGCCGATTTTTTTTCAACTTTGGCGATTTTTGAAGATTTTTTCAATAATTGTGATTTTTTTAAGTTTTGTTGATGTATATTTTTTAATTTTAATAAATTTTTTTGTTTTTGTGATTTTTTTTTTTAATTTTGGCGATTTCATTCCAATTTTAGTGGTTTTTGTAGAGGTTTTTTAAAACTAATTCAAAAATACTTTTTTTATAAAAATAATGAGGTATTTAATTAACTGGGTGAATTCCATACAAAAGTACACAACAAAGTCAAATTTTCATATTATTATTTTTTTATAACTGGAAAGAATATTGAAGATGACGAGGATAACTCATTTTAATGTAACTGCACATCTTCACAAAAGAGTTGAACCGCTAAAATAAATTTATTTGTAATTACAAAAATTAAATTAATCAAAAACTGTATAATCTTAACTTCATAAGTTTAACTTTAACTCTTCATATTATTTAGTGTCGTGTAAGTCACAATTTTTATGTCGTGTAAGTCACGCGAAAAAAACTATTTTTTGTGAAAAATAAAATAAATTTCACTAAGTTGAAGCCATTTTGTCGTTGTTTGTATTTCTCAAATACTTTTAGTGCAGTGTAAAAGGAATCGGACTACACAATTAACAGAATTTTAAAACTATCTTTGATTACCCTGAAATCAATGGATTTGATGTCGTGTAAGTCACAACTAATTAATTATATTAAAATTAAAAATATGTAATCGCAAATCAAAAATCAAAGTGCATGAATTAATACGTATGTTCGTGTAGATGTTATTTCTTAAAACGAAAAAATTAAAAAAATTATGATTGTACCAGAAATTTTATCAAAAATGACAAAAGTTTTGCCTCGTGTCGTGTAAGTCACACGTGGAATTCACCACTGATAAATATTATACGAATAAAAAAATTTTGCCAATGATTTTAATTATTTTTAAATTTTTAAAGAATTTTTTGCTATTTTTTTTCATTGTGACCTTAAATTAATAAAGAGGCTGCCACTGGTATATGAACTAATACTCCAGCCAGTTTCCAATGTCTTGCCGCTAAAACCTATTGTGAATGAGCGTATTTTGACTGCTGTGTCATATGGTTGAAACGTCAACAATAATACTAAATACGTGACTCTTTGAATGAAACACAGTTTTTTTTGCAAACAAAAAAATTATATTTCAACATAATCTCCTTTCAGCCCAATACACTTAAGTCCAACGTTTCTCCAATTTTTGTATCCCTTCCAAAAAATAGGATTTTTCGAGGTCCATAAAATAGGCATTTGTTTGATAAATAATTTCATCGTGGGAGCTAAATCTCTTTCCACCGAGCCATTTCTTTAGGTTTGGAAATAGAATATAGTCACTGGGGGCTAAATCCGGAGAATAAGGCGAATGGAGGACAATTCGTAGTCTACTTCATGGATTTTTGCCATGGAAACTAAGCTGTCACACGATTCCGTTGGTGGTCGATTGTGAGCAAACATGGCAGCCATCTTGCGGAAAGCTTTCTCATACCCAAGTGATCGTTCAAAATTTAAACGACTGTGCCGTGTGAGATGCCTATGTCTTCCACAATCTATCGCACATTCAATCTCCGATCGACCAACACCATATCGTGAATTTTTTCAATTGTTTTGGGTGTAGAGACCTCAACTGGGCGTCCAGAACGTTCGACATTTTCCGTGCTGGTAAGGTCACAACAAAAGTCTGTAAACCACTTTTTTTACCATTGAAATCGATGGTGCAGAGTTCCAATAGTATTTATCAAGCTTTTCCTTGGTTTGATTGACGGTTTTTTTTTCGCAAAAAATAATGTTTAATGAACACTCGAAATTCACTTTTTTCCATTTTTAAAACAATCCACGAGGTTGTATGTTTTGAACAGCTGTTAAACGCAAAGTAAATGACGGAACTTGCTCAAAATTTGTCAGTAGTCTATTAACAGGTGGTACTTGATGGGAGCAGTGTTGCATTTCATATAACTACGAGGGAAGTTTGAAAAGTCACGGACTTATTGATGCGCCCTCGTATTTCTTCGAACATGTCGAATTTCATATTAGATAAACTATTTTTGAGGAAAGTTCTTATTCATTACTTAAATATTAAGAAAAGTACAGCCGAAGATCACCCAATCTTAGTGGGAGTTTACGGCGAGCATGCTCTATCTGAACAATCGTGTTTTATGTGGTTTGGTCGCTTTACAATTGAATTTGAGCTCGAAGAAAAAAAAACAACCGGGTCAAAAAGTTTGAAGACGAAGAATTGGAATCATTGCTCTATGTGGACGAATGCCAAATGCTTCAGGAGTTTTCAGATTCATTGGGAGTGAATGAGTCGACAGTCAGTAAACGCCTAAAAGCCATGGGATGGATTCAAAGGTAAGGAAACTGGATGACATACGAGTTGAAGCCGCGCAACGTTGAAAGGAAATTTTCGCATTTGAACAGTTTTCGAAGGGTTTTTAGCATCGCATTGCGTTTTGCAATGAAACGTGGATCCAGTACGACAATCCGAAGCGCAAAAGTCATAAGTTTTGCCCGGACAGCCATCAACATCCATCGCAAAGCTGAATATTTATGTCATAAAGCTTTTGCTCTGTATTTGGTGGGGCCAGCGCGGCGTGATCTACTACGAGCTGCTCAAACCGAATGAAACGATCGCGGGGAAATGCTATCGGCCTTAACCTATGCGTTTTAACCACGCATTGAAACAAAAACGGCCGGAATACGAAGACACGACAAAGTGATTTTGCAGCATGAAAACGCCCGGCCACATCTTGCAAGACCTGCTTGGAAACGCTAAAATGTAAATTCCTACTCCAACCGCCGTTTTATCTAAAAATCGCTTCTACCTACTACCACTAGTTCCGGTGGATGACATGTGGCCTGTCCCAGCAGAAGCTCACTTCATATGAAACAAGAAATGATGATTGCATTGCCTTAAAAGACGAGTCGTTGTTCCCCCGAGCTGGTATCCGAAAATTGCCAGAAAGGGGGGTAAAAATTGTGATCAGCGATAGATAATACTTAGAATAATATAATTGTAACCATTTTGGCACAAAAAAATCTGTATTTCGAGAAAAAAACGTTCATTAACTAAAATAATTATATTAAAATTCCACTGAAACGTGAAATCATGAAATGGTGTTCAGCTCTTCAAAAGTTTATATGAACTTTTCATATAATATCTAAAAAAAAATATTTCACAAATTTGATAAAACTTTTTCTTTGGGTATACAAAAAAAAAATCATTAATCAAACAAATGTCACCCTAAGCTACATTGCTGTAAGAAGAAGACATTTTAAACGTTCTATGTAACGTTTTTTTGTTTTTTTCTACAATGTTACATCGTGTGTTCGTTCATTATTATTAAAAACAACAACTTTATTGAGACATTATTGACGCGAATTGGTGTCAAGCATTTATATTGAACCATAGAAAAGGAGGAGAAGCACCAACCGTAGAAGAAGGAAGGTGTTTGGTTGCGGTGGTTCAAAAAAATATATAAAAATTACAAAAAAAAAAAAACAATATAATAAAAAGGTGGCAAGTGCTTAACAATAAAAAAAAATACATATAAAATAAAAAATAAACGAGTTCAAAGTGCACTTTTATCAAAAGCAGGTTAATAGTATTTTATTCGATTTGTCGTTACAATAATAAACTAAAATTTAATAGAAAATTAAATTGTAAATAGAAATTTGAATATAAGAAAATATTTGATAGATAATAAATATAAGGTTCAAGAGTGTTTGTGATCATTGAATCAAAATAAATACTTATATATCAAGTTGTAAGAAGATTTCAAAACATACAGGTTGGTTGAAAAGTTCCTGCGCTCGAAATGAAAGAATACTGTTTTTGTTACGAAATATATTTTTTTATTCAATATAATCTCCTAGAAGCTCAATACACTTGTTCCAATGATCTTCCAATAATATTATCCCATCCTTATAATGGTTTTCCGGAAGCTCTGCAAAATAACCGTCTACGGCTGCTATGGCCTCTTCATTCGACGAAAAATGCTTTCCACGAAGGAATTGTTTGAGATTTCTGAAGAGATAGTAGTCACTGGGAGCCAAATCTGGTGAATACGGTGGATGTTCAAGCAATTCGTACTTTAATTATTTTAATTTAGCCATCGTTAAAACACTTTTGTGAGCAGGTGGATTGTCTTGATGAAAAATTATTTTTTTCTTCTTTAAACCAGGTCTTTTTTTACAAATTTTTTCATCCAGCTGATCCAAAAGGCTGCAATAATATTCAGAGTTGATTGTTTTACCTTTCTGAAGATAATCAATCAACGAAATTCCTTTTTCATCCCAAAAAACTGATGCCATAACCTTCTTTGCTGATCGTTGTGACTTCACCTGCTTTGGAGCTGAACAACCAGCTTCAGTCCACTGTAAACGTTCTTGTTTCAATTTGGGATCATGGTTGTAGTTCCAAGTCTTATACATAGTTATAAAACGACACAAGAAGTCGGTTTTATTCGGCTTAAAACGCTCCAAATTACGCTGAGAAATTTGTTTTCGTTCCAGTTTTTGTTAAATTGTTAATGTGTGCGGCACTAACTTTCCAAACAGTTTTTTCATACGGATTTCTTCATGTAAAATATGGAGTACTCGCTCGTCTGAGATGCCTATGGCATTAGCAATTTCACGCTTAGTCAAACTTGGATCTTCACTAACCATATTATTTACCTGCTCAATGATTTCTGCTGTGGTTGCAGTTTTTGGTCGTCCTTCGCGTGGATCGTCTTTAAGGCTGGTACGACCACGTTTAAATTCACCAGCCCAAAATTCAATGGTGCGTTTTGAAGGTGAGGACTCCTTTGCTTTTAAACCCTTCAAAACAAAGAATCTAATGACTGCACGATATTCAGTTTTTTCCATTTAAAAAAAAATCAATGACACGTCAACTTCAAATGGCTTGTAAACAAAGAAAGAATTGTCAGAATGACTTGCAACTTTGCACGTGTTCTCAGGACAGTTATACCAACTTGAGAAAAAAAAAGTTTGGAGCTAGCTAACCTGTATCTCGAGATTTCTCTCTTCAAAATTAGGCTTAAGGAAAGTGTTGTATTCCGCAAACAAATCTCTACATATATATATTTTCAAGAGTAATGAAACATTTCATCATAAAACATTTCAAAAATATCACAAAACTTTTCATAAACGCGATGAAACTTTTAATTGGATTAAATGTGAATAAACATTTTATAAATATAAACAAACTTTTCCTATCATTGTTGAAGTCTAAATATATGACTTTTACCATTTAAACTTTCTAATATTGCAATTTTTGAAGCCTATCAATCAAATCCCTCTTTAGCAAAAATTTCAAGGAAACTTTAATCTTCTAACTTAAAGGTATGTATGCAAATAGAAAGTTGTCATATTGACCCGCTACTGTAATAAAACTCTCACCATATATGGATTTTAAACATTTGGCGGAAAATACAATAAAACAATCATACAAATGAAAATTGCCAACAACAACAACAAGAAACGCATTTATATACTCAAATGTGATCGTATGGTCAGACAAAAGGTGACACTTGAGATATGTGGTGTTTAACAAATAAAAATTTTCTTTCTTCAACAACATCACTAAACAAAAATCTATAAATAACGGTTGGGGAAACTGGACAACAACAAAAAACGACAAACAAACAAACCAGGGAAATTGAAAAAAAAAATCTTAAATTTTTACAATTATTAGATTTTAAAGCTTAACATGTTGCAAAATACATATGCACATTTACGCGCAAAGACGCAAAAAGTACGCAAAGTTTATTTTAAAAACACACATGAAAACAGCAGCAGCATTAGGTATTATATACAATCAGGAAAATTCGTAGTAATATTCTGCACTTTTTTCCAGCGTATTTTTTTGAAAGTCATAAATGTTTAAGCTTTAAACCTCAATTGCCATGTAATAAAGATTTGCATAAGCATATATATGAGATGCAGAGTTGTAGTGTGAGGAGTGTCAGGATTTCACTTGAAGTAATAATGAGCATTTTTTTTCGAAATTTATAGATTTATTGTACAAAAAGGGTTACAAACATATTATTAAAAGTATTGTCCATCTCTGGCCACAGCTTTTTTTCCATCCTTCTGGCAATTTTCGGATACCAGCTCGGAGGAAGAACGACTCGTCTTATAAGGCAATCCAATCGACGACCCATTTTTGCATTGTTTATATGAAGTGGAGTTCTGCTGGGATAGGCAGAAGCATCGACCGGAAGAAGCAGTAGTCGGAAGGAGCGATGTCTAGAGAATACGACGGATGGGATAGAGCTTCCAGTTTCAAAATTTTCAAGTATGTCTTGCAACATGTGGCCGACAGTTGTTATGAAGCCTTTCTTCGTATTTCTTCCATTCTTGCTTGAGTGCGCTGCTTAAATTCATGAGTTGAGTCCGATAGCGTTCCCCTATAATCGTTTCATTTTGTTTGACCTGTTCGTAGTAGATCATGCCACGCTGGTCCCACCAAATACAGAGCATAAGCTTCATACTATAAATATTCGTCTTTTCGAAGGATGTTGACGGCTGTCCATGAAAAATTCATGAATTTTTGCGCTTGGGGTTGTCGTAATAAATCCACGTTTCATCATCAGTCACAATGCTACGTAAAAACAACTTAATTTTTTGCGTTCGAAGAGCTGTTCACAAGCGAAAAATTGCCTTTGGACGTTACGCAGCTTCAACTCGTATGTCACCCAGTTTCCCTGGTTTTTAATCAATTCCACGACTTTAAGGCGTTCACTGACTGTCGGCTCATTCACTGTCAATGGTTCGGAGAACTGCTGGAGCATTTGGCATTCGTCCACATAGAGCAATGATTCCAATTCTTCGGACCAAACCACTTTCAACACGATTGTTCAGATAGAGCATGACTAAGATTCGATAACCCTCGGCCGCACTTTTCTTCATATTAAAGTAGTTAATGAATAAGAACTCCTAGAAACACTTCGGGTACGAAGTTAGACATGTTGAGGCAACATTAAAAATTGTTGTTTACGTTTCAATCATATGACAGAAGCTGTAAAAGACGCTCATTTAAAATAGGTTTCAGCAGCAAGACATTGGAAACTGGAATATTGGTTCATATACAAGTGGCGGCCCCTTGTGTGAAACGCTGAATATCAATTTAAAACTTTTCAGAAATATCCGCCGTATTGGATCTTTATTACGAATTTGAAATCAACGACTAAAAACTCCTATGGGAGCAAGTTTGAAAGTAGAGTTAGTCACTCAAATTTTAAGGCATGATACAACTCTGTTCGTTAAGCTAAATTTTCGAGAGATATAGGTCCCCCAATGAAATTGATTGAGTCGTATCGTATATATATATATATCTTTTTAATTTTCAAAATCTTGTATAGTTTTGCCATTCATTTTGCCACTTTAAACACGAAAGAGTTTAAATAAAATAATTTAAATTTTTTTTAATACATTTTTTTTTTAATTTTAATTTTAGGAAATTAATTAATAATATTAGTTCTTCTTTAAATCGAAATTTAAAATCAATTGAAAATCTAAAAATTGAAAATTGATCGTGGGTCATATTATTTCCAAAATATTAGATGAATTTTGAGGATGAATCGTGACTTTTATGGGAACTAAAATGGAGTCAAGGAGGATCAATGATAGTTCTTTCTGTATCTAAACTTGGAGATTAGTCGTCGCTCCTATTAAAACTGAAGATTGAGTACCAATCGTGGCTCTTAAGAAAATCGTAATAAAAATCAATCGTACACTCACAATTTATTAACAGTCAAGGTTCAATGGATATTAAAAAAGGTAAATCAGAAGAGCAATTCTGTAACTTTTTTTTTAATGTTTTACTGATTTCGTTAACTAACGATAATTTTCGGTTGAGTTACCGAAAAAACTATTCTGTATTTTTTGAAATTATTGACAAGAGAGATACCCACAATAGTTGTTAATTTGAAATTTATTTGCTTTGAAACTTTATAAAGTAACGACAAAAACCGTAAACTTAAACTTCCATAAAATTTCTGTAGTTAAAAGTTAAGGTTTTTTTTTAACTACAAGTTTCGGTAGAAAAAAGCTAGAGAATAACTTTTAAGGAATTTTTTGTTTACGAGGGCGGATCGATAAGTCCGTGACTTTTCGAACTTCCCTCATAGTAATATAAAATGCAACACTGCTTCCATCAAGTACCACCTGTTAATATACTACTGTCAAATTTTAAGCAAGTTCCATCATTTACTTTGCGTTTAACAGCTGTTCAAAACATACAACCTCGTGGATTTTTTTTTTAAATGGAAAAAAGTGAATTTCGACTGCTCATTAAACATTATTTTTAGCGAAAAAAACGTCAATCAAACCAAGGAAAAGCTTGATAAATACTATGGGGACTCTGTACCATCGATTTCAATGGTAAAAATGTGGTTTACTGACTTTCGTTGTGGTCGCACAAGTAAAAATGACACTGTAAAAATGTAAAGTCCAGAACGGCCAATACACCTGAAAATGTCGAAAAAATCCACGATATGGTGTTTGCCGACCGAAAAGTAAAAGTGCGTGAGATTGTTGATGCCATAGGCATTTCATATGGCAGCGTGGTTTCGATTTTAAATGATCAGTTGGATTTAAGAAAGCTGTCTGCAAAATGGGTGCCGCGTTTGCTCTCAATTGACCATAAACGTAATCGTGTGACAATTTCAAAGGATTGAAAAAATTCCATGAATTGGGCTACGAATTGATAACTCATCCGCCACATTCTCCGGATTTAGCCCACAGTGACTATTTCCAAACCTAAAGAAATGGCTCGGTGGAAAAAGATTTAGCTCCAGTAGTTAAGTTTTCAGTTTACTATGAATATTTGAAAACTTTCGAATTTTGAGGTTAAAAAGGATAGAGAAGCGTACTACAACAAAGTTAAATACAACTGAATAATTAGCCAAATTAACAAAAAAAATATATTTTTTAACTTTTTCTACCATTCAAACATATATAATTTTTTTGTTTTTAAAAAAATGTATGCTTATAGTAAATATATCGAGTATTAAAATAAACGAAAAATCAATTGTTTATATTTATTTTGTCAGTTAAATTATTAAAACTAAACGACAAAATGCAAATGTGTAAAACAAAAAGTACGTAGGCACGTTTTAACGGATTTTCAATTGATTTTAATGAAAAAATATTACGATATACAATATTTAAATCTGAGTTAACGATAAATCTGGACTCTTGCTTTTATAAAATCCGAAATCTTTTTTATTTGAAAATTAAGAATCAGTCGCGACCTTTCTAAGAGCCGAAATTAATCGAAGATCTGTTTCATCTAAAAAACTGAGGATCACGCCTTGCTTTTACATTAAAAAACAGAAATTGAGCATCAATTGATATGACTTTTATTAAATTCAGGAGAAGACCAAAATGAATTTTACAATGTCCCTTTTTGAAAATTTCTCATTCTACCTCCATGTGAAACACATTAAAAATTAAAAGATGCTGCGTTTAATTATCGGCACATTGCATCAGCTGTGACGTGACTGCTAGAAGAAGCTCAGTTAGAAAGACAGACGAGCAGACGGACTGGCAAAAGATAGAAAGAAAAAAGTTATGCGTATAATACACCTAAAACCTAGTAAAAAAAAGATGTTTGCATGATGATGCATGCATGTTACACACATACTTTGCACGTTTGCCTATCACTATAAATGTTATATACTAGAGTGGATTGAAATTTAAAACTTTGGCATTTTTAAAATTGACAATTAAATATTGCAAAAAAAAAAAAAAATTTTTTTTAGACTGGTCAGTTTGGCTGTTTTCACATGAACAATTTTTTTTTTTTATTTTTAAGACAACCATGAAAACTATTACGATAAAAAATGTCTCACAGTATATATCAACTAACACAAGACCATTCCTTTTATATGAAAGCGACTTTTATATGATGTTGTTGTAGGACCCCTTGCGACGTATCACAGAATTATAATAATTTTTCTCAAAAAACAGTTTGTGTCTTAAAATAAACGGTCCGATAAAATTTTCATATTTCAGCCCACTCTAATCTATACTCTCTGGATAAAATTTCTCATACGCAATTTTTGTTTATGACCATCCAGTATTTTATAGTATATTTCTTGTGGTAAATATTGTGGTGTCTAAACTTTTGGCTGGCTAGTTTTGACTAAAAAAAAATATTATTTATATTTTATTTAAACGTGATTTGCAGTATGTTGTATGAATCTTGGTCGTCTCTATACATAAATATGTATGTGTAAACGATGGAATGGTTAGCCTAAAAATATTTGTTTTTTTTTTTTTGAGCTCATATATGAAGAAGAAAATTTAATTTTATCTAATAATTTTTGTCTTTAAATAAATTTGTGTAACTTTTTTGAAGTTGAGGCATAAATTTCAAGTTTCAGATTTCTAGCTTAAAGGGTGTACATAGGTTATTTAAGGGGAAGACTTTAACTTTCTTGGTCCTTTCCATAAAAAAAATCAAAAAATATCAAGTTTCCAATGCCAAATATAAGGTTTTCCACCGCCAGACCTTTGAGCTGGGTGATAAAAGCGGCCTTTTTTTTCTTTATGAATCCCATTTATACCACTTTCTTATTGGATTTTATTAAGTAAATTAGCCCATATCCCCGGCGGCATATATTTATTTTACATTCCAAATTTGTGGTCAAAGTGGTTTAAGCAGCACGTTAAGGGGCAGACGATTTCCTTCTTTTGCCCTACATGATAAATTTCCAGTTCTTACCTTCAGCGAAGGGGCAAGGAGGAGAGAAGTATCTCCCTTTAATGATTAAGGAAGAACTTTTGCCCTTTTTCACCCAATTTTTACCACGATATTATTGGAATTTTCTCTATGAGTCTTCGTTGATTAGACCTAGGCGCGATGATCACACAAGAATTCTATACGAAGTGGGTCTGCTTGATCGGGGTAGTATTCCGGAGGGAATTTCGGATCACAGGAGTATGACCTTGGACTTCGATGCAACACCACCGGTGAAGTTCCCGGATAGGGAAGTTTGGCGTGGATCTAACGTACTGTTTGGGGGTGGGTGGGCAGTATTAACGGACGGGTCCAAGATGGACACTGGCACTGGTGCCGGTGTTTATATTGCTGACACTGACGTGAAAAGGTCATTCAGACTCTCGGATGAGTGCAGTGTTTCCAGGCTGAGATCCTAGCGATCTGGAGGGCGACGGAGGTGGTACTGGATCACATCGTAGGGGGGTCTGTGGTGACAATTTACGTCGACAGTCAGGCTGCGCTAAGGGCATTGACAAATTATACGGTGCGATCGAGCCTAGTCGCACGGTGTAGGAATGCTCTGAGGGAGCTCATGGTTGCATTCACAGTAAGGCTGTGTTGGGTACCCGGACACTGCAAATTGGATGGCAATGAGGTGGCGGACGAACTCGCGAGGGAGGGTTTGAATCTGGACTTAGGGGTAAGGGACAGGGGGGTAAGGCCCCCTTGTGTCACTACTTTGGGGTGATACGGGAAAGGTTCCGTGATGCCGTTAACCGGTCCTGGGGGAAAAGAGTGGATTGCAGGGTGTCGAGGGCGTTATGGCCCGGACTGGACCCAGGGGCAACCAGAATTATACTTGGATTGGATAGGGGTAGTCTCAGGACCCTTATAGGGTTCTTAACGGGGCATTGTTCTGTTAGGGCTTTTACGAGTAAATGGGATAATGCCATACCGGACTTCTGCAGACTGTGCGGGGATGTTGAGGAGCTAGAGACGGTAGAGCATGTACTGTGCCACTGTCCTAGGATGCAGGGCCTCAGGCAGAAATGGCTAGGGGATAGGTTTCACGACGAACTGGGGTGTATCGCTGGATATAATCCAGCCGATCTACTAGGGTTTGTCAGGGAAATAGGACGGCTGTTTCTGATGAGGGAACTGTAGAGGGGTCATGTCCTACGTAGTTTATATATTTCTCCGGACCTCTTAACTTTTTTCTTCTTTATTTCTCTCTCTCCCTCTTCTTCCTCTTTACTGAAGGGATTCACAATGGACCGCATTGGTCTCCGGGTGGAAATGCGTCCCTTGGGCGCATGACCTTCTTAACCTATCCAAAATAGTTTAGGCAAGTTGTTAAGGACGTTATTCCCCCTTTTGAGCATCCATTTTTTTACCATGTTTCTGCTGGCAAAAAAATCTAAAAAGTACTTTAACAGATAAAACCTGTTTAAAATTCGAGGTTTCTAGCCGAAGCGGTTTGGACAGACGGTTAAGAGTGAGATTTTCTCCTTTTGTATTTCCAATATTACCATGTTCTTGGCAAAAGTTACCAAAGAGTTCCAAGGAGCTCATATATTTAATTTCAGGCCAGATAAAGCTAATTAAACTGGCAGTTAAGATTAATTTTTCCACTTTATGTTTCTCCTCGTAAAAATTTTCAAAAATACCGTTTTATCGGAAGTCAACGCTGGAGCAGGAATCTAAATTTTAAATTTCAAATTCATAGCCCTATTTGTGCTGGAAATTGTAAAGTCAGTCACGATATTTATTTATATATATAGATATAGGGAGTAACTTATGGAAATAATTAATTTTTAAAGAATCGAATAAAATAAAAATTTTGTTTTGTTTATCTTTATATTTGACATGTTTTTCATGAAACAAATTACCTACAATGATTAAAGCACCCCATTTAGAAACACCTCATTTTTTTTATTAAAAATTAATAAAGCTACCAAATTTGAACAGAATTAAAAAAAAAAATATACACTTAAAATATTTTTAAAGTAAATGACAGTTATCCGTATATTTGTTTTTATATTATTTAATAATTAAATTACTGTTACAGAAATTTCTGTAACTAGAAATTTCATCACGCGAATTTTAACAGCTGGAAAAATCAAGTGTAGTAATAACTAGAATACCTGACTACTCATATAAATACGGGTACTTGGTGATGCAGCAGTTCAGTTTAAATAAAACGCTAAAGTGTTATTATAACGGATTTTATACTAAATTTTTTGATAGTTAAAAAAACGAAATAAAGGAAAGGAAATCATTACTTTTTACGACTTTTGTAGTTAATTAATTGAGAATTAAAAAATATAAATAAAGAAAATATCATTTGTTTTTAACGGATTTATTGTTAGAATAATCATTTATTATTAACAGATATTGTAAAGGTCCAACTACAATACATTTGGCTTAAATAACTTAAGCAAGGTTAGCGGTACCGAAACAAAAATTCAAAATTTTTTAAAATTAAAAATTTGTATTTTAAAATTTCGTTTCATATCAAAATAAAGTTAAAGTCACTTAGGTTACATTAATAACATTTAAAAATAAAGGAATAGTTCTTTTGATTTAAATGAAAATTTAGTAGACCGGTTTTTAAGCAATTTTTCATTTATTTTAAAGTACATTTTTAGTTAATTTAAACTATAAACAATTTTGAGTAAATACAGTCTGATAAATTTTTTGTAGTTTTACAAATTTTTAACAATAAAAATTTTTAATTTCAACAAATTTTATTTGAAATCCTAAATCAGAGAGATTTGATTATAATGAAAACACATAATATTCAAAGTTAATATTCTTTATGTAAATCCAATTTCACGGTTTGTCAAAGAGAGTTTCACCAAATAAAAATATCGCCCTAATCTTTATATTAATCCATCTATCCTTATGTCTATAAAGACTAACTGGTTGTTTAGCCATATGCGTCATATAGTTATTTACATTTATCTCCACTTCTTCACTTGATTTCCTTAAATTCTCAAAAAAAAGACAAAAAGAAACAACTTTTAAGAAACTCTGCCATTTTCACTCTTCCCCCTCCCTGCACAGTGTGGCGTTCACCATTCATTCTATTTTGTGCGTGTAATCAGTGATTATTTTTTTTAACCTGGCTATTTTCATTTACTTTATCTAATTTACGCGTATATAAAAAATTCGACAGTTTGTTGAGAAATTATTCACTTTAGGTGAAAGGAAATAGTAAAATAAAAAAAATCTCATTACCATCATCATCATCTTCATCTTTTGCGCAAACAAACAAACAAACAAACATAAGCACTAGAGTCTTCTAAAAATTGATTAGAAATAATTGATGTTGTTCTTTCTATTTTTTATTTGTTTGTAAAATTGTTTCCCCAAAAATGAAAAAGAAAAAGTTAAATACTTTAAAATTTATTGCCAGTGGACAGAAAACAGAAAAAAAAGAGTTAAACGCGTTAACTGTTTGACCTAATTTTTTGGTAAATAATGTATGCAAATACATATTTACATATAATAAAAATAATTAGAAATTTTTCAAATTCCCATTTGAAAATATATTATTTTTAAATGTCATTTTAATTGAAAGAATTTATTTTATTTGAATGAAAAGTTTTTTAAATAAAAATTAAGCTTTTTTTAAATTTAAATATTCAGTTTGATTTTTTATTATTTTTTTTTTTTGGTGTTGTAAACCAGGTCGTTTTTCTAGAATTTTCACATTCTTTTGATCCAAAAGGTTACAATAATATTTTGAATTCATCGTTTTACCTTTTTGAACATAGTCGTTCAATAAAATACCTTTGTAATCCCAGAAAACCGTTACCATAACCTGAGATTAGATATAAGGGTTGTGTACCATAATGAAGTACACTACCACTCGGAGACTCATAGCACCCATTGTGATACAAATTGGAAATAAGAAAAATAATAAAGAAAAAGACAGTTAAAGATTAAGAATTGAGAGCCCCCGGCCTAAAAAGCATAGAGCAATTATAGGACCTCGAGACCGCTACGTAGAATAGCCAGCTTATCCCCTGACATATCTAGCCACATTAACACAGATCATCGTCGAATATTTTCCCCAGCCATTTCAGTCTCAGACCCTGTAATCTAAGACAGTTGCACAAAATGTGCTCTATTGTCTCTAGCTCCTCAACATCCTCGCACAACCTACAAAAGTCCTGTGTGCCTCTTTCCCATTTACCAATGAAGGCTCCAATATAGCAGTGACTGGTTATTACCCCTACTAAAGACCTGAGACTTTTCCTATCAATTGCAATTAGTATTTTGGTTGCTTTTGCATCCAACTTTTGCCAAATAGCGCTGGACACCCTGTAATCCGTCCTACCGCTCCCATATTACCCATAATAGTGACACAACGGGGGTTTTACCCCACAATCCCTATATATAAGGTCCAGACCCGAACCCTAACTGGCCAGTTCATCCGCTATCTCATTGCCCAACACAATCCTAGAGCCCCTTTAAAGTCTATCACTATGCTTGGATGTTCTGACACTTCAAAGCCCTAAGTGCTGCCTGACTATCCACATAAATTGTCACTACAGATTCCTCTATGGCGTTTGCCCTTATCAACTCTGTGGCCCTCCAGATCGCTAGGATCTCCGCGTGGAAAACACTGCACTCATGCGGGAGCCTGTATGACATTTAAATGTCACCATTCACTATGTAAACTCTGGCCCCAGTGCCAGATTACATCTTGGACCCAACCGTAAAAACTGCACAGCCTTCAAACAGCTGTCCATACCCAGTCCACTTCCCCCTACTTGGAAACACAATCGGGATGTAACTTCGAAATCTAAAGTCGTTACCCTATGGTCCGAGATCTCAGTGGGGAGTCTATTCTGACCAATTAGACCTAAATCGTACAAAATCTTAGTGGGACCTATCCGCTTAGGTTTTAACAGCAAAGACTCAAAGAGCCTTAACAAGTTCCTAGCTGCTACACTTTCCACATACCTCTCAATCGGTAGAAAATCTTGGATTATATCTAACGCTGCCTGAGGTGTGCTACCGATAGCGACAATTATGGCAATTGAAGTACATCTCTGAGCCTAATCAAGATGTACCCTTTCTCATTGCCTCCCACCAGACCGTGCAACCATAGGTTATAATGGGCCTTACAACCGATGTGTAAATCCAGTTTATCATACCCGGTCGTAGTCTTCAATTTTTACCAATGGAATTCCCGCACGGATGGTAGGCATTGAGACCCCTCTTCAGCCTTTTCTGAGTATTTTTCTTCGATGATAATTTACTATCGAGGTAGGTTCCTAAGTACTTGGCCATAACCTTACCAGCGGATTGAATTATTTGTTCCTTCTTTAACCCACTTGGCGACGGTTGCGCATCACAAATGAGAGAAAAGCGCAGTTATACACGTGCATTTCTGTTTTTTTTTTGTTTTTTTTTTTTTGTAAATTATTATTAATTATGCTTTGTTAAGTAGCTTCACATCTTAAAATCGTAAGTTGAAGAAAGCAGTTTCGTGTGTTTTAATTGAATATTGAGTGCTTTGCGAAAAGTGTTTTTTTACTAGTGCGCAATGGAAAAAAAATTTAAGTAAATTATTTACATCCAGTTAATTGTAATTTTTTGTTTAAATATTAATAGGAGTAACATCTTAGTTAAACGACAAATAGATGGAAAGCGTGCGTAATCCTATGTATATTGCAGCGCAAAGTGCAATGTCCTTTCAAAAGGACACCTGATTCCGGGAAAACTATAGGTTTTTAGAAAAAAAAAGTTATATAATAAAAAATGTTTAGAAACCCATAAAAATTTAAGTTTCGGAATAAAAATTAAAGTTTTCAAAAAAAAAAAAATTCCGGCGCTATCTGGGTTAATGCACTTCCACCAGCTTGAGAGTACATTGATTTGATTTTTCTTTTGTCTATGGTGTGTAGTCATGGATCCATGTTTCATCAACAGTTAAGAAACAAATCTTAAAATCCATTTTATTTCGCTTAAATCGATTCAAACAAGCTTAAGAAATTTTCATTCAAAATCGTTTTTGATCAACTGTTGCCAAATGCGGCACCCATCTTTTAATAAAGCTTTTTCATCTGTAATCTTTCATGGAAAAAAATGGACTCGATCATTTGAGATGTCTATGGCATTTCCTATTCGCGAACTTACACTTGTTGCTCGCCTACTAACATATCATGTACTTAAGCTATAATTTCTGCTATTGCCTGGACATTTTTTACTTTTTTTTTTTACGTTAGACTAACACTCAGGGGATGTCCCCTACTAATGCAGTGCATTGTGTTAGAATTAGGAAAATATGTTATGAGAGGGAGGAAAGAGGGAGTAGTGTTGAAGAGTACAGACAATATGCAATATATCTGCAATAGTACAACAACCGGGTACACACTTGCTTATGAAGGAGCACTTTCACCTAACACTTTCCCCTACATCATTATGAATTTCTTGTCCCGATAAACCTTTCTTATGTAAATATTTAATGACACCACGAATTTCTTATTTTTTTATTATAAAAGAAATCATTGAACCGTCTTTTTTGAACAGATGTTACTATACGAATGAGTTGCCAGATCGAATGAAACATGTATTTATATAACAGATGAAAGTTTTTAATGCACTTAACTTTTTGCTGTTTACACTGCCATCTCTGTGTCGGGCTAAAAATATTTCGAATGGCCCATATGTTCATGATTTTCTGGGATAGAGAATTTTTTTTTAATTCCGGAATCGCGCTCGAAACGTAAAATGTTAATTTTTTTGTATTAATTAATTAATTTCTTTAATTTTCTTTCTATAGCAAATGTGTTTCTATAAAAAATACAATTTTGTAAAATTTCCTTAATTTTGTAAATTTTCCATAATTTTATTTTTTTTTTTTTTTCACTTAATTTACAAAGGCATTTTAAAACTTTTTAAGTATTTATTTTTTAGATATGACACTAGAATCGATAACTAGTATTTTTATTATATTCTTATCCAAGAAAAACACCTTTGTGTGTTTCGAATTTAAAACTAATTTCTTAAAATTAAACTTATAAAACTCATAAAATAATAAACACACAATTTTTCTATTTTAATGTCAATTATTATTTTTTTTTTTTGTCTCATCTTTAATAAAATGTCAAGTATTTATTGTTTTGTTTATCTTGATTATTTTGACGTTTATTGTTTACCATACAAATACATCAAAGTTATTTTTAACTACATATCAATTTATAATTCAATATAAAAAAAAAAACTTTTTGAAAAAAAAATCATTATCATCATTGACATTTTCTTTAAGAAATACGAAAAATAAACATCATCATTTTTAAATAGACCCACCCTTTTAAAATTATAATAATACACGATTACACTTGTTTTATATACATATTTTTTTTTTTTTTTGCACATGAACTATGACGTATAGTTTCCGATTACGTTATAATTATCTTATTACGTTAACAATCATACACACATTGTTGCCACCCTGACTGCTTTTATGGCAAGAAATGTAATTATAACGATAGGCTACAAATTATAAAAAGGAAATAATTTTAAATTTAGCTAAGCTTATTCCGAAATCTACAAAAGTTTAGGTTTTGTGGAAAGTAAATGGAAGATATCCAAAAATTGTTTAAAGTTCATGAATTTTATTGAAAAAAAAAATTGTTTCTGAAAATTTACGTTAGATTAAAATTATAAAAAAAAAAACTTTGAACTAATTTTTCTATATTAATTTTTCGCTAAGCCGCCAACTAACAGTTCTATTTGGTTTTGTGGTTTACAGCCTATCGTCATTTTTATGTTTTCTCTATTTTCGTTGATTTTTTATGTATTATTTTATTAGTTTATATTAACAAAAGACGACGTTTTTTTTTTAAATATAATCAACAAAGAAGTACAAGACAATAAATAAATTGTGAAAATAAAATAAAGTGCACTTAATGACCTTAAATGTCAACAATCTTCTTAAAGTGTATTTCTGTGCACACAATATTGTTGGGTCATCAAGGGTAAATATAGACACTAGCAGATACGCATATAATGCTAAATACATCATGTAAAATACTTACATTAGACTGGGCCGAATTAAAAAAAAAAACAAATGTTTAATTCTTAAGTTGTGAAAAAAATATTCCAAATCGATGGAAAATTAAATTTTAAAAATCTGCTAATGTCTTCAGTGTACGATATTTCTTGAGAATAGGAAATTTTTCAAGTTCGGTCCACCCTTAATTACATGAAAATGGAAAACAAAATATTAAATCTTTATGTTAAAAAAGTGTTACAAGTAGAAAATTGTAAAAGAAAAACCTTGTCTCTTTAATATGTGTTTTCTAAACTATAAAATAATGTCGAGGGTTTTAAAATACGAGTTTAAAAGAGTTTGTGTCAACTTATAGTTGAGCCAAGGAAGTTTTTATTTAGAAATCCATTTTTTTCTTAATGATCACAAATTAATATCCTTTTCTTATTCTCTAAAATGTTTTTAACTTTAAATTTCCGTTATATAAAAACTATCAGTAAAGTTGAGGTAAGAATTAAGTGTAAACATGTTTTCTAAAGATTGAAAAAAAAAATTATAATTTTTAAATCAGACTAGACCGTGTAGTTTCTGCCTGTTGTTAAATCAACAGGCTTCACATGTCTTCAATTACCATAACTATTTAATTTGAATTTGCCAACCTGTTTTGTTATTGCATTTAAATAATGAAATCGAAATCACAAGAGATGCCACATTTAGCTGCCCCTTTTGCAAATAGACCGCAATAAAGAATTTAAAAATGACTCTAGCTGTGTGTTGTGGTTTTTTTTTCTTCTTATATTTTGGACTACTCTACATGTTGCACGAAGTTGATGTAATACATGGTACTACCACAAAATTCCAATGAACTAAACTGACAACCATACTACGTACTAACAACCATGTTGTAATTGTAATCACTGTCAGCATTTAAAATATAAAAATAAATAAAATAACACATATTCTTGCTAATATGCAACATTTACAATTTAATTAAAGGCTCTTTAACCTGGGGGTACGTTTTTGATTAAACGCGAAAAATTTAAAATCAAATTTCCAAGTCTTGTCAACAGATTTCTGATGAAGAAATATGAAAAAAATACAAAATTTTATATTATTAAATATTTATAAATATAGCTGCTTAAAAATTAAGAATGTATATAAATGCTGCCAAGTCTTGGAAATTCTTGGCTTTTCTCTTTTAAATGTAAACAAAAACATTTGTCATAAAAATATTTTAAATTTTTGTAAAAAAAAAAAAATGAAAACAACAAATTAAAGGAAGAGCAGGGCGCACTATTTCGCGTTCTGGTAAAATTCATATACGAAAACAGCTTTGGTACAAATGCGGCCCCAATTATTCAAATTGTATTTGTTTATAAAAAATAAGGAAAAGTCAGGTAAGTATTCACAGAATATTATGTGGTTTACTGTTTGTAGTTTAATAAAAAAGTTTTCCGTTCCATTTAAAAATAAAGGAACATACATTTATTTTTCAAAGAAATATCTATATTAACTTTTGTATACATTTATTCGAAATGATTTACTATCATTTACTGATTTTTTCAGTTTCATTTATTTTTTTCATTTGTTTGAAATTTAATAAAAATACCCACTAGACGGAAGTTTGTGGTTTATTTTTGTCCATAACAGTTATTACAAATTTAAATTTCAATTTGTTTTTTTATTTAAATTGGTTGTATATATACAAAATTATTTCAATTCAAATTACAAGAACTTTATAAATTAACATACATACACAAACACATTCACACAAAAAGTGGCTGTAGCTATGCATACATACATTTTGTTGACTTACAAAAAAAAAAAAAAAAAAAAAAAAAAAAAAAAAAAAAAAAAAAAAAAAAAAAAAGGGAAACAATTTCAAATAAATGATAAAATCATTTATTTGTTATGGAATTGGGGTAAAATTTTTACATTTATTTTAACTGATTATTATAACATTTGCTTCTTACGGATGTTGATTTGTTAATCAACATTCAAAATTAAATATTAAAAAACATTTAATTTAAATGAAAATTAAGTAGACCAGTTTTTAAATGAAATATAAGTTCTTGTAAATGACATTTTCTGTTATTTTAACTTTCAAACTATTTTTAGTGTAAGGATAGTCGTTTTCTTTACAAGTATTTATAGATATAAAATTGGAAAAACAACCTAAAATATGAGAAAATTTGTCACGCCACATTTTAAGCCCAAAAAGTGAGAAAGAGTATGTTTATCACATTACACCGAAAATATTACTGTACAAAAATTAAAAAAAAAAAAATATTTATTTTATATAAAATTTGGTTTCAATTGAATGTTTAATTAAATCGAAAAAAAGAATTTAATTAAATATTTGTAAACAAAGTTATGTATATTAAAAAATGTTTAATTTTATTATCTTAAATTTTGTTTAATATTTTAAGTTATTTTACAGGTTGGTTGAAAAGTTCCTGCGCTCACCAAGAGATGGCACTGCTAGCTCCAAACTTTTTCTCTCAAGTTAGTATAACTGTCCTGAGAACACATGCAAAGTTGCAAGTCATTCTGTCAATGCTTTCTTTGTTTACAAGCCATTTAAAGATGACGTGTCATTGATTTTTTTTAATATGGAAAAAATTAAATATCGTGCAGTCATTAGATTCTTTGTTTTGAAGGGTTTAAAAGCAAAGGAAATTTATTAACAATTGTTAGAAGTGTATAAGGAGTCCTCACCTTCAAAACGCACCGTTGAATTTTGGGCTGGTGAATTTAAACGTGGTCGTACCAGCCTTAAAGACGATCCACGCGAAGGACGACCAAAAACTGCAACCACAGCAGAAATCATTGAGCAGGTTCATAATATGGTTAGTGAAGATCCAAGTTTGACTAAGCGTGAAATTGCTAATGCCATAGGCATCTCAGACGAACGAGTACTCCATATTTTACATGAAGAAATCCGTATGAAAAAACTGTTTGGAAAGTTAGTGCCGCAATTCAAAAAAAACTGGATCGAAAACAAATTTCTCAGCGTAATTTGGAGCGTTTTAAGCCGAATAAAACCGACTTCTTCCGTCGTTTTATAACTATGGATGAGACTTGGATCTACCACCATGATCTTAAATTGAAACAAGAACGTTTACAGTGGACTGAAGCTGGTTGTTCAGCTCCAAAGCAGGTGAAGTCACAACGATCAGCAAAGAACGTTATGTCATCAGTTTTTTGGAATGCAAAAGGAATTTTGTTGATTGATTATCTTCAGAAAGGTAAAACAATCAACTCTGAATATTATTGCAGCCTTTTGGATCAGCTGGATGAAAAAATTCTTGAGAAAAGACCTGGTTTTAACAAGAAAAAAATCGTTTTTTATCAAGACAATGCTCACAAAAGTGTTTTGACGATGGCTAAATTCAAAGAATTAAAGTACGATTTGCTTGAACATCCACCGTATTCACCAGATTTGGCTCCCAGTGACTACTATCTCTTTAGAAATCTCAAACAATTTCTTCGTCGAATGAAGAGGCCAAAGCAGCCGTAGACGGTTATTTTGCAGAGCTTCCGGAAAACCATTATAAGGATATGGATAAAATTATTGGAAGATCATTGGAACAAGTGTATTGAGCTTCTAGATTATATTGAATAAAAAATATATTTCGTAACAAAAACAGTATTCTTTCATTTTGAGCGCAGGAACTTTTCAACCAACCTGTATGTTAAGGTTAAGTTGTATCATTTAATACAAAAACATAATTAGTAAAATAATCATAAGATTTCATATTAAATTTTTAAGTGATATCAACAATCAAACATTTTTAGTTAAATTTTTAATTAATATGATTAAATTATTAATTGGAATTTTTGCAGAGTTTAAATTAAAATTTAAATTGTTATAAATAAAATTTAAATTAAAACCAATTTAATTACATATTTAATATTTGAATTGATACTGTATTTTTTAATAGATCCAAATTCAATTAAAATTTTAATTGAATAAGCAAATTTTTTTGATTAAACCCCATTGAATTTTTTCTGTATGTCAAAAATTCAAATGTGATTGAACATTTTTAGACTAGACTTAAAATTCCAAAATATGTTGATTTAACATTTTTCCTATATTTTTTTTATATATTTAAATTTCATCAAATTGGAAAAGTTTAGTTTGGAATTAATTTTCTTGAACCTGTACTCTGGAAAGATGAATACGATATTCATATGGTCGAAATATTGGATAAATTAAAATGAAAATGTATTATTCAACCTTTCGAAGGCACATTTACACGCGAGAGAAAAATACTGGAGGTAGAGCAAAAAACACTTCTAAATGACTCAGCTGAGAAGGTTTTAAAATGTTTTTTATGTTTAAAACAATTTTTTTATATTTAAATTTAAAAAATTATCCAATAAAAAATTTGCATAAAAATAATGCCAATGATACATTTTAATGAACAAATTGTAGAGTATTTTTGGAAAAATGATCACCATTCTTTGTTTTCCCCCAGATGAAATCTGTTTAAAGATTACTTCAATGTTAAAAAAAACTTTTTCTCAAAACAACAATCTTCAATAATATTTTTCCATACAACTGTCAATTTATTTGTATGAAAATATCCAATAAAAAAATTCTCCATAAAAATACATATAAGTTACGCATTTCTTCATAACTTTCTTTCCAATTTTTTTTACCAGTAGAATAGAGAATAGAGTTAAGTACACCGTTATTAGGTTATAAGCTATCAATTATATGCATTCAAAGAACAACATTCAAACAAAATTGGTGACTACTAACTGCCATGAAAACAAACATGTATTGTATTATAACAGACGACGAATATGATTTTAACCCCAATAAGGTTGAAATGAAAATGTTAGCCATTTTGAGCTTTAAAGAATCTGATATCTGATTCTGATTAAGCGACTTTATAAAACTCTTGGTTAACTAATTTCAAAGAAATATGATATTTTTAAAAAGTCTGCAGCCATTTTGAATAATCCATGTTGAGATTTGATCATCTCATATCAGATTAGTATTCCGCGATAAACAATTTAATAATAAATTCACACTATGCCCGAAATCTCGTTTAAACCGGATTTTAGCGAAATCCGATTTTGAAAATCCAGTTTCATAATTATGTTTACACAGCATTTAGCTATAGTATGTATGCAAATATTGTGCAAATCTGGCATCACCTTATGAAAAAATGTAAACAAATAATAATTATAATAATTATTTAAGAAAACTTAATAATATAAGATATAATTCCAATAAAATTGCACATTGTAAATTGAAAGTAAAATTAAATGCAGCACCCAGTTTCTTGTTTTTGCCTCCGGCTAAATCTTTGCAAACAACATTGGATCAGAGCCGGGTAGACCTACCATGAACAATGTGAAAACTCTTGCTTCCAAATAGTCATCCCTTATTATAAACACTTTTAAAAGTTTGTTTTAAAACCTTGTTTCCTTTATTATTTTGCACTCCGCCATTAAATTAAAGGTTTTTAGAAACATATTCCATTTAATTTTGTTTTTTTTTATTTTGTTATCAAATCGAAGTCCAGTCTAGCTGTCAAATTTTGTAGTGTAAACGGAGGTAATTTGAAACTAGAGACCAGATTTTATAAGACAATTATTGTGTATCGCCCACTTTCGAAGATAACTATCTACCATACTACATAAAAATATTAAACTGTTTTTACAAATTTGGTAAAAGACAGTAATTTTCAATCTTATAGTTTAACAGTTTCGTAACATCTTTAAAAAGATAGAATTTTAACTTCGAAAGTGGATGATAGTCGCTAGTCTTATAGAATCTGGGCACAGATTAATCCGATTTAAACCCTTCTTTGCGTGATTTTTTCTTCTTTTTCTGAAATAAATCACTGTGATGTAATTCAAGCTCTATATTAAGAGAAAAATATTTTAAAAAAAATTCTAGTATGAGAAGATAATATAAATAATTAAAAATAGTATGATGGAAATATCCATCACCATGCATATTCACATGTTTAGCTGAGTACTAAATAAATGAAAAATAAAATATCAAATACTAAAAAAGTGATTTTATATTCACACTTTTTTCTCTCAATTTCTCTCAATTTGCAATACACTCACAGTTTTTTACTAACACAATCACACTTTTTGAAATTGAAAATTGGATGGTATTCAATTTCTCATTCAATCCGTGAGGCAATCTGAGAAAAAAATTTTAACAGCTGATCACAATTCTTGTAAATAAATTTTCATGTTTCGTTCTACAAATACTCTGCCACAATATAACGATGCCACAGTAAAACAATTTGTAATTTTTTCCTTGATAAAGGCGTTTTGGAAACGAAACTTTATTTAAATTGCGTGCAGCCTACGTCACAGCCTACGTCACGTCAATTCGAGAGATTTTGACATACAGTATATGAGAAAAATTGAAAGCAATAATCTTGTACGTGTAACCGCAGACAGCAAAGCGACAAGTTAAAGCCTGTTAATTGATAGTGATGCTGGTTGTTATATATTTATTTTTTTTTTGACTGTCCAAAAGTCATGTAAAATGTTGCCAGCAACAACTAATTTACAATATACCTGTTTGTGTGCATTTTTTGTTCAATAAATGTTATGATGGAAATTTCCATCATTATGCAAATAAGGGTTAAACGAGATTTCGGTATAGTGTAAATTCAGTATAAAACAAAACGCATCACTTTTTCAAAAAAAAAAAAACAAAAAACAAACGCAAAAAAAATATCCCGCCATTTTGAATTTAAAAAAAACTTGATTCAGCGACTCCTAAATCTCACCGATTAATAATTTAAAGAATTGTTTTTTTTTCTGTGTACTTCTTTAAAAAAAAAATCATACGCATTATTGGAACCTCTTTTTTTGAATATGTAAAATCCAATGTTTGATTCGAAATCAGCAACCCCAAAAACTATCGAGTATTAAATTTTATGTTACAAGCGTAATTGAAAGTAGTATCTCAATTCGCGTCGCCAAATTTGATTCTCTATAGTAAATTTTAAAAGTAGATACTGATATTAGCCTAAATATTAGGATATTAAAAATTTTTATTTTTTTTTTTTACTTTTTTACTAATAAGTTTGGAATTCATCGATGGATTTTATTCATAGTAAACAATTTTCTTAAAAATTGGACATCACTTTTTTTTTTGCCTCATGATCGTGAATTCAACAGACAATAAAAAGATCGTATTAGGCTGAGTTTTTAGGATGTAGATTATTATTAAACTCAGAGTATCACAGTTTATAACTGGAATACTGGTTTTGAAATTTGATTTATATTGTTTTATTTCAATAAAGATCAAAATTATATGCGAAGAAAAGTTGTTCCGACTTGGAAATTGCTGAAAAAATTCGATTTCGGTTTAAATAAACCAAGTTTAACTAACATTCCAAAAACTCGTCCTAAGTATTTTATGCAGTCCTTACAATATATTTTAACGAAATGAAGAAAATTTATTAAATTTGTAAAACAAAAAATCACACCTTTAGCACCTTAATAGGGTTAAACAAAAAAATGTACTTGTACAGGCCGAAAAAAAACGCACAGATGCAAACAAATATCGACATGAAAAACACAATACTGAATATTGAATGGTTTTCCATGATTCTTCTTACTACCTTTTTAAGGCAGTCATAATGTTAGGAAACAAAGTTTTTTTTTCATATATTTTCTACTTTTTTTTATATTAAATATCATTATACCATAATGTTGATCATAATGAGGTTCATCAAACTTCTACTTTTTTCCAATTTCTATTCTACGGTTCATCTACGGTTTTGTTAGTATGTAATATAAGGAAGAAGAAAAAATTTACTACATTCGCTTTCTAACATCCCATACATGTGTCCACTAAATGTCAATTAACTGAAGTTTGAGATTCTTTTGAAAACCACGAAAAAAAAGCAAAATAAGCAATCAAACAACAACAACAACTACTTCTTTCTTTTAAAGAATTTTGTTAGAACAACGTCGTACTGTGTTTACATACTCTTTGGAGTTTAAAATTTGCACGCAAATCTAATAGGTTTTGTTTGTGTAAATGAAATATAGAATTTATAAGGATTTTAGCTGTATTTGTGCGGGAAATTATGTTCGCAAATCCCATATAAATTTAAAATTAGTTCACGTTAAGAGCTATCGCGTGAAATTATTGACGATATTTCCAGCCTCTTTTACATAGGTGATATCAGTTTATTGTGAATGTTCCTGTTAACACCTTGCCGCACAAACACAGCATATGGAAAAGAAAGAAAATCATGAAGATAAGTGTTTATAAATTATTTCACAAAGATGTTGTTCAGTGTAAAAAGCCTATAACATAATCGATTTATATGCCAAATTGTTGCCATATTTTAACATAAATAAATGTTATACAGAGTTGCAAAAATTTTATTTACAAAAAAATATGTTTTGAAAGAAAATAAAATATAAAATAAAATAAGAAACTTACCGCCAAAAAGCAAAATTAAATATAGTGAAATTTGAAGAACAAAAAAGGAGAAAAATTAAAATTGTCAACTGACGACATCTCTAATGTAAACCTTCCCAACAAACAATACGTACAGTTTACGTCCCATTTTCGATCCGTCATAAATGGAGTCCAATTCCGTTTACGTACCGTTTTCTTTATCCGTAAACGGATTTTAAGGAACATCGAAACTGATTCGAATCTGTTAAAAGTCCGTCAATGACGGACCGCTTATGGATATTATTATTTTAATTTTTGATAGCAAATTTTAATTTTTTTTTCTTTAAATTTATTTACAAAGATATTTAAAATAAAATAACAAAACTTACAAACAAAATACAACAAATACCAAACAAAATTACACATAAATGTCATATTTATCTCCAGCACAATTAGGATCCATCAATCACTGCGATTGTGGCCCATTAAAAATCATGAAAAAAATTAAACAAACATTCAATTTTGGTTTAAATGGTGGTACTTACGATATTATGAAGCAAACAATGCAAATTTGCAAATTTTTTCACAAAATCTATTTTAAACTGTCGGGCAATATTTTTATTTGCAAATCTACATAATTTTGCACATATCATTGTAAAACTTGTTTTCAATTTCATAAATATTTATCTGAGGAATATTTAAGTATTCGTTTTTGATAACTAAACAAATCCAAAGGCAACGGACGAAAAACTCATGAAAAACAGTGGTCCGTATTTGACGGTACAGAAACGGATACACCAATACGGAGTCAAAACGTACTTTTTTCGAAAATTCAATTATACCGTCCGTTAATGTTCAGTTTACGTACAAGCTTTGACGGATACATATTTTCGGACCGTAAACGTACAGTAGAAGCCGGATTCATGAATCTGTACGTATCGGAGATTCCGTAAAAATGTTTCTTGGATTGTGAATTTCAAATTGTTTTTTTAAATAAAAATTCAGCACATTTTTATCCAATGTAAATGTACTAAAGGAGAAATGCTTAAAAAAAGCACCACGAATTTGTAATACTGAAAATTATCATTGTAATGATTGGTTACAAGTGCGCGTTTTTAAAAATCATTTGGAAAACTAAATGTATATGTATTGGATTCGATTGGATTATTGCTATATGTGGTAGATACTTTTCTTTATGATCATGAACACATCATTTTCCTAGTTCATATCCCATATCTTGTATTGTTACATTGTTTTTTTTTTTTATTTCTGGCGTTCCTGCAAATGAATAGAAACCAATAAAGATTGTTTTTTATATGGTAAAATTATACCTCCCACTTTTTATTCACAAATAGCAGTGATAATTTCCATACGTAGATATGTGTAATTAAAGATTATAACCTATTATTTATTGGTTGCAACAATGAAATGTTTTGTAAATAGATATTAATGAAACGATGTCAAAAAAATATATAAGATTAAGATATTTTTAATTTTTAAAAAAATTAATAATCATTACAAAAAATATCATGCCCTTAATATATTCAAAAGTTATTCTACTAAAATACCGCAATGAAAAAATTAAAAAAATATATATTTAAAATGAATGCACAAAGCAAACCGTGCCTGGCAACGCCTTTTTGTGACAGTTATATTTTCCATCCCAAAAAACTCAAAATAAAAAGAAGAAGTATAAGCACAATACAAAAGGCAATGGAATATTAAATCGTGACAAAATAAAAACCAAACAAAATAGCAGCGAGATTGGAAAGCTGAAATACTTGCCATTTTAGATTAATATTTTTTTTTGGAATTTGCATGTAACCAATCTAAAAACATTAATTTAAAATATATCCATATTTTTTAATTAATTTTCCTATTTTTCCTTTCCTATACATTTTATATTAATTTTTTATAAACAATTCAATTAATTATTTCTATTTTTTAAACAATTGCAATAAAAGTTCCAAAACATATGTTTTTTGTGTACAAAATTGCCATGCCTTTGTGAAAATATGAACCAAAGATCGTTTAGGACGAAAATAAACCGAAGTCGCTAAAGTGGAGGGTGTTGCCAACTAAAAGTTTTATCGTAATCGCTAGTTTGTATACAAAATATATTAGGGAAAAAGTATTGAGCAATAACACATTACAACTGGTCACAATTATGATATCACTTTTCAAAGGAAAACATGGTACAATTGTACTTTTTTTGGTACATTTATACCTTGGTTGGTACCGTGGTACTACCGCGGCTCATTTAGTACAGTTTGGAATTTTTTCAAATTTTCAATTTATAACTTGATAAAACCACATAACAAAAAGTCGACTTTTTTTAAAAACAACTTAAAATTAAAAACCTGTTTTTATTTATACACCTTCTATAGTAAAAATAAAGTCAGTTTTAAGTTGAACCGGCCCTAAATTGGTTTCACATCAAATGTACCAAATGTTTCCATACACATTGTATTAAAATATTTGGAAGTGGCAACATTGAACATCTGATTTTAAATTACCTCTCAAAACAAAAAAAAACAAGAAAAAAGTGTATTATTGTTAAAAAGCTATTAAATGCCTTTAAATTTTTTAATAGCAAATCCTGAAAAGGTTATCCATAAAAAAAAGGTGTGGCATAAAAATAAAAGTAAAATTTTACAAAGTTTTGTGGGAATTATACGACTACATAAAATTAACGATAAATTTTGTTTCACCCGGTCAATTTAAATTTTTTAAGTATTTTTAGTGTCTTAGCAAAAAATTTTGGTACCGTGAGGAGTACAATTTGTTTGTCTGGCTGGTACAATAACAGAAAACATATTTTCCATCCCTGTCACTTATTGGTGTACTCTCTATGGTAAGAAAAAAATGAGAGAATAAAAAATTCCGGAGAGAAAATAAAATAAGTTTTGTCTTTCACGGAAACTGGTGCACGATTTTTAATGTCAAATTTGATGAAAAAAAACGTTTATTTATTTTCTAACATCAGTTTAATTCAGAGCCAGGCGAACACACACACCATCAAATTTTGTCTTTGCGAGTGTAAGCTGCAGTTCTCTCTTACTCAATGCACTTAGCGAAACTTGTAGTATAAACAAGAATAAATATTATAATTTATTTGATATAAAAAAGTTTAGAATGTTTTAAGAACAATTGAAATATTATCAGCGCATTTCAAGGGTAAAAGCTTAGAAAAACTACATAAATGCGTTTCTTATAACAAAAGTAAACTAAATTTATACCCGAGACATTTTTACGGATACTCCGAAACGTACGGATTCATGAATCCCGCTTCTACTATATCTTTACGGTCCGTAAATACGTATCCGTCAAAGTACGCACGTAAACGGAACATCAACAGACCGTATAATTGAATTTTCGAAAAGAATACGTTTTGATTCCGTTTTGGTGCTTCCGTTTCTGTACCCCGATTTTAATCAGATTTTCTTCTATTACTTTTGAGTTCGTTTTGGTGTTTTGGAATAATTAAAAAATTTCTGCGATCATTATACGGCTCTCGCTCTCTTACATCACACAGCGAAAATAAATTTAAATGATATCTATGATGTAAATATATATGAAACAGGGATGGAAAATATGTTTTCTGTTATTGTACCAACCAGACAAACAAATTGTACTTTTTCGATTCTCACGGTACCAAAATTTTTTTCGCTTTTTTTTTAACAATTTTATCGTATTGAGTCATATTTGCTTAGACACTAAAAAGACTTAAAAAAATTATATTGACGGGTTGAAACAAAATTTATTGTTAATATTATGTAGTCGTATAATTACCACAAAACTTTGTAAAATTTTACTCTAATTTTTATAAATGTCACACCCTTTTTTTCTGTGTGTGGCCACTTCCGAATATTTTAGTACAATGTATATGCAAATATTTGATACATTTGATGTGAGACCAATGTAGAGCCGGTTCAACTTAAAACTCACTTTATTTTTTACTTTAGTAGCTGAATAAATAAACAGGTTTTTAATTTAAAATTTAAAAAAAATTTCAAATTTCAACTGCAGTGATTGATACAAGGTGGCGCAAAAGTAATCCTCCTATCAGAAAATGCTATAAATTTTGCGATTGGCCCCTAATGTCAGTTCTGTTTTGACATTTGTGTAGTAAACACATGCGAAATACACGTTAATAAACAATAAACACTGCTCCAGAACGCGGAATATTGGTGACTATTTATTTGAGCAATAATGAAGATGATTTTTCATCAAAAATAATCATGAGTGATGAAGCCCATTTCCATCTTAGCGGGTACGTAAATAAGCAAAATTTACGCTTCTGGGGCACTGAAAATCCGCGTGTAACCCACGAAGAGCCATTACACCCGCTCAAAGTCACTGTATGGTGTGCTGTTTTCGCTGGAGGAGTCATCGGACCTTTTTTCTTCGAAGACGTCGCGGGCCAAACGGTTACTGTGAATGGTGAGCGCTACAGAGCAATGATCAACGAGTTCTTTTTGCCGCAACTTGATGAATTGGGATTGGAAAACATGTGGTTCCAACAGGACGGTGCAACGCCACACACTGCACGTGCCACAACCGATATGCTGAAGGATGCATTTCCCGGGCGCCTAATCTCCCGTTTTGGCGATTTGCACTGACCAGCAAGATCGCCTGATTTGACCGCTCCAGACTTCTTTTTGTGGGGCTTTTTGAAGTCGCGGGTTTATGTCAACAAGCCTCAGACTCTTGCTGCTCTTAAAGACAATATCCGTCAAGAATGTGAGGACCTATCGCCGGAAGTTTTGGCCAAACAAAAAAACTGTGGCGGCGGCCATTTACATGACATCATATTCTCGACTTGATGTTAAAAAATTTAAAAGACCAAATAAAAATAATCCACAAGAAGAATCAAAGTTTTTCATTTTTTTTTTAAATTACAGCCAAAAAACATCGGAAGGTTATTTTTGCGCCACCCTGTAGAGATGCTAGTTGAGCTGGAGTTGAATAATTTATTTAATTAAATTTGTAAGAATTTTGTATTTTATTTTATTCAATAAAAAAAAAAAACTATAATTTGTAATTCTAAATTAAAAAATTTAGGCCTTTATACAAATCGGTTTTTTGTTGAAAAAACGCTATGAATACGGTACGAATACGGATCCGTAAACGGTACGTCATTGACAGACTTTCAACGGACAACTCCGTTTTTCATCCCATATATCGGTACTTAAACGGCCATCATTGACGGTATTTCAAAGGCTTCGAATATGTTTGGATGTTCCTTAAACGTTGCCTGGCACTGGTTTAAGTTTAAGAAAAAATACCGCTTACATTAAAAAAAACAGTAAAATACTTCAATCTTAAAGTAGTGGAAATTTCTGTTAAATGGGCTAAAAAATAAATTACTTGTATTTTATTTTATTAAAACACAACAAATTAAAACACTATTCACTCTTGGGAATGGATCCCTTAAAAGCGGCTTTAAAAATATTCTTGTTAATCTTAAGAAGACAGATCAGTTTTTCATTTTACCTCAACACCGCACTTCTTTTTTTTGTACAGGTTTAATAACAAAATTAACAAAACGAATTAAAACCAAAGCCCAAATATAGAAGAAGAAAAACCAACACATTTTACTTGGTAAAACTAAACATTTACATAAATTTAATCAATTCGCTATGTTGACGTTAGTTATCGCTTAAAGTTTAGGATGACTTCAGAGATGGTGATGGCAATAACAGCGAATAAAATGAATCGATATGAAAACTTCTTTTTGAACTACACAAACAAATCTTGTTGCCACATTGAAAATTGTAATAATGATGATGTTGTTGATGTTGCAAAATAATAATAAAAAAAAACCTAGATGTTAATGATAAATTATGGCAAAAAAATTTAGTTTTTCTTGAGATTTTCAAATGTATTTCAAAGATATAACATAAAATTTGTAGAATTTGACATCAATATTGCCAATGCAATATGAATTGGTAATAAAATATTATACAATAAATGTCACAATGCGTTGTAAATAGCATGTGTATGCAGTTTAACTGTCACTACACAGAGAGAATTTTCTTGGATTTATTTTAATGAATAAATTCTTAAATTTAATGAAATAAGATTTAACTGTATAAAACTTTAATAAAGAAAATGAAAATTTAATAAATTTTCAAAAAAAAAAAAAATATATATGTGAAAAACTGCCTTAATTTAATAAACAGTTTCAATGGATGAGTTCCAGTAAAACTTCATTGATTTAATGCAAAATCTAAGTAATATCAAGCAGATAATTTTCTCAGTACTATTAACCCTGTAAGGTACGAGATTTTGTTTTCAATAAAATTCAAACTACACTGTAATACTTTCAAATCGGTTAACCCAAAAACTATGTTTTTGACAAACCATTTTTTCCAGTCGGTAAACTGGTTTTATTTTTGATTTTTACTCTAAACAAAGAGAAAGCAAAAATAGCGATTAAAATTAATCATTCAAATTCAAAAAATTATTTTTTCTCCCATTTGACTAACCCTTTAATTTATAAATACATAAAGAAATTTTTTCATTTTTATACATTTTAAATTTTGACAAAAAAAAAAGTAAATTGGAAAGAAAGCCATTTTTGTTTAAGAAAAATTATTTCTCATAAAAAAAATTAAATGGTCCACCATTTAAAAAAAAAAAAAAATCGGCGCGCAGTGTAACTGAAACAGTTTTATTTTTAATTTTAGTAATCACATTATTACAAATTATATCCTAATGTCCTAACCGAGCACTAGCAACGAAGGCTCGTTAAAGCGTAAACAGACCAGAGCATCTGGTGGGAATTGACCCCAAGATCCCTGCCAACACAACGTACTGCCTTAGTAGGGACACCTCCTGAGTTTTGTTTTATCGCAAAAAAATGACACAAACTTTCTTTAATTTTAACGCGAAATCTATTTAATTAAATGTTGTTTCTACTTGATTTTCAAATGAGAAGATCTTAGTTCTTGTAACACTTTTAAGTTCAGACCGAAAAATATCAGAATCTGGGAACGGGCTAATTGATGTCTCTCAAAGTTAAATAGCGCCTCTAAGGTTAGATTCGGATACAACGCGTGGAAGACCTTTAAAAAAGTATAGCTTGCTAAAAGAGTCTAAAATTTTCGGGCTGAACTAAGGGCATGAATAAGGACAAGAAAAAATGTAAACTAATAGCCATAATTTAAAGCAAGATTTTAATCCCATCAGAATTCAGATACATAACATGTAATCGACCAAAAACCATTAGATAACTAAGCACCGTTAGATATCTTTTGCTTGAAATTACAGACATAATGATATAAAAAAAGTATTTTTTTATTTACCGAAACAAAATATAACCATCGCAAAACTTTATTAATTTTAAAATTGTCAATGTTAAAGAAACATCACTCAGGATTCTATTTCATTTTGCTCAATTCAAAACCTAGGTTTGCTACACAATATTGTAATGTACCTAACTTTTGTATATGAGTTCTAGCTCAACACATGTGAAATCATGTGACCATGACCATAAACAATTCAAACAACACGAACGAAGAAGAAAATTTGCAGCAATACATCGTTTACACTACACTTTAATGATTAAAATAAACAGTTTAATAAAATTATTATAATTCTTAGTACAAACTACTGATATTTGAAGGAAATCAGGTTCAGAGAACGATCAATTAACTCGTTACAATTTCGAATTAAAGCATAGTAAGTTGTTTAGATTTCTTGTGAAAAAAACTGTTATCGTTAGCTAAGACCTTTTACCATGGTTCTGGCAACATGTGGATTTGAGGCCAAGAACGAATCAAGCCAACTTCAGATACCCTATCCTGAAGTGAAGCGTATCCCAGTAGGAGCGTTCTCCATCCATCGAAGGAAATGGTAGTCGGACGGGACAATGCCTGAACTATGAAGCGGGTGAGTTAAAACTTCCTAACCACTAAATAGTTTTTAACCGGTTTGGCAACGTCTGGCCGAGCGTGGTCATGATGCAATAATACGGCTTCATGTCTATTCTCATATTTCGGGCATTTTTCGGCCAATGCCCGCCTTAAACGAATCAATTGTCTTCGGTACAGGTTCCTATAATTATCTGACCCGATTTCGGCAGCTCATAATAAATGAAACCCTTCTGGTCCCACCACATACAGAGCATTTCCTTGGCGTCATGAATATTCGACTTTGACGTTGATTTGCCTGGTTGACCGGACTTTACCGGTCAACCATTTTTCATCACCAGTAGTAATTCGATACAAAAATTATTTCTTTTTATAGCTTTCAAGCAACATTTCGGACATGCAAAATAGTATTTCAACGTCTCTCGGCTTCAGCTTGTGTGGTACCCAATTTCCTTGATTTTGGATGAATTCTGTTGCGTTCTGAAGTAAGAATATATGCAAGATGTTTACCCTCAAAAATGCCATATAAGTTATTAAAATTATTATACACCCAACAGTTATAGTTCCAGTTAATAGCAACTGGGACATTGTGATAATTAAGCAAACTAATATAAAGTCGTCTAAAGTTATTTAAAAGATTTTTGCAATTTCGAAAAACACAAGAAATTTTAAAAATTTAATTATAAAGTCAGTCTAAACGCTTTAAAAAAAAAAAAGAAAAATATAATTGCTAATGCATATGTACATAAAAAGTGAAGGTTACATTACACCTGATATTGGCGTTATTACAATTTACAAATACACACTGACAATTAATGCTCTAGTTATGACAAATTATAAAGAAATTTTCAAACAAAAGATTGGTCCATTGACAAGATATAACGCAACAAAGTGACAGTTATTCAAAATACTTCCGTCAATAATGACGTTAACAATAACAATTAATATCGTTTCAATTGTAATATTATTTTGTATGGAAAATACAAGCGGTTTATATCGTAGTGAATTTATAACATTAAGAAGATATAAAACTGATGCATGGCCACAAGAAGAAGCAGAAGTGGTGGCCACAACAATGGCCAATTTTGCCACCAATGTGGATTTAAAAATATTTGCTAAAACCAATTATTTGACATATGAAAATCCTTATAAATTACGATATCAGCCGGAAAATTTAATGCCACGTTTATTTTGGCATAAGCTGCCACAACAACAAGAAGAACCATCATCAACTACACAAATGCCAGAGGAGGAAATGCCAATGATTACTCAAATGCCAGAAGAACCAGTAGTTACGGAAACTCCAGTCACGCAAGCTCCTTCTATACCACAACCAGAAATACCTTTACAAACTCCCGCTCCTACGGACACGATGACGACTACCTCGAGCATGAAGCCAATGTCCTCTACCACACCTAAACCTTTAAAACTTTCTACCACTTTTACCACCATTATGAAACCCTCTAGTCCTTTTCCATTTAATATATCTGCCAAATTGAAAAATCTATTATTGTTCGGTTCTCCCTCCCAAGTGAATCTCATACATAAACACGGAGCTGTGGACACCAAAGGGAAAACTAAAAGTAAAGGTTTCCTTAGCCTATTCGAAGTTATTAAATTTGCCAATACTAAATGTTCTGTCTCCATGGGGGATATACGTACCATGGATGGCATATGCTATCATGAATTTGAGTGCAAAAGTTTGGGAGGCATATCCACAGAGAGATGTGGCGAAGGATTGGGTGTATATGCAAGTGAAATTTTTGTAATATATTTCCAACTCAATAAAACAGTGTTTCGTTTTCAGTTTTAACAAGTTGTGGTGATACTATTGGCCAATCGGTATCTTACTTTGAGAGTCCCAATTATCCTTTACCTGTACGGGAGATGATGATTTGTGTTTTGATTGTTAATTTACGTAAAAATGTACAACAACTGAGATTGGATTTCTTAATGTTTGAGGTTAGTATTGGGTTCAAGTTTGCAGCAAATATATTGTTTATGTTTTTTTCCTGGGTTTAGTTAAATCGTCCTACAGATGGCGATTGTGTGGATGATCAATTTATTGTATCTGGCCAAAATGTTAATTTTGTAGTTCCCGTTTTGTGTGGCATAAATACTGGACAACACAGTAAGTACACTTTGTCCCCTGAATTTGTGAAATAGCAACAAAGCTTAAAGATATCTCAATGTACACTCAAAAAATATATTTTTAATTTTGTTGAATAACAAAGACATAGTCAATTAATTTTGCAATTGATTCAATAAAAAAAATATCAATAAAACAAATGATCACTATTTCGTGTTAAAAGTTTTAATATTGCTTACTTTTTATTGTAATTGAGTCAGTTACAGAAATAATTGACTAAGACTTTGTTATTCAACAAAATTTTAATTCCAAGGAGTTTAAGAAATGTTTTCTGTGTGTAAAAAGTGTCATATCACAAGATTATTATGACCTTGAATTAATAATGAGATTTTTTCGAAATTTACGGATTTATTGTGCAAAAATGGTATATATATATTACTCAAAATATATCCATCGCTGGCCACAACTTTTTCCCCTCTATCTGGCAATGTTCGGATACCAGCTCAAAAGAACGACTCATCTTTTGAGGCAATCCAATCATCGACCAATTTTTTGCAGTGTTCATAGGCGATGTCTGGAGAATACGGTGAGTGGGGTAGGACTTCTGATTTGAGCATTTTCAAGTATGTTTTGAATGATCTTGCAACATGTGGCCGAGCGTTGTTTTGCTGCAAAATCTATTTCTTCGTATTCCGGCCATTTTTGCTTAAGTGCGCGGCTCAGATGCATGTGTTGAGTCCGATCACACCAAATATAGAGCATAAGCTTCATGTCAGGAATATTCGGCTTTGCGAAGGATGTTGATGAGTGTCCGGGCAAAACCCATGACTTTTGCGCTTGGGGTTGTCGTAATGCATCCACTTTTCATCCCCAGGCACAATGCGATGCAAAAACCCTTCCTTTTTTGGCGTTCGAGGAAAAACAAGCGAAAAATTGCCTTTCGACGTCATGCAGCACCCAATTTCCTGGCTTTTGAATCCATCCTACAACTTTGAGTATGGACTCATCCACTCCCAATAACTTTGGAAAATCCTGAATTGTTTGGCATTCGTATACATAAAGCAAGGATTCCAATTCTTCGTCTTCAAACTTTTTTTTGTTGACCCGCCCGTTCCTTTCACTTCTGAAGCGATCAATTGTTCAGATAGAGCATGTTCACTGCAAACTTCCACTAAAATTCGAATATTAATTCATATACTAGTGGCGGCCTCTTGTGTGAAACCCCCATTATTATAATTGTTCGTGAGTTATTTCTTATCACGTCAGAAATTTGACAGCTCATGATAGTTATTGGGTAGTCCATTTTGAATAAAAGCTTCCTAAAGCAGACGGACGTACACATTAAAAAGTTTAAAAACATAGGGCTGATAGTTGACTGCAAATGAAGTAATAACGACTGTAAATGGTTGAGTAAACGTCAAACGCAACGTAAGGGTCGAGAGTTTATTTAGAGAAACTAGACTCTCTATATTGAGTACCCGGATTTACATTTTATTTCCGCAGAACGGGTTCTTGAATTTATTATATGGAATTGTTTTTAGTGAAACCAGTTGTAGATGGGTGTGGTTGCCAACCAATTTTAATAACTTCCAGGGTCTGGACAATAAATTAGGCCGATAGGGAAAATGTATCTCTTCGATGTTATCAATTGACAGTTCACCCGGGTGTTAGAAGAAATTAATGTAAATCGCAATTTGTCATGAGGGTCACCGTTCACAACTCATGGTGGAGCCTAATTTCAGAGAATCCATTGCTACAAATCCTAAATATTTAATTATTTTTTAAGAACAAATTAAGTAGATTTTTTATACCCTCCACCATATATCAGTTTGCCTATTTTTACCCAGATTATTGTACATCCTCCCGAGCAAAATCGTTCCAGCGGTTAAAAAGTTATGGGTGAAAATGTGAAGATACCTCTAAATTTTCCATACAAATTGGTGTATTTTAGTACAATTTCATAGTAACGACTGGTATATAATATATTTTCTCATATTTTTTCACCAATCGCTTAGAAATTAATAATATTTTGTACACCTCAAATATTTTTCACCTCAAACAATTTTTTTCACCACTAAAATTTTTTTCACCACAAAAAATTATTTTCACCTAAAAAAATTTTTTACCTCAAAATTTTTTCACGTAAAAAATTCGTTTCCTCATCTAAAAAAGTTTTTCGCCTCAAAAAATTTTTTTCAATAGAGAACATTGGTGGAGGGTAGTCAAAGATTTGGCACGGCCGAGTTTAAGCCTTTTTTACTTGTTTTAAGTTAACTTCTTCTAATCGTAGCATATTTCAAAAAGAAATCTATTCCATTTGGAATCTTTAAGTCCAATTTTCTTTTAATTGAGTGTTATTAATAGGAGAATCCATTACAATCTTGATGTAGCCTCTATCTCCGATTTTAATGTAGTTCAATGTTGTATATTATAAAAGTTCAACAAAAAATAAAGGTTAGCAACAAGGACTCTTTTGGTTTTCCAAAAATGGAAAAAAAAATTACTAAAAGTGTGGTTATAAAATCCCTATAAATTGTAGTCGGTTAAACAACATATATACTGATTTTTTACATTGCAAGGTCAAAGGTCACTTTTTGAAGTCTTAAGTTGGAAAGCCCACATCTCAAAAATGTATATCTTCAATTTAAATATATGTTAATAATCTGAGGTATGGACTAAAATGTATTTCTAAATTTATTTAGAGTCTTGAGTCTCAAAGCAAAGATCACAAAAAAAATTTAAAAAAATTACAAAATCTTTTTCTATCATTGTGGGAAATTTAAAGATGAAATCTTAAATATTTACTATATGGATAAAAATTTGGTCGCAAGTAAGGGTTAATTTCAGTAAAATCAGACATGGTAAATTTGAAAATTAAATTTTTCCATTGGCAATTATTTCGTAATTATATTTTAAAATTTATTAATTATTTTTTTTAGTTTATATTCATGTTGGCAACTCGTCGGATCGCAAAATATATTTATCCTTTTTTGCTAAAGTTTCGACAGGAGCCAGATCATTTAACATCAAGGTAACCCAGGTAAGTGATAGAGAATTAATTAATATATTGGATTTTATCAATTGCTAGAATAATTTTTAGCTAGAGGATAATTTGGCACCTGAAGGTTGTTTACAATACTACACCGAATTGGAAGGTGTATTTAAATCCTTTAACTATGATGTAGAAGGCACCATAGTGGACAATAAGGAGGCTACTTACTTTGTAAGTTATTTGAAATAACAACTAAAAGCGGAAATACATCTACATTTATCTCTTCTAACAGAACAATTTAAATTATGTCATTTGCTTGGAACGTGGCAAAGATTATTGTACAATTAATTATGTTATGGAACAAATTGGTGGTAATGGTGATCAATTAGATTTTCAAATTATCAACAAAGATGAAGGTTGGTAAATGTCAAAGAAACTTTCTCACGTTTTTGTTTATTGTTTTTTTTTTTTTGTTGTTGTTGTTGTTGCTTTCGCAGATGAAAATGATTTAGTGCCGGATGGTCAGGCTGGTGCTGGCATTTTCAATTGTCCCGATGATTTTATAGCCATCAATCAGGTGCGTCTTTGTGGTGAACGTTTTAATGATGGCACAGAAAATGAAGATTTTACTATGAATGCACCAGTTAGAGATGTCGCGGCGGGACCAATTATTTTGCCCTTTCGCAGTGATGCCGAAAATGTGGGACGTGGTTTTCGTTTGGCTTATAAACAGGAATTATGTTTATAAAAAATAAAAAAATAAAACTTTCTTTGTATTTTTGTATGATAAACCGTTAGAGTTTAGATTAAGGAAACTATAGAAAATTTGAAAATTTGCATTAAATTTGTTTATGGTCATTGTTGGTGTTGCTGTTGTTGTTGGTTTTTATTTTATTTAAGTTTGTTTTGGTTTATTTATTGTTAGAGGTTCCACTTGTTCCAGTTACGCTAGATTTAACATTTCATTAGTATCATGGGAATATTAACATATGTTGGTTGTGTTCCTATATTTTCTTGTTGTTGTTGTTGTTGTCATTGCATAGTGGGTTATGGGGAAGAATAAAATAAAAATATTTTTTTACCATAGACCAACACTCAGGGGATGTCCATGCTAAAGCATTGCATTGTGTTGGAATTAGCAAAATAGGCTATAGCAAGAAGGATGGAAAAAAGAGGGAGTAGTGTTGGTGGACATTTGACTTGAACTCCACTATAGGTAACAGGGAAGATCTGCGGGGGAAGCCTATTCCACGAATTTTCTCTGTAATGCGTTGTGCTATTCATTGGACAGATGATCACAAATGGATGTGATGTACTAGTAAGCGAGTATTCTTAATATAAAACCTGAACTCTAGGCAATACTTCACTTATCTCGGCAGAACAATCCCCATCGACAGAACAGTGATACACAACCTGCTCAAACAAGTCAATAGAGCTGGATACGCTACTGTCATTAATGAGTGCCGACACCCTCCTATGTCAAAAAGCTCCGAAATAGATTTTGAAGCTCCTCCCCATACATGGCAGTTGCATTCCATCTTCGGTTGGCTGTAAGTGGGGAAAATATTAAGAAGGAAACTTAATCACTTGAATGCTTCTTTCCACACTTCAAATACGTGCTGATTCCAACGGACATCACACAGAATTGTCTTGCCCAGAAAATCAAGAGTATCCGATTGAAACAAATTTACTGAAGACATTGTCAACTCCCCAACTCTATGGGTTAAAATGCAAAATTGCGCCTTATTAGCATTGAAATCAACTCTATTAGCTAGACCCCACTCGGAGACTGCCGAAAGGTTACAATTGAGTGTGCCATTCATAATCTGTGATTTGCCCCCAAATCTCCAAGAGGATTGACCTACAACCGAAGGAAAATGAGTGATAAATGTTGCTGTCATTAGCGAAAGAGTAAATAGGGTTGAAAATTTGATCAAGTAGATCATTAATAAAGATGGGAAAAAAAGTTGAAAAAGAGCCGAACCTTGGGAAACCCTTTAATTAAGCTAAAACTCGGATGAAATCCCATCTATAACAACACGTGCGATCTCTGAGAAAGCTCGAAATAAATCGATATAAGTCATTACCGACACCAAAAGCAATAAGCTTTGATAGCAGTGCATCGTGCCACTCAAGGTCAAAAGCAACAGAGCAACCACTTAACTTTCACCAAACTGATGAATAGACCAACTCCAACGCTCCTAAAGGAACGCTAACAGGTCTCCCGTAGAACGGCCTGTACGAAAGCCATATTTCGATTGCTTAAAAATTAATTGTACTCTAAATAATTCAGAAGATGGGAATTAACCATGCTCTCCATCACCTTCGAGAGCGCAAAGCATATTGTGATTGAGTGATTGGACGCACCCTTCTTTGGGAGTAGCTGAACATTCACAACCTTCCAGCAACCCTTACACACGGTACGAAGAGCTCTAAACACGTTAGCCAATGGACCATTAGACCTCGAAGAATACTGATTCAGCACCAGTGCTGGTATACTATCCTTCCCCGGTTACTTATTTATTTGCGTTGAGATCCGCAAGAACCCATTTAACTGCGCGAGCTCGAAAATCTTAGCCAAAGTACACAATACTCTTTTGATCTGGCAGTGGTTAATGAGACACGATAAGATTTCAGAATAGCAAACAAAGGCCGGATTTCTGAATGTTCCGTTAAAATTTAATTGAAAGTTAAATACAACTTTTATATGGGAAGTAATAACAGATGAACAGTGAAAGTCCCATTTAGCGGCTAACGGGACATTGTGAAAATGAGGCTAATAAAATAAATTTTAGTGGAGAAGGATTAGAATTTATAAATGATCTGCATATATATAAGTTGGTATTGAACTATTTTACTATATTACAGAAATAGGTGTACAGGACAAACAGATGTACAGGATTCGCTATGCAAATAACAATCTGGTCAAATTTCAGAAGTTTCAAGAACTAGGAAACTCTAAAAAAGTAGTGCTGTTTTCTATTTATTTAGAAATAAACGGAAAGTAAAAAAATTTTGACTTCAAATTCTTTAGTTCCAAAGAAACTGAAACTTAAGCTCACACCAAAAAAAAAACAGATTACCGTGGAGAAGCCGAATTCTGTTCTCACAGTCAAAATAATTCGGCATCAGCTGACTTATACTGTGCAGTTTAATGGTTAAGTGAAGGGACCTTTTTTGCTGCTTTCAACTGTCGTCAGTCCCACTGTACATTGACGACAATTTCCTTAAAGCTGATTGATGATTTTTTTTATCAAACGACAAAAAACACTCTTTTGTATTTTATAGATTCCCATCTAACTTTTGTAAAGCAAAATCCATGTAAAGGCAGGTAAATGCATGACTTATGTTTTGCATCTAGCGTTATATTCCTGTGTGCTTTGTTTGTCGCCTGGTTTTTATGTGATTTTTGTTTTCGTCATCATCATCAACATCAGAAAAGCATATCAAAGCGCCACCCACATGCCATAAAAAGAAACAAACTTTAAAAACAAAAAAAAAAAAAAAATAAATCCCAGATCCCTTTAATGTTATGGAATACAAAACACCCTCTTACTGTTTACAAATGTATAGTTTGTTTGGCTAGTGTGGCAACATTAAAGCTATTCCGTTAGTTAAAACCTTAAATGTGGTAGGAGAGCAAAGAGGGAACTTATAAGAACATGTTTAAATTCAGTTATCTTAAAAAGGAAATTTTACTTTTGTTAAATGATTTTAAGGATCCAAACAAACAATACGTTCCTTTTATGTACCGTTTTCGGTCCGTCATAAACGGAGTCCAACTCCGTTTACGTACCGTTTTCTAGATCCGTATACGACCCAGAAAACGGATTTTAAGGAACTTTGAAACTGAATCAAATTCGTTGAAATACCTTCAATAACGAATAGTTTACGGACCGATATAAAGGTTGAAAAACAGAGTTGTCATGAAAAAATAAAACAAAATTTTGATCTAGATTTAATTGGTGGCGTTTACGAAATTATGTAGTATACAATGTAAATTTGCAGATTTTTTAATAAAATATAATACAAACTGCCAGACAATATTTTTATTTGCAAAAATTTGTTTTAAATTTTACAAAAATTTACCTGATAGATATCACTCAAATTTATTTTTGCTGTGTGATGTAAGAGAGAGCGCGAGCCGTATAATGATCACAGACATTTTTAATTATTCGTTTTAACAACAAAACGAATTCAAAAGTAACGGAAAGAAAACTGATGAAATTCAAGGAAGAAGGTATTTGACGGTACAGATACGGATGCACAAAACGGAGTCAAAACGTATTGTTTTCGAAAATTCAATTATACGATCCGTTAATGTTCCGTTTACGTACGCAATTTGACGGATACGTAAGGGTACAGTAGAAGCCGGATTCAAGAATACGTACGTGTCGGATAGTCCGTAAAGATGTTTCTTGGGATATTATCAATATTTGTAAAATGTATTTATGTAGAATGATAATCATCTTCATGATATGCAGAATTAAGAAAAATTTGTATAAAATCTTAAAATTTTGCTTTTAATTGAAAAGTTCCTTCTCTTCTTACTCAGGAAATTCTTCATACTAATAAATGTGTTGCTTTATTTGGAAAGAGGATAGAGGTGGAAGATGAAGGGCTTCAGATATGACATCACTGTAAATGCGTGAGATGATAAATCTTAGAACAGTTGTTGCTGGCTATCTGATAGAAAATTGGCAAAATTATTTAAACTCTTTAGTTCTAGCGATATGCGTTGTGATATGTATGAGGAAAATTATTTCAATAAATTTATGTTGCCGTCGGCAAGGATCGAACCCGCTACCTTTCAACGCACTTACCATTACCAGAACTTGTTTTTTTGTTTTGCATTTAAAATTGTTTTTATTAATTTTTATTGTTCTTCTAATTTTTAATTAAATTTTTTATGTAAAGGGTGCTTAAATTTTAAGGGCCGATGTTGAATGTGAACCACACCTTAACGTCAAGTTTTTTTCTGCATTTCATTTGACATTTCTCAATTTCAGACTAACTTAATTTGAACCGTGGAAAGATACACAACCGAGCAACGCGTTAAAGTTATTCAGGCTTATTATGAAAATGGGCGTTCAAATCAAACCAAATGTGTCCTCAATCGGGAGAAATGTGTCAAATTTCAGCAAACCGGGTCTGTGAAAACAACTGTGCATGCTCGCCCAGTTCGTTCTGCGGAAAACATTGCTGTTTTTCGCGATAGTGTGTCATGAGGTCGGCCAAGCATTTGCCGAGAATGGTGTTCGCTATCGCGAGATGATAACGAACTTATTGTGGCCAGGAATTGAGGATATGACCCTGGACGATATGTGGTTTTAACAGGACGGTGCCACTTGCTACACAGCTAACGAAACAATAGCTCTTTTGCGCGACAAATTCAATGGCCGTGTTATCTCACGTGGTGGCGATGTCAATTGGCCGCCAAGATCATGTGATTTGACACCGTTGGACTTCTTTTTTTTGGGGTTATTTGAAAGAAAAGGTGTAAGTCGATAAGCCAGCAACAATTCAAGAGCTAAAGGATGAGATAATTCGGCACATTACGGCATAAAACCTCAATTATGCCTCAGTGTCATCGAAAATTTGGACCATCGGATGGAGGTGTGCCGCCGAGATCGCGCCGGTCATTTGATCGATATTTTCTTCCATACGTAATTGAACCATACCATAATATCATAATAAAAAGAAATGACAATAATTTCCTAAATTATTTGGGTTTTATTAAAAATAAACATCGCCCCTTAAAATTTAACCACCCTTTATATATATTCTTTAATTTTTTTTTTTTAATGTCAAGCTGTTTCTTAAATCAAGCTTTTTTTGCTGTATGTCAAGTTTTTTGCCAATTACGATGTCGACTACACCTATCTGCTATTGTGTGAATTGTCAAATTTTGTAAATTCTCTTTTGAAAGTGACATTTCGTATCCCCAACATAGCGAAATAATAGATATGTATAGACAGAGATGGTGAACGTGTGTATAGCCCTTAACAATAGCGAAACTTTTCAATAAATTTTAAATTTGTCAGTTCATTTTGTGAAAACAAAACTATAGTTGATGATTCAATTCATTATTACCAAAAACACATCTACTCATAAAAGGGTTAACTGTCACCTTTTTACTACAAAGAGAAGAAATCAACCATAATAGAGTTCATAGTTCATTGGAATTTTTTATATTTCTATTATTTTCCTTAAAGATTGACAGGTTTTATGTGTATTATTTTTGGCGGATTTCGTTATACGATTTCGTTCTGTTTTTTTTTTTTTTTTTGTAATTTCCAAAATCTATGACGAAATTTATTTCATCAACTTTGTTATGCATATATTAACATTTTTAGTTTAGTTTACTATAAAATTATTATTATTTTTTTCGTGTTTTGTGTAGTAAAAATATATTTACATTTACATTAACCCACGCCCTCTTTCTGTTAGCGGTTTAGAAGAAAAAAAAAAACAACAAGAAACATTTCTGTTCATCATATTATGAGTTGAAACTAGCGAATGAGTTTGTTTAATTTGCATATCAATTGTTATTTTATTGCAGTTTTTGTCTGTCTTTTTGAAGTGTTTTTTTTTACTATTTTTGGAGTGTGTGATTTTTATTTATGTATGTTTAACTGTTGTTTTGATGTTGGGGAGTTGATGTTTTTTTCGGTAATTGATGTAATTTTTCATGACAAATTTTAATAGTTTTAACAATCACTCTCTAATCTTTTTTTAACGTCTTGTGGGGCCTTTAATAAGATTTTTTTTAATTAAATCAAAGAAAAATACGCCCATTACTATTTGCATTCTTAATCTGTCAATCCCCTTGGAATTTATAGGACTTCTCAAGTTTTAATTATTATTAGAAATTTAATTAAATTGCCTTGATAAAAACTGGGAATCATGTGACGTTTGGCCCAAAATACAACTATGTATATAGATTACTTAAATTACAGTTAAAACCTGTTAATCCTAATAATTGTTTGCAATGCGTAGATAAATTAATTTTAAAAACATGAGCGTACTAAACCTCTTAGATTTGTATTCTTATTATTGTTTTAGAATGAACAATTTGTATGCAATCCAGATAACAGACGCGGATTATACTTATAGAGTACGCAATTAGATGAAAATCTCCGTGAGAATTAGTTTGTTATAATAATAATTAATATTGTTGTTTGTTGAATGTTAGGAAAAAAAATTCAAACATGTATACATTCACACCACAATCACTGTACTTGTGGTTGTACCATTGCTAGAGGCTAAATGTTTCTGTAAATCGCCTAAGAATTTCATGGTGTCGCTTAAGAATTGTTTGTAGTCTCGTCATTTGGCATCATGGCACCATGGCATCAAGCGTGGCTAAAAATTTTGTAGTTTGTTCATCCTGGTTTCAAGGGTCCCCAGGTACCTGACCCCCAGGTACCTGCCCCCCAAGGTACCTGCCACCCCAGGTACCTACCCCCCAGGCACCTGTCCCCACACATTTACCTGCCGACCCCCTCAGGTGCCTGCCGACCCTTTAGGAACCCCCAGGTACCCGTCCCCACCCATTTACCTGCCGACCCCCTCAGGTATCTGCCGGCCCTCTCAGGTACTCATAGGTACCTGCCGACGCTCTGGGTAACCCCAGGTACCTGTCCCCCAAGGTACCTGCTGACCCCCCCCCCAGATACTTGCTTAACACAACAAACAAATCATTGGTAACGTGAATTTCAAATTGTTTGTAAATTTCAAATTGTTTGTAAATAAGTGATCTACTTTTCTCCCTCTTATACGTTTAGATGGAAAAAAATTTGACTGAGAGATGAAATTTATAAATTAAGGTTTAGAGACTAACATGGGTCTCTAAACTAACATGGGTCTCTATCCTCATTTGGATCATTGTACCCAGATTTAGATAACCTATTTAATATATTTAAGGGGTAGTGGATAACTCCTAACTCTGGACTTAGTATACATCGTTGGTAGGTAGGATTTCAGTAGGAAACACAACTGGTGTTCGAAAAGGAATAATTCATTTAATACAATCAGATTTTCTTTATATATTTTTTTAAAGAACTTATCAAATTCAAATCTAGAAAACCCAACAAAGATGTAGATTTCAGAGATAGGATATATTGATACCTCCACTAATGTGATTAATAATCGAAATATAAGTCAAGTTGAAAGTTGGATCAATAGATCCCCGCTATGGTTTAGTTGGTCTATATGATCCGGTGAAAACACCCAAGTTTTACAGAAGACTTAACTAAAATACTTAAACCCAACGAGTATTCCAGATGGAGATTTTAGAGCGAGGATCCATTGATCCCTCCACTAATATAATTAATAATCCAAATATAAGTTGGATCAATAGATCCCCGCTATCTTACCCATATTTTTTGGTTCAATTGGTCTATATGAGCCGTTGAAAACACCCAAATTTTAGAGAAGACTTAAATAAAGTATATAAACTATATGTAACCGCCAAAACGTTTGAATGTGAGCATCATTAGGTTGGCCTCCCGAGAAATCAGTTGAAGTGCATCAGTTGGGATACATTTCTTGATAGCAATTAGGCTTATGATGACCTAGTAGATATTTTCTAAAGAATTCAAAGATAATATTTCAAAGATAATAGGAATTATACTTTTCACAGTAACTACAATATATTGTATGCCGACAGATCGTATTAACACTGTGATTGAGATTTGGTAGGAAATTCGGGGTTGTCATCCCAAGCAGGTCAAAATGGGCAGCGGGTGGCCCGGTAATAGCCACTTGCAGTCTAAAATGTTACACTGATGGGTCGAAAATGAACTCCGGTGTGGGAGCGAGGGTCTTCGGACCCAACACAAGGATATCGGAACCAAAAGGCAAGTGGCCAACGGTATTATAAGCTGAGGTCCCACACCTTTGGTGGGACCGGAACCGTACTGTGGGGTGTATTGGTCCACAATAGCAGCCCTGGTTAAGAAGGGTGAACTACCAATTGCAAAGGATATTTGGAACAATTCTTTAGGGATGAGACAGGCGAAGCTATTGGTCAACCCCTTTTCCAATGGGAAAATTTTGGACCTTGCTTACAGGGTTTCTTACCGGACACATCGGATTAAACAACTACCATTTGTGTAAGATGTATTTGTTGCAATCGCCTCTGTGTCGGCTATGTTTTGAGGGAGACGAAACAACCATCCACATTTTTTATGGGTGTGTTGTATTGCACAGGAACAGAAGGAAAGTTTTCAATAGGAAATTTTTAGTTCCAGAGGATATTAGGAACTATTCTCCATCTTCTATATTAAAGATCATAGGGAATATAATACAGAATTTTGTTTAGTTTTATGATCCTTGGTACAAAAGATCAATAGATCTTGACTTAATAAATAAAATAAAAAAGGACAATATAATATTGACTGCATTTTATTCTAGTTCGTCGAAGCGATTAACAACTCATCACTTATACCCGTAAATTCAGCCAATACATATCTATCTCTGCTTAGGTACCTTGTTTGTCTACAAGAATGGCGGTACCTTTAACCCCTGCATAGACCGTTTAGTTCATAACAATGGGTTAATAAATCACTGTTTCTTTAAATGTAAGTTTAGCCTAAGTCTCTTAAAAATTACGAGTTCATAACCTGAGGCTACACTGACGTTATTATAATCTTTGTCCCTGGTTGTTACACACAATATTACCAGCACAGGTCTTAGCTTAAAAACCAAAGATTGTCAATTATCTTTTTCATTAACAGGGCCCAAAGCAATGGCGATAAAATACATCCTTTGCAGGCAGTCCCTGGAGGACATGACCTTAAGCTAAATCTACCTAAAAATTACTATAAAAAATCCTATCTTAACATTGCATTATAGGAAGTGTTTTTGGATGTACCCTGTATAAAGTTTAGGCACAAACCAAATCTTATTAATTGGTCGAAAGGAATTAATTGCGTTATTAGTAAGAATATGATAAATCAAACTTTAACCTTTAAAGTTCACCCTCATATTTAGGTTTCAAATTTTGGCCAGGAAAAATAAAATAAACCGGTGCTTTTCTAACACTATTAAGTTTTTTGTTTTTTTTGGTTATCTAGAAATTTAAAATAAGACGTTGCTCCAATTCCTGAAAAAGATCAGCCTTCAAAAAAAAAAAGACCAAACAATAGTATTTGTAACGTGTGTGGCCTTTGTTTGGTTCTTAATTTTACTACCTAAAACTACACTTCCCTCACTAAAGCAGTGGTTCTCACTTTATTTGTCGTTAAGGACCTTTTCGGACATTATAAACAAAATCGTAATTAGATGCTGTTTAAATTTAGGAAAATAACTTGATTGAAATAAAAATATATACGTCCTCTTTTTCCACCTATACACAAAAAAAATTGTTGGCGCTTAATTCGGCTGAGGCAACAAATCCTTTTATACACCCATATTTAATAAAGATCGTAGAGCCAGGCTCTCCTCTTAAGTGGAATAATGGATCAAGATGCGGTATTTATATTAACAGTAAATAATTAGAGTAACCGATGTAAAAATTTAACCAGTAGTTCTTTTGCTATTCACTATCTTCAATTTAAGACCAATTTGATATACTACTATGAACCGCTATTTGGGAACCCCTTCTCTATAGTATCTACTGCATTTTATCAAGATTTGTAAAAACAAATGCACGCGTACATTTAAACATGATTGAATCTAAAATACACTGATACACTCAAAAATATTCCTATTTAGTATTCCAGCTCGTTGTTGTATTCACATTAGCCCAAACACATTATGTGGCATGTTTAACGATCCAACAATCGAAGAAATGACCTAAACCAAATCAGACTCCACTAAACAGCCAACAAACCTGGCGATAGTACATATTTTGATCAAGATGCAAACATAATGAGATAAATTTCTGTTACTGTTTTACTACATGTGGCAAAATGATGATCAAGATGAAGATGATGATGACGTTTTTTATTTGCAATTTCGTTTTTTTTTTTTTGGTTAAATATCAGGAAGGTTTTTTGTTATTGTTATTGTTTAGAAATCTTGATAGAGCTAAAAGATTTAGGAATCTGTATCGATTAAAGAATTAACAAAAAAAAAAATAAAACTTAAATAGCGGTTTATGGTGATTTGAAAAATTAAACTGTTAAAGAGTTTTTTGGGCTTTTAGTTTCGTTAGCCATTGTTTCCTTTTTTTGCGATTTCCTAACAAAGTTTTGTACTTTTTGTGTGTGTGTGTGTTTTTTTTTATTTTACCGACAAAACAGTGGGAATAATTAGAGAACGATTTGATGTTGGGATAAAAACGAAAAAATTAAGTAACGCTATTCAGTAAGAATTGTAGTAATAAAGATGTTTAGACCAATAATTTAATTACAAAGCAATTGCTCAAAGCTTAGAGGTGACATGACGTAGCCCTAACGGATATTATCCCAATTTCAAGTTTTAGTATAATGTCCGTTTTGTAAAACATATCCGGATATAAACCTCACACTGGAAGTTGAAAGTACCACTGAAACCTTTGCGGTGGTAAAAGGAACACAATCGACATAAAGCAAAGATTTATTGTCATAATTCCCATATTTTCGAATTCTGTATTACGAGGGCGGATCAATAGTAGTTATACGAAATGCAACACTGCTCCCATTAAGTACCGCCTGTTAATAGACTACTGTCAAATTTTGAGAAAGTTACGTCATTTACTTTGTGTTTAACAGCAGGATTTTTTCGAGGTCCATAAAATTGGCATTTGTTTTAATCAATAATTTCATCGTTGGAGCTAAATCTCTTTCAACCGAGCCATTTCTTTAGGTTTGGAAATAGGAAATAGTCACAGGTGGCTAAATCCGGAGAATAAGGCGAATGAGGGGGCAATTCGTAGTCTACTTCATGGATTTTTCTATGGAAACTAAGTTGTCTCAAGATTCCGTTGGTTGTCGATTGTGAGCAAACGCGGCAGCCATATTGCGGAAAGCTTTTTCATACCCAAGTGATCAATCAAAATTGAAACCAATGAGCCATGTGAGATGCCTATGTCTTCCACAACCTATCGCACATTCAATCTCCGATCGGAGAGACCTTAACTGGGCGTCCAAAACGTTCGACAGTTTCCGTGAAAGTCAGTAAACCACTTTTTTAACATTGAAATCGATGGTGCAGAGTTCCCATAGTATTTATCAAGCTTTTCCTTGGTTTGATTGACGGTTTGTTTCGCAAAAAATTATGTTTAATGAGCACTTGAAATTCACTTTTTTCCATTTTTAAAAAAAGCCTCAAGGTTGTGTGTTTTTAACAGCTGTTAGGCGCAAAAGAGTGAGTTAAGCTCTATTATCTAAATAATGGAATTCTAGATTTGGGCAACGTCTAGACAAAAGGTTTTTTCTTCATCTAGGGAGACTCCAAAGTCCGTAGACAATAACGGATTCAAGAAGCTTGACATAAACCGAAAGCCTAGAACATTTGCAGAGATAATATTCCGACTTTTCAGAGCTCAGCTTATAAAAACCTACAAACATCAGTGTCCTATTGACCAGGAGGCCCCAAACTCTCACTTAAAAAAAAAGTATTCTAACAGCCAAGCGCTAGCCAAGCAAATTATCAAAATATCAAGAAGATTCAGACTCCCTCTATAACCTGAGCTGCTCTGCAAGATATCCAGTGGTTTGCATGAGGGTTCCAGTTCTAACAACGCTTTAGGTACCCTCAAAACCAGGAACCCATGCTAGTGTCTTAATTGTACCTACCAAGTCAAGTCGAGAACCTGAAGAAAATAATGGATTTAAAGGACCTTGACGGGATACACATTTGAGTATCCCATTCGGGTATGTCGTTTAGGTCAAAATGAGGTATTTCCTTCCACAAAACCATTAACATTCGCAGAGAATATGTTCTGAAGTTTCAGAACCAAGCTGGTACCTTTTATCACAGTCCCAGCAAAAAAAAAGAAACAAAAGAAGAGAAAAAGAAGCAGTGTTTTTGATTCCGGTGTTATGAAAATTTGAATCGGAACCAATGATTTTTATATAGGGATGTCATAGGGTGGAAGTATTCTTTTATAATCCTTTTTCATTGCTTCTAAAGCAGTTTTTAGGGTTTAGTTTAAATTGAGATCTTTTGATCTTCCCAAGTAAATTTTAAATTTAAGTTTTAACAGGACATCAGTAATCGGGCATTAGCCTTATTTTCACAATGTCCCGATAGATTTTACCTGGGAAATTAACTGACACAATTGTTGTTGCTGTTATTTAAATTACAACTGGACATTCAGTAATCGGGCCTTATTTGTCCAATTAAGTACCCCCATTAACGTCATAAAATCCCCTGGACGAAAAAAAATCTCTTAGTCTGGGTTTAGCCAAAGGAATTTTTCAAATATCTAGAAGATTAATACTCCCTTCTCCACAAACTCAGCTTCTCCCTAACATGCCCAGTGACTATTTCACAACAGTGTTCCTGCCCCAACAGTCAGGCCTTCCTCGGAATCTACCCTAATGCAAGCCAGTCGTCCTACCAAGTCGATTAAGGACCTGAATGTATTTAAAGACAAGTCTAAATGACTCCGCATAGCCCTGGGTGCTACCTATGAGCAAGAAAGTACATGTGAGATCTCATTATACTCAATCAGCTGACGGTTATGTTAACAGTCCCTCTATTATGTTTTGGAATTATATTAGAAAAATATGGGTCATAATGCCCTAAATGTAAATGGATGTAAACTGAACTATCACATAGTAATTTGACATCCTTTATCCTTTCTAACCAATTGTAAATTTTTCTCATGTGTATCTCCCACTGTGTGCACCTACACTACTACAGTTGGTTAGCTATTGTTTGGTTTTGATAATATACATATGTTGTTGTATCTAAACTAATAGCTTTCTAATGATGTACTTGTTGTTACATTTAATCATTGTCTAATATTGTATTTTTTGTTTGGTTGTTGCTTGTGGCCGTTGTTGCTGGCTGATGTTGCTACATAATTGTCCTGTTGTGTTTTATGGCTCTAATAATGTCGCTATTGATTTTTTTTTGGTTTTGTTATGTTGCTGTTGTTGCTGCTGATTGTTGCAGTTTGTTTTCTTTTATGTTGGTTGGTTGTTTGCTGTCAATTTGGCTTGTTAAACTTTAAATATCTTTTTTTAGTGGTTGAGTTTTTTTCTTTGTGTGTTGTTTGTTGCTGCTACCGATTTTTTTTTCTTCCCCTATTGCCCTCTATTTTTAATAAATTAAAAATTTCATTGTTTTTCATATAAAACAATTGAGTTGAGCAGCATCAGAAGTAGTTGATGTTGTTGGGTTTTTTTATTACTTGTTATCGTGTGCGGTATCAAAAGCTAAATCTGCTAAAGATTAAGTTGTCATTTCAGCAAGCAGTGCTGTTAAATTGCTGTTCGTTTTTTGTTGGTTGTTATCAGTATTTTCTGTGTGTGGTTTGTTTTAATATGTCTATAATGAGGATTTAATTTCTTAAGAGTTTAATTAAGTTGCTTTGTTGTTGCAGTTTCTATTGCACAGTAGTTTTTTTATTGGTGTTTTGCTTGATTTTCCTAATAAATTTTCTTTAGTTGGTAATTGTATGCTGATCATTTGCGAAGAGATGACAAAAAAAATGCCATGGGAATTTTTGTATTTAAGGAAAATTTTTTTTTAAGATTTCAAATAATATTTAGGAGAATGAACTGGACAAGTATAGTGATGAGATAAATTTTTTAGGAAAAAAAAAATAACTTTCCTATTTAATTGTAAAACTTTTTTGTGGCATAGTTTAGCTTTTTTCGAAATTTACGGATTTATTGTCCAAACAACTGCCTACAACTTTTTCCATCTTTCTGACAATTTTGGGATATCAGCTCGAAGAACAACTAGTCTTTGGAGGCAAACCAATTGTCGACCCATTTTTTGCATTGAAGAGAACTTCTGCTGGGACGGGTCATGTTTCATCGGCCGGTACAAGTAGTAGTCGGAAAAAACGATGTATGGAGAATACTGCGGATGAGTGGGACTTCCCATTTTAGCGTTTCCAAGTAGGTCTTGAAGGGTCTTGCAACATGTGTCCGAGCGTTGTCGTGCTGGAAAATCACTTTGTCGTGCCTTTTTTCGTATTCCGTACACCGTGACCGTTTCATTCTATTTGAACGCTGCGCTGGTCCCACAAAATACAGAATATAAGCTCCATGTCCTGAAAATTCAGCTTTGTGAAGGATGTTGATGGCTTTTCAGGCAAAACGCATGACTTTTTGTGCTTGGGGTTGTCGTAATGGATCCACTTTTCATCGCCAGTCACAATACAATGCAAAAAAAAACTGTTCACAAGCGAAAAATCTGCTTTTGACGTCGCGCATCTTCAACTCGTATGGCACCCAATTGTCTTACTTTTAAATCAATCTCATGGCTTTTGCTGATTGTCGGCTCATCCAGTCCCAATGATTCTGATAACTCCTAAAGCATTTAGCATTCTATGATTCCAATTCTTCGTCTTCAAACTCCTTGTCTTGGAGCTCGAAATTGTCACTTTTAAAGCGACCAAACCACATCCGGCACGATTTTTCAGATAAAGCATGCTCGCCGTAGGCTTCCACTTAGATTCGACTCGGTCGCAATTTTCTTCATAGAAATGTAATGAAGAACTCTCCGCACAAACACTTTATTGGATACAAAATTCGACATGTTCGAGGCAATATTTAATATTTTTGTTTACGTTTCAACCAAATGACACAATTAAACGCAAGAAATTGGAAACTGGAATATTGCTTTCCATACTAGGGGTGGCCCCTTCTGTGAAACGATCAGTACTTTAAATTCCCTTCTCAATACATTGCAGAGTTGCATTTTTCTGTGTATAAGCGTAATTCTATTATGAAAAACTATTTAAATACAGTGCTGTTTTTTATACAAATACAACTCTGTTTTTATAAAAATATAAACCTGTATGTACATATAAATAAGTTGTATAGAGCTAATACTTGAAAAATATTTTCGAGTATTTAAAAGTATAGACATTTTACAATTCAAAATATCGAAAAGAACTCCTTGAGTAAGTCGCCAAGTCTATCTGAAAAACCTTCTGCAACATTATGGCACACTTGGAAGCTTTTATTTCAATCCCTAATTTTAAATAAAACAATTTATTAAATGTCAATACTCATCTTCATGGGTGTTCAAAAAGAGTTTTCTTAGCAAATATTCAGAAAAGATGAATAAATGTATAAAAAATCTTAAAAATCTTGTCTTTATCAAGTTTTATAATTTGTTCATAAACTTTTGTCTTAATACATTAATCATTTTTGTTGGTTGGAATAGGATGGAAGGCTTTAAAAAGACCTACGACAAACAAATGAAAATATAATAGGTATAAAAATGTAAGAAACAAAGTGGAAGAAGCTTTAACATTTGATGGAATGTAACGAACATGTTTTTTAAATCAACAAAATATGTTGGAAAGCTGTGGCATTTTAAATGTGTATTTTTGTCCTTCTTAAAAAAGAAACTGCATATAAGTGTTGCTTTTAAACGTAAATATCGATGACTACTTAAATGTTACGAGGGCGGATCAATGAGTTCGTGACACTTCGAACTTCCCTCGTAGTTATATGAAATGCAACACTGATCCCATCAATCAATAATTTCATCGTTGGAGCTAAATCTCTTTCCACCGAGCCATTTCTTTAGCTTTGGAAATAGGAAATAGTCACTGGGTGCTAAATCCAGAGAATAAGCCGAATGAGTGGACAATTCGTAGTCTACTTCATGGATTTTTGCCATGAAAAACTAAGCTGTCACACGATTCCGTTGGTGGTCGATTGTGAGCAAACGCGGCAGTCATCTTGCGGAAAGCTTTCTCATTCCGAAGTGATCGTTAAAATTGAAACCACTGAGCCATGTGGGATGCCTATGTCTTCCACAATCTATCGCACGTTCAATCTCCGATCGGAGAGACCTCAACTGGGCGTCCAGAGCGTTCGGCATCTTCCGTTCGGCCACAACGAAAGTCAGTAAACCACTTTTCTACCATTGAAATCGATGGTGTAGAGTCCCCATAGTATTAATCAAGCTTTTCCTTGGTTTGATTGAAGGTTTTTTCGCAAAAAATAATGAGCACTTGAAATTCACTTTTTTCCATTTTTAAAAAAAGCCACGAGGTTGTATGTTTTGAACAGCTGTTAAACGCAAAGTGAGTGACGGAACTTGTTTAAAATTTTACAGTAGTCTATTAAAAGGTGGTACTTGATGGCAGCAGTGTTGCATTTCATATAACTACGAGGGAAGTTCGAAAAGTCACGAACTTATTGATCCGCCCTCGTAAGTTAGATTGGTAAGGTATAAGTTGGCACATTAGAGATTAATTAGTACAATTGGATTGACAATGACCGCCACAAAAGTTTTTTCATATATTTTATGTGAGAAACTAAATGTCGTCACGTGATTTGAATGTATTTTATTGTTAGGATGACACACTAACAAACACTTAAATAATTTTTCAAATTGATCCCATGTTTTTCCTTAATTAGGCTTGTCTTTCAGAACAGAGTTGCATATCATACTTTTTTTTTAAAAATATTAAAAACAAAATGGATACAAAACTATTTGAATTGATGAAAAAATATGTTTAGCTTTTGTTTTTCCTAAACGCTAAAAAAAATGCCGACGGTCCATGGTCGTTAAATTTTAATCCCGGCGACTTTTGTTGTCGTTAGCCGTTAGTCGACCCAATTGTGATTAATCTCTTAAGCAACTTTTTTGGTAAAAACAAACTGCTGCTAACTAAGCTACTCCATTAGAGTTGCAATTGTAAAAAAGTTGTTGCCAGCTTAAGTTTGTTTTTTTTTTGCATTTTCCGTTAACCTTTTGACCACCACAACTACAAACTAATGTTGGTCTGGTCTAGCGCGTATGTTTGTCTGTCCGTTCGTCTGTCTGACTTTCTGTTTGCAAGTGCGTTTTCATCTTCATCTTAAAACACTCCTTATTTTCTGTTTTACTTAAACTTGTTTCAATGATTTTTTTAGAAATTTCAAAATCATGGTCATTCACTTGTTTATAACCTTAACAGTCCCACCAATATACAATGAGACGGACAGACGTATTTGTACTTCATCCACCATGCCATGATTAGTTAACAACATTATATGTATATTCGTTCCCGCTGCAGTAACACATTGTTGTATTTGTATTTAAAAGTGCGTAAAAATGTCTGCTTTCAGTGACTGTAAGTTGTTTGTTGTGTGGTTGGATAAATAGTTGGTTAGTAAGTGAGTAGTTTAGTTTAGACGTTCTTTTTTAGGATTGTTCGTTTGTTGCATCTTTAAAATAAATGTTTATAATGCAAAAGTTTTTAAATAGATTTTTGTTATTATTACTGTTTGCTTTAGTATGCTTAAGCCTTAAAGATTAATGTTGCTATTACAATACTTGAACACTAAAGACTATGATAGGTTCATGTACTGATTTGTAACCCTTCTCCTGGTTGAAAATTTAAAGCAGGCTAAATAAATTTCCATATTTTTTTATATTACTTTCAATCAGAATGAACTTTTAACAGCGAAACCTTGAGCTGGGTAGAGTAATGTCAGCTTAATAGGTGGATACAGATGGTTTAGATTTGAGATGCTAATTATATTTACCAGAAATCACATGCGTCAAATATGTGAGTAGCCCTATTATTTGGAGGACTTGTTAGTCCAGCATTACTTTTAACATTAAGTTTCACTTCGAAAGTCGATCTGAAGTGCTTTAATTGTTTGCAGCAGTTTGCCGCTCGTAATTTATCGTCGCAATTCAAGATGATGGTTCAGTTATACTTTTTTTTTACTTTAAACCAACACTCATGCCCACTATTAATGTATTACATTGTTAGGTTTTTGGGAGCAGAAAAGGGGAGTAGTATTTATGGACGTTTTCTTTAAATGTTTCTACATTGTAAGATACATGAAAGAACTCCACCGACGGCTAGTGCGACTGAAAAATGATTTCTATCTGTAATGCGTAGACTACGAACGGATGAAATCTACTTGATAAGCGAATATTACGAACAAAAACTCGAGCCCTCTGGATAAGTTCACTTATCTCAGCAGATCACTTCCAATTGAAATAACAGTTAGACAACTCACACTCCGACGATGCTCCCCCGTGATCGTTTCATTCGGTTTGAGCAGCTCACGCCGCACTGGTCCCACCAAATACAGAGCATAAGCATCATGCCATGAATATTCGGCATTGCGAAGGATGTTGATTGCTGTCCGGGCAAAAGCCATGACTTTTTGCGCTTTGAATTGTCGTAATGGATCCACTATTCATCGCCAAACACAATGTAATGCAAAAAACCCTTCCTTTTTTGGCGTTCGTAAAGCTATTCGCCTTTTGACGTCGCGCGACTTCAACTCGTATGTCACCCAGTTACCCCAGTTAAATCAATCCCACGGCTTTTAGGCGTTCGCTGACTGTCGACTCATCCACTTCCAATGATTCTGGCAACTCCTGAAGCGTTTGTCATTCGTCCACATAAACCAATAATTCAAATTCCTCATCTTCAAACTTTTTTGGTTGACCCGGCCATTCCTTATGCTTAGATTCGATGACCCTCGTCCGCACTTTTCTTCATATTAAAGTAATGAAGAAGAACTCTCCTCAAAAACACTTTATCTGGTATGAAATTCGATATGCTCGAGGCAATATTTAGAAAGTCGGTGGGATTACATCTGGCAACCTTTAGAATAACCAGTTAACGTTGCTTTTAGAACAATTTTAAACAAAAACTTTTTGGTTATACATATAACAAACACATAAACATATTCTGAAGCGAAAGAAGTGGTTTCTTCTGTAACGTTTCTTTGGAACAGAGAATTTTACTGATGTGAGCAGATTTATTTGTTACAGGCCTATTGACCAAATTCGAAAATATAATTAATACTGGTGGAGAACAATACCCAAAACTTTTATTTGTAGTCTCAGTTTTATTAACTTTCTTTTGCACAATATTTTCTAGCACATCCTCAACTGAATATATCGGAACATTACCCAAGTTAAATCTGCAATCACGTTTCTACGGACAGTAGATAGTTTTAAGTCTAAGCTTCATTGATCCTTCTTTGTGTTCTCCTCAACTCAAATATCGGAGACCCAGCCCAACAAAATCTAGAAGCGCTGTTTTCATCGACAGTATAGAATTTGTAGTCTGAGCGCAATGAACTTTCCGTTGTGCTTGTTTAACTAAGAAACCCTACCCCTTATCTTAAATTTCTGCCGTATGTAGCGGAAACACCACTATTCGATATAATCTGGTATCTTATGAAACTAAGAAGAAAAAAATGGCTTGAACGATGAGATGAAAGAAAATGGATTGTAGAGTTTCAACAACCGATCAAATCCTACAGAGCGAAGAACATATTATAACGATCATTTAAAGATCCACAGAGGCAGGTCTATCTATATTCAACGATAAATTTAGGAATCCAAACGAAATTTTGATGTCTTTCGGGTAACTCCAACTTCAACCCAAAAATATACTTCACAAACCAGAAAATTAAAAGAACAGTAGTTATAAAAAAAGGAAATGAAAAAAAGAAAGGAAATATTACTGCAGCCACGTAAAAGCTTAACATTCTAAAATTTATGGCAACTTATGATACCAGGTCGGGCGCCAATTATTCTACAACATTCCTTTCAAACTCGAATCTTCTTCCTAGGGGGAAGTATCACTTCCCAGCCATAAGCATATGATAGCATACTTTAAAGCCTATCCTACCGCTGAGCAGGTAGGCCACCACTTGACACGTTGCTAGGATTTTTTATATTATACTGCATATGATAGGATATATTCTAAATGGCAGTCCTTTACAATTTGGACAAATCCTTTATAACAGTCTAGGTTTAGAGCAACGATTCGCTAAAAAAAACTGTAGCATATCCCACTAAATCGTTATTGCTAACTTTTCTAACAAGGTACTGCATTCTATTACTATTGTGTTTATGGTTTAAATCATTTCTATGTTAATAGTTGTTCTTGGAATAGTTAAAACTCTCCTTCAATTTTAAGCTGGTAATTGTCCGTATAAATACTTTATTCTTCTTCTATGTATTTTTGGAGAACAACTTTTAACGTTTTTATTTTTATATGTAGTCGAATGTAATGTTAAAATGTTTATTTGCCAACATTTCTTAAATAACACTGTCCAACAATTTAAGACTTTTTGAATGGAACAGGACAGCGACCCCATAATTCTGAAAGGGTATGTTGAGTAGATCATTTTTGTAGAACAAACTTATGGTCCAGCACGTCTGAGTTTTTTTTACAGTGGGTCAAAGTTTTAATTTTTTGGTCGAAGGGTACATTTACAACAATGGTGTCTTTGGTGACCCCCACTGAAATGTTCCGGCAAACATTTTCGTAGAATATTTTAATCCTTAAATGTTCTTTTTTGAAGGATATTTTTTGATTTTATCGAAAAAAGGGTCATATTAACCCATAAAGAGACCAGTAAAAGGGTTAAGATCTTTCACAAAAATAATACTCATACAATTCCACAATACAACTCTGACCATAAGAATTCTCTCAGACATTAACTTACAGCATTTTTTTCATATAGTATAATGCTCCCTTCGACCGAAAAATGAAAACTTTGACCCACTGTAAAAAAATACTCAGACGTGCTGGACCATAAGTTTGTTCTACAAAAATGATCTACTCAACATACCCTTTCTGTATTATATGGTCGCTATTCTGTTCCAAAAATGCTGTTGGACAGTGTAATCTTCTCCTTTATCCGCTGCCACTTTAAAATTGTGTTTGCATTTGTGGCGTTGCCGTTGCTCGTTGGTTGGCTGGTTGTCTTTAACAAGTTGCCAGGTTAACTACTTAACATCATTGTCAATTTAGTCTTTTTCTAAAAACACAATGATTAATTGTAGTAATTTTCATTAAAATGCGAAAGAATTTAGGAACGTTTTTGGAGAGATTAGCAAAAGAAAAATTTAATGGACTTTTAACTACTAGTAGTATTTGGAGGAAGATTTTCTTTTAGACTGCTGTTTAAAGAAGTTTGAGAAAAAAGGAATTGAAAAATTTTAAGAATTTTGTTTTTTATGACAGCGATATTTTTCTCTTATCTAAAGGCCTCCGCTATCTTAGCTATAAAATCTTGAAGAGCTCATCATTTTTAATATCATCATACGCATGATTACAATAAGCATACAACTCTTTAACGACTTTAAATCAAATTTAAGTTTCATAATCTTTAAAATCACTTACCTTGAATCAATACGATTATATACGTCTTCTTTTTCACATTCAATTCTCATTGTATGACAATACTGGCAAGATTCGTTGCGCGGGTTCCTTTTATTGCACATTTTGTTTTAATTGATGATCAATTACTTTTTTTTTTCATTTGTTGTTTTGAAGGAACTGTTGTAATATGTTGTTGACATTTCCTCATTTTTTGCTTTGACTGGCGGTTTCAGTACAGGTTTTTATGGTTCAAAAAATTTATTAGCGCCTCAACTCACATTTAGGTTTTTCTTACTTTAAAATGAAACAGGTGTTGTATTGTATGATTATATGGGTTTGAATTGATTATGAAAGGAAGATCCTAAATCAAGTGCTGAAGTGTTTTTTTGTTCGCCTTATTTTGTTCATTTTCAGCATGACTTATAAGATAAGGAAGTTTAATAAATTTTTAAAGATGTAAAACAGAACTGTTAAAAAATTGAAAAGACAAAAAAATATATTTTAAATTATGAGGGTTTTTTTGAAGTTCTTTAAATTGTTTCCCCCATAGAAAATATACAAAAAAAAACTCTACTTCAACTTAAGTTTATGACTTTTTTCTTTACAACTTCATTCATTTGCAAAACCCAGCCAAATTTTTATAATGGTTGTACTACCTTAAAATGATAAACCTTTTCCTCCTGCATTATTTAAAAACATAAAATAATGACTTATAAACGTAAAACGATTTATAAACGTATTACAAGTTAATTATCTCGATTTGGACAACAGATGGCATAACTATCACATATGGTTTGTGTCAATAATAACAAATATGGTATTTAAGAGGGTAATCATCTGTCATTATACGAGAAATATGAAATGCAACACTGCTCCCATCAAGTACCACCTGTTAATAGACTACTGTCAAGTTTTAAGCAAGTTCCGTAATTTACTAAATCTCTTTCTTTTGTGCCTAAAAAAGATGTTTTGCAAGGAAGTCTGATAACCTTCTTTCATTTGAGGAAAACGGCTGCTGCAGAAGTCATTTTTGCATCGTATTGTTACTGGTGATGAAAAATGGATACATTACGATAACCCCAAGCGCCAAAAGTCATATGTAAGGCCCGGCCAACGAGCCAAATCAACGCCGAAGCCGAATATCCATGGCACCAAGGTAATGCTCTGTATTTGGTGGGGTCAGAAGGGTGTTTTGTATCATGAGCTGTTGAAATCGGGTCAAACGATTACAGTGGACCTATACTGAACACAATTGATTCGTTTGAAGAGAGCAATTAACAAAAAACGGCCAGAATATTCGACCAGACACGAGGCCATATCCTTTCATCATGACAACACTCTGCCACATGTTGCAAGACCGGTCAAAAACCTATTTGGAAAACAGTGGATGGGAAGTTTTGGCTCACCCGCCTTATGGCCCAGACAAGGTCGATCCAGAACGCTCTTACTGGAATACGCTTCACTTCAGAACAGGGTATCAGAAATCGGCTTGATTCATTCTTTACCTCAAAACCGCAACAGTTCTTTTAGCGCGCAATCCATATGCTACCAGAAAGATGGGAAGAAGTAGTGGCTAACGATAAACAATACCTTGAATAATGTATCAATTTATTTTGTTATTATAATAAATGCATTTTTCAAGCAAAAAAAATCGACATTATTAACTTGTATTCCCAATAAAATGATTTTAAACTTAAAATAATAATTAAAACATTTTTGAAAATCTATTTTTAGATAGATTACTTTGGGTATTTTGGTAAGCAAGAGGCTACCCAACAAACAATACGTACAATTTACGTACCGGTTTCGGTCCATCATAAACGGAATCCAACTCCGTTTACGTACCGTTTTTTTTATCCGTAAACGGACCAGAAAACGGATTTCAAGGAACATGGAAACTGATTCGAATCCGTTTAAAATCCGTCCATGACGGACCGTTTACGGACCGGATATATCGGATGAAAAACGGAGTTGTCTGTTATAAGTCCGTCAATGACGGACCGTTTACGGACCGGATATATCGGATGAAAAACGTAGTTGTCCGTTAATAGTCTGTCAGTGACGGATCGTTTACGGATCCGTATTCATTCCGTTTTTTTTCAATAAAAAACGAATTTGTGCAAATGCATATTATTTTAATTGTTAGTAGCAAATATTTAAGTTTAAAACTAAATAAACTAAATCCAACAAATACCATATTTATCTCCAGCACAATTACCATCCATCAATCACTGCGATTGTGGCCCATTAAAAATCATGAAATAAATAAAACAAATATTTAATTTTGGTTTAAATTGTGGTACTTACGTTATGATGAAGCAAACAATGCAAATTATTTTAAGCTGTCGGGCAATATTTTTATTTGCAAATCAACACAATTTTGCACACATTATCGTAAAACTTGTTTTCAATTTTATAAATATTTACCTGAGGGATATTTAAGTATTAGTTTTTTATTACTAAGCAAATCCAAAAGCAACGGAAGAAAAAATGATGAAAAACAGTGGTCCGTATTTGACGGTACAGAAACGGATACACCAAAACGGAGTAAAAACGTATTGTTTTCGAAAATTCAATTATACGGTCCGTTAATGTTCCGTTTACGTACAAGCTTTGACGGATACGTATTTTCGTACCGTAAACGTACAGTAGAAGCCGGTTTCATGAATCCGTACGTATCGGAGAGTCAGTCAGAGAGAGAGCAGATATCGTGACCTCGTTATATAATAAACAAATATATTATTTTAAGGCGAAATCATTCACAATAGAACTTTGTAGAGTTGCTTTTTGCACTATCTCTAGCAGTATTCTCTCGCGAGTAAATGTGTCTTTCAGAACACTAATTAAACCATCTTCGTAACCATACTTTATCACCTCCAAGGTAATGCGTCCATACATTATTTATACTCAGGGAAAAAAGTATTATTATATTAATTAAACTGTTTCATAAAACGATTGTCATCAATTTTTCATCATATTTATGATAAATAAAAATGTCTCAGCAAAAACAGACATTACCAAGTACTTAATGGAGTAAGTAGCTTACAAAGGGTTTCATGGGTGGTTATTACCCTCTCGCTTACAAAAAAGGTGAGAATAATGAGTTAACAGCATGGTTACTTAAAGTGAAAAAATAAGTGGTTACATGCAATAGTAAAGTAAGTAGTTACTCTTAGTAAAATAATAGTGAACCTTTCTCTAGTAAAATTATCTTACTTAAAAAAATCGATAAAAAAAATAATTTGTATTTGAAATTATAAAAAAAAATTTTAAATATCTACTTTTTGTATTTGAAATTATAAAAAAATATTTTAAATATCTACTTTTTGCATTAAAAAATTTCACATTAGAAACCCTTTAAAATCTTAAAAGTTTTGCAAAATCACTTTTTACAGCAGATAATTTTCGATTTTGTTGTATACATTTTCAAAACAAATTTATCAATACATATTAAAAAAAATACAGAAATACGAATTCGGTACTTATTTCAGTAACTACCAGTAAATAATTATTTTTCATGAACATATAAGTACTTCTACCATTCATTATCAGACGGTCATTATTTTGTCTTTTAAAGTAATGCAAAAGGTAACGACCTATCATTACATAGTAATCTACACAATAATGACCTGCCATTACCATGTTTTTGCCGGGGTATGACAAATGTTTTATAAATCTTCATCATTTCTTAAAAAAAAATATATATATATAAAAAACTTTTACAAAATCCTGCTGTTTGTAATTCTCATTATTTTTTATTTACTTAAATAATTGCAAAAAAATAATAAATTAAACAAAAACTTCATCATTTTGACTTCTTCATAAATCTTACTTAAAATTTATTAAATATTCAATATTATGAAATAGTTTCATCATATTTATGAAGTGTTGCATTGAACGAAAATCTATGAAGTTTTTTATAACCTTTTTTCCTGAGTGTAAGGGCTCATCGGCTTTAATTTTCATCTGTAAAATAAGGTGTAAAGTAATGCATTCACCCCTATTGCTATGCATTACATTATACATTATTTCATATTGTCTAATTTTGCTGGGAATCACAAATATAAATAAAGAAATTGCAGTTAACTGCATAAAGTAGTAGAGGATAAAGGAGCAGCAGATAACAATTGAACAATAAACAACCATTCATTTGATTAGAACTAAGGGAGACTGGGAAACATCAGCACCATTTGTTGCTTTGCCAATAAAACAATGACAACAATACAAACAAAAAGTGTGAAAATTATGGGTTTTATTGCTAAAGTTGGTATTGGGGAAAAACAAGGAGCGTTCATTTAATTTCTTAACAAAGGGGTTTAGGCAAAAATAAAAACAATTTAAAAATTTTTAGTTAAAAAAGATAACAAAAAATTTCAGAGTCAGATTAATAAAAATAAATAAATAAGATAATATTGACCACGACCAAAAAATATAATGAACACGATTAAAGTAAAATAGCGTTTTGTTGTGAACTACATCTTGAATTGAGTGAACTAATTCAACTGAACTAGTTCGTTCATGAACGACACAACTGTACAAAAAGCAATTCTGAGTCGATATGTTTATATGGTATAAAAATACATTGTAAAGTTCACAATCATTTAAATACAATTCAACTAAAGGTTTGTTTTTTGGAATCTTATATAAACATTCTATACAAATTTAAGTAGATATAGACTTTCTAAGTAGTTATATATATATAGCTACTTAAAAATTAAGAATGTATAAAAATGCTGCCAAGTCTTAGAAATTATTGGCTTTTCTCTTTTTAATGTAAACAAAAATTTTTGTCATAAAAATAGTTGAAATTTTTGTTATTTTAATTTGATAAAATATTAAAAATACAAATGCTAACAAATAAATTATGTGTTTGTTAGTAAAAGTAGAGCAGGACGAAAACAGCTTTCCTACAAATGCGGCCCAAATGTTCAAATTATATTTGTTTACAAAAAGTAAAGAAAAGTCAGGTAAGTAGGGATAGTCGTTTTCTTTACATGTAGTTATAGATATAGATATGAAATTAGAAAAAAACAAACCTTATATTCAATTAAATATTATTCAAGTTGTTCGCGTTTCATGTGAAAAAATAATTTTTGGAGATAATGAATTTTGTGTGAATATTTAGTACAATTGTTTTCACGCAAGTTTAATATACAGGGTGTCCGCCGGGAAGGTATACAATTTTGTTTGTTTATAATTATTATGTCGGCAATTATGTATGGTATACAATATCAGATAAATGTCCGCCTCGGTTAGCCTCACAAATGCGGGCCCCTTTGAGCATATTTTTCATTACATTCTTACACATTTCACGCGGTATATCATTAATTTCACCACGAATATTTTGTTTGAGTTGCTCAAGCATTTCTGGTTTGTTTGCATAAACCGTGCTTCTCAGATATCCCCACAAAGAGAGGTCCGGAGCAGTCAAATCAGGCCACCGTGGATGCCAATCAACAACATAATTTCTTGAAATAACTTGTTGTGGAAAGAGGTCTCGCAGTGATTCCATTGTAATTCTTTATGTATGCGATGTGGCACCGTCTTGTTGATACCACATGTTAATCAAGCCCAAAGCATGCAGTTGTGCCGTTAAAAAGTTTTCAATCATATCACGATATCGCTCCCCATTTACAGTTACCGTTACGCCGTTTTCATTTTCAAAGAAGTAAGGTCCAATGATTCGTCCTGACCAAATTGCACACCAGACTGTAACTGTTAATGGATGCAAAGGTGACTGATGAATAATTTGAGGGTTTTCCATTGCCCAGAACCATTCAAATGAAAATGAATGATTTTTTCATGAAAATCGGGGTTGTCATGGGCGAGCTGTAACATCCTATTGGCATATGTACGGCGGCGTCTTATGGAAGAAGCTCTTGTGTCAACTGAATCTTAAATGGAAACGAATGCAAATCCTTGTGCAAAATTGTGGCAAAAGTTGTTCTTTGAAGACCAAGCTCCTGAGCACGGCGTCGAATTGAGGCTGATGGATTGTTTTGAACACTTTCTTGAGCAGCAGTAATGTTTTCAGCCGATCTTCCTTGGGCCTATCACCTACTTAACCTCTTTCTTCGAAATTATTCACTACACGATAAATAGTGCGTTTTGTTGGCACGTTGTTTCTCTCAAAAATTTCACGTAACTTTCTCATCGTCACAGTAATCGATGACTAATTTTCATAAAATGTTTTAACGATTAAAACACGTTGGTTTAGCTAATATTTTTCGATAATAAATTTGCCACGTGTCTACTTCACGACTACCAAAATGGCGGCAAAAAAAGTAGTTTACCTTCCCGGCGGACACCCTGTATATTTCACCAAGTTACACTAAGAGATTAATCTACATGATATTAATGAATTTTTTGCATTTAGCGAATAAAGTTTCGCTAGAATTGCAACTTTTCATTAACCCTGCTTAGATAACGTTATTTTATCTTTCATAACATTAGCATAGAAAACGTACGTCTCGCAGACGTACGTTATCTAAGCAGGGTTAAATGCAGTTGTTCATACATTTTTTGTGAAAAGTTTCTTTTCATTGAAAGTTTAATACATTAAATGAAGAAGTTTCAGTAAAATTTTAAGCTTCTTTCAGTGAATTTTCCTTTAATTCTAATAAAGTTTCAGAAGTCAGAAGTATCCTAAATTTATTATTCTAACCCGCTTCTGTAATCATTCCCAAAAGTTTTCTATGAACACAATATTAATTTCCAACAAATTGTTTGTATTATTATTATTGTTGGTTTGAATGGTTTGGATGGTTAACTTTTGTTGCCAACCACACTCAAACGGCAATACATACAACAAAACAATAAACGGAAGTGCTAAAGGGTAATAATCACACACTTTAGCACACAACCACAACATAACATAAAATACAACTTGTACTTCTGAGTCTACCCAACATACCAAATGACTTGAGAAAAATATTATTATAAGCTTACAAACACAAGCCTTAAGCTTGAAAAAGACTTGAGAATATATTGAAAAAGGCTATCGAAACAATTGTAGAAAAATCAAAACGGAACCCTCGTGAAAATATTATGTGTGTATGATTACTATAAGCTTTTTCTTGCAATTGTAGAATAAGCTTACAAAAATAATATATTATTAATAGTTGAAAAAGAGAAATCAGAATTATTTTCTTTAATTTCATTTATTTTTTATTTTAATTTTAAAAATAATAATAATTCATTTTAAATATAAATAAAAATAATTAATTTTAACCATAAATAAAAATAATTAAATTTAATATGCAATTGCACGTTCACTATATAAAATTTACAACTAAATGTACACGCAAAACACGTTTGACAAATTTAAAGAAAAAGTAATGGCACTTGTTGTATGCATTATAAGCGTAGAACAAAGACAACAAGACTAGAATGTATTGAAAAATATTTCTATTTCAATCGTCATATTGCGTTGTTGTTGTATGTTGTTCATAATCATACTTGAGAAAAAGTTATGTATAATAATCTTTTCTCTAGCATTGTTAAATACCGCTTGTGAATTCACATTTTATAAATATTATAAGCAAAATTAAGAAAAGCTTAAAACACACTATTAATATAAGCTTATTCTCAAGTTGTATTGCAGTTTGATTGCTATATGGTATATTGGGTACATTCAGAGACTACTATTGGAGCAGCAGTATACTTCCACATATCAAAAGATTTAACATCTTATATTGCCACTGGATTTGTAGTTAAATAAATTTTTTGATGTAATAAATATGGGATGTATGTTATGTTTTGGATGGATGCAAAAGTGTTGGAGTGAATACAATACAAAAACAAAAAACCCTTTGGCATTCAATACAAAAAGGGAATTAGTAGCAGGAATAAACCAAAGCGATATGGTTTGTACCAAAACAACAATGGAAAAACAGCCACCTAAGTGGCTGGCTGGCATAACTGATGTTTTTTTGTTGATATAAAAGTATTATAGCTTTTGGCAAAGAACAGTTTGCAGCAGCAACAGTAGCAGCAACAACATATTAAATACAAATCGAAAAACATTTTACACAAAAAACCACAAAACAACAAGTGCAGTTTCAACAAATAAATAATAAGTTTCTTACTTAAATTACAAATTTTTTTTTATTATCAAGCCTTCTTTTCATACTTGGCCATGAATTGATGAATTGGCAATCATAAATATTAACTGTATGAGAGACGACTTCAACTACAACAACAATAGCTAATGGTGATATTTTGTATGATATACAAATATGTTAAGATGGTTGATAGAAAATTAAATCTACGCTTTTAATTCACCAATAATTTTGCAAGAAAATCTTTTTTTAAGTAGACAAAAAAAAATAAATACTTTCTTTTCAACACTTTTGATTAGAATCGTTAACACTTTCACTACATATGAAGTTACAAAATTTTTTATTTATCAAAATTTTATTATTATTTATGACTTTATTCGATAATTTATTGTGATTATCATTATAACATTTTAAAAGAGTTATGTTTGTAAATTTAAAAACTCTTATCACAATCTTTTAACACCTAAAGAGTTTTTATTACAAATGTTGAACTAAATATTTAACTATTTTTCGAGTGCACATCATAAATAATTGTATTTTGTTTATTTAGGTTTATTACTGCTTTCGTTTTCTTAGAATTTAGTTTTCTCAAGATTTTTCCAAAAGGGTTTGAAAAATTTATGGCGTTATAAATTAATATATACACGTATTTGAAAAATAAAATATATTAAATCTTACTAATTTTGATCACAAATATCATAAAAATTATTACAACTAAATATATTTGTTGACAATGCTCCTCTATTAACCCTTTAATCGGCTAATGGATTAAAAACATGTCAAATTATTTGTTTCTAAGATGAAATTAAGCAATTTCGATACAAAACTAAATTAAAGCCCAATTTACACTACCATCAAAAGCTAGTAGTTTTTATAAAACTTTTACACGCAGAAAACAGATATTTTTGAATATGTTTACATGTAATTATATTCATATGTATGTATATGTTTATATGTATGTATATGTTTGTATATGTTTACAAGCTAACATATACACAGCCGCTCACTTGATTAAGTTCACAATACTCCTTAAATTCAAATAACTTTTTTTTTTAGAAAATAGTTATGATACTTGATTAAATTGTGAAGTATTTTATAATAAATAATAAATTTTTAATATTTTTTTCCCCCAAAATTTATGATTTAGAAGGCAATATTTTTGGCTCATTTGAATAGGTTCAACACTATTAAGACAATAAAACAACCAGAAAAATTAATTTATTTGTTACTTTATTTATTATTACAGTTTTTTTATAATGTTTTTATAAAGTTTTAATAATGTATATATACTTATTTATTTGATATAAGTTCAAAAGTACGATTTGGTAGGGAGTTATAAAGTTTTTCAATTAACGGTAAAGAAATTTCGGCACAAGCTTTTTTAATTACATCAATTAAAGTTTCTTTTGTTTTATATTGTCTATCCGACTGATATACGTTACGAGAAATCAATCCCCACACATTTTCTATTATATTCAGGTCAGGAGAGTATGGTGGCCACTCCAAACTATTGACATTTTGGCTTCGAATCCAGTGTTTTACGACCCTTGCATTGTGAATTTGGGAATTATCTTGTTGGAATATTCACGAAATGTTTCCAAAAACTAGCAAAATGTGGAAAAGCCTTTTCAAGCACATCTTTGTAAATATTCGCTGTCATTCTAGATGAAAGAATTTGAAGCTCACAAATCCCATAGTACGAAATTGCCCCCCACACCATCATACTGCCATCACAACTATGCAGACGACTCAAATAGCCTTCTTCTTTTCGTAAATTGTGGAAATAATAATAATCGTCAGGACCCTCCAAATTATTTTTTTTTTTTCATCCGAACAAACTATACGTTGCCATTCTTTTTTGTACGTCATGTATTCGCGTGCAAACTGAAGTCTTTTTGCTTTACGAGTGGCATTTAGAGGTGTTTTTTTTAATTTGAAGTCTTTTTAAATGCTTATAACACGTTTAACAGTAGCTAAGCTTGCTGTAACACCTTTTTTTGTTTAATTTTTGCAGCAGAATCAGCGAAATTGGAGGCAGCCCTTGTAATTATTCTTCTATCCGCTTCTGTTGTGACTCTATATGTACGTCCTTTCATATTTTTTCCGTAACCAGACTGATTTCTTACAAAGTGGCTGATACTATTTTGACTTCGTCCAATTTTCTTTGAAATATTCTTATGGCTTAGACCGGATTCTATAAACGCCTTAATTTTGTATTTTTATTCCTCGGTTAAGGGCTTGCCGTGCCTCATTTTTAAAGATTTTTCAATTAACGTATTGCAAATATTTAAAAAATCAAAAATTATTACAGATTCTATCCGCTGTCTAACGTAAACTGAATTTATTCTTAATGAACCTAATCAAATGAGCTTATATTTACATATCTTTTAGATGCATATTTACATAGAACTACAAAATTAAAGTAACGGTTAATTATACCGTTAGTAATTCTGTTCTTTAAGTATACAAAACATCTCTCAATTTTGGTTTAAATAAATCGTTCTCTTAAAGTATATTTTAAGAGAGTAAAGACAAATTTTGCAAAAACTTGTGAACCTAATCAAGTGAGCGGCAGTGTATAAAGGGTGGTTAAATTTTAAGGGCCGATATTGATTTTGAATAAAACCCAAATTATTTAGGAAATTATTGTCATTTCTTTTTATTATGATAAAATGGTGTGGTTCAATTATGTATGAAACAAAATGACGACCAAATGGCTGCCGCGACCTCGGCGGCACACTTCCATCCGATGGTCCAAATTTTCGATGACGCTGAGGCATAATTAAGGTTCTATGCCGTTAATGTGCCGACTTATCTCATCCTTTAGCTCTTGAATTATTGCTGTCTCATCGACGTACACCTTTTCTTTCAAATAACCCCAAAGAAAGAAGTCCAACGGAAGTCACATGATCTTGGCGGCAAATTAACATCGCCACCACGTGAGATAACACGGCCATTGAATTTTTCGCGCAAAATAGCCATTGTTTCGTTAGCTGTGTGGCAAGTGGCACCGTCCTGTTGAAACCACATATCGTGCACATCCATATCTTCCAATTCGAGCCATAAAAATTCGTTATCATCTCACGATAGCGAACACCATTCACAGTAACTGCCTGACCGGCCTCATTATGGAAAAAATACGGCCCGATGATGCCGCCAAACAGTCACTCTTTGTGGGTGCATTGGTTTTTCGACAATCACTCTTGGATTATCATTCGCCCAAATGCGGCAATTCTGCTTATTGACGAATCCACTGAGGTGAAAATGTGCCTCATCACTAAAGATGATTTTCTTCGAAAATTGATCATCCACTGTTGCCATTTCTTGCCACCATTCTGACCATTGACGACGTTTGGAATGGTCAAGAGGCTTTAGTTATTGAGTCAATTGCACCTTGTAAGCGTGTAAATGCAAGTCTTTTTATGCATAATGTTCATCAACGATGAGCGTGAGAGGTGCAATTGTTGGGCACGACGACGAGTTTAAGGTGGAAGGCTCTTCAGCCACACTATCGCAAACAGCAGCCATATTTTCTGCATTACGAGCTGTACGAGTATGCACTGGTATTTTCACATCTCCTACAGACCCGGTTTGCTCTAATTTTTGCACGATTTTTCCGATTGTACGCACATTTGGACGATTAAATTGACCGAAAAAATCACGAAGTACACGATACGCAATTTGATTTGAACGCCCATTTTCATAATAAGCCTGAATAACTTTAACGCGTTGCTACATTGTGTATCTTTCCATGGTTCAAATTGAGTTAGTATGAAATTGAGAAATGTGAAATGAAATGCAGAAAAAACTTTACGTTTGTGGTTCACATTCAACGTCGGCCCTTAAAATTTAACCACCCTTTATATATGTATATTGATAAATTTCTTGGTTAAGCAAAATGAATCGTAAACATTAAATAAATCCGTTTTGAAAATTTTGTAAGCTACGTTACTTTGCATTTCATCTGACGATAAAAAAAATTGTTATACCCAATTTTCTATACGAAAAAAAAGTTTGGCCTTTGAAATTTTTCAGTAAATTTCTTCACAAAGTGAACGATTTTAATTTTTTAAAAAATCAAAATAAATTTTATAAAACTAGTTTTTTAATTTAGTAGAATTTTTTTTTTCAATTTACTTCAGTACAAAATTTTGTTTGAAAATTTCTTCTCAAAAAGAATTTCAGACAAAAATTTTAATAAGTGTTGACTATAACACTGGTCGTAAAAGTTTATTTGGCTAAATTTTAAGTTAATTTATGGATTTTATAAAAACATAAATACATTAATATCATAAAGCCGAATTTCTCAGTGTATAACTATTTTCGAACCCCGAATTTCCTATAAATCGGATTGTATTAGTTGGCATATTTTAATTGTGGATCGTTTATGATACTTTTTTGAGTCTTGTACCCAATGTTGGTATTAGAGATGACCACGTGAGAGATTTTTGATTCACGCACGATCAAGAACCAAAAATTAAAATCACGCACGAAGATTTTTTCCATTAACGCTCAATCACGATCACGAAATACTCACGCTCAAGAAAAAACAGTCTTGCTACATTATATATGCTCACCTCTACACTCACCAAAAAAAGTCTGTAATGGCAACTGAAAATGTTGCTGTTATTACGGGAAATTTTACTAATTTGAACCCAGCGGGATTTTTTGCTTATCTTAGCAACACGTGTCTGCTGACGTGTAGTACAATGAAATCAGTAGAAAAAATTAGTAGCCGCTACTAAATTTTAGTAAACCTTTTGTAAAGTGGAATTTAAAATCGGTTAGCTGAAATCAGCAAAAAACAAGTAAAAAAATTTTTTGTGGTGAAAAATTTTTGAGGCGAAAAATATTTGAGGTGTACAAAATATTATTAATTTCTAAGCGATTGGTGAAAAAATATGAGAAAATATATTATATACCAGTCGCTACTATGAAATTGTACTAAAATACACCAAATTGTATAGAAAATTTAGAGGTATCTTCACATTTTCACCCATAACTTTTTAACCGCTGGACCGATTTTGCTCATTTTCAATACCAAACTGCTCGGGAGGATGTACAATAATATGGGTATAAATATGCACCTCCGCTAGCGTCTTCGCGTCATAATCGCCATTTCAACAGACGGACATCGCTAAATCGACTTAAAATTGAATAAGGATCACGAATATATTTACTTTATGGGGTCTTAGACCCCATAATTAATGACAAACTGATATATACCCTCACCATCTATGGTGGAGGGTATAAAAATACTAAGTATTATTAATATTAGTACTGTGGAGACTTGCCCAAAATGGATTCTTGTTATTTAAAAATTTTTGATCATTTTTGAATTTAATAAAAATTGAGTTTTTTGTCAAGAATTGAAAAAAAGAATAATGTAACAATGTAATATTTTAAGGCAATTGAAGTTTGTAGGTGTAATTTTTAATTAGAAATAACATTTAATTCAATATCCAATTTTTTAAAATTTGTATTTTTTTTTTTTTGCTAATTTTAGCAAATTGTTTTTCAAAAATTTGTAAAATGATTTCTGGAATTAGCAATAAAAGTTTGTAAATATTCTGCTGTAAATAGCAAAAAGATTTGCTAAATAATAATTCTTTTACTTATAGTCAGTACAAAAATAGTAAAATAGGATTGAAAACTGTTTACAAATTTTTCTACTAATTTTTTTTCTGAGTGATAACATATTGCGGTCAATTAAGACCCCTAATAACATATTGAGGTCAATTAAGACCCCTAAATACCCCAAAGTAAATCCTTCCATAGCCGTATTAAAAAAAAACAATACTCTTCAGTTTATTTAACTGATTTTTCAGTTTATTTAATTGATTTTTCAGTTTATTTAACTGATTTTTCAATTATATTTACTGATACATTATTTAAAGTGTAAGTAGGTAAAAATGAAAAAAAAGAAAAAAGAAAATAGTTATAAAAAAGTATCACCATATTCACCAGCAACAATGATCAATAAACAATGATATGCATATGAACTTCATCCAATAAATGGAATTGTTATTGGTACATATAAATGGCTTCATTGACTCCGATGGCAATCAAGTGTAAACAAAACCCAAACAAACAAAAAAAAAAAAAAAGAGTTTTACAACTGAATACAAATAACAGGGAATACAATCAATAATAAAAATTATTTAGTGGAAAAATATTGAATTAAATATAGAGTATTTTTATGAATAAGTAACATTATACAATTGAACTGAAAAAATAAAACTTAAACTAGGGAATAACAAACAATTAAATGGGAATTATTTGCAAGTAAATATTGTAATAATTACAAATAAATCAACCCTTTTTGAAATAAAATCTCTTTATAAATTTGTGGGTGTAATTTTGATATATTTGGTTTTGTTTACATGAAAACTTTTACGATTTCATTAAACATTTGCAAAATTGTATCAATAATTCTATGCATAAAATCAATTTAGTGAAAAAAATATATATATTGTAAAGCATGATGTAACAAAGTTTCATTTATAAATTTACTAGCTTAAAAGCCCGATACTTCGTTATCGGTAGTTTTAAATATCAAAATATATTGAAAAGGAAATATAGTTCTCTTTTCTAAAGATTTTAGAATTTAAATAAATTTGTTTCATCTTTTGAAGTGAATGTTTAAATTTAAAGTTTTGAATTTCTTGTTTATAGGTCATTTAAGGGGAACGTGTCCAGTCTTAACTGTTTTAATGTCACCTGTTCCCCTTTCCATCTCATTCCGTTCTCCTTGTCTCATGATTCATTTCCACTCGTTCCCCATTCCATTTATTTCCCCTCGTCTAATGTTTCAGTTACACTCGTTCCCCATTCCATTTTATTTTTAACCCTATCAAGTGTATCAATTTCACTCATTCCTCATTTTTTTCCATTTTAATCCCATGTCAAGTGTTTTAATTCCACTCCTACCCTGTTTCATTCCATTTCGTATCCCTTGTCTAGTGTTCCCATTTTACTCGTACCCTTTCCATATCATTTCTGTCCCCTTCCATTTGTACCTTGCAAATATTTCCCCATATACACCATAGCGGTCAAAGCCCGTTAGCGTAGAAAATGGTGGCACGGGCACATTTCCAAAAATCCAAACTAGGTGAATGTCTACACCGGAGCAGGAACCTTTGCACCAAACTTAAGCTTCCCAGCTCCACCGGTTTTGGCATTGGTAAGAATTTTTTCCTTTTGTGCCTCACCCTATTAGATATGCCAAAAATTACGTCTTAACTGTTATCTACATTGGAGATGGAGCCTGCAAACTAAATTTCAACTTCCTAGGTCCAACGGTTTGTGCAGGCTGTTGAAAGGGGAGACTTCATCGATGAGTTAGCACATACTTCAAGAAAAGCATATTTCAAATTTCAGGTTTTTAGCTTTAGGAGTTTGGATAAACCGTGAAAGGTATTTTTCCTCGTTTTGCTCTTCCCCGAATGGATTTCCAAGAACCTCGTATAAGCGATTGTCTACGCCGCAGAGAGAACCTACATACCTAATCTCAGCGTCCTACCTCAAGCGGCTTGGGCTGGGCGATGTTGAATGAAATAAATAAATATTTACATATTTACATATTTACACATTTACATATTTTTACATTTGCACATTTGCATGTTGAAAAATTTTCATATTTGCACACTTACATTACCATCAAACCATCGATCCATCAAACCATCAATCCATTAAACAATTCAATTTTCACATTGGCACTTTTGAAAATTTCCACATTTGAACTTTTGCAAATTCGCACATTTGCACTTTTGCAAATTTGCACATATGCACACTTTCACTTTTGCAAATTTGCACATATGCACATTTGCAAATTTGCACATTTTCACTTTTGCAAATTTGCACATTTTCACTTTCGCAAATTTGCACATATGCACATTTTTAAATTTGCACATTTGCACTTTTGCAAATTTGCACACTTTTGCAAATTTGCACATTTTCATATTTGCACATATGCACATTTACATTGGAGGAGTAATCTATGTTCCAAATTTCAACTTCCCAGCTCAAGCGGTTTTGGCAGGCCGTCAAGGGGGAGAATTGCACTCTCTTTTTTGCCCCTCCTCGTTAGATTTTCCAAAAGTCACTTCTTATCTCTTATCTACACTAAAGAAGGAACCTGCATAACAAATTTTAACTTTATAGTTTTAGCGGTTAAGGGGAGATTTCCCCCTTTTTGCCCTTCCGTAGGAATTTACAAAAATCTTACCTGGGTGGATGTCTACACCACAGGAGGAACCAATTTACACAATTTCAACCTTCCAGCTCTAACGGTTTTGGCAGGCTGTCGAGAGGGAAAATTGCACCCTTTTCTGCCCCTCCCCGTTTGATTTTCCAAAAATCACGTTTTATCTGTTATCTACACTGGAGAAGGAGCCTGCATACCAAATGTCAACATCCCATGTCCACGATTTGGTAAGGCTGTCGAGAATTACACCCTTTTTCTGCCCCTCCCCGTTGGATTTTTCAAAAGTCACGTCTTAGCTGTTATCTACACTGGCGAAGGAGTCTGCATAAAAAAATTCAACTTCCCAGGTCTAAACCCCCATTTTTACCACATCCCTGGTCAAGATTTTAATATGTACCTTATCAAGGAGTTGGCACATACTTCCAGGAAGGCGTATTTCACATTTCAGGTTTCTAGGGTTAAGACAGGCCGTGAAAGGGGAGTTTTTCCCTCTTTTTGCCCCTTCCCGAAGAAATTTCCAAAGCCCCCGTCTTAACGGATGTCTACGCCGGACGGGGAACTTTCGTACCAAATTTCAGCCTCCTACCTCTACCCGCTTAGGCTGGGCGATGTTGAATGAGTTAGTCAGTCAGTCAGTCAGTCAGTCAGTCAGTTAGTCAGTCAGTCAGTTAGTCAGTTAGTCAGTCAGTCAGTAACGTTATTCCTTTATATATAGAGATATTAATTTCAAATTAACTACACCGTCGATTTTTACGATTTTAAATCTGTAACAAAACATTTGTAAATCATTTTTAAGGATTCTTTAAAAAAAACTTTTGTGCGTTTACTTTCACCCCTGTTAAAGTAATCCTGTAGTGTAAAAGTGAAAACTATAGGATTAACTAAAGACAGTACTGTGAACTTAAAAATGACCTATAGAAAGCGATATGAAGGTAAATGATGAAGAAATATTATTCACAAACAGCAACGTCATCAGTAAAAAGGGATGGATAATTCTTGAACACTGTTTCTAAACAAGTTGTTTCCTACTTTAACTCTACCACCTTGAAACTTTGCAATTTCTCAAACATCAACACCTGCTTCTAACCCTTTTTTTAGTTAGGTTTTTTGTAAGCATAAAAGTTTTACACTTGATTAACTTAAAACCTTTTGAACTTAAATTGTTATTGAACGTCTGCAATTACAATTTGGCAAAAACACAAAACCATAAGTAGTAACCACAAGTTTTATTAGTATATTAAAAATTTTGAAATTCAAAAATTTATACAAAACCACATATAAAAAAGAAAAGATTCCCCGATATATGACTATTCCAAAATATTTTCATTGGAAATTTTTAAATCATGCATTCCTTTAGATAAAATATCATCTTCTGTAACATTTTCTTTAGAAGTGACAACAAAAGTTTTATCAGCCTCTTCAATTTCTATGTTTTCCTCAAAATTTAAATCATTTTCATTATCTTCAGTTGAATTTGTATTATCTTGATCGTCATCGAGTTTATTTGATTTATCTAATTGTTTATTTTTCTTTTGCTTGAATACTGAATTCCAATAATTCGATATTGAAGATTTTAAGGTTAAGCTGGAAAATGAAGCTGGCAAATCTTGATCACTACTTTCAGAAATTTTAGGATTGGCTGAGAGAAAAAGTAGAAAATTCAAAATTTAACTGTAATAATTTCTCAATATACAAAATCTTACATTTAATGCCACCAAAACGTAATTTAAAACGTTTATATTCGACTTTGGATTCTTGAACATTAATTTTAACTTCGAAATCTCCAGCATCACCTATTTGTGTAGGATTTTGTATTTCGTTTTCCAAATTAATATCACCTTTAGTTAATTCTTCTTGATTTTTGTCTGGCACTACAGTGTCTTCCTCGCCAGCTTTTCTTTTGTGCGGCATACGAAAGAATCTTTTTAGGGAGTTACTTTTTAATTTACGTTCATTTTCGTTATCGTGTTTTACGAGATGTTGAGATTTCTTCTCTTCCATTACATCTTGTTTCTCCCGGTTGACTTCACCTTCAGCTAATGATATCTCTCGTAGATTAACTAATTCTTGTACTGAATCCATTTATAGTTATATTTCAATTAAAAGTTTTCTTCGTTTTGTGGAGGACAATTTAAAAATCTCGTAACAAAAAATATTGTTTTTATTTTTTGTATTTTGTATTTCTTACTTTGATTATAATAAATTTTTTGATTAATGTTTCGGGACAATTGTTGAAAAATATATCATGGATAAACAGAATTTCAAAAATATTACAGTCAAGATGATATGCATAAAAGCAGTTTGAATTTTGCTGTATAAACTCCCAACCAGTAGTGGGATTCCGTAACTTTTTAACAATAAAATCCTCTCAAAATTCAATAATTAACAACAAAATTCTTTAAAAGTTATTCTCTAACTCTTTTCTATCACTGCTTATAGTTCCAGAGAAGTTTTTAAGTTTAGGTTAACGCTTCATGTCGTTACTTCATAAAATTGGAATTCATATATTCCACAATTTGGTTCGAGAGAAGACGTTCGAATGATTTAGGTATAGCTGGAAGAATACTAATAGATCGATCATTTTCCGGTAAATTAGGACGATTTTAAAAATGGTGATTTTAAGTTCGAAGTTTGAAGACGAAGTATTGGAATCATTGCTCTATGTGAACGAATGCCAAACACTTCAGGAGTTATTAGAATCATTGCATGTGGATTAGTCGACAGTCGGCAAAACTCGTACGAGTTGAAGAGGCGCGAAGTTGAAATGCGATTTTGAGAACAGCTTCTCTGATGTCAAAAAACTAAAGGATTGTTTACATCGCATTGTGACTGGCGATAAATAGTGGATTCATTATAACAACCCCAAGCGTAAAACGTCATGGGTTTCATCAACATCCTTCGCAAAGCCGAATATTCATCGCATAAAACTTATGCTCAGTATTTTGTGGGAACAGCGCGGCATGATCTACTACGAGCTGCTCAAATCGAATAAAGCGATTGGAATCAACTTATGCAAAAGCAGCCGGAATACGACAAAATTATTTTGCAGCACTCGGCTACAAGTTGTAAGACCGGTCAAGACCTTCTTGGAAACGCTGATATGAGAAGTCCTACTACACCGGCCGTATTCTCCAGACATCGGGTCTTCCTACTACTAATTGTTCTGGTCGATGACACATGGCCCGTCCCAGCAGAAGTTTACTTCACTGCTACAAACTAGAGTCGTTCTTCGGAGCTGGTACCCGAAAATTGCCAGAAAGATGGGAAAAAGTTGTGGCCAACAATGAACAATACTTTGAATAATAAATTTAAAAAAAAAAATCCGCTCATTGTTAATTCAAGGTCCCAATATTTAAATAGAAATGCAGAAAAGCTTTTTCGGTAACTTGAAATTATGGTATCGATAAAATCGTTAAGAAAGTTAGAGAATACACTCAGAAAAAAAGTGAGAACAAACGTTTGTAAACGGTTTTCAATCCCACTTGACTATTTTTGTACTGATTTTTAGTGAAAATTTTATTATTTAGCAAATCTTTTGGCTATTTACAGTTTACAAATTACAGAATATTTACAAATTTTTTGTTGCTAATTCCTGAAATCATTTTACAAATTTTTAAAAACCGATTTGCTAAAATTAGCAAAAAAAACTTAGTAAAACTTACACCTACAAAATTAAATTACCTTAAAATGTTACATATAAAAAAAAGAAATCGGATGTGAATATACCGACTCATGTCCAAAAATAGGTTATCCACTTAAAATAGCACTAAATAGTTTTTTTGGTTCTAAAAATCAGCCCTAAAAGCAATTAAAACTTGACTTTAAAAGTAAAAAATTTGCTAAAATATTTTTTTTTAAAAGAAATTAAAACAATATGATAAATTCTTTAATGTTTTAACAATTTTTAAGTCTGATTTTTTTTTAATTTTGTATAAAATATTTTTTGAAAAAAATTAATAAAATAAAAAAATGTTGACATCAGCAGACATGTGTTGCTAAGATTAGCAAAAAATACCGCTGGGCTCAAATTAGCAAAATTTCCCGTAAAACAGCAAAATTTTCAGTTGTCATTACAGACTTCTTTTGGAAAGTGTAGCATTCCAGATAAACGCAGTGTAGACCGTTAGTTTGTCGGTAAAGCAGGTTTTTTATTGTGAAATTAAGAAAATTTCTGTGAAATTAAGAAAATTTCTAAACTAAAGCTGCCTTCAAACAAAATTCAATACGAAATTCTTAGTTTACACAAAATTCGAAAACAAAATTTGACCGCCACCGTTTACTGGCTCTGTCACTAACGGGTTTGGGTTTTTAGGTTGATTCGGACGCTTAACATTCCTGTCCACCTATATCTATTATTTCCCTTGACAAGCTAAAAACTTAAAAAAAAAAAATCATCTCTAATAAAAGGTTTATAAAACTCAAAAACTTTTCAAATAACCTATGTAAGTAAAACTCTCAAAATATACTATGCTCAATTTAGCGCAAATGCCGGTGTCCATATACAAATTTCTACAAATAAACAAATATAAAAATAAATATTTCCAAACACCGTATGATTTTTGGCATGCAAACAGAAAATACCATTAAAAACAAACAAAACCACCTGTAGCGGCCTGCAAGTCTTCCAGCAAAAACAGCTGTTTTAAAAAACTCCAACCGAAATCAGCTGTTTAGCTAAATATCAACAAACTTTCAGTAACAAACCGGTGAAAATTACTACAACTTAATAAACAAAACAAACCGAAATATAAACATTACTCAACACAAATGTAAATAACTAAATAAAAATCAGCTGATTAGGAAATGGATATCAAAACATACAAAATGAGCAGGCGCTGAATGTGAAGCATGTATGTAAATAACAAACAACTGTTGCTTGTGAAATGTTTTGACGGTAAAATAATATTGATTTGGTTAACTTATGATAACAAGAAAAAAATTGTGGCTATTTCTGTACTTTGTAACGCAGGGTTGTAATGATAAGTCATATATTAAAGCAATCAGAGGATACTTCAACAACATCAGAAGAACATTTTCTAATTTAAAAAAAGCTAAACAAAATTTACCCAAAAGGAAATTCATATTTAAATTTTAAAAATAAAATTAAAAATATTTAATTATTTTGTTTTTGCAATTTCTGCTTGTGATTATTTATTTAAATGTTACCCCAACAGCTGTTTCATGCGCATCTGCCAGTAAATAGTTAGTTATACATACTTCAATGATATGAATACATTTTTTTCAGTTGAAAAAATTTTCTGTTAATAAATACATATTTTTCATTGTGTGGTGCTGTGTTTAGCAAAAATCCGTAAAAAATTGCAAATCTATTTAAGAAATTAACAAATTTTGAGGTAAATATTTATAAATTTATAAACGTTATTAAAAGTTTTATAAAATTACTGGAAAATCTTTAAGTTTTGATAAGATTTAAAGGAGTCTTATATTTTAAGGCACTCACTAGGAGTGTTTGTGAGAAAAGAAAAAAAAAAGTTATATAACATATTTTTAGGAAACTTTTTTAAGGATTTTTTTTTTATTTTAATTTTAAATGTTTTTCAAGTTTTAAATATTATAGAGTTTTACAAAATTGTATTCATATTTTATAGAAATATTACTGAAATTCTTATAATTTGATTGATTAATAGAAATATTTGGTCAAATTCAGCATATTTATTTTTCTATAATAAAGGGTGGTAAAATTTTAAGGGCCGATGTTGAATGTGGACCACACCTAAACGTCAAGTTTTTTTCTACATTTCATTTGACATTTCTCAATTTCGGACTAACTCAATTTGAACCATGGAAAGATACACAATCGAGCAAAGCGTTAAAGTTATCAAATGTTCAAATCAAAATGCATTTCGTGCACTTCGTGATTTTTTTTGGTCAGCATAATCGACCAAATGTGTCTACAATCGGGAGAATTGTTGGCAAATTTTAGCAAACCGGGTCTGTGAAAAACATTTCTGTTGTTCGCGATAGTGTGGCAGAACATCCGTCAACCTCGACTCGTAAATGGTATTCGCTATCGCGAGATGATAACGAACTTATTGTGGCCAGGAATTGAGGATATGACCCTGGACGATATGTGGTTTCAATGGGACGGTGAAAAAAATATAATTTCATTTACATTTAGTGAAAAAAATGTAATTTCACATAGTCATTTTCCTTAGAGTGTGTGATATAAATGCCTGTTCAAAACCATGAGTTATTTGTGTTGGGTGGTTCAGAAGGAGGTTGAAGATGATTAAAACTGATAGATCAAATAATATACAAAAATTTACATATTTTCTTTCTTTAGAATGGTAAGTCCATTGGAAGAAGCTTTGGTAATTCAAAGGATGTGTCTGATATAATGACTGATAGTTTTAAGACGCAGCTCGTCAATATGGGTACTCGTGCTCAAGCCTGTAAGTTGTTTGCATTACTTTAACTTTAAAAATTTTAATAAAAATCCTATTTTGTTTTTCCTTTAACAGTCAAGGCAAAGTTGCGTTGTCTTCATGAATATCATGTACGTCTATTACATAATGTCTTACCAGCGCCCTCTGGCGTTGACATCGCTAACAATATTAAATATTTCTCTCAAACTCTATTAAGTATGTTTAAAATCATTTATCCACGATAGAACTTTTGATTTATTAAAATAATTTGTCATACCCTCAGCTGTCCTTAAAGATGTACGTACCTCACCACACGAACTTATACGCGATCCCTCTGAAGATCCCACACGTATGTCTGCCTATCCCAATCTTGAATATGGAAATCTATACAATGCTTTAACTATGCTAATTGATGTTGCACCCTGCATACAATATGGTCAAATTGGTGGGGATTATTGAATTAAAATAATTTAATTATTTTTTTAATTTGTATGGATTTTATCATTTCTCTTTTACAGTTTTTGGAAAAGCTCTCTTACAATGTTTATGCTGTATCTTACCATTTTTAGATAAGGATTTAATTGATAATTTACCCTATTTAGCTAGCTCTACTATATCTGTATTAGCCCCAGCATTACATCAAGATATTGTTAATGCTTTATGTTATTATATATTACCATTTACTATAAGTAAGTAACAATTTAGAGTATAGCATTAAGAATTTTGTTTTAAGTATTTAATTTTATATGTTCTAGCTCGAAGAAGCTCCGATGAACAGGAATCACAGGCCTGTCAATCGGTATCCTCCGTTATTATGATGGTTTTACAATACTCTAATAATCCCGGTAAGTATTCTTATTTATTTCAGACTTTTCTTTCTTAATTGCTCTTTTTTTTCCTTTTTACCTTTAACAGCTCATCATTGTCAACTGTTGGAATGTTTGATGACTCTTAAGCATAATGTAGTAAAGGATATTTTATGTGTTGTAGCTTATGGTACTGCAGTGTCAAGATCTTCAGCAGCTAAATTATTATTTTACTATTGGCCAGCTTTTGACCCTAATCTATTTGATCGAAAAGTATTACTCTCAAAATTAACAAGTAAGCGAGTTTATACTGACATCTTAGTTATATTGAGAACCATTTCTGTAGCCGTCCATAATTTTCCATTGGAATCAATCTCAGACGTCCTTCAGTTATTGGGCTGAATATAACTACTGCTAAGCTTACTATCGTTCGCATGTAACGCTTGTTTGTTATCTCTTAGAATATTTCTTTACTTCCACTCCTTAAATTGTTGGGCGCCACTTCCGTAACAACTCATTATCTCTCCTTATAAGATGAATCTAATAAAAATACTCTCTTCCGTTTCACATCAGCTCCTATCGCTCTGCTTAGCTAATACTCCTTTTCTTTCCATTTAAAAATATTATCGCCTTAAACCTTTATTCGCTCGGTCTATTGCATCTCTTGTTGTCTCAATTAATAAATTTATTAATATCATGTTAAGCGCAATTTTTGTAACGCTTTATTCATTCGTGGAATGAATATTATATATTCTCACGACAAAGAACTGTTTTCTCATTACATACATCTTAATATAAAAGCTGGACTTGATCCACATTGGGACCAATTATGATACGGTTGGTGATCTTTCCTGGTATCAGAGGTGCATCTCTATCGGACAGGTGTAGTGTTGAGGGATTTTCTCTGCTGATTCTATTTTTTATTACTTATTCATTACCGCACTTCTTTTTGTCTTTTAATCTTATGCTGTGTTAACCTTATCTCTCTCTTTTTCAGATGACTTAGTCCCCTTTGTTTGCCAAAGAGAACATTGCCCAAATGCCGGTAATGCTGAGGCAGCTAAAGTTTGCTTCGATCACAGCATAAGCATTACTTACGCCCCAGACTGTCCCCCACCACTCTATCTATGTATCGAATGTGCCAACGAAATACATCGCGAACACGCTAATCTCGAATTTGGCGATATACTACATCCCATGCAGCAAGTTTCCATGGTATGCGAAAATAAAAATTGTCGCTCATCGGAAAAATCCGCCTTTTCCATATGTTTCTCTACGGAATGTGCCAGCTATAATGGTAATCATCCCATTCGCTATTGCTCTCAATGTCACAGTAATCGTCATAATTCGCGACGTGGAGGTGATCATGTTGTCCATCGTAGTTTACCACCAGCCTGGCAAATGGATCCAGAAATGCAAATGCATATGGTAGAATGCGTAGTAAGTTTGCTGAGAGAAGCGAAACCATTGAATTTTGAACCGGGCAAAGAGAGTTCGGATTCTAAGAAAAATGGTACTGGTGTTGCTACAGCTGCTGGAGGTAATGGTGTAATTCCAGATGCTATATCTTTGGAAGAACGTCAAATGTTAGGTAGATATGGCATATGGTTACTGGTAGGACGTTGTACTCCTACCGCTGATACTCCTGTAGAAATTTTGGGTCGAATTTTGAGTATGTTATTCCACTGGTTTCATGTAACCGCCTACTCTTACGATCCGAGTCAAATAGAAAGTACTATAGAAAAATTAAAAAATGAGCATGTGGTGGGATGGCTTAAAGAAATCAATCGCATTCATTATAATGTAAGTAAATTACGCTCAAGAGCCAAGGCATATTTTTAAATATTTTATTTCTTTAGACCTTTATTTCCTGTTTATTACCACACCCCCCGGAATATGCTCGAGTAGGTGGCCATTGGGAGACTTTAGCTTCCCGCACTGCCCATCTTAAAGAGGGTTTGCAGCGTTTAATATGTTTGGTCCCTTATGAAGTCATTACATCAGAAATTTGGGATTATGTTATGCCACATTGGATGGAAGCCATTACCAATGATGTGGCCGAAAAGGAATTAAATGAATTGAAAATAGTTTTAAGCAAAATTTTAGATCCGGAAATGTCTCCCCTGGGATTCGATGCTAAAACTATGTATAACTTTGTAGCCATAAGATTTGAAAAGACCACCGCAAAGGTGCAACAACAGGCTTTACGTTGGTTACAAATCCTTTCCAAATTGGGTATATTAATACCTTTGGTCCAGTTGTTTGCTATGTTTGGTGATGGTGTACGCATTATGAAATATGGGGTTCAACATGAATTAATGCGTGACAAAGATGGAGGAGCAAAAGGTGGTGTTAAAGCCACGGCCAAAGATGCTAAGGATAATCCTCCTAGAAGGAGTTCTATATGTAAATTTCCAGCTATATCAAATTGACTCGAGTTGATTAATTTTTTGCTTTTAATTTCAGCTCCCGTTGTAGAAGATGATTCTGGCAACACATCTGCTATTTCAGACGATGAAGCTCCCACAAATCGTCATACTGAATTTTCCACAGATGCAGAACATAATTTAACTTGTTGCATTTTAATGTTGGATATTTTGTTGAAACAAATGGAATTACAGGATATAGAACAGCACATGGGTATACACACTTCAGTGTGTGAAAATGTTTCACGTTTGATGAAATGTATGGTCACAGCCGCCCGTGTGGGTTTAAGTAGTCATGTGTGCTCTTTAAAGGTAAGTAGTAATTTTAATTTTTTAACAGATTAATTCAAACTTCTGAAACATCAATGTTTTTCATAATATCTCTCTTTAGTTCATAATCTATGTATATATGAAGATTTCATTAAAAAATTTCATTCAAATGAAAAATTTTCAATGTAATTTCCAGACTCAAATTGTTAATCTTTAAAGAGTTGTATTTAACCAGAGTCCAATTTGAGCAGAAATCTTGAATCTGCAAGAAGATTCCTTTTATTCCAAATAAAAAGTCCTTAAATAGTTTTATTAGAACTCCAATCTTGCGTCCCACAAGAGTCCTATCTGATCCCCATTCAAGAGACCTTAAAGAGATTTGTCTGAACACCAATCCGGAGTTTTTAAAGAAATATAAAGAATTTTTTTTTTGAAATCGAATCTGAGAAATTTATCTGAACCCCATTAAATCTTAACTCTAATAATTAGTCTTTCAAGATTTCTAGCCGAATTCCAATCGAGAATCCCCAAAAAGTTTCATGTGCAAGCTTATTTGAAGGACTAAGTTCGAACTATAATTTGTTCTACCAGATCACCAATAAACAGTTCTATGTGGGTATTTAAAGAGCTCTTTGTGGATACGAAACTTAGAATTTAAAGAGTTCTTTTCATACTCCAAACAGGAACTCTCAAAAAGTTTTACATGAACTTCAATCTTGGATTTTTAAGAATTATATTTAAATATCAATAGATGGGGTCTTGAAAAACATTTATATAAACTCCAATTAGAAGTCCTAAAGACTGGTACCTGCACCCTAATCACAGCTTCACTTCGAAGAGTTTTATGTAAAACTCAATCGGAAGTCATTAAAAATGTCCATCCAAATTCCAATTGTTAATATTTTTACTCTTATATATAAACCCTACCGCAGGTCTATAAAAAATTATATGAGCTATATATAATCATATGTCCTTCGAGAGTTTAGGAATCCCTTAAGAGTTATACCTTAACCATAATCGTGGATCTTTAAAAAGTTCTTTCCAAAATCCAATGACGTGTCTTTAAATAATCGTATATCTTCAAGGAGTTTTATTTGAACCTCTTGTTGTGTACATTTAAAGACCTTTATATGAACCTCTCACCTTGGGTCTTTAACTAGTTAGGTATATAGTAGATGGCATTCAAGTTGACAGTGCTCCGAACCGAGAAACTAGTTTGATGTTTAAATTTTCAACCTTGTAGGCAAATATTCCTATTCAAAAATCATGTGACAAACATTCCGTAGGTGTATTGTGATTTATACTTTATAACATCAAGTTACGTCCTCACGTCTAAACGGATCTAATGTGAAAGTCGAGTAGCTCACATTCCAGAGTTTTTTTATTATGTTTTGATATATTTATGCTAATCACATCTAAAAGCAAATAAATTAAAGTATTAAAATATGGTTTTACCATTTTTCTCATTTCTTATGTCCATTTTATTTCCAATCCTTAATCCTACACATATCCTAGTCTCGAAATATATTTCATGTTTATCTCTATATTTTTTTTTACTATTTCTCATCATTTTCATCTCTGTCTCTCTCTCTCTCTTTCTCCATGTAGCAGGTATGTTTAACAAAGCTTTCCCAAAAGTTTTTAATCCCAATTATCGTGTTCTCATTAATATATTATTTCAATATTTTAGGTGGGCGAATGTGCTTATTGTGAAGCCTCTATAATGTGGCATCAATTATCTACAAAAATTGTACAATTTATGGCACCCTTAAATCCTATAAGGCCACCAGATGTAAGTGTATTCTTGAATTTATAACATAATTTTATACAATACTTATAATTTGCATGTTTTCATTACAGGTCCCCATTGAAGATATTATTGAAGAAGAGAAATCTTCACGCAAAAGTCCTCCCGAAAGTGATAAGGAAAAAACAAGAGAACGTGATGTATCATTATCCATGGCTCCTTTACCCATACCTCTAGGACCATTAGGAGGATTTTCAGGTGCTAAATTTTATAATAAAATCAATTTTACATCCTTCCTTTTAAAAAATAGAAAAAAAACAACTTTAAAATCCTTTAAAATAACTCCCTTAAAAATTAAATTTAAAATTAAATGCTCTTCCTCTCAGGAGAAAAGAGAGTTTAAAGAATAACTCTCAGCAAGTCGCTCTTTTTATCTCTCTATCTCTAAACAATATTTTAGAGTATTTCAGTAGCTAAAAATCCACTTAGTGAAATAAAAATAGTTTATCAGTTTTCTTTTGCACTTGTAAAAAAAAGTAATAATGAATCCTAAAACGAACTGAAACACTTTTTAACAAACATTTAATTCAAAAAAAATAAAAAATAATCGGTTTTTCTTAATTAACATAAAATTAATTCAAAATAAACTGTCTTTCCTTTCCATTCTGTTCACTCTTTAAACTCTTATTTAACTTAACAACATTTTTCTATCTCTCTCTCTCTCTTCTTCTCTCACTCACTGCTTCCTAACTGTAAAACTCGTTATGTCTATCTCTCTTTCTAAAAAAAACAACTTTACTTATTTTTTTAATACACTCCTTTAAACTCCTAACATAATATGTTTTACTTTAACATATATCATTATATATTATCACTACTCTATTTAATTTACTATTGTATGTGATGCCCTCTCTCCCCACACCCAAGACCTTTTTAAGCTCGATCCATTTTTTTCAGATGATGGAAAAATTATTATTATGGCAGGTGATGCATCATTCATTTTTTTATAATTCTTCTAACAAAAATTCAATTCTATATATCAGCGTCTGTTGTTTAATGATAACTCTACTATTTCTTATATTCAAAATATTTTTCTTTACAAAACTAATGTTTCAAATATATAAATTTCCATTAAATTATGCTTCTTTAAGAATAATAATAAAACACTTCAAAATACATTAAGTAAGCTGCAGAAAATCAATATTACTGGAAAAAATTTAAAATCAGCTTTTACAACAAAAAAAATAAAATTACATTTTTTATAAATACACCTGGTAATATTAATCGTCTGTGGCTGCTTTTACAATTTACACTTGTTTTTTTTTTTTTGGTTCATTTTTTTAACAACTGCCCTAAGTTGAAATACAATTATTTCAGTTAAATATTTTCCTTTGCTTTTACACTAAAACTCTACACTTTTTTCTACACAGGAATGGAAAATGTCTACTACAGAACATACACAAAATTTTCTTTGGACACAACAACACTTTAAGCAAAAACAAATCTTGTTTTTTTTTTACTTTTTGCCTTTTTTGTAATAGTTTTATTCCAAATAGTTTCAATGGTTGAATAATGATAAAAGAAAATATTGTATACAGTTTAACACTCTAAACCCACCGCAAATCTAACAGATTTTGATCAAAATCGTGTGGATTTTACATTGTGTTAATATTTTTCACTTACAAGGTAACTAAATAGTGTTTTAACCTGCAGATCTTAATAATACTTGAGGACAAAAAATTAATAAAAACATGTTTGTTAAGTTACCCAATTTGTCGTTTCGTGAAATTTACTCTCCTGGCAAATCTTTTTTAATTGAGAGGATATATAAGAACTCTCTTAACGAATTTTAAGCAAAAGTACTATGTACTATGAAATTGTTCTTCAAGAACCGTGTATTTAGGTATTTGCAATTCTCGTCAAGCCTGAGTGAAAAATATGTTCGTGGTGAAAAATTATTTGGGTAATTTGGTCAAAATTAATTTTTTTTACTGGTTTTTAAACTTTGATTCATTTTTAAAGATTAAGACTCGTGGATTTTATACATGATATATAATTTTATAATTTGGGATCATGAATTAATAATGAGCGTTTCACACAAGAGTTCGCCACTATTGTATGAATCAATACATATTTCAGTTTCTAATGACTTGCCGCTAAACCGCTAAGAGTCTTTGGCATCTTGTGTACTAAATATTACCCGGAACATGTCGAATCTCGTACCAAATAAAGTGTTTTTGCGGGGAGTTCTTCTTCAATACTTTTATTTGAAGAAAAGTGCGGCCGAGCGTCATCAAATCAAAGACAAGCAACGGCCGGTTCAACTCAAAAAGTTTGAAGACGTAGAATTGGAATCATTGCTTCATGTGGTCGAATGCCAAACGCTTCGGGAGTAGTCCGAATTATTGGGAGTGGATGAGTCGACAATCAGGTAATGCCCAAAAGCTATCGGATTGAGCTGAAGCCGCGCTTATGAACAGCTCCTCGAATGTCAAAAAAAGAAAGGATTTTTGCATCGCATTGTGACTGGCGATGGGAAGTGGATCCATTACGACAACTCCAAGCGCAAAAAAGTCATGGATTTTGCCCGGACAGCCGTCAACATCCTTCGCAAAGACGAATATTCATGATATGGAGCTTATGCTCTGCCGTAATCTACTATAAGCTTCTCAAACCGAATGAAACGATCACGGAGAAATGCTATTGGACTCAAATCATGTGTTTGAGCCGCGCACTGAAGCAAAAACAGTCGGAATACAAAGAAAGGCACGACAAAGTGATTTTGCAGCATGAAAACGCTCGGCCACTTGTTGCAAGACCGGTCAAGACCTACATGGAAGCGCTGAAATAGGAAGTCCTACCCCACGCGCCGTATTCTCCAGATATCGCTCCTGCCGACTACTACTTGTTCCGATCGATGGCACATGGCCTGTCCCAGCAAAAGTTCACTTCATATGAACAATGCAAACAATTGGTCGATAATTGGATTGCCTCAAAGACGAATCGCTCTTCCGAGCTTGTATCCGAAAATTGCCAGAAAGATGGGAAAAAGTTGTGGCAGCGATGGAAAAAACTTTGTATAATATATTTGTAATCGTTTTTGCACAATAAATCCGTAAATTTCAAAAAAAAAACGCTAGTTATTAATTCAAGATCCCAATATAACGTCACAATTTTGCGAAAATTGAACTTAAGAATGAAGAAATGCAATTTCTATGAAACAATTTTCATATTTTACTGTTGACATTTTTTTTTTCTTTTTGAAGATTTTTTATGAAATAATTGACGATTAATTTTAACAGTTTTGACAATTTTTTATCACTGCCCCAAGCCAGTAATTTTTAAAATATATAATGCCGAAACCATAACCATAAAATAAATTTATATGTACTTGTATAACCAATGCAATTTTCAATTATTCACAAATCATAGTTTTAAATTACTGTTGAGTTATTTTAGCGGGTCTATAAGGGTGATTTAAATATTTTACAATATTAAACCGGTAACAAATGTTTACTAACAATGAGAAATAAAAATAGATTCGGTGTATAAAAATATTTATACCAGTTTTTGTTTCGATGAATGGTTATTTTACAACTTAAACGATGTCCAACCTGGCACAGCCATAATAACGAGAATGGTTTGCATAACAACTGTGTGCAAAAATGGGCCGATTATATCGCTTTACGAACGGAAAAACATTGACGAAAATCGTGTTCTATTTTCCAACTGTATACAATATTTTTTTTTTTTTTTTAAATGCATGTCCTAGCATAACGGATATAAAATTTTAAATTAGTTCAAATACTTACATATAAGTAACGCCCAATTTTTTTTATAGTAATTTCTCTTTATATAGTTTTCTTTCCTATGCATGGAGTTACGAGAATGAACCTTTAAAGAAAAAAGAAAAAATTCCTTTAATACAAAAAATAAACGTCTCGCTCAAATATGGGAGTTAAATGCATCTTCAAAATAAACAATAAACAATTTTGTGAAAATTTCGTTTTCGAATTTTCTAAAAATTCTATATAACCATCATGTTTTATAAAAATTACCTATACTGAATTTATACTACACGGAAATCTCGTTTAAAATCGAGTTAAATCCAGTTTCAAATTATCTCCGTTTACACTACGAAATTTGACAGCTAAACTGGATTTCAATTTGGCAACCACAACATTTTATAAATAAAACAAAATAATAAAATAAACCTTAAATTTAATATGTTTCTATGTTGCTTTCACACTTACGTTTTTAGTTTCATCTGACATAACCAACAATAGTTCATAACAGCTGTTTTTGTTATGACTTTTTTTATTTTTCGCCGGAGTTTTGTGTTCTTGAAAATAAAGTTTAAAAAATGGAGTAAAAAATTGCAATTTGCAGCATTATTTTAATAATAGTTGCCATAATATTGAAAGAGCAAGAAAAGTTAAAGAAAAACGTGCTTTATATTTAATGTTATTAATAAAGGGTATCCCAAAAAGAACGCAATTTTTAAATTTTAAATAAAACACAGATATTTAAAAAAAAATCGTGAAACTTTATTATATCGTAAAGTAGACAGAATGAGGTTATGTATGGAACAATATATCGTGCAGATGGCCGCCGCGGCTTTGCTGGCATGCACGCGATCTTTTAATGAAATTTTCAATGACCGTTTTGCATGAATGCTGCGGTATTTTATTAATGCAGCGTCCAATTTCCTCTTTTAAGGCTTGAGTCGTCGTCGGCTTATTCGCGTAAACCATCGACTTCAAAAAACCCCAAAGAAAAAAATCTAATGGTGTTAAATCGCACGATCTAGGCGGCCAATTCTGATCTCCAAAACGCGAAATAACACGACCGGGAAATGACTGATGCAGCAATTGAATTGTTTCTCTGGCTGTATGACATGTGGCGCCGTCTTGTTGGAACCACATGCCCTCCACATTCATTTCTTCAGTTCTAGGCAAGAAAAAACTGGTTATCATTTCACGATACCGAACACCATTGACTGTTTGCGCTTCACCTGCCTTATTTTCATAAAAAAAAGGTCCAATTATTCCTCCAGCCCAAAAACCACACCACACAGTGACACGTTGAGGATGCATTTGCTTCTCGTGAATCACTCGAGGATTTTCCTCACCCCAAATGCGACAATTCTGCCTATTGACGAAGCCATCAAGATGAAAATGGGCCTCGTCACTGAAGATGATTTTATCGGCAAAATCAGCATTTGCATGTTGTCTCTCCAATAACCAATTAACGAACTCCCTTCGCTGTCCATGGTCAGCTGGCTTCAGTTCCTGAGTCAATTGAACTTTGTATGCATGAAGATGCAAATCTTTCGTCAAAATTCGCTGCAAAGTGGATTTGGAGACACCAATTTGCTGAGTTAAGTGTCGAATTGAGGTGGATGGAGTTTGAGCGACATCATCACGTACAGCTGCGACATTTTCGGTCGATCGACCTGGTCGATGGCGCGTTGTTGTCTTTACATCACTAACAGACCCGGTTTCGGCAAATTTATCCATTAATCTCTTTACAGTTGACTCTTTTGGAGCATTATTGTGACCCCAAATTGATCGCAATTTGCGAACTGTAGCCGCAAAACTTTCACCATTTTGGTAAAACAATTTCACAATGAGAATGCGTTGTTCATTCGTGTAGCGCTCCATTTTTACTAACCTCGTACCTTCTACTAGCAAACAATAACAATTGTTCAAATGTCAAACAATGACACTTCGAATGTTGCCAGATTTAAAAATTGCGTTCTTCTTGTGACACCCTTTATTATTGCTGTCACAAACAATTGACTTGCAAACCAGCAGATGTCAGGTGCTTTGTCAGATGAAAATAGAACACACTCTAATTTAAAATTTTCACACTATAAATGCAGGCTGACATTTACAGAAGCAAATTTTCTTTGCTTTTATACACCATGTATATATATTTTGCAAGCACACTGTAAAATACATAGTATGTAAAACCTACCGGTACTGTTCCAGTATTGTTTTCTCTAAATAAATATCATATTATAAATAATTATCATAATAATTATTATTTGTTACATTTTTCCATAAGGTGATGTCAAATTTTCATAATATTTTCATATATGTGACCTTCTTCGAGAAAAGGGACCTAGTGTGACAAAAAACGGATTTGGACTTAAGATTTGATTTTAGTACCTAAAAGGGTGTAGAATAAGATGAAATGAGTTAGATTTCTGATAAAAAATTATTTTTCCCATAAAAACGTACAAAACTAACTTGGGAAAATCTATAAAAATGAGAAAAACATTAAAATTTTACTTTTTTTGATTTTTTTGTTTTAAATTGTTTTTTTTTCGTCAGTCTTCGAATTTTTTTGGTGTTTGGACTTGTTTTTCGGTGTTTCGTGATCTGGTACTTCGATTTTCTTCCTTTTGACAATTTTAGTTTTTTCTTTTTTCGGCACTTTGACTTCAGCTTTCTTTTTCTCGTGATCCGGTGCTTCGATTTTTTTTTCTTGCTGGCAGGTTCAGATTTATTTTTCGTTTTTTTTTTTTTTTGCTTTGGGTTTACTCGGTTTAGGAGCTACAAAATCCCGTTTCTGTGAATCAGTATATAAGACCCTGACATTATCATACAAATACCATTTGCGATTAGTATTAGTATACGCACATCAACCCTTTGCTGAAAGCGAACAGATAGCTGAAAACGAACAAAGCAGCAACAATAGCAAAGGTGTTGTTACACTAAAAGCAAAAAAAAATATGTCACCACAAAGGCATGACGTCACCAAAGTCGGCACCCAATCATAACTAACCATACCAAATCGCATCTGCCAACTGAAGGTGTGTTCACAGTGATAATGCGTTATGAAACTTTTCACACAGTAGGTCCCTTTTCTCGGAGAAGGTCACATACAGGTTGATTGAAAAGTTCCTGCTATCGAAATAAAAGAATACTGTTTTTGTTACGAAATATATTTTTTATTCAATATAATCTCCTAGAAGCTCAATACACTTGTTCCAATGATCTTCCAATAATTTTATCCCATTCTTATAATGGTTTTCCGGAAGCTCTGCAAAATAACCGTCTACGGCTGCTATGGCCTCTTCATTCGACGAAAAATGCTTTCCACGAAGGAATTGTTTGAGATTTCTGAAGAGATAGTAGTCACTGGGAATACGGTGGATATTCCAGCAATTCGTACTTTAATTCTTTGAATTTAGCCATCGTCAAAGCACTTTTGTGAGCAGGTGCATTGTCTTGATGAGACATGATTTTTTTCTTCTTTAAACCAGGTCTTTTCTCACGAATTTTTTCATTCAGCTGATCCAAAAGGCTGCAATAATATTCAGAGTTGATTGTTTTACCATTCTGAAGATAATCAATCAACAAAATTCCATTTGCATCCCAAAAAACTGATGCCATAACCTTCTTTGCTGTTTTGGAGCTGAACAACCAGCTTCAGTCCACTGTAAACGTTCTTGTTTCAATTTAGGATCATGGTGGTAGATCCAAGTCTCATCCATAGTTATAAAACGACGCAAGAAGTCGGTTTTATTCGGCTTAAAACGCTCCAAATTACGCTGAGAAATTAGTTTTCGATCCAGTTTTTCATACGTAATTCTTCATGTAAAATATGGAGTACTCGTTCGTCTGAGATGCCTATGGCATTAGCAATTTCACGCTTAGTTAAACTTGGATCTTCACTAACCATATCATGTACCTGCTCAATGATTTCTGCTGTGGTTGCAGTTTTTGATCGTCCTTCGCGTGGATCGTCTTTAAGGCTGGTACGACCACGTTTAAATTCACCAGCCCAAAATTCAACGGTGCGTTTTGAAGGTGAGGACTCCTTATACACTTCTAACAATTGTTCTAAATTTCCTTCACTTTTAAATCCTTCAAAACAAAGAATCTAATGACTGCACGATATTAAATTTTTTCCATATTAAAAAAAATCAATGACACGTCAACTTCAAATGGCTTGTAAACAAAGAAAGAATTGACAGAATGACTTGCAACTTTGCTCAGGACAGTAATACCAACTTGAGAAAAAAAAAGTTTGGAGCTAGCAGTGCCATGTCTTGGTGAGCGCAGGAACTTTTTAACCAACCTGTATACTATTGCTGAATGCCGTGTAAACATAATTATGAAACTGGATTTCTGGATTTCTTTGTATGAGAAATCAGGTATTAAATCTAGTTTTGAACTAGATTTTCACCAAAAATACGGTTTATACCAGATTTCAGCCATAGTGTAAATTTAGTATTAAAGGTAGATTTTGATATCTAGTTTAAACTGGATTTCGAGCGTAATGTAAATGCAACATAAGACTTATGATTTTTAAATTGCCCTTGAAAATTTAATAGTCCCACTTTTACATTTTTTAATTCAAAATATTAAATTATTACGATTTACCTACCACGTTGTTCTGGTCTCCTGTTAAGTTCTTTAAATGGATTTAATGCCCTTTTTTGAGCGATACATTCAAATTGTAACAAAAAAAACTATTTTTATTTAAATAAAAATTAAATTAATATATATTTTCTTAAAATTTAGGTCCGGTACCAGTGGTAGTACCACAACCTGAACCTCACTCAGTGGGAGGAGTTTTAGTACATATGCCTCATGTATGTTCGGTAAGTTACACTCGGTTAAAAAGTTAAAGTTAAAAATCTATTTAAAAATTGTTTGAAATATAGAATTTTGTTATGTTACGTTAAAGTTTAAAGCAGGATCTTAAAAATGTTTAAGCAGAATGGATTTAATTTATTTTAATTGAAAAAATACAAAACATTGAAATTCTTTAATAAGAAAAGTAATAAGACAAATTAAAAAAAAAAACTCATAAAATAATAAAGGTTAAGTTAAAATATTGCAATATATGTTTTTTAATTAATTTTTTCAATTAAGTTTTATGTTTTAAATATTTTTTTACTATTTTTCTATATTTTTTTTTTATTTATTTTTATTTGTTTTTTATATCGTGTATAAAAGTTAAAATTGAACTCAAAATTGTTTATGATCTTTCTTGAATTTTTTTTTATATTTATTTTATTATAGAAAAACGATAATGGCCATTCGGTTGATAGTATTGAATTGAGAAAAGTTCACGCTACAGACGAGGTACTTTGTGCTTTTTTTGTCACAAAAACAACAAAATTCATAACTAAATTCTCATTTCTTTCTTTGTTTTTATTACAAAATTCGTAATTTTTGGTGTAGTTTTTTTTCTGTTTTATTTTTTTTTTTCAAAATTATTTTTATTTAGTTTCTTATTAAATGTAATTCATTCAAAAAGTATATATATATATTTAAAACTATATGTTCAGTGTATATATAAATGTACAGAGTAACATTTTATTTTTTACAAAATTATACTGTTTTTTATAAAAATTATATTTTTGTTTCAGATTTTGTTTAACAAATACAAAAATTTTAGGTGTCCAGGGTCTTTGGATTATTTCAAAATTTTCATAATTTTAAAAAAGAATTGATTTAACACATACCGAAGTACCCATTAATTTATCTGGTGTAATAATAAATATTTTTAAAAAATAATATTTTTAAAAAATAATATTTTTAAAAAATAATATTTTTAAAAAATAATATATTTAAGAAATTCACGTTTCCGCCTTGAGACATTTTTCTTCGCATCGAAGTTATATTTAGAAAGTCCACGCATTTGTCTTAAGAACTTTTTGAAAACAAATTCTATCTTAAAGTCATACAATTTTTTTATTCGAAGATCTTTTTAATCTTTAATTTATTTTGAGATATCTTTAAATACAAAATACATTTCTATCCGATGATCTTTCGAATACCAAATTTTTCTTGGGATCTCTTTAAATAAAATTTTTATTTAACACCAATAAAACATATTCCTTATATCAACCGAATTTATTACTATTAGAATTTTTTGGTTGTAATATTGTGACTGGATTTTTTAGTTGTGTCTACCAACATTTTGTATTGCCTCAATTAATTTTCTGTTTCCATAACCGCAATAAATTCAGTACGAATTTGATTTCTCTGTAAAGAAGTCGTCCTTTCTATTTGAAAGTCTTGCCACACCAAATCTGTCTTGAGATCTCTTATAATCTATTTACTAAAGAGGTCGGCATTTTTCCTAGGATATCTTTTAAGACCTATATCTTACCCTATCGGCAAATATCAGGTCGAAATCTTCGCCATATGTGTTTGTTCGGGAGTGCCTGCAGCGGCGTGCAGGTACATTTTTCTGACAAATTTTTTCTGCCACACAAGCGGCACTCAGGGCTCTTATGGCCTACGAGGTGTCTTCTGGACTGGTAATGGAGTCCAGTCAGACTCTCAATGGACTTGGTAGGAACAACTTCCTTACCCTGGGATGCCCATGATGGGAATGGGGGCAACGAAAGAGCGGATAGTCTGGCCAACTTTAAAGCCCATGGGTAATATTGGTGTGAGGACCTGGTTGTGGAGAGAGTCGAAATTTTCCGACTATTGGAGAAATTCTAATGGCCAATGCCAGGCCAAGAGATTTATTTTTATGCCCAGTGGGGGATCGGGGCGACTACTGGCCTTTGCCAGGAAGGACTTAGGGACCTAGACGGGGTACTTTACTGGTAACAACGAAGACGTGGGAGCACGTTCTATGCGAATGTGCCAGACTTTGTGCCAAGAGACTCAGATTTCTGGGTGGCCGTCTCTTGTCGCCTTTCGACATTTGGAATATTTCACCTGGTTGGATTCTTAGCTTTATCGGTAGATTGAACCTTTAGGGATCTCTAGGTAGCAGAAAAAACCTATGCTGATCGCCGGGCGTAATGCCATTTGAATCTAATCTAAGCCCTCTATCTTTATTCGAATACAAATTATATACAGATTCGATTTTTAAAATCCACATTTTTATCTAAAGTTTTCTTGAATTCCAAAGGTTTCTTGCGATCTTTTTGAATACAAATAATATTTTTGAGAAGTCAACGTTCCCATCTAAAAATCAGATAAATTACAAATTCATCTTGAGATTGGATTATTTTTATTCTGAAGCCCACAACTTAATATAATAACTTCTTTGGTGTCTCTGTTTTTCTCTATTAGCAGTAAGCAAAGCCGAACTTCACAATTGGATCTTGAAATATAGTCAAAATACATCTCGAGTTTTAGGAGAACCCTTAACTCTAAATTTTTTTATTTTGAGGTATCTTCAAATCTAAATTCTGATTTCCTTTACTTTATCTTAAAAGATTTTCGAGGAAGTTTAATAATTTATTTTGAGTTCTGTTTCAAATTTGGAATCCACTTTGTTTCAAAGTGATTTCGATTTTTTTATTGTGATTAAAAATTGTTCAAAATTCTTGAACAATCTATGCTTCCATTTAATGATGTCGATTTGGACAACAGATGGCATAACTATCACATATGGTTTGTGTCAATAATAATAAATATGGTATTTTGGAGGGTAAACATCTGTCATTATAATTCAGTATTCTATAGACGACAAAGTGTAAACACACATTTTTTTTCAATCGCTATAATAATGTCGAATTTTGTGACTAACAAAGATGTTTTGCCGTCTGATAACCTTCTTTAATTTGAAGAAAACGGCTGCTGAAGAAGCCATTTTTGCATCGTATTGTATACTGGTGATGAAAAATGTATACATTACGATAACCCCAAGCGCCAAAAGTCATATGTAAATCCCGGCCAACCAACCAAATCAACGCCGAAGCCGAATATCAAGGGCGCCAAGGTAATTCTCTGTATTTGGTGGGATGAGAAGGGTGTTTTGTATTATGAGCTGTTGAAATCGGGTCAGACGATCATAGGGGACCTGTACCGAACACAATTGTTTCTTTTGAAGAGAGCAATTAATGAAAAACGACAAGAATATTCGACCAGACACGAGGCCATAATCTTCCATCATGACAACGCTCGGCCACATGTTGCAAAACCGGAAAACAGTGTATGGAAGTTTTGCTCACCCGCCTTATAGCCCTTACTGGAATACGCTTCATTTCAGAACAGCGTATCAGAAATTCATTATATACCTCAAAACCGGAGCAGTTCTTTTGGCGCGGAATCTATATGGTACCAGAAAGATGGAAAAAAGTAGTGGCTAACGATGGACAGTACTCTGAATAATGTATCAATTCATTTTGTTATTATAATAAATTCATTTTTCAAGCCGAAAAAATTGACATTATTAACTTGTATACCCAATAAAAAAATATGTAAGTTCGAAGGAGAAAGAACACAAATTCAAACTGCAGCGTGGATTACTTCAGTATTGTGAAAGAACCTTTAACGATTCCATGTTGAAATATTTACGAATTCAAACTTTATTTCTTCATTATTTTAGTTTAAATTCTTTAAGAAGTCTAAAGTTTGTTAAAATATCCTAGATTATATTACACATTTTAGAATTTATCAGGTTCGAGATCATAATTGAATGTTACTATGAAATAGTAAACACTAATTTATAAATTATAATAATTTCTAAAATATAAAATTAAAACATAGAGATCGAAATAATACATACAAAATTTACAATCCTAGGTTATATTTGTAAGACTTCGATAAGAAATTTTAATCCTAATTGACGGAACTAGAAACTTAAACTTAGTTCGGAAATTCGGATAAAAATATGACACGACTTTGTAAAGATAGTCATTGGGAACACAACCCCAAAATAACAAAGGTAGGAATATTAGTTTTTTGTATTCGAATTTTCATTTAAGACCCTGTACAAGGTGGCTAAATTTACTCTAAACTAAATAAAAAATTGGCTTAAAAGTTTCTATAAAACCTATTTGAAAATTATTTTAAAAATTCATGGAAACTTGTAAACTTGAATTTAGTTAAGATTTAGTTTGGCCAGTTCACACTCAGCCTAAATATGTATTTTTTTCCTTTCAGTAATTATTTTCTTTATTTTGTAATTTTTATTTATTTATCAAAAACTTTTAAACAATATTTTTGTATAATTTGTTTCTTTCTTTTGACTCAAAGTATCTTGTATGTGTGTGAATATTGAAAAGCAAAAAAAAAACAAATTGTTTAAAATAAATGTAAAAAACAATAAATGTAAAAAACAAACAATTAACTATTTTTTATGTAAATAATTTAAAATATTAAATTTAATTTTTTTAATTTAATTTTATATACAATATATTTTTTTAACTTAATTTCTTTCAGTGTAAAAGCATGAAAAATTACTATTTTTAATTTAAATAAAAGACAGCACAAAACTATGCAACACTAAAGCACCAAACCAAAAAAGTATGCACCAATTTTTTTTATCAAAAAATAAAACGAGTTTCTCAACTCATTTTAAACTGTATATAACACTGTAAAAAATAACCAAAAACAACTAAAATTTACAAACTTAATCATAAATATCTATGTGAATTTGTATATACATAAATGTGTAAATGTAAAAAGAGATACATAACTATTGTTTTATATAATCTCTAATTAATTAAATTTTCTTAAAATTAGATAATGACGGCTACTGTAGAAACAGTTTCAGAACAATTAGATTTAGCTTCTATATTACCTGCAGATCGGGCTATAGCTAGATCTATAACATTATCAGATGCTGATGTGGGTAAGTTCAGGGGAAATTTTGTCAAACTAAAACTAAAATAAATATTTAATCATATTTTACCCGATTTTCAGGCAGTGCCAATGTAAGTGTTACCAAAGCTTCAGTTTTGGGTGGCGATAATGGTTTAGGAAATGGCAGCACTCATGGGGCCTGTGGTTTGGAAAATGGCAGCCTTTCTGATGAAGACGAAGATGAAGATGGTGAAGATTTTTGGCATACTTCTGTAGGAAAATTTAAATTTTCTATGGATCAATTGCCTCAAACTTTACAATATATACATCAACTATTAACGGTAGTTTTTTTTAACAGTTTATGTTATTTAAAAGATTTCTAACAAGGTTGCTAAATTTTAGGAAATTCCCACTATCAAGAAGCCAGAAATTTTATACTATGTTCTACAATGCTTGAATGTAATGGCTTTACATGGTGATGCTCTAGCCAAAGCTGCTAGAGAACATCGTGGTTTCTTTATATGGTGTCAGGAGAATTTGCTGATTAAAAAGTGAGTAAAAAGTTTATGGCAAACAAAAATTTTAGCATATTCTTGTTGACAGAACTCAATAAATTTTTTATTTTATATCTTAAAATGGTAAGACTCCCATTTAAATTAAAATCTTTGGTATATCGAAAAGTTCCATTTCATAATGACCACTTCTATGTAAATTCTAAAATTCCCATTTGGATGATCTTAGCGATTTGTCATCTGGCTACATACTAACAGATGAAACAATAGTTATAGATCTCAAAATCCCACTTTAGCAAGTTGATATTTCTACTTTTGAGAACTTACTTCGGCAAAAATATAAATTTAATGTTGGCTTAAGGCTTCCGTACAATACCGTTAAGTGAATCTTATAAGACCTTGTTTGAGGAGAAGACGGTAACATGACATAACCCCAACGTACTTTATTAAAAAATTAAAATTTCCTATTTCCGAAGCGAAGTGATTGTCCACCTACGAAACCAAGCAGAGTTTTTGCCTTTTAGAATTTTAAATCCTAGGACAGTTTATCAAAAGTTTCTAAACGTAACCAGTTTCAATTGTCCCTGAGCTATTCCTGCAACATTCATTGAAATCATATTTCTTTTTCAAAAACATTTCAAAATAAAATAAATACTTGCTCCCTGCTAACAAAATTTAGAGAAAAAAAACAACTACTTACTTCTTAATTTTTTAACATACTTTTCCTCTTTTTAGCCTGTGGGAACTTTGCAATGCTGAACATTCTCATATCTGTCAAGTTGGTGTACCATTCTTGTTGCACTGCATAACCTTACCCTTAGGCTCTGATGTATTTTGGCGTGTGGTACAAGAAGCCTTTCATGACACCGACTGGCGCGTACGATTCACTGCAGTTGAACGAGTTACTGTAATTACACGATTTATGGATTCGACCCCACTACGCACAGAAGTTGGTCTTCAAACGGCCTTGGCTACAGCATTTTGCCATCTTATAGCCAGTATGGATGACATCAATGTGTATGTGGCCCAAAGAGCTACACTCTATATCGGAACCATACATGATACGGCAATTCGGTCACTCCTCTTCTGCTTGGAATCACAATTTGATTTATTCATAGTCGATCGTCCAGTAGTCTTGCAGTCCGTTTATCAATTGCATAATTCTTTATCAGATCGTAGAATATTAACATGGGAATTCTTTTTAAATCGTTTTGATACATTATTTGTGGAAGCACAAATAACTTTGGAGAAATGTGGTGATATCTCCTATTTGAGAGATTTGAGGAACTCTGAAAACGGCAGCGAAGCATTATCCTCCAAAATACTTAAAGCTCGAGAAGCCTTGAGCCAATCGGATACGGCTACTGGTGGCATGGCTAAGACTTTAAGTGCTTCATTTGGTACAAAATGGCCCTACAAGAGAACTATGTCAGCTCCTGCCAGTATGATACCCAGACAGGATTCTAAATTTGGTAAGTTCTTATGGTTAATCTGAAGTATTGTAGTAATAGTCATAATTGTGATCCTTTTCTTTAAATTTAGTACCCGATAAAGAGAAAATCTATAGCCGCCAAGTATCGGCTCCTATATTGAAAAGGAAAACATCACGCTTTGGTTTGGGTCAGTTTTTAGGCTCTGGTAGTGGAGCCAGCCAAACTTGTACTAGTTATAGTTATCCAACAGCTAGCAATACATTATCACACCGTGCGGCGTACAGTGCTCATATAACCACACATTCTGTAACGTCGTCACATTCACACCATTCACAACAACCTCCCCCATCCTCTTCCACAAATCCTTCCTGTCCGGTACACCAACAGCCATCCACTTCTTATGCCCAACACTTTATATTTTCATCAACCTCCCATCATCAATCTAGTAGTAGTGCACCAGTAGCAACAACATCAACTTTAGCCTCGACTCATAGTCAAAGTCATCAGTATTTAGTGCATTGTGTACCGCCTAGTCAAACGCTAATTCATAGTCCAATGCCAACGTTACAAGAAGCTGATCACCATAAGCAACAAACGAAATCCCAACCTTCATCACAATCACATCATTATCCCCCACATGCCACCACTCATTCCTATCATTCTCACTTCCAAAAACATCCTTCTGCCCCGAACCTATTGCCTCCACCACCTCCAGCACCAGCACCTAGTCCCAGTCCTTCAGCTTCAGCCATACCAATGAATTGTACTTGTGATGTCGGTTGCACACAAGCATCAACGAGTGCTAGTGCACCGGCACCTCAAGGTAGGTTGTAGTAGCATGCTTTTGTAATACAATTTCTCTTTGTGTACAAAAAGAATTAATAACATTTATACTCTTATAATTGTCGTAATGGTGTCTTCTTATACATATATAAAAAAAATATATTTTTCTCTGGATTATTTTTTTCCATTTTTTTTTTTTCTTTTTATTTCTTTTTACCAAAAAAAATTTTATGTATAATATGAATACGTCGTTTTTATAAATGTGATACGCTCTGCGTCTCGCTCTCTGCTACTCCTCTCTCTAATATGGCTTTTTGTAATTTTGTTGCACACACAAACAAAATTCTTCAAAATTAACTGGGATTCAATTAATTTTTTAACATGAATTTTTGTAATATGTAAATATGTATAAATTATATTTTTTTTCTAACAACTACAGATTTATGGTTAAATTTCCACAGGCCCAGTCACTGTTCGGATTTTCCAGGCACATGTAAATTATGAAATTTATAAATTTATTTTTTTAACTGTTAAGCACTTAAACGATCTACACTGGTAGTATGACTAGAGCTAACTGAAAGCAGTCTGTCAGTTTTTAAACTCTTTATCACTTAAGCTTTCAGACAAAAGCTTTCATCATTTAAAGAATAAGCATGCTCTTTTTATCACACACTTTTAGCCTCTCTCACTCTCTCTCCCTCTCTCTCTCTTTATTTCGACGATTAAAGTAGATTGTGTTGCCAGATAGTTTATAATCGATATGGGAAGTAATAAAATTGGAATTAATGGACAGAACGAGCATTAATGTGGGTGCAGTGGAGAATGACGTAATATGGAATAGAAATAAATTTGTTCCAAGCACAGCTTAGCCTCGACAGGCGACTATGTCGTATGTAAAAGCATTACCCAACCAGGATGCTTTACAGGCAGGTTGATCTGAAGGATTATTTATATGTACTTTACCGATAGACGTATAATTTTATGAGCTCGACAATCAAAACAGCTGCTCAAGTTGAGTTGATCAAGTCAAAAATATAAAGTCTAAAGTACAGAGTAAACGGGTAGAGGCTGAAGTGCAAAATTAATAACCTGACCAACCATTTCGCATTTGGCGGAATGATTCCACTTTTTTAAGACCCATTTGGCTTTTTCATATTTTAGTAATTCAAAATATATTTTCTATAGAAAATATTTTCTAAACTTCTTAAAAAGCTCAAGGAGCTGGGATCCTATAGAAGAAAATCTCGGGCGGTCTAGTGAATGTGACTTAGCTCCATTTCACAATCTTTAGTTAGCTACTAACTGACTAACTGACAAATTTGTTGTTTATTGGCCAGTTAATGGACTTTTTGGCCATATTTTTACTGCATTAATATTACATTTGGCAACACAACTTTAAAAAAATGCGCCCCAAGCTTAAAGCATGTTGCCTAATTTCTAATTTATATTTTTTTCCAGCTTAACAGAATTTTATAAATTTGTAAACATCTGGTAACATTAAAGCCTAAAAATGTTCATCCAAAGCTTTAAAGCATGTCCAACTCTCCCTTAAACTGTAAAGAAAAGTTGTCTCTAACTTAAAGCAGTTATTTTTGAATAAAGTAGAATATTTTAAATATTCTAATCAAAATGCACGCTTTTTAACAAACTACAAGATCAAATCAGGACTCTGATATTTGGTAGACATTTGAATGAGATCTAAATTTTAAACATTTTAGTTCAAGCTTTTTACAAATCTTTTTTTTTCGATTTTTTTAGTAATTTATTTTTTTAGTTTTGTTTTTTTTTTTATTTTGAAATATAACCCTTGCAAAACTGGTATGTATTCCTAAAATCTCCAATTCTGTTTTACTAAAAATGGCTTGATTGTATTGTATAATAATTATAGTGAAACTAAATGTATATTCTAGATGTAGTGTAAGTGTAAAAAAAACACAAACAAATAAGATGTTTTGCCTTAGGAATTGTAAACAAGTAAACATGGGCAGGAAATTTAATAAAACTTATTAGGAATTAAGAATTCAGTTTAAAAGTGGCCCAAAGTGGTCCAAACTTATATTTAATTTATATCTCTGTCACTTTCTACCGTTCTCGCAAAGTTTTATGTTAATTTATCCAAGTTTACTTGGGTTTAATTTATCTAAGTGTTCAAAATGTTGATTTTACTTGATGGTGTTAATAATTCTTTGTATTTCTTTCTCAAACATAAACTTTAGATGGTCATATTCATTCTTTGAGTGGCATGCATGATGATAGTCTTATTGGTCTATTGAGTCGTATCACCGAATTGGAAGAATCGGATCGTGAAACTATACATTTATTAGTATTCCTATTGATGCAATTTATGTCTAGAACTGATCAAGCTTTTCCCTCAGAGGATAAACCTATTTCAAAAACCCAGGGTATAGTGTTGAAACATTTATTCTTGTTACTGGGTCATAATCAAATTGACAAAACATTCCATACTTCACCAGAAAATTTGAGGTAAGTTTAAAAAATCAACTAGAAAGTTTCCGATTGAAAAATTTAACTGGCCTACATATTAGTTGCCAGATCAACATTGTGATATTTAATTTTAAGGGATCATAGGTCTATTAAAACAGTGCGTTGTGGTGTAAGGGTTAGTGCCTTGGACCATTACACAGAACGTTGCGGATTAAATCCCCAGCGACGGCAAAATCAATTAAGAAATATAATATGATTGAGTTTTCTCTCCCTCATACATATCGCAACGCCATCCTTTGGTATTCCCATAGAACTTAACTCCATCAAAGTAAAAAAATAAAATAATCATAGAATTATCTTAATATTTTTTATTATTATAGAAGGATCTATGACAAGTATGTGTAAAACAAAAAATCGGCCAAATGCTCGCCACTATCCGATGGTCCATATTTTCAATGACTCTGAGACATAATTGAGGTTCAATGTCGTTAATGTGGTGAATTATCTCATCCTTTGGCTCTTGAATTGTTCTTGGCTTACTGGCGTTCACTTTTTCTTTTAAATATCCCCAAAGAAAGAAACTCAACGGTGTCAATGGCCATTGAATATCTCACGCAAGAGCCATTGTTTTGTTGGCTGTGTGACAAGTGGCACCATCCTGTTGGAACCACATATCGTCCAGGTTCATATCCTCAATTTTTGCCCACAAAAAGTCCGTAATCATCTCGCGATCGCAAACACCGACGTCGAGTCAAGGTTGACCACTCTTCTGCCACACTATCGCGAGCAACCCTTTTTTCCGCAGAACAAACTGGGCAAGCATGCACAGGTGTTTTCACATTTCCTACAGACCCGGTTTGCTGAAATTTGCGCACAATTTTCCGATTGTGGGCACATTTGGTCGATTATGCTGATCAAAAAATTACGAAGTGCATTTTGATTTAAATGCCCATTTTCGTAAAAGGCTTAAACAATCTTAACGCACTGTTCAATTGTGTACCTCTCCATGGTTGAATTAGTCAAACGCAGAAACAAAGAAATGACAAATTAAGTTGGGCAAAAAACTTGGCGTTAAGGTGTGACTCACAAATAACATTGTGCATTATGGTTGGACCACCCTTTATATGAACTATAAAAGCTTCGCCAGTTTCGCCAACTCTCCTTTAAGTGGCAAGCAACAACTATTCTAAGATTTATTCTCTCGCGCAATTAGAGTGTTGCCATATTTGAAGCCCTTCCTATTTCATCACCTTTCAACTCTCCTCCATCCCCTTTCCGAAGAAAGCAACACATTAACTAGTAGGAATAATTCCCTACTAGTTAAAAAAAACAAATCACCTTAATAAACTTCACACAAGAAGAAATCTGAAATTGTTCTGCGACTCAAATTTATTTTAACTCATTTTCTTCTTCCAGAGCTTCAGCAGTCTTTAATGCTTTCATGGCCAATCTGCCGCAGGTATTGGATCAGAATCACTTAATTGGTGGTCTTATATTATCCTCCGTTATGCAAGTAGTCTTATACGCTCCTAATCCCAACAATAATGTAGCCGATTCTTATCAAAATCAAGTATTTAATTACTCTTTATGGTATTTGGAATTATATCCTCGTCGTAACTGGATGTTTACTATGTTGGTGGTGCTCTATAAGTACTCGTATACCCAACCGCCCCAGAGTGCTTACGTAAACTCCGCTATACGCATTATTATGAATAGTTTACGTAATCATTTTCATCAATGTCGTCGTATACCAACTACAACCATCTTGGATATACAAGGTACTTCTAGATCACGTGATGTAAGTCAACCTTCATTAGGTACTGATCCAGAAGATAAGGAACAAAGTCCACCAGCTAGTCCCATGTTTCCTTCGGAGGGTACTAGCGGTGCCTCAAAGGGCAAGGGACAAAATGTGGCCTTTACCCCTAAATTGCAGCATGCTTTTAGAAAATATAATGACTCCAGTTTGGATGGTGATGAAACCGAATCAGAGTTGGTAGCTATACCAGAGAGTGATCTATCGGATAGTACACTACATGGCAGTAGTGCTCCTGGTTCTTTTGATGATACTGTACATTTTGAGGAGATAACACCCTTAAAATTGGAAGCTTTAAGAAGTCGTCGTACAACGGAAGAAAATATTAAGAATCAAAAAACCATGATAACTACAAAAACTGGTGATACGTATACCACTAAAATTAAAGCTACTACATCGGAGACCGTATCCACTACAGTAGTTGCCACCCATTCTCGTCATAGTCTTCAGGAAGGTGTAAGAATGATAGTAACCCCACTTGTGGGTACTGAACCCTCCGAAACTGCTATTATAAGCCCACCTGTCGATGTCCACCGTGCTGTTACTGTACGCAATAAATCACAAGATTCGGCTGGAGCTTCTACATCAAAAATGTTTGCTGCTATAGCTACAAATCATTTAAAGGCATTGGGTGCTTTACAAGATTTACCCCCAAGAGTTATCGAATCAAAATCACATTCCACAAATGGTTCACGTTCCACTAATGGTGGTAGTTCAGAAAATTCAGATAAACGAACTGCAGCTAAGAATATATCCATGGAACAACCTAAAAAACCTATGGGTAGACACAAGACCATTATAGAATGCAGTGCAGGTAACTCTTCCTCTTCAAATGGTAACGAAGACTCGAGGTTAAGTGCCAATCACAAAAAGCTTACATCCAAAACTCTAAAAAGATCAGATAAAGCTTATGGTTCACCCGACTCACCACTCTCTAAAATGAGTGTTATGCCAAATCCGGTAGATGAAATAGATCAATCATCATTACCGCCACCCAAAAACATTGGAACCTTAGAAATACCCACTCCCGAACGTTTATTACCCATAGGTACACAAGAAAGTGTAGCCGCCATAACAGATCGTTTACGTGAAGGTTTAAATTTACCCGATATTAGTCATTTAAAACAAGATAGCCTTGATATTTCCGAGAGTACTAAAGATGATGTTACACCCTCTAGTCGCACTAATTCCCCAAGACGTTTAATTAAACAAGTAGCATTAGAAGAACCTTCCACAACTCATCATGCTTCCTCAATGCCGCCACAATATAGAGAGGAAGGTCCTGATTTGCATACTTCGATTTTGAAAACAGTACAACAGGAGATAAAAATGACTGGTGGTAGTAGTACTGCTGCTAGTATAGTTACTAACCAAGTCCCCATTAATGCTGCTACCCGTTCGGATAGCTCTAAGAAAGCACGTCAAAAAATGGCACCGTTTGCCGTCGATGTTAATGCTATTCCGGATATACGTTCACGTTATGCTGGTTCATGGCCACCGCCACCTTATCAACCACCCGAAGAGCAAGATGATGATTTGGAAGAGGGTCAAGAGAATGGTGTTAGTGGACAAGGACAGTCTATTCTTCAACCCAATAGAGTGGTAAGTTTTTAATTTAATTGTATATGTTTGCAATGATCTGTTTAATGGTACAATGGACAATTTTTAGTCTAAGCGACACCATGAACTTGCCTCTGTTCCTATCCAAGCCACCTCCACTTAACAATGATCTTCATATAAAAAAAAAAAACTGTGATCTTAAAATAACAAATTTAATTTAAATTTGTTTGGTTTTATTATACACGAGATTTATTCCCTAGAGAGTTAAGGAATACGAATTTTCCCAAGAGATAAGTGGGGTTCGTAACGCAATCAAAAAAGTTTAAGACATTTCATATCGTTCGCGGTTTTTTCATATCGTTGCAATTAAAAGGTCGACTAACGATTAATTAACATGAACTCCACGATCTTAATTGGAGTTCTTTATTCCTCTGTTACTGTTGGTTGCGGCATGATCGCTGGTCGAAATGATTCATTCAATTTATAAATTCTCCTGCTCGTTATAAAAGATTCTTTCTCACGGGGTTATAACTTTGTCACATGATCATTTAAACTGCATTCTAATAGGACCTGCTCCGCCATCAATCGCTTGTATTCCATTACTGGCAGGATATTTGTCTCCTCTTGTGGGTTGTCTTCTCAGGACTCTTGCAGGCAACCAAAAATGCATTTTTGGACTGTAATTAAGCAGGTGTGAAGGTTTATATACTGCGTGTCGCTAAGCCTTAGAATCTACAACTTTTGTTTTTTCGACAAAGAGTTCATCATCACTTTTGTTTGAAAAGTTATACCCGAATGTTTCTCACTGTAGCTAGATCGCTGTTGGACATCATTTATACACATTCTGGAGTATTTAGGAACGGTTATCGCCAGAGCTGCTCAAGATAAATTTGCTCGCATACAAATTAAAAGTTTTCTTTTGTGAATTAGAATTGATTCCTTACACTAATAACTACATTTTCCATTTTTAGAGTACACGTCGTGTTGGCGATTATACAGTCTGTGAACGTTGTTCAGAGTGTGGTGCTTTAATCGAAGAATACACGGACGAAGAAATTGGTCTATTAATTGTTATATTGGGTACATTTATACATCGAGAACCAGCAATGGCAGCACCATTCTTACCAGAAATATTAACCATAACATCCAAGTAAATTTTAAATTAAATTTAGCTTAAGCATTTTTCTCTAACTGCAATACATTTCAGAATTTCCTCAACCTGCACTTATGCTTGGCAAGGAGAAAATGGTCCTCCCCTATTGTGCAGCGCTCAAGCAATGGCTTTACAATTTTTAAGATGTGTTTTACACCAATTGGCTCCAAATGGTATATTTTTGCAGATCTTACAAACGGAAGTTATAAGTAAGTTTAGGTAGTGGAGCATCCTTTATGATTTGATAATTTGAGTATGCTATTGTAATTCCAGTGAAAGTCAGACGTAATACCTTCCGCAGCATTGCTAAAGCATTACAAGATTTCCAAGAATTAAATGCTTCCAGTCCCATTTACATGGTGTGTGAAGCTTTACAAGCAAAAAAATCCTTACCATTGGAAAATTTACCTATTATCTTTCGCAATATGGCCGAATATTTGCAATGTGTGGTGCCTGATGCCACAGTACAATCTGCTTGGCCGCAGGCCATGACCAGTTTGGAAAATTTACTACGCCAAGTTATTGTCATATTGCCAACATTAACAAATCACGAATATCTTTTGGAACTTATTGTGGCAACTTTAAGGTTAAATTGTGTGCCTAAAACGCTATTGGATCCTTATTCTAAAATTTTGGCCTATTGTGTACAACACACCCATCTGGATTATGCCGTCCTCTACGATATATGCATCTACAGTCGTTCTTTTTCGCGTGATCGGGATAAGCAATATTTATGCCGTCAAATGATATTCGAATTTGTTCAGGCTTTAAAGTTTAAAATTAACATACCAGATCATAATTTATTGATGATTATAGGATTTGTTTTATTGGATGCTGGTGGTACTTTACCGCCGGGTACTTTACAAGATATACCCGAAATACCACCAACTGTACCTACCAATTCAGCAGACTGCTTACGTCAATATATTAATGATGTTATAGACTTTTTAGCCGATTTTCATACTCTCAGTAAAATTAAGGTAAGAGAGATAAAAAAGGAGAGTCAAGTTAACAGAGTTATGTTTTATCTTAAATAATTTTAAAAATATTTAAAGTAACTCTATTAATACTTCTTTACACCATTGAATGATACAAAAAGAATTACAAAAAAATTCAAACAGAATCTGACAAGATTAGTATTTCAAACTAAACTCTTCGATTTTGATAAAACTAGCATATGTTGTGGAAATGAGAATTTTAAGAAAAATCTATCTTGACTTTTGGGCTACCTTGTATTTATAAACTCGCTCTGGCCAGTTTACAGTGAAAAATTAATTAAATTTTAAAAATTGTTGCAATAAAAATACAAAATATGAAAGAAAAAAAATTATGTAAGAGCGCTTAACAGTAGTTGGGCGAATTGCATAGAGCCTAGTTTAAAATAATTTTTTAAAAATATATAATTCATCAAATTCTATTAAATTTTTCTCATTCGTTTTTTTAGAATTTTAAAAATTCTCAAACTCAAAATGGTTTGGGCGAAGACACTTTGGGTGGCGTTTTAAAGGGAGCTGTTTCGCAATATTTGGCTTTGGAAATGACCCGAGGAAATTCAAGAGATAGCAAGGCAGTTGCTAGATATTTGCCCTGGCTTTATAATGCACCTTCCTCATTACAACAAGGGTAAGCTTACACTAAAATTAACTGTTAAAAAAGTTTACCCTGCATTTGCATTTTAAACATACGAACAGTTAAAAACAACTGATAATGTTAGTTTTAAATGAAATTGTAATGTGTACTTTTTTAATTGCAATTTTAGTTAATTTTACCGACATAATTCTCTGGGTGAACATTAACTAAAAACAACAATATTCTTATATTCTTTACTTCCCACAGTCCCAAAGAATTTACGGAATGTGTGGGTCATATGCGCTTACTATCCTGGCTTTTATTGGGTTCTTTAACTCATATGGCTTTAGTAGAAAGACGTTCTACCATCCACATTACTTCAGCCACTACATCTACCCAACCTACTAATCTCACAAATCCTACCGCGGCTCATCAGGCAACTGCGAGTCATCAAGCATCTGCTTGTCATCAAACATCTGCTGGTCATTCTAATTTTTCACATCCTGTTCCTCAAGAAGCCTCCTGTCATATTGCCGATCATATACAAGTTATTTTTGCTGGATTTGCTGAACAATCCAAGACTTCTGTATTACATATGTCTTCTCTGTTTCATGCCTTTACTTTATGTCAACTGTGGACAGTGTATTTGGAGCAGGTAGCTCATTCTTCTAACAATTCAGAGGGTACTATGGGTGTTTTATTTGAATTTTGGGCTAAGGTTACCCCATGCATTCTACAATTGGTTTCACATTCAAAGTCAAATAAGGAAACAAATGATTTTTCACAAAATTCAAATGCTAAGGTAAATAAAGTCTTCGAAATTTAAATTGTAACAGGGAATCAAAATTATTTTAAAATTTTAGCTATCAGAAATGGTGAATTTACATTTTTTAAGTTTATTGGAAGCTTTGAAAGAAACTAACTCTACTGTATTAAGTAAATTATTGCCATTATGGAGTCCAGTATTATCATCACAAACTCAGGTAAATTTTAAAAATGCAGAATATATGTAAAGTTAAATGGAATTTTATTTTAGAAAATCTGTAAAACTTTGTGCGGCAAACTAAATTAAATTTGTTTAAGAGTCAATCACAATCTTAAATTTCTCTCAAAATCTCTTTAATTGTGCTCCTAGTAAAAATTCCTGCATGATTTTGTATGGATTTATTAAAGATTTTTTTTCGAAGTTTACTAAGCTTTAAATTTTCAAACATTTTATAAAAAAAATAGTCGCTAATATTCCTTCATATCAATAAAAGGAGTTTTTAATCTCCCAAATATTTATTTTATTTATGTTTTTTTTCTTTTGATTTCATTTTACCCCTCCATATGGAGGATTATTTGTTGTAGATAACTAATATTTAGCTTTGTTTTTTCTTTTTATTCCACTTTAGCTTTCCGACACATTGCATGTACGTTTACAAAATGTGCGTGATTATGCTCCCGATTATGAAGAACAACAAACGCATCAGGCAGAGGCATTATTAAAATGGTTACAACGTTTACAATTCAAAATGGGACAAATTGAATTGCAAGCTTCAACAGCTACACAATTTTATTCGATTTAAGCCAAACATTAAAAAAAATATATATATATAATATAAAAACAACTTTATTTAGACATAAAAAACAATTATTACGGGCTCAGCTCTTACGAGTAGTTAAATGTCTTAGAAAAAAGATGAAGGCCAAATTTTTAAAAAGCCAAACACAAATTTTGTAGTAAATTTTTAGGTCGAATGTTAAATGTTGTAGTTGAAGTTAAATAACAAAAAAAATAACCAAAAATAAAAATTATAAAAATAAAGTACCTGTGGATTTATTCATATATAATGAAGCTAACACCATCAGATTTTTCTTCATCCAGAGGATCATGAACCTCATCGACATCATTAAATTTCGCTTCACCTTCTATTGAAGTATGAATATTTGCGTTAGTATTGCGATAACTGGTAAAGGATAAATTTGTTTTTAATTCCTCTTCTGAGGGTAATTGTATTTTACGCATTTCTAAACGTTTAATTTTATTAGCTAAACGTTCTGCAGCTTGTTTTTCTTGGAGTTCCTGCAGAAAATAGGTTCAGTTAAATTATGCTTATATTTACAAATATTTTTAAAAAATACTTTAAGTCTTTGAAGGTATTGAGCTTGAATTTCCACCGAATCCATTAGTGCTAGTAATTGTGTGCCATTATGCTGTATGGGCGGATGTGTGGCTGCTGTTACTTCCCAATGTTTGCCCTGTTTACGTTGTCTTTCTCTTGCAGGATCGTGAACATTTGATACTGTTGTTCGAAATGGTCTAAATTTTTCTCTTTGTGCCGGTTGTACTTGTGTTTCAGTCTTATTTACTAAATAGTGTACATGAGCTTCCAATTCTAAAGTTTGGGAACAAGCACTACTACTTCGTGATTCTCCATTATTAGAATTTATGTTATTATTAAGAGTTTGCAACTTTGGCTTTATACTATCTAACTTATTTTTAATATCTATTGCTACAATTTCAGCTTCAATAGCAGGTGGATTGGAATCTTCAGACATACTGTCGGTTGGTACCCCCAAATCGGGGGAATCCACTATAAAAGATTGTATTTCTTTTAAGTCTTCCTCAGTAATCAATTTTACTTGTTGTTTTTCCACTTTTACTTTTTTCTCGTGCATTTGTCGTTGAGCTATTATCTTCAGGGGATCCATTTCATTTTCATCATCACTATCTAACACATCCTCCAAAGGATCTCCATTAACTTGTATGTTCTTTAAATTACCTTGCCATTCTAACTCATTTAGTGTTTTCTCACCGTGAGAAGCAATATTCAAGTTGGAAAACAGTTTAGCCGCCTCATCTAGATTGGAACGTTTTTGAAATTCCTTTATAATTTTTTCGTAGAAGTCTTGTATACGTTTGCCTTTATCCGGCAGATTTTGTAATTTCGCTCTAAAATTAACACAAATTTAGCAATCCTTATTCTTCGATTACTTCTTTACTAAACTTACTTATTTTGTAATAACTTCTCCTGCCGTTCCTTAATCTCTAACAGTTCCACTTGCGTCAGCTTGCCAAGATCCTTATTAACATAGACTTCTTTTTTAGCTAAAGGCATTCCTCCCCCGGGTATTCTATTTAATTGTGCTCTTGGTATGGACGCCATTTAAACTTATCGAATAATTGTTTTTATTTTACAAACAAATTTCTAAATATTAGCGCAATTTTATCAATTTCACAAGCTTTTCTTTGTAGCAAAAACAAAACATTGCATGTTATTACGGTAAACCATTCACTGTAAATGATTTACATTTACTTCAAGACTTGACATCACTTTTCAATTAAACACCTTTATAACAAAGGCTTACCAGATTCCTTAATTTTAAATAAGTGGGAAAAATTTCGTTTATTACAGTGCCCAGATTCTAAAGACGATTATCATCCTTTTTCGTTCTTTACACATACAAATTTTAAGTTAGTTATGTATTTGTTAAATTCATATATAACATATTCTTAAAAAGTTACAATGCATTTACTCAATATTTTTAAATTTTTAACTTGATACTACTCAATATTTTTTTACATTCATACAAAAAACAGGGTTGAATTCTCGTAGTGTTCTTTATGAAATATTAAGCTTTTACATATATACAAAAATCAACTCTGGAAGTATTGCGTAGGTACTTTTAAGCATTTAGTAAAAAAAAACGCCAGGTACTGAGTACCCAATATTCAAATTGTCCATTCTTTCAAATCTCTAATTAGCTTAAATAAATCAGTGTAGCGAATTCTTTGAACGGGCACTAGGTCAAATATAACTTGTTAATTACTTAAAAATATATATATAAATTTATTTAATGCGCGACAGATAACTCTCTAGAGTTTATAAAAATGCAGCTATGTAAAAGTCTATGATATGCTATTTCTAACCATTGCTAAATTACTATCATATTAAATTTAACCTATTAATATATTTTTAAACGTTTTGCCATTCCTGAGTTTCAAAAGCATTTAACAAAAGACAAATTATTGCTTTAAATAACTGTGTATTTACAAATTATTCATAATTTCTAATTCAGAAATCCTTGCCATCTTTTGAAAATCTCCAATTATGCATATACATTCGTAGCAATGTCCTTTTATATATAGAACAAATCAATAAGTGCTGCCAAATTTATGGATAACTTTTCTCCCAACATATAGTGTTGCATTTCCTGCATTAGCCAGTAACCACATACAATACAGCAGCGGCAAGCAGATAACGAATTTTTGTATATATTTCATATAAATCCAATATATTCTTCGTACTTTTGCGAAACAAGATGTGTAACTCCAGAAATAAAATAATTGCGGTAGATTTTTTGTTTCGCATCAATTTGATAGACAAGACCATTTGAAAATGTAGCGAAAAAGTGTCATTTAGTATGATGGTCACTTTCTAATATTTGTAAATTTTGAAAGTTTTTATTACATATTTTGGGCTTCAAACATAGCGCGAAATTTTTTCGCTCTTATTAACAAAATTCTAGACTTGAAATCAAAATGCTGGCAAAACAACAAAGATTTTATTTTACTGTGCTAGTTTCAATCATTTTAGGAATCAGCATTGGGCTATTTATGTCAATTTTGTAAAAAACAATGTTTTGCAGCTTGCTGCCTGCTGCTTGCCGTCTATGATCTGACCACTCTCTTTAAATGGCCAAAAAATATTTTTTTATGTATTAAATGACACTTTGTGGGTTTAAAAAATGTTCATAAAATTACAATCGAGTGAAAAAAACACGAGTAGAGCAGCAGTACAAGCCACAAGACAATTGCGAAAGAAACGACGAAAAATCATGTAAATTGCGCATTTATACCCTGACAGAAATAAAGAAAATCAATTTTAGAAATAATTGAGGCTATAAGCATTTACAAATTTCTACAAAGTTTGTTTTTTTTTTGGGGAACCGCTTTCAAAGTGTTTTGATCCAAAAACTAAAGGGGGAAATACGTACAAGTGGTGATAGAAGAAGAGGTAGGTTTTCTGTTTGTCTAAAGGCGCTAATCTATGGGACCACTAAATAAGAATCTATAAGAAAAATGCATATAAAATTTTTTATTGTAATGAATTTATTGAAAAAAATGTGTTTAAAACGTTGCATCATCGTTAAATGAAAATAAACCAAGAGAAGAAAAATATAAAACGAAAATAAATTTTTAAAGTGTGTGTGCGTGAGTGTAAATAATTAAAAACATTAATAAAAAAAGAAAAAACGGGAAATAAAATTTACGTATAGAGAAATTTATAGACAATAAGAAAAGAAATCTGAAAAAGTAAATTATTGTTTAAGTTATGATATGGAATATAATAATTGATAAAATCTCTTTCAATTGCAGATTGGAGACTGAAAGTCTTGTTTACTGGTAAGTAAAAATAGGTTATTTGATATTTTAAACACAAGTAGTAGTCCAAATATTTGTTTGTCCAGTTGTGTTTCCAAAATATATATATTCTGATTGGAAACACCCCTTTATGAGTGTTTAAAACGTGATCCAAAAAATGTTTGTCCCAACCGTTGTTGTTATCTTCTTGCATTTATATTTCGGGATCACCAATTGTGAATTGAAACTACCGATATTTTTCTTAAAAATTAGCACAAAAGGCTAAAGAATATTTTATAAAAATTATTGACAAAACTTAAATTTAAAATCAAAGTGAATTTAATATTTTGTTAAGTATAAAGTTAAAGTATTTATATTTTTTTTTGTTGTTCAATTAAATCAGAATTGCCTCGTCCCAGTGACGTGAGAGTTCCTGGTTATACACAAAAAAAAATATTTTAAAATCAACAGGAAAAACGTTGAATTAAATAGTAGAAACTTTGAAATCAAAAAAATATTAATTTCCTTTCTCTACATTTTTTAAAAAATCTAAATGCTGACATTAATTTTTTTATTTATCCAAATTTTAATACAAAAGCCATCCAGGCCAATAAAAACCTATTACATAGTAACTTATTTGTAAAAAAGTTTATTTTAACTAGAATCATATTTACGTTAATAAGATTCATAAATAAATTAAAAAAAATTCCTAAATGTATTATCTTAATTCAAATATAATCTAATAATTGAATTAATTATGATTTATTCTCTAAGCGCCGAACTGTACACCTACCATCTGAACTTAACTATATGGTTTGAATTTTTTACAACTTTTTTAATTAATTTTAATTGTTTCGTAAATTTTTCAGCATTTAAAAATTCGTGTTAAATTTATTATTATTTGTGTTTCTTTTACTCATATTGTAAATACAATTTTTATGACTTCCAAATTTCCTGGTGATTAGAAGATATCACGTGTTGTGCCGATTAAAAAGGATGGGAATTCAAATCTTTTACAAAATTTTCGTCCAATTTCTGTGATACCCGTTCTTTCAAAAGTTGTTGAGCACATTATAAAAGATCAGATGATGTTTTGTATTAATGCTAAAAGATTGCTTCATCCTAACCAATCTGGTTTTAGACGGAATCATAGTACTACAACTCTTCTTCTTGGGTTAACTGATTCAATAAGACGTAAGCTTAATGAAAAAAAATGTAGTGTATTGCTTTCCTTAGATTTATCAAAGGTCTATGATAAAGTTTTACATTCAAGGCTGATAGCTAAATTATTTAATTTTTTAATTTTTCTAAATTTTTCATATCTTGGTAAAAGGTCACAATTCGTTTCTGTAGGAGACAGGAACTCTAGTTTATTGGAGGTTACCAGTGGTGTTCCACAGGATTCTGTAATTGGCCCCATTTTATTTATGATGTATTTAAATGATTTTATTAATGTCATTGATAATAACTCTTTTGAAACATTTATATATGCGGATGATGTTCAGATTTTATTTTCTGGGGAAAGGCAATTTTTTGATGTTTTGGAAGCGAACATTGAGTTTTACCTATATAGGATTGCTCAGTGGATGGATACGAATGGGTTGGAAATTAATCACTCCTTTTGTTTTAGATTTTGTTGGTATTTCTTTTGAAAATTTAATAAAATTGAGAATTTTGTTGCTATTTCACAAGGTGATTAAGACGAATTGTCCTAGTTATATTGTTGAAAACTTTAATTTCACAAAATCGAGTAGAAACCCTCAAATAGTTTTTCATCGTATAATCATCCATTTATGAAAGATCCTTTAATGTGAGGATAACTAGAAATTGGAATTCGCTTCCTAGATAGCTTAAAAATTTCGTTTTTCAAAGGCTACGTTTAAATGCAAATTAGTGCAGTATTTCGGTATGTAACACCCACTCTAATTTATGATAACTCTAATTTTATCTTTTCTTAATTGCTACATTATGGAACTTAAATTTTAAATTTTATTTTATATTTTAGTTATTATTTTAGTTTTAGGCATTTTATATAGATATATTTTTTTATAGTAAATTGTTTTTTTTTTAGTAGTATACAAACCATATTTGGACCAGAGGGCTTGGTTCTTGAATATTTGAATAAATAAAAAATATCCTATTGAATACTTTATCCAAACAATTTTATTTTTTTAATCGCCGATTAGTGTGGATGTCATTGACATATTTATGGGTCCTCCAGTTTCCCGGAAGAAACAGTTCTTGGCTATTTTTTTTAGATATTTGAAAGAAAGAACTGAAAACCAACATTCGTAATGAAATCATTATCATCATACCCGAAACTTTGTTAAAATTTATAGTAAAACATATTATAAAGTACACAATAAAAAAGTTATAAAGAATTTAGATCATGTAGCTAGTTCGGCGTCACCCAGTTGAAAGCTATATAAAAAAAGTATACACATTTTTTGAAGATTATTCGATAATAAACAGATTTAAAATTTTGCAAGATCTAAATCGTGGATATGAGCTATGCCCAACAAGTTCACAATTAAAAGATTGATTAGGTTTTTTAAATTTTTGTTCGTGAGTCTATTTATAGGTCTTTTGGATGCAGATAAATTTTTAACAAAAAATATAATATACATATTACGCTTTATTATTACTTGGCAAAGTAATTTTGTGTGTATTAAAAAAGTTAAATTTTGAGGACTTTTCGCTACGATTATTTTTTCTTGATAATTTCTAAAGAAAAAAAAAAGAAACATCTTTAAAATCTATAGAAAGAATGTCTTAGAATACATATCAGGATACTTTTATAAGAAAAAATTATTAAACGATTTGGTTTTTCATAAAAAATTATCCTATTTAGAGGTTTTTGTCATGGTTGGCAAACACTAACCCTAAAATGACGTTAACGATTCAAAGCCTCTCAAAGGATAACCGTTATTCTTAAAATACCACGGAACATATTTAAACCTAAAATAACCTAAACATCCGTGAAACCCTAATGAAATAAATTAAAATAACGATAACCTTGAAATAGCTTAACGAAATAACTTTACTTTTTTTTTTTTTAAATCCTCACAAATTTTTGGCAAACTATTTTTGTGGTTTATACTCCTACAAGTTGTCTACACTTAAATTTTACAAAGTGATGATCCATGAAGTTGTCAAAAATATTAAAAAGTCCATAAAATAAAAATAACACATACGGTTTTGTAACGGTTGCCAACTCTGGTTGGAATATTTAAAAAAAACTACTTGTGATAATAATTTAAAGCCAGTAAATTAGGCATATACCCATAATTTTGTACCTAAAAATAGAAATTGTTTGCCTTATTCCTATTTGCAGATTTAAAAAAAAAAATAATCCGTTTCCAAGACCGGTAAAATAAACAATTTCCCCATGTCAGATTCTGAGTACAGTGAACCCTTGGATGTAAATGGCCAAGATGAAAATGAAGGAAATAATCAGCAAATACATACACAAATGCAACATCAAATGCTACAGCAACAACTATTACTGCAGCAGCAGCAGCAACAACAACATCAACAACATCAAGCTGGAAATTTAAGTTTTATGGATTATGCTGGCTCAACAAGCAGCTCTGGAGATTCCAGTGTATCCTCAACATCATCAGATGAATCGGATGAAAATGAAGCACAGGATACCTTAGAATTGGCTAAGATAACCAATGAAGTTTTAAATTTGCCACGGGGCTTATGTGAAAATGCTGCAGTATTTCAAGAATTTTTCTCTTTGGAAACTTGGCATGAATTACCAATACCAGTGCAAAATCATTTACAACAATTTCTTCCACATTTTAATCAAATACTACCACCTCATCTGGCAGCCATCGAGCAGACGCGTACCATATCTATGCTTTTTAACAATGAACTAACACGATTTGGTCAAACACCTCTTAACACACTGCAGCAACAGTTGGAAATTGGTAACTGTAGGCCAGATATATTAAAACTACGACAAAATATCATGAAATCTATAAGAAGAGAACAAAGATTTCAACATTGTGAACAATTATCACAAGTGGCTAAACAATTATTTTTATCCCGCCAGAGATTACTCGATTCAACTTATAAATCATCACCAGATACAATAATAAAACCTTCTTCGTATCACACACATCAACCTAAACCTGCTCATCTTTATACCGACAACAAATTATCAGCTATACGGGCAAGAAAACGTTTTTATTGTGAAATTTCAAATATAGCCCAAAAATTAGGCTTTAAAGAGGATTTCGCCCTTAGTGCCGATGAAGAAGATGATGATTGTTTGGTAGATGAAGAGCTGAAAAGGGATAATTTATTACAGCAAAAATCTTTAGAAGATATAAATGAACCCGCCAAACCGGCTACCTCACTAGCCGATCGTTGTATATATAGTACTGTATTTAAGAAACAGCAAAATATTGAAAACGAAGAAGCATTCCGTTTACAACAAAAATCCAAACAATCAAAGTTAACGAATCGTAACTTTAGAGATTATTTGAGGGATCATAAGAGAAGGAAATTAACAGAGCCGGTAAGTTGAAATTAAATTCGTTTTCATTTGCATTAAAAATATTTTTTAGTTTGTTAATATGTAACGAACTTACAATTTACGTATGTGTAAACAAAAAAAATCAAAATTTTTAGCTAGACTGATACATGTATTTCGATACGACAAAAGATCTCTTCAGAAACCGAAATTCTAGAGCCATCAGAAGAAGCCAGAGCTTAAACAAAAAAATCTAATTAAACATATATATTTTTAATTCATTTACAAATTAATTTAATTGCTTTATCAAACTAAATTCGTTTACAAATTAGCTAAAAGATTTTCTTACCTTCATTTTGTAATAGATTAAAAGAAATGACACCAACCTTCAATGAAAATAACAAATTTTGTCTGGCAACACTTATTGAAAAAAAATCATAATTAACTGGCCCTATGGGCTTTAAAATTGCAAATAAATAAAAATAAATTAATAAATAAATAAGATCTTTTACAAATTGATTAATAAAAAAATATTGGTCAAAAAATATTGTAATTGTCGCCAGATTTTGATTAAATTTGATTCAAGCAAACGAACCGTTGAGCAATAATATCAAGTAAATTGGTTTTTATTTACAAATAAAAGAAATTATTGTTCAAATTAGCCCGTGAGGAAACACCTTATAAATCTAATTTAAAGATAAACATTGATCACAACAACAAAACAAGCCTGTAATTGTTAAGCTATTTTCGGCGGAGTTCATGAATTTAAATTTAGAAAAGTTGTAGTAAATTTAAAACTTAATACTATTATTCACATAAATATTATTTTTCTCACGAAAAAAAGGGAAATTTTCTGTTAAATCTGACTGCTTTAAAAAAAAACTAAAAAAAAATTCTGGATTAAATTTAAACAGTCATTTTTTGCATTGTTTTTAAGAAAATTTTTTTTAAATAGCCCATACATCCACCAAATTGTTGTCAAATTGAAGGCTTATTCTTTTAAAATACATTTTTTTACCTTTAGACTCTTCCCGAATTTGAAACATCTGATATTCGTTTACGAGATGTCTGCGCTCGTGCTCAAATGGGTGGAAACTTTAAGAGAATCTTTGCTATGGGTAAAACACCGGGACGTAAACCCAAAGCAATGCCATCGCTGGCAACTACAACATCAGTAACAACATCAATGGCAATAACAACAAATGTAATAAACGCAACGACCACAAATACAAATACCAGCATAACAACAGCTATAAAACAACCAATTACTTTACCACAATTACCGCCATTACCGCCAAAATCTAGTGAACCACCAGCACTGGTACCCATACAACAAAATATCAAAAAACCCGAAACATATCAAGTAGTAAAAAAAGCAGCCAATATAACAGCAACACTAACACACACAAGAGAACAGCAGCAACACCAACAACAGCAAAAAATTTCATTATCTTCATTACCTTTAGAAATGCAACATAAATTACAACAACTTCATCATAATAATAATAATAATACCAATGATACTTTACATTTAAATCCTTTATTAAATGCTTCCAATCATACGGATAATCTTAACTTATGTATGGACGATTCTTCATTATTAGCGGGCGACCATGATACGTTTAATATGTTAGATAACGAAGTTGAATTACAACAGGAAGAGGTGGAGACGTTTGCTGGAACTTGTGAAGAAACAATACCTGCATTTGTTATAGCTAATGATGTAGTTATGCCGGGCAATAACAACGGCAACAAATTGATTAGTGATAATAAAGCATTGCTAACGACAAGGAATCAACAATTGAACAGCATTACCCAACAGCCGTTACCTAAATTAGAACCTTTATCTAGAATAGGAGATACAAAACCCAGTGTTAAACCTTTAATTAATGAAAAAGCTACAACTAACACTACAACGGCTAGTGAATTAATCCAGGAGACTCATGCTTGTTACTTTTCATTAATACGTGACTTTTTCTGTTCCACACCCAATCATCGTATGCGTTATGACGATTTACGTAGTAAAATTGATGTTTGGCTAAGAAATCCCATAACAGCTCTTAACGAATGGTATTCTTTGGCCGAAAATTGGTCAAATCTTTTAAGATCTGCTATTAATTTTTTGGTAGGTGAATTTCATGATTTACCCGAAGAATATGTTCCTTATATAGAACATAAGATACAAATAAATATCTATCAATGGATAGGAGCGGGACGTGATTCTGATACACGTCTCAATGAATTATGTAGTCTATGGATGGAGAAACGAAAACAGCCAAATGATGTATGCAAAAGTACCGCACCGAAGGCAGAACTCAAATTAGACATTAATCCTAGAAATGCGATAGAAAATGAAGATTCTCCTGAGGGAGGTAGTGATAAAGATGTTGGTTTAACACCACCGCCCCCACCACCCAGATACCCTACAACTTGGACGGTAAGAGCTGCAACGTTAGAAGAAATTTCCGAATTTCAAAGACAAGAAAGAGATCGTTTTGAACAGCCACATAAAGCATACACATATCGTATGCATGGTTATGAAAGTGTTGTGGGACCAGTCAAAGGCATTTATACTCCTTTATTGGCTTTAAGCAAAGCTAGAGGTCATAGTATGATGGTTGGAGATAGACCTAATTTTGTTACCATACTAACATTAGTCAGAGATGCAACTGCCCGCTTACCAAATGGCGAAGGAACGAGGGCAGATATTTCAGAACTATTAAAATGTTCGCAATACATTAACCAGGATGCAGCAGAAAATGTCTTGCAAACTATTGTTAGTGGTGCTTTAGATCGTATGCATACAGAACATGATCCTTGTGTGCGCTACGATCCCAAACGAAAAATATGGATTTATTTGCATCGCAATCGTTCAGAAGAAGAATTTGAATGTATACATCAACAAAATCAATGCATAGGTAAAACGAAAAAATTACCACAAAGAAAACCAAGGCCGTTTAATACCACAAATAAGACATTAAATGCAATAGATCAAGATCATTTTAATGTGTTAACACCATCTGTTACAAGTAGTAATAACAATAACAACAACAATAATAATAATAATAATGGTACTTTAATATCAATGCCAGCCTTGGTACCCTCAAATCCTATAATAGTAACTAATCAACTTCAAAGGCAACAACATGTGTTGCAACAGCAGCAGCAACAACAACAACAGCAAATAAATATGAATAAATGCCCACCAGTACCGCCATTAAAATATAATATACCACCCTCCTCACAAACAAACACTAACAACAATCAACCGCAGCAGCAGCAACAACAGAAATCTTTGTTAAAAACTACACTAAGAATAGAAAATAAAACTTCTACTTCGTCTTCTTCATCAGTTACAACAAATATTTCCAAACAATATAGTTTTCAAATACCACAAGCTAAAAATAATCCTAATCAAAATACTACACCCATAATAGTGGCAACGCCACAAGGTCTACAAACAGTGCATGTGTCTAATGCAACCTCGGTAATGCCAGCATCGAATCAACCACAATCACAACAACATCATCAGCAACAGAATTTAACGCAACAGCAAAAAAATCTAACTGCCCAATTGGCCGGCAAAAGAGTGACACTTAATAAACCCATTGTAATCAATCAAATAACACAACAAACATCAAATACGTCCACCACTTCCCAATCACAATCCTCCTTACCTTCACAACAACAAAAAATAAAATCTCCACAACAGTTAATACAAAAAACACAACTAATTCAAAATCATCGTATAAATCTTCAAAATCAGCAGCAGCAGCAGCAACAACAAAAACAACAACTAATAACTCAACAACAAGATTCAAATATTATTATTCCCATATCCATGGCTAACACTATGAACATAAATGTCAACTCTTCAGAACAATCCAATAAATCTTCATCATCTCAATCACTATCTGTACAATCTACAAAACAAAATATTATACGTCTTGTTCCTGCTTCTAATGTTAAGTCACTCATGAATTCGTCGACTACAGCACAAATTGTTAACAGGCAAAGGATTGTATCCACCCACTCAGCTGAAAGACCCAATACACCTCAACTACAGCTACAACAGCAGCAGCAACAGAAATCAAATTCCGGTATACAATTGTTATCAAATAGTGGTAATGTTGTCGCTGTTAGTAGTGGGATTGTTAATACAGGAGGTTCGGTTACCAATCCGGCTGGTTCTATTGTTAAAATGTCGGCTCAACAGTTTGTATCCCTACAACAAAAACAGGCCCAACAACAACAACAACATATTATTGTTAAACAAACAGGTGTTGGAAAATCTCAAACAGCTGTCGGAGGTTCTAAACCACAGAGGGTTATTTTAGGTAAGTCGACATCGTTTTTATTTTAAATTAGCAAATATTTTTATGGACTTTTGATAAAAAAAACTTTTTTTTAAGCAATTTAAACTATTTTATGTATCCACCAAATGTTGTTGTATATAAGTTAGAAGACAGAACGCCCGGGGCCAATTTCAGTATTTAAACTGTCAGTGAAAATTTGATTATACCAATTCTTGTCGTTAGCGAATTTCAACACGAAACTGTTCCTCTACAAGGAATGACAAATTTAATTTTAAAAATTGTTCTAAAAATTAAGCACAACTGTGATTTCATACGGCTTTTAATGAATTAATTTACATAATTTTTTATATTTTGGTTTCTGTTCGAGTTGTTTGGTTTGGTTTGTTTAGAAATGATTTTTAGAATTACATTCAAAGTTAATCCACGACAAAGAAAAAAACTTTTTTATATTTTGCAAACCTTTCACTAAATCATAAATAATCAACTCTGTGGTTTTCAGCAATAGCCGCATAAGGAGCACCAGAACTGTTGCTGAAACAGTTCTCTTCGACACTATCTCGTCCATAGCCCACCATATTTGTAACATCGTAGGGTATGGGTATATTGCCATCTTGTTGGAAGGTTGCCAATGTTCAGCCAATCCCGAAAAAGGGTGCCGAAAAGGGAGAGCATGGTTAACTACCATTTTGTAAATTATCTAGAGTTCAACTCACTGCTTAACGATGAACTGTATGGATTTTGTAGAAATAATTCTACGGGAGACCTGAAGGCGTTCCTTTTGGAGCATTGCGAGTAGGTCCATTCACCGACTTGGTGAAAATAAAGTGGTTGCTCTAGATATTTCGATCTTGCGTGGCATAAAACACTTGCATCAAAGTTTAATGCTTTTGATGTCGGTGATGACTTCTCTCGATTCATATCGAGTTTTCTCAGGGATTGCACTATAATAGTTGTTACAGATGGAGTCTCATCCGACGAGTTTCAGCTGAATTTAGGGGTACTGCAAGCGAGGGAGGAAGAACCCTCACTTTTGCTTATCTTTATTAATGACCTTTTGGGTCAAACTTCTAATCCTATCTATTCTTTCGCAGATGACAGCATAGGCTAAGCTCTTTGGTGGTTGGGGGCATGAGGCAAAATATAAATGACACACTCAATATGGACTTTTCGACAATTTTGGACTGGGGTCTTGTGAATTGGATCGAGTTTAATGCACACGAGACCCAATGTTTGACCGATAGACGCGTCGTGGGTTCACCAATGCCTTCCGTTCTCATGGGGGTGTCGATATTGAGGAATCGGATGCTCTTGATGTTCTGGGCATGAGAATTCTATGGACATAGCATTCGAGTGTTAAAAGAAGCATTCAAGTGTTTAGGTTTTCCCAACCGAGTCAAAAACTATTTCACTTCATCTGATCTCTTTACTATCTATACCACCTATATGGGCAGGGGCTTTAAAATTTGTAGCTTCTTGTCCGTGTTCAAAGAAGGGCGTCGGCACTTATAAATGACAGTGGGGTAACCAGCTCAATTGACTCATTGCCGAGATAAGTGAACTCATACCCAGGGCCGGGGTTTTTGCTCGGAATACTCGCTTATCTAACAGAGGACATGCGTTTGTTGTCGATTGGCAAGTGGATCGCACAATGCATTACAGTGAAAATTCGTAATATCCGTTTGTGGAATAGACTCCCCGCGGAAGTCTTTCACGTCACTTACAACTTATAGCTTTTTTCCACTGAGCTACATCTTTCATCAATTTGCCAAGATGTTAACATCTTCCCATAAGAATTATACAGGCCAAAAATTCTACATCTAAAAAATAATAATCCTTTCTTATATTGTTCCATCTTTCATCTTTCGTTATTTTAAGTGTCATCGCTAAAAAAAATGACAAAAAAATCGATTTTCTTTGTGCCATCACTAGCAAACTGACATTGCAGAAAATAAATTAAAAACAATATTCAACAAAGGAAAATGAGCGGCACATGTAAGAATTTCATTCTTACGTTTACCAAAAATTCTTCTTCATCATCATCTTTTTTCAGAATGACCTTTAATATTTCAATGTACTGCATTAAAATTCGAGTTTGTTCTTGCAAATCAACAACTACTCCAATGATTAATGCTTTCTCTAAATCCATTTTTTATTTTTAACAACAAAATTGCATCCTTTTCTTTTATTTTTGGACAGCTGAATAAATGGCAGATGAAAGATGTTGCCAATGTAAACACTTGTTTCACATTTTCAACATCTTCCATGCGTTTCACAAAGATGTTGTTCAGTGTAAAAAGCCCAATAGTGAAATTTAAGTCAAAAAATGTCCACACACTACTCCTTCTTTCTTCTAACCTAACTTCCTTTCGCCAAAGCAATGCGCAGCATTGTTTTCTTAATTTAAGTCATTGATGCCAAGTTGTTTAATATTTGTTCAAAAAATGTAAACCGTTTTAAATTTTTTTTTTTAAACAGGTTTTATCCAAATTTAATATGATCCGTCCTAGGGCCAATGGAAATTTATGTACAAAAAACTACACATTATATTTATATGTATTAGAGTGCTCCAAAAAAACACCAAAGTTTGAATTTGCAATCTAAACAATGTTGCCCCTATTCCTTAATATGTAAAATATCTCTATGCCAAGTTTGAGCATAATTCGTTAATTAAGAGCTAGCAGAAAAAGTCAACTTTTAGGAATTAGTAATTTGTTATTTATACAAAAAGTAGGATTGACTTAAAAATTATATTTTTTAAACCATACGCTATAATTTAACAAAAATTTTTCAACACATTCCGTGGCCATATAATCATTCAAAAAAGAATTTTGTGCAGAAGCAGATATAAGAAAATTGGTCTATCAAAGTCGAACATTTCGCGACTCCGATTTTAATTTGTAATTTACATCCAAAAATAAAATAGATTAATTGAAAATAATAGAACAGGTACAACTTTAAAAATTCAACCTCTAAGAAAAATATTTTTTTTTAAAATTTTTTTTAGCAGACCTTATTTTTTCCATATTGGCATTAACAACTGACAAAACTATGTTTTTAAATTTTCCAAAATTAGTTAAAATTTGGGGATTCTCAAGTTTTGAATGGGTTTTAAAATTAATTTGCAATTCTATAAGTAGAGAAACACAAGACATGGGCGTGTATCCTCTTAGCTACTTACCGGAACTTTAGGAGACATGTTTGTAGAATTTAGCCACACATTAAGAGATCGGGTTAAATGTTGGATTAGGCAGTTAAACTTTCTGTGTTAATTGGGCATTCAACTAATTGCATTTTAACCAAATTTCTTTCAGGTAATACCTCTATTATGACACAATCTGGTCAAGGTAAAAATATAGTTTTGCAACAAATACCGGTAGCTTCATCATCCGTAGTGGTAACGCCAACCCATACGACAACAATAACATCATCTACATCAACTATCAGCGGCAATAAAATACAAACAATTAATACAACAAATTTAACACCACAACAACAAAGAATTCTTATACAAAATCTAAAGCAACAACAGCAGCAGCAGCAACAACAACAACACCAAACAATAAATCAAAATCAAATACAATTTAAAACCGTACAGGTGGTTGGAAATAACACTGCAACACAACAGCATAATATTGTAGCAAGGCCACAAACAATAACAATGACAACAAATTCACAACAACAACCAAAAACTCTAGTGGTAGTATCACAAGATAATGGAACACAGCAACAGCACCAGCAGCAGCAACAACAACAACAACAAATAACAAGAATACTCAAATCCAGTCCACAATCAAAATCAGAAGTTTCAGCTGGAACGACAGGAAGTCGCGTTATAACAAGTTCGACAGGTCAAATTATATCATTAGATAGTTTAATACAAAAACAAGGTGGAACACTACGTATAACCGGAAGTGGAGGAAATGCACAAACCATTAAAACAAATCAACAACATATAACAAATATTATACAAAAATCTCAACTACAACAGCACCAACAAAAACAACTTCAAACACAACAATATGCTATTGTCTCAGTACCAAATAGTATTATTTCCTTAGGCAACAATTCTAATTTTACAATAGGCCAACGGATTATAACCACACAGGCAGGAATTTCCACAGCGTCAACTCTCAATACTACTTCTTTAGTAAATATAGGAGCTACTAGAGTTACCCCAACAGCTGTAGCCTCAACGTCCGGTACTGGCCGTGTTATAACCGCTACACCAGCTGGTACGAAAATTATTACAAAACCAACGGGAGCTCCAACTGGAAATATACGCGTTATTAATACAGTAAATCAAACAGGAAACATAAATTTAGCTACTTTACAAGGAAAACAAGTTGTCTTAGCCAGCGGTAAAACAATGAATACTATTAATAAGACCCAAATGCAGGCACAGCAACCGCAACAACAAAACATAGTACAAACACAGGGAGGAGGGAGTATTGTTATTGGTGGTCAAACTGTTAAGCTGCAACAAGGGAATGTAAGTATACAAAAATACAACAAAAACTACTTTAACAAATAATTAACAAATAAAAAAAAACAAAAAAGTTATAAACATTTTTCTCTCACATTTCACAACAAATAATTTTCGAGAAGAATAAAATCAAAAAATATCTTAATACAGTAACCCATTCAAAGCTCTTTTAACCTGGGACGTACCAGTTATAACTTTTATTCAAAAAAAAAATATTTTTTTTTTAAACAGAGACCCCAAATAACTGTTTAAATTAGGCTGTGCCGAATCTTTGAATACCCTCCACCAATATCCTAAAAATATGTTCTCTACTGTTTTTGATACAAATAATGTAAAAAACTTTTGAAGTAAAATTAGGGAGGTGAAAAAAAATGTTTGTGAAAATCTTTTTTGGATGCCATAAAATATTTTTTTTAAACAGACCCAAATTAACTGTTATAATTTAAAACAAGTAAAAAAAAAACAAACTCGGCTGTGCCGAGTCTTTGAGTACCCTCCACCAATATCTTAAAAATATGTCCTCTACTGTTTTTGAAGTAAAATTAGAGTGAACAAAATTTTTTGAGGTGAAAAATGTTTTTGGATGCGATAACAAATTTTTTTGGTTGGAAGAAAATTTTGAGGTGAAAAAAATTTTTTGTGGTGAAAAAAATTTTTGTGGTGGAAAAAATTGTTTGAGGTGAAAAATATTTGAGATGAATATAAAATATTATTTAATTCTAAGGACTGGTAAAAAACAAGAAAAAAATATTTTACTTGCCAGTCGCTACTATGAAATTGTACTGAATTAATTCAATTTGTATGAAAAATATAGAGGTAACTCCACATTTTCACTCATAACTTTTTAACCGCTGGACCGATTTTGCTCATTTTCAATAGCAAACTGCCAGGGAGGATGTGCATAAATCTTGGTAAAAATGAGTATTCCCGCTTGCGTCTTCGCGCAGGACATCGCTAAATCTACTTAAAATCACATAAGGATCAAGAATATATATACTTTATGGGGTCTTAGACCTATATTTCGGTATGTTACAAACGGAATGACAAACTGATTTATGTCCTCAACATATATGGTTGAGGGTATAAAAAGGTCACAAATTAAATATAAAATTTAGTTAATCCACTAATGCTTTCAATACTATTACATCCAAAAACCACAACAATTTCACAAATTCTTTTATTTTTTCGATTTTAAAGAGCTTATGTGATGCGAGAAGTTTTCGCATCGAGAAATTCATGTTCACCCTACTTTATACAAGGGTGACTTAAAAGGAAATTTTTTAGAGCTTTTAACTTTTAAAGCTGCAGGCTCATTTAATTTTGGAAAAATTCTTATTAGATAAAGAAATAACATGAATACAGCTCCTTATTATATTCTTTATATTAATATAAATTTAATTATCTGTGACCCACCCTATAGAAAGCAGAACAAGGTTGTATTTCACATGTTTTTTGCGAATAATTTATCGATACGAGAAATAAAGGAACAAGGTACTGGAGTACAGGATTAAATTTTAGAACTGTTTTTTTTAAGGAGAGAAAACAATTTTTACGCCAGCTAAATACCAACCACCCTTATCACAAACAAATTTTTCTGTTCCTTACAATTTCTTTATTTAATTTTTTCATATTTGTATAAAATATTTTTTTACTTCAAACTTTAAAAATAGTAATTTTTACTATTTTTGGTAGTAAAAATGTATCAGTTATTTTTACAATATTGTTAGTAATTTTTACTACATTTGCTAGTTCTTTATTTAACAATTAAAAATAACTACAGCCGCAGTTAATTTTCTTTTTTAACTGCATGTAACTTTAACTGTTATTTACAATAGATTTTACAGGCAAAACTTTTTTGAGTTTACTTTTAATTTTTAGTAAGCAAATGTGAACAGGCAAAAACATTATTTATTTACAAATAGGTTAACACTAAAACTATGCAATCATTAACTCGTTAAAAATTTTGTATTGAAAATATACACTTACTTGTTTTTTTTTTTTCTCTTAGACAAACATTCAACAATTATTACAAAAAAGTGGCAATATAATTGCTACGCAAAACCCAGTTAACATTCAACAAACAACAACAGCAACACCACAAATGCAAACTGTTATAATGGGTAATCAAATATTAAGAGTGCAACAAATGCCCCAAATTGTGTCGACAACAAATCGTTTAAGTGCCGCCAACAGTAAAACAATAAGTAATAGCAATAATAACGCGACGTTAACAAACTCCAATACGCCAAAAACTATATTTGTAGGAGCCTCCGGTCAACCTCTGAGGCTTCAACCAGCCTCATCGTCGCAAACAATACCAAATAAAAATATTATTGTACAATCCCAGCAACAAGTGAGTTTTCTTAACAAATATTTAAGAGGTAATAAAATTATAAAAAATTCATATTTTCTATATTTCCAGAATATTTCATCTGTAAAAACTGCCGCCCCAGCAAATGTAGGAACCACACCAAATCGCGTCGTTTTAGCCGTTCAAGGTGGTGGTCAAATATTTTTATCACCCAATTTTCAAGGTGGTAATATTAATCTTAAGTCATTACAAAATATGAAAGTTGTATCATTGGCTCAACATCAAGCATCACTGTCAAAAGATTCACCATCCTCCTCCTCCATCTCCTCATCCCAAACAACAATATTAAAAACATCTAGCACACCCAATGCAAGTGATACAAATGTATAAACAATTTAATTAGAATATTTCGTTTAATAAAACATTATACAATTTCTATTAAATGGACAAAATATATTATATACGCCAAGCGTAAAATATCGTCTAAAGTTCCATTCACATTATAACACAAGTGTTTGTATATGTCAGAAATGGGTTGTATAAAGAAATTGCATAAATTGTGTGAACACAAAGTGTTGTGTTTATGCCAAATATACACTTGAAAAAAAATGAGTGGTTTTTGAAAACTACTCGTGCTTACTTGATAAATTCCATACAGTTTTGAAAACTAAAAGTTTTTAAAAACTTCTAGTTTTTGTATATGATGAAAAGTAACTGAAGGTTAATTATTGGAAAGAAATAAATACTTTTACCATATATGTATGGGGCAGGGTATACAAACTGTTTTCATTTATTTGTTGTGCGTGTGTGTCAGTAACAGCCTGAATACTCAAAAGATTTTCTTTTATACTTTTATTTTGACAGACAATTGCAAAATACTTTTCATCATGTTTGTTGTGTAATAAGTAAAATATATAAACATTTTTGTTATAATGTGAAAGGGGCTAAATAGCTTAAAAAAAAACGTATTGTACATATATACTAAAATATACACATTAAAGGCTGAATTAGCCAGACGTAAACGTATCTGTGTATAGCAAATTCAATGAGTTAAATAAGAATAGAAGATGTTGTGTTGTATATATTTGTGTCAGTCTTGTGCATTGAAGATATACAATACATACACAAAACGTAAATACACAACGAAAATCTGTTTTGATTAGATTTTTGTTGTGTATTCACGTTTTATGTATGTATTGTATATGTTCAATGCATAAAGGCTGGATTAGCCAGACGTATACGTAAACGTATCTGTGTATAGCAAGTTCAATGAGTTAAATAAGAATAGAAGATGTTGTGTTGTATTTTTTGTGTCACTCTTATGCATTAAACATATACAATAAATACACAAAACGTAAATACACAACAAAACTCTAATTAAAACAGATTTTCGTTGTGTATTTACGTTTTGTGTATGTATTGTATATCTTCAATGCACAAAAATTTCATAAATATATACAACACTACATCTTCTATTCTTATTTAACTTATTGAATTTGCTGTACACAGATACGTTTACGTCTGGCTAATCCAGCTTTAAGGGTGACACAAAAAATACAACACAACATCTTCTATTCTTATTTAACTCATTGAATTTGCTATACACAGATACGATTACGTCTAGCTAATCCAGCCTTAAGATGTCTCTTAAATTACGAATCGACGAATTTCAATGCTAACACTCCTCAGTTTTATTCCATTTGGTCATAAACGTACTAATTTGGGGGAAAAATAATTTGGAAAACTAACCCGTGCCAAATTATCCAATGTTTATAAGTTTTTGAAAAAATATCGTTTTGCTTACTTAAACGCTGATCTCAAAAATTTTTGAAATCTGTCATATGGTTTTTCCAATTGTTGCTATTTGATTTTCATTAAAAATTGCATTGTTGCAAAGCCAGCTTCTATTTGAGTATAATTAGAAATGTAATGTTTTAAGGATACCTTCAATAAATATTTTAAACGTGAAATTAAAAAAAAAATATTTCAGTAAGCTTGAACTTACACACACAAAATTAAAATCAAATGAAAGCTTGCTTTGCACAGACTAAAAAAAATACATGTTTTTGGAAAAAAAAAATTAGAATGTAGTAGAAAAGTGCAATTTAGAAATAAAGAAAACTCTTGATGCTAACATTAAAATTCGATAATTCGGAATATAGGGTACATCTTAATATACATACTCATAATCCTTTCCCTTCCTTCTCTTTCTCACAATCTATTAACTTAGCGTTAACTACATAAAACTCATTTTGTATACAAATTAATTTATACCAATTAATGTTTAACAAATTACACACACCCACTACTTGAGTTAATTTAACAAATAATAAAAAAAAGAGTTTAATTCTTATTTAAATTATGATAATTTAGCTTTAAAATAAAAAATATCTTGGATACAAAAAGCTTTTTAAATTGTATTATTTTTTATTATAGGTAATTTTTAGAGCATTTCAATGGAATGCCGGCTAATATACATATGTATATGCAAGAGAAAAGTTTGGCATGACAGACAGCTATAAAAATTACCCTGGCTATGTCAGGTTGGCAAGTCCTTAGACCCTTATTCTTGGGGTAGCATCCAAACCAGATCTTTAAAATCATAATTCATTAACTGAATTTTAAATTTGCTTTAATTTCCAACGAATCGATTCTCAAAATTATATATATTGATTGAATAGTTTTCTATTTTATTCAATCAAATTCAAGGAATCAATTAAATTTTTGTTGATTTTTTCAATGTTATAAATAAATAAAGAGCAAAATAAACCATTAAAAAATAATTCAAGCAAATTAAAATGAATCGATATAAAATTAAAAATTATTATCTCATTTTATTCAATACCAAATCATTGACTAAAAGTGATTTTAAATTATTCACTGATTCATAAAATAAATAACAGTTTGTGTGAAATGTTTCAAAAAAGAATTATGTATCTTTTTAAGGCTCCGCCATTACTGGGTAAAAGTAGAATAGGGCGACGACGTGTAAATCTTTTTTGAATTAAGCTCGATTCATTTGCTATTATTTCTCAGTATAGGTACTATTAAATGTCAGTTAATAAAAATTTGGCGATTCATATCACCAATACTGGGAAATAGTAGCGTGTAAATTGAACTTAGTATATGGTTTGGTCACAGACTATACAGACACTACACAAGTGGCAGATGCCAATAAAATTTTAAAAACCCAAGAAGAACGCAATTTTAAATAAAACAGATATTTAAAAAAAAATCGTGAAACTTTATTATATCGTAAAGTAGACAGAATGAGGTTATGTATGGAACAATATATCGTGCAGATGGCCGCCGCGGCTTTGCTGGCATGCACGCGATCTTTTAATGAAATTTTCAATGACCGTTTTGCATGAATGCTGCGGTATTTCATTAATGCAGCGTCCAATTTCCTCTTTTAAGGCTTGAGTCGTCGTCGGCTTATTCGCGTAAACCATCGACTTCAAAAAACCCCAAAGAAAAAAATCTAATGGTGTTAAATCGCACGATCTAGGCGGCCAATTCTGATCTCCAAAACGCGAAATAACACGACCGGGAAATGACTGATGTAGCAATTGAATTGTTTCTCTGGCTGTATGACATGTGGCGCCGTCTTGTTGGAACCACATGCCCTCCACATTCATTTCTTCAATTCTAGGCAAGAAAAAACTGGTTATCATTTCACGATACCGAACACCATTGACTTGACCTGCCTCATTTTCATAAAAAAAAGGTCCAATGATTCCTCCAGCCCAAAAACCACACCACACAGTGACACGTTGAGGATGCATTTGCTTCTCGTGAATCACTCGAGGATTTTCCTCACCCCAAATGCGACAATTCTGCCTATTGACGAAGCCATCAAGATGAAAATGGGCCTCGCCACTGAAGATGATTTTATCGGCAAAATCAGCATTTTCATGTTGTCTCTCCAATACCCAATTAACGAACTCCTTTCACTGTCCATGGTCAGCTGGCTTCAGTTCCTGAGTCAATTGAACTTTGAATGCATGAGGATGCAAATCTTTCGTCAAAATTTTGCTGCAAAGTGGATTTGGAGACACCAATTTGCTGAGCTCGGTGTCGAATTGAGGTGGATGGAGTTTGAGCGACATCATCAAGTACAGCTGCGACATTTTCGGTCGATCGACTTGGTCGATGGCGCGTTGTTGTCTTTACATCACTAACAGACCCAGTTTCGGCAAATTTATCCATTAATCTCTTTACAGTTGACTCTTTTGGAGCATTATTGTGACCCCAAATTGATCGCAATTTGCGAACTGTAGCCGCAAAACTTTCACCATTTTGGTAAAACAATTTCACAATGAGAATGCGTTGTTCATTCGTGTAGCGCTCCATTTTTACTAACCTCGTACCTTCTACTAGCAAACAATAACAATTGTTCAAATGTCAAACAATGACACTTCGAATGTTGCCAGATTTAAAAATTGCGTTCTTCTTGATACACACTGTATTGTGTATATGTTGTCTCATTCTTATTCCAAATAACACAGAGTTGCCAAGGACAGTATTTTTGGGCAAAATTCGTCAAAGATGCCGGACTTTTAATACTCGTGTCGACTCTGTGGTTTGGTATGTGTAAAAAAAGAGTAGGGGCAAAATTATATCAGGTAAAGTCATTAGGGAGAATTTGGGTTTTTTTTTTGACATTCTAGTGTTTTGTTTACTTTTTGTATGAACTTTAGACATTTGTTGTTGTAATCGAGAGAATATATTTTCTAATGTGTCTACCAGGTATTGTTATGCAAAGTAACTACTTGATATTTTCAGTACCAAAATGCAATTTGGCTAAAATGGTCAGACTTGAAATATAAATCCACTACAGTTGCACAAGAAATGCTGTGCGGCAAGGTGTTAACAGGAACGTTCACTATAAACCTTTAGCCCCCATGTACGTTGGGAAAAAAGTCAATAATTCTACATGTCAACTTTTAACGTGAAATAATGTCAAATTTATATGGGATTTTCGAACATAGTTTACCACTAGAGTATTCAAAAACCGAAACCGAAAACCGGTCAACCGGTTTCTTTTTTTTAAAAAACCGATCGGTTTCGAATATTTTGTAAATTCGAAGAAAACCGAAAACCGGCCTTTTTTGTTCGGTTGACCGGTTTTTTTAATTACATCACCAACTGGGTTACTTGGTCTCTTTTATTTTTTCCGAACACTTTTATAATCGTTTGTTTGGTTATGAAGATATATATATATATATATATATATATATATATATTTTTTTTTTTTTTCAAAGAATGTATTTTTTTGTTTTTATTACTTTATATATTAAATTTCTTTTTTTTTGTTTGTAATAAAAACAATTAGCAAATTATGTAAGCTTTTTATTCAAATAAAAAAAAAACGAAAAAACCGATCGACCGGTTTTTTTTTGCTGTATAATTGTTACAACACAATTTTAAAGCTTTGTTTATTTAGCATAACTAACAACTGATTTAAATGCTAAAAAAGAACAACTATGTGGCAACTAAACACAGTTTAACTCTCTATACCTGAAAACAGTTTTTTTGGACAATTTTTTTTTAGCGGCGTTTCTTGTGTCCAATAGAAAAAACACAATTTGCAATACTTTTTTAAACAATTTACAAGCTAAAAAATGTTTACACAACTATAAATCTTGTAAATATAAGAAAAGAACTTAGATATTTCTTATAATATTGTAAAAATATTTCTGTGAATTTCTCTAAAAAAAGAGTGTACTAACACAAAAAAGTTAGCTAAAGAAAGAAAACTGCAAATTTTCTTTAGAAAAAAGGTCTGTGGAAAAAAGTGAAGCTGGCGAAAGAAACGAAAAAAGAAATTGTAAAAATTAAGAAAAAGGTAATGGTTTTTTCAGTTTTGGGACAAGTAACTTTTCTTTAAACTACGTTTTACATTAATTTTATGGCTAGACATGTTGGATTTTGTTTTATCATAAATTTTGCATTAATTTTTAAGACAATTTGAAGAAAAAAAATAAACCCAGCAAAAATTAATATTGCTTTTTAGGTTACGGTTTGTGTCTTGGCTTTTTTTTTTTTTTTTAATTTAATACTGAACAACCACACAGCTCGAAATCTCATTTAAAAGGATTTTGACAAAAATCTAGTTCTTACTGGATTTAAAATCAGATTTCCCACACAAATAAATCTATTTTCATAACTAAATTTTAGGAACATCTAGATTCAGAATTATGTTTGCACTGCAATTTTCTAGCAAAATAATGTCACAAAACAGCTAATTCTTTAGAATAAACAAATTATAAAGGATTTGTGTGAGAAAGAACAAAAATATTATGGACAAAACCGTAAAACAGTTTTCCGTGGTCGTTTTGCAGTGGGAAAAGTTAATCAACTCAAAAAGAAACAAGAACCGAATCAAAAATAAGTCAGTAAGTATTCGGACACTAAAAGTTGAAAAATACAAGCGCCACAAAAATTATTGATGAATTTAAAAAGTGCTAAAACACAAAAGTTTTCATACTGTTTAGAATATGTTTAGCTACATGTAAAAAATTCCTAAATAAGGTAAACAGACACAAGCGCATAGATTTTGCAAAAATGTTTTTAAATACATATATTTCAATAGTTGTGAAGTTAAGCGATTTTTACATACGAAACGAAATACAATATATTTAGTTCTGATGGTAGCATAAAAAAGAGAAGCTTTGAACCCAAAAATATGGTAAATACTGTAAAATGCGAAGATGGAGGTGTTATGGTATAGGCCTGCATGTCGCCGTAGGGTGTTGAAAATCTTGTATTTATTAAAACTACAAGCAACCAAAATTTTTGTTTAGATATTTTAAAAAATAATCTGCAGGAAAGTGCTTCAAATATGGGTTAACTGATGACTACTATATTCAACAAGATAACGACCCGACCCATCACTTCCACAAACTCCTAACCTAAACCCAATAAAGCACATATGAAAAGTTTTGGAAACAAATGTGCGATAATACGAAATTACAAGCAAACTCCAACTGAAACTAAAGTTAAAACAATACTTTAATTTTCATTGATTACATATAAACCGACCTTTAAAAAATTTATTCAATAATCAGTTATTGAAGCCTGAACTGAGTATTTGTGAAAACAAACGATATCCAGTAAAAAATTGTACAAATTTCCCAGTAAAGAAAAGAAATTACTTTTTAGTTTGAGATAAAATCTGTGTTTTTTTTTTTTTTTTGTAAAACAAAACATTTGAAATTTATACATTTAAATAATGGTTGGCTTTCTATACCTTTTCATAATAACGGTAGTTAGCCACCACAGCCACTTTAAGACCCGTATGAAAATTTAAAAATGGCGATTCTCTGTGTCTTTTTTGTATAACCGGGTTCAATGCGCTATTTTATAGTATAAATTTTGAAACATCTTAAACTACCGTTATAATAACGCTAAAATTCCAATACAGCAATTTATAACTGTATTTTGCTGATATGACAAAAATTGACACGTGTCTCAATTGGAATCACAGTTTTAAAATTTTCCTATCGGTATTGATCTGAGCATGGTATGCGACTACTGTTATAATGAAAAGGTATTACTTGACAAAAGTGGTTAAAATTAACAGTTCTGTTAAAAAAAAAACCCAATATAATTTAAATTCTATTTATTTTTAGCTTTATATTTACAAATAAATTAAAACTGGATATTTTATAAAATATTAACCTAAATGGGAAAAGATAAAACAAAATCCAATTCGATTGGTCATAATTCAAATGGTGCGAACAAAACTATTGGAGAAAATAAAGAAAATTCTGTAAAGAATTCACTTCGTTCCGGTAAATCATCCAAGAAAAGTAGCAATTTGAATTCAACCATCTCCGAGGTATTGGAGGATGAAATTACTAGCGATAGCACAACAAGTTCATACTCAAAAGCTAGCAACAGCAGTAACAATACAACTATCAACTCCTCCAGTACCTCAACCTCAAAAACCACCTCATCCACAAGGGGTAAAACTTCAAAAGTCCAAATAGAGAAAAAATCTTCTAAATTGGATAAGAAAGATAAAAAAGAAGACCAGGACGAAAAATTAGAGAAAGAAGTAGAGGACGAAAAAGTTGATAAAAAATCTCCAAATCCGGAAAAGAAAGATAAAGGCGAAGACAAAGAAGAAGAAGAAGAGAAAGAAGAAACAGAAGAAGACGAAGTTAATAAAAAATCTCCAAAACCGGGAAAGGAAGACGAAGTGAACGAAAAAATTGATCAAAAATCGCCAAAAAAGGGAAAGGAAGATAAAGAAGAACAAGAGGACGACAAAGTTGATAAAAAATTGGCAAAACCGGGAGAGAAAGATAAAGACGAAGACAAAGAAGGAAAAGATACACAGAAAAAAGAAGACAAAGACGGGAAAGAAGGAAATACCGATAAAAAAGAAGAACAACAATTTCGTATTGCCTCCAATAGCAATAATAATACAGGATTTAAATTACGTATAGTACCTTTAGAAAAATTACTTCAAAACCCCCCCAAAAAACAAGAAGCTCAAACAGAACAAGTAAAATCCACCCAGCTTCCTCTCAAAAGGGAAAGAGACAAATCTTTTGAGAGCTCTTCTAAAAATCAACAAATAAGACGTTTACCAAAAAGATCAAATAAACCTGTATCATTTGTAGAAATATCTGATAGCGAATCAAACGAAGAAAACTATTCAGACTCTTCAAAGGACGTACCCATAAGAACTGCAGCAAAACGTAAATCAGTTAAAAAAGGGAAATTCGAAGATATTGAAAGTTCTGAACCTTCCGAAGACGCACTACCAATTAAAGTAGCATCAAAACGTCAAACAGCTACAAAAGAGAAATCTAAAGATATAGAGAGTATTATATCATCGGAATCTTCAGACGACGTACTACCCATCAAACGTCAATCAGTTACAAAAGATAAAGAAAGTGTTAAATCTTCGGAATCGTCAGACGACGCACTACCCATAAAAACTCTAGCAAAACGTCAAGCAGTTAAAACATCAAAATCTAGACCTCAACCTCCTCCCTCTCCTTCTAGCATAAAACGTTGTGTAGTTAATTTAAAGCGCACTAAATTATCAGATTTTAAAAATCACAAAACCTCTTCTTCGAAAAATAAAAAAAATAATATGAATGGTAAAACTGAAAAACCTTCAACCTCATCTGCTCGCAGAAAGCGTTTGTTATCGGACGATGATTCTGATTTTGATGGTGATAAAGCCTCGGCCATAGATGATGATGAACCCTTGGATAGTCAAGGTGATAGCAGTGATAGTGAGATAATACCAAAACGCAAAAGACGTGTATTTCAAAAAGATAACAACTCTGGTAGTTCTGATGATGATTTGGAACAGGAATCCAAACAGAAAAATAAAAGGCGACGCATAAAAAACAATTCCAGTGATGAATCCGATGATGAAGATGAGAAGAAGGACAAAACTAAACGTAAAGATATTCGTAAAATTATAAAAACCTCTGAATTGAATATAAGTACCAAAACGGCTACAAAAGAAGAAGAGGAAAGACGTAAACGTATTGAGGAGCGTCAAAAAATTTATAATGAAATCTATGAAAAACCCGACAGTGTAGAAGTCACTGAATTGGTGTTAGATTTTGACACCGAAACGAGGAAATCTTTGCTGGAAGTCGACAAGGGTCTTATGAAGAAACTTAAGCCACATCAAGTGACTGGAGTTAAATTTATGTGGGATGCTTGCTTTGAGACCCTTCAGGATGCAAAAGAAAAACCGGGTTCTGGTTGTATTTTAGCTCACTGCATGGGTTTGGGTAAAACTATGCAAATTTGTACTTTATCACATACACTCTTGGCGAATTCCGCCAAAACGGGTGTGGAACGTGTTTTGATTATCTCGCCTTTGAGTACTCTCAACAATTGGGCTCGTGAATTTAAACAATGGATTGGTTTTACTCGTAAACGCAACATTGAAATCTATGATATGTCCAAATATAAGGATAAAAATACACGTATTTTTAAACTGAATGAATGGTTTGAGGAGGGTGGTGTGTGCATTATGGGTTACGATATGTATCGCATATTGACCAATGAAAAAGCTAAGGGTTTGCGTAAGAAACAACGTGAACATTTACATCAGTCATTAGTGGATCCTGGACCCGATATGGTTGTCTGTGATGAGGGTCATTTGTTGAAGAACGAAAAGACTTCGATTAGTAAGGCAGTGACCCGCATGCGCACATTAAGACGTATTGTTTTGACTGGCACACCATTACAAAATAATCTCAAGGAATGTAAGTATAAAAAATATTTATATTATTTAATAAAATACATTTTTTTTTCAATTATTAAGTAATCCTTTATTATAAAGTTTATTTACATAATATGTACATTTTGAGAAAGGTTAGGTTAGGTAGATGTGGTAGCCTGCCAATCAAACTCACTTAGACTATTAAGTCCCTTGTGATACCACGGAAGCTAGTAAAATCATATCAATATCTTTCCCCTTCGAACCATCCCGATTGCCTCAAAAAGCCCCTAAGTCGGCTGATATCGATATCAGCCAAATCACCCAGGTCCTCAAAGAAACATGAGCCCAAATGCAGTCTCCTCCTGCGAGCCAGGGCAGGACAAGTGCAGAGAAGGTGCTCCACAGACTCCTCCTCCTCTTCGTCACCACAGCTTCTGCAAAAGTCACAAGCGCAACCCTCAACCTAACTGCGTAGATTCCAATCAGACAGTGTCTCGTCATGACGGTCACAAGTAAGGATATATCGGGCCTTGACAGTGACAGCATCCAGTGAGTGCGCTTCCTATCCGGGACTACATCTGTCTGGAACAAATCTCTTGCTAACCCAAAAGCACTATCCCTTGCTAACCAATAAGCACTCTCCCGCAGCCGAATATTGCAAGTGGCCAGAGGCATGCCCACAGATTCGTGTGGAATGTGTAAGGTAGTCCCCAGTCTTACAAGCTCCCTGGTATATCCCTGTGGCCCGACACCCAAATAACATGAATGCTGAACTGCTGAGCCATCTCGTTAAGAGATCTGCGACAGTTCAGGGCTGATGTCGAATCCAGGAAGACAGAATCCAGAGATCTAATGGCAACTTGACTATCAGAGAATATATAAATCCTCGCTGTTGTGAGGACATTATACCTAAGCCATTTCGTTACCTCCCTAATGGCCAGAATTTCAGCCTGAAAAACACTACAGTGATTCGGCAGTCTCCGCGCAAAACTCAGCTGTAGGTCCCTGGAGTGGACCCCGAAGCCTACCTGATTGTCGAGTTTAGAGCCGTCGGTAGAAAAGCCGACAATACGCCCCTCATTGGGAGTTTCGTGTTTCCACGAATCCCGAAGCCTACCTGATTATCGAGTTTAGAGCCTTCGGTATAGAAGTTGACACAACGCCCCCCTTTGGGAGTTCCGTGTTTGCACGAATCCCTATGCGGTATAAGCGTCTGGTACCCCTTGTCGAACAGTGGTTCGGCCACAGTGTAGTCAATAATGCCTGGAAGTTCAGGCATCATGTTAAGGATTACACTGTGACCATAGCCACTGTCGGACCAAAGTGGCAGCGCCCTCAACCGGACTGCTGCAGCATTCAAAGAGATAGGTTCCACTAATGGAATCTTATATCTCCTGGTGAGGTGAAAAGGACCAATTCAGTCTTGCACGGATTCACCGCAAGACCTTTATCACGCGCCCACCTCTCCATAGTTAGAAGTGCCCCCTGAAGGACATGCCTGAGTGTACCAGGAAACCTTCCCCTGACTGCCAATGCCACGTCGTCCGCATATGCGATAACTTTAACACCAACCCCTTCAAGTGACAACAGAACACCATTCAGAGTGAGGTTCCATACTAGTGGGGATAGTACACCACCCTGGGGCGTGCCCCTACCAACAAATCTGCTCAGAGGGTCAATTCCCGTTCTGTGATAATGTGAAGTGAAAAAAAACTTTTCATTTTCGTTTTCATAAGCACTTTTCACTCGAACTTTTTACAAATACATAAATTGCGATTCTCGTATGTATTATGAAAAAAATGTTTCATTCGCACTGTACCCATGAAAATTGTTTAACTGTGTTATCCAAAATTTAAAGCAAATGTCAAAACAAAGAAAAACATAAACAAAAGTGAATAAAGTTCGTAAAATTTATTTTTAATAATTATATAAAAATATCTGGATTAATTGTATTATTGGATATTACTCAAAGAATTCCGGATGAACAAAGGTAAGACAATGATGTTACAAGCATTTCATTGCAGAAAATAATTAAATAATTTATAGGAATTTTTTGAGAGTGCTGAGACGCATACTTCGTGCTGACCACAATCCATTCGAGATGACAACCGACAAGCACTTCATGGATTTATATCGACTTACTTTAAGTGAATTATATTTGGTGCGCGTATGAAGTCTAATATTACTTAAAGAAAAAAAATTTCATAAAGAATATAAATAAACTATAAATAAATATGCCAGACTTTTGCCATTTTTCACTGTCCTTTTGGGTCCCACTAAAACTGTTAAGGCTCGCCGCTAATTTGTTACACTTTTCGTCTCTAAATTTGGCACCATCTGCAGTTACAAATCTGTAAATATGGGATTAATAGAAGTGTGATTATGGTTATTAAGCTACTTACTTATCGTTTGCAATGTCCACATGCTTTTCTTAATAATTAAATACTCCTTTTGGCTTTCGCTGGCACGCTTTCCTCTTACAATCTTCTCCATGTTTATTTCACTTATAAATAGCCTGTGTAAACAATATTTTCATATGAAAATATTTTGACAGTTGTTTGCACTGTTACACAAAACAAGAATCGCCAGTGCTGTGCAATCGTGAAAAAATCTTGTTTCGTTCCACTTTTTTTCATATGAAAACGTTTTGATGTTTCTTTACATTTTTTCACAGAACGCGAATCAAAAGTACTATGAAAACGTGAAAAAACTTTTCATTTCACCGTTTCACAGAACGAGAATTGACCCTCAGGTCCATTTTGAGAAAGGGATTAAAAGAAATTTATAACAAGTATTTCTTTAGAATGCACATTTACCACTCTTTGGGCGGCTTAATATTAAGCAGATTGTGTAATCTTTTGCGAACAAAGGGTATAATTAATTCCGGCGATAATGTTGGGAATGTGGACCCTGACATTGGCACTGATTTTTTTTTTTTTATTTCTAATCAGTCATGTGAGCCATTAACAACATTTTTTGATTAGCTTATTTTTCCCGTGGAAAATTCATTTTATTTTTAAACTGTAATAGCGGATGATGTGTTGTGTTCACTTAAGGGAATACATTTGTATGCTGCTGGTCATGATTGTATACCAACGAAATTTTTCAGAAATATATAGCCTTATATTTATGCTCCTTTATTGTGAATACTATACTTATTGTGAATACTATTCTTGTGACTACCAAATTTCTTGTTAAGTGGAAGTCATCACGGTGTTGTACAAATAAAGAAGGATAGGAATTTTGATCTGTTACAAAATACAATTTTTACAATTTCTATGATAGCCATACAATTTCTATGATAGCCATACAATTTCTATGATAGCCATTCTTTCGAAAGTTGTTGAACACAATATAAAGGATGTTATATAGTTGCTAATAGACTGTCTTATTCTAACCAATCTGATTTTAGTACTACAACTCTGGTTTAAAATAATTTTTTTATTTCATATTTTTTCGTTTTTAATTAAAATAATTCTATAACTAAAAATTAACCAGATAAAGCCCTAATGGCTCGGTTATGTAAATGAAGAATTAATACAAAAAAAAATGTTCTACCTTGATCTTTTTTTTACTACAAACATATCATAAACTTCGATTTATTTTTAAATGTTACATAAAACATTATTGATTTTTCAAATTAAATTATTCAATATCATTTCTTTTAAACCTTATACTCTTTTTAGACTATTGTATGATACAATTTATTAAACCCAATTTATTGGGTACCTACAAGGAATATCTTAATCGTTTTGTTAATCCCATAACAAATGGTCAATACGCCGATTCCACAGAACGTGACATGCGTCTAATGAAACATCGTTCTCATATCTTGCATCAACTTCTACAGGGTTGTATACAAAGACGAGATTATTCGGTGCTGGCACCGTATTTACCACCCAAACATGAATATGTTGTCTACACAACACTCTCAATAGTGCAACAATATATCTACGAACATTATATGACACAACAGCGTGATGTTGGCAATTCCATGTCAGAAGGTAAAGGTGCTCGTCTCTTTCAAGACTTTCAAGAGCTTCGTCGCATATGGACGCATCCGATGAATATGCGCATTAACAGCGATTCGGTAATACGTAAAAAAGTTTTAGCTAATGAAACCGATTCAATGGATGATTTCATAGATGATGAAGACGATGCCGTGTCTTCTGACTCTTCGGTAGATTCTTCAAAATCTTTTGGTAGTGGTGGTGGTGGCGGTAATGTTTCCACAAAAAAGGCTGTAAAAACCAGAAATTCTCACCGTAATGCTGCAGAAAATGTCGAAGAAATGGATAGTGATATCGAAGAAGTAAAACCGGTAGATCAAGATGATCCATCCGAATGGTGGAAACGTTTTGTATCCGATAAAGAACTCAATAATATAAATCATTCCCCCAAATTGGTTATACTAATGAGTCTTCTGGAGCAATGTGAGATAATCGGTGATAAATTATTAGTATTTTCACAGTCTTTACAAAGTTTGGATACAATTGAACATTTCTTATCTTTGATTGATAGTAAAACTAGAGGTTATGAATATGATGGTGAGTAACTAGAAAACAATATAAAAAACGTTTTTCTTTATAATATTTTAAAATTTGAGATTTTTTTTTTAAACAAAACTTTTAGCTTGGAAACTTTTGTTAAAAAAATTATTTACAATGTGAGAAGTTTTCTATGAAAATAGTGTTTCGCAATTGTAGAATTTTTCTATATAAAACTATCTCACAAGGAAAGTCTACCAAATGGGAATTTCAATTCCACTGATATTTGTATATGTGATAGTCCCAGTGTTAAGGATCAACTACAGTTTGATTAGGTTTTTTAAGAACTGTTTTGGTATAAAAAAAAATTAAAAAATACAAATTTTTAATTTAAAAAAATTTGATCCTAGCTTAAGTCACGATTGTAGTTGTGCCTTAAAATTTAGGAAAAATGTGGTTTATTAATGGCTATGTATTAAAGAAACTACTTATATATTGTTAAAAACAAGTAAAAAAAGGTTTAAATTCGGCCGTGCCGAATCTTTGAATACCCTCCACCAATATACTAAAATATGTTCTCTACAGTTTTTGATACAAATAAAGTAAAAAAAAATTTGAAGTAAAATTATGGAGGTGAAAAAAGCTTTTGGGTGCAAAAATTTTTTTGGATGCAAAAATTTTTTGGTGAAAAAAAAAATTGTGAGGTGAAAAAAAATTTTAGTGTTGAAAATGAGGTGAAAAATATTTGAGGTGAATACAAAATATTATTCATTTCTAAGCGACTGGTGAAAAATATAAGCAAATATATCATGTACCAGTCACTACTATGAAATTGCACTAAAATACACCAATTTGTATGGAAAATATAGAGGTGTCTTCACATTTTCACTCATAACTTTTTAATCGCTGGACCGATTTTGATAATTTTCAATACCAAACTGCTCGGGAGGATGTCCAATAATCTGGGTAACATCGCTAAATTGACTTAAAACTGCATAAGGATCACGAATATATATACTGGGTACTTAGACCTATATTTTGACATGTTACAAACGCAATGACAAACTGATATAAACCCTCACCATATATGGTGGAGGGTACAAAAAAATTCAAAAGTTTCAAATAATTTTTTATTCTATCTTTTACTCCTAAAACATGAGATTAAGCTGAAAGAAAAGATACTGTGCCGTTTATTTGCTCTTTCTCTCTCTCACTCTCTCTCTCACATATCCAAATTGCAGCCATATCAGAATATTAAATTTTTCTAAATATAGTTTCTTTCATATTTAAAATCTAAACAAATAATGTGTTCGAAATGAGAATTTTTAAATAGAAAACATTATTAAAACCTTTTAATTTGTCTTTAGAAAAAAAAAACTAAAAGAATTTTTTGTAGAAAAAATTTTAGTGTTCGACGTAAAATTAATCTATGTAGAATTTATTTATTTTTAATTTAAATATTGCAACTGCCTAAGCGAAGAATTCAGTAAAATAAAATAAAAAACCGACTTGCTAGCTAATATGCATTAATTATTATAAAAATGTAATAACTCACTCAGCGGTAGGTTTTTTACATTTTCCCAGTATTACATTATTAAGTTTGTTTTTTTCGAATTTTATATCTATAACTACTTGTAAAGAAAACGAACGACTGTCCCTATTTACCTGACTTTTTTTAATTTTTTGTAAACAAATAAAATTTGAACATTTGGGGCCTCCTCTATACGAAAGCTGTTTTCTTATATGGACTTCGCGGGAACTCGAAATAGACCAATTATATTACCTTTACCCACAAACACATAATTTATTTGTTAGCTTTTGTTGTTTTTAATATTTTATCAAATTAAAAATTCTAAAATTTCAAATATTTAATTTATTTGCAAAACAATTAGCTTATAAGGCCAAAATACGTATTGCTATTGCTAGATTGTATACTTTTTTTGTTTACATTTAAAAGAGAAATGCCAATAATTTTTAAGACTTGGCAGCATTTTTATACATTCTTAATTTTAAGTAGTTAAATCTATAACTACTTAGCAAGTTTATATCTACTTAAATTTGTATGGAATATTTATATAAAATTCGAAAAAAAAACAAACCTATTATTTTATTTTTTGTAAAACTATAAAAGTAATTTTTAAAATAATTGAAGCTGTTGTTTCAAATATTTTTGAAAAAAAAAAAATAGTTTTTCTCATGTTTAAACATTTTTAACGTCAATCTAAAATCAAGTTTTATTCAAATTAAAAAAGTAAAGTAAAAAATTGGGTTTCCGCCTAAAAAAGTAAGTTCGGTCGGGCACTAATAAATTTTTATTAGAATCTGAAAAATTTCTACTCTTTAACAGGATAAATGTATATATTTTTTTAAAATATTTTAATTTTTTTTATGGATCATATACGTTTTCTACTAAAAATAGCCGACATAATGTAAGAGTTTCGTTGTTATTTTACTTTGCAGGTGATGTTGGCGAATTTAAGGGCTTTTGGAAACCTGGTGCTGATTATTTTCGTTTAGATGGTTCTTGTTCTGTTGAACAACGTGAAAATATGTGTAGAAAATTCAATGATTCCACTAATTTGAGAGCTCGTCTCTTTTTGATTTCCACACGTGCTGGTGGTTTAGGTATCAATTTGGTTGCAGCCAATCGTGTTGTAATCTTTGACGTCTCTTGGAATCCTTCTCATGATACACAGAGTATTTTCCGTGTCTATCGTTTTGGTCAAACAAAACCATGTTATATCTATCGTCTTATTGCTATGGGCACCATGGAACAAAAACTTTACGAACGTCAGGTGGCCAAACAGGCTACAGCTAAGCGTGTTATTGATGAACAGCAAATATCACGTCATTATAATCAATCTGATTTACAGGAATTATATACATATGAATTGAAACCAAGTGTTCCCCGTGAAATACCCATTTTACCTAAGGATCGTCTGTTTGCTGAATTGCTATCAAAACATGACCAACTATTATTTAAATATCATGAACATGACTCTTTATTGGAAAATGAAGAAAGTGAAAATCTAAGTGAAGCCGAACGTAAAGAAGCGTGGTCTGAATTTGAAGCTGAAAAGACACGAGCCGTCCAAACGACTCAATTTATGGCATATGATCGTGGAGCGTTTGGCAATCAATTTGGCAATGCGGCTGGTAGTGTAACGTCGAATAAAATCTTTGGTTTCCGTTCAGATGTTCTTTTGCAATTGCTTAATATGAAGATAGCCAAGGACCATCCAGAAATGACACAAAATCAAGTTATACAAGTTGTACCGGCATATTTAAATGAGCTGTACAGTCAAATGAACAATGGTGATCCTACATTGTATAAGGATCTACTAACATTGAATGCCACATTGATACATCCCAGTGGCATGTATATGAGTCCTTTATTGTATGTTAATCAAAATCCTGGGGCAGCTGGTTATTACCAAGCTAATAACCCAATGGCTAATGGCGTTATGGTACCTAATCCGATGCCTCAAGTACCAATTGCAGCTAAACCTGCTCCCGGATTTGATCCGAATGAAGTTTATGAAATTGATTAAACTTGTTTTTATTTTTTGTCTATATACTATTTAATTTAAATTGACGGGACTATTATTTATAAATTTAGGGTACACATAACACTTAAAATATTTCATTTGCTAAGTTAACTACAAACTTTTATTTTTTCTATTGGTTTATGAATTATTTACATGTTGTGTACTGTACAAAATATGAGAGTATTTAGTAGAAACAATTTGTCAAAAATTTGAATCTCTTGCTGAACAAGAAAGAGAAGAGAATTTTTATGAAAGGAGAAAAAATATGAAAAAAGTATTATCTATCGGTTCTGTTAAGTTTTCAATTGATTTCGGTTTGAAAATAATGTTTTAGAGAAGTATGTTATAAGACACAATTTTGTTCGAAAGTGAAACTGAAAACGTTAATTGCTTGTCCAGATTAAAATGGCATTATAACCAACCGTACTAGGCATTTATGCTATTTTTAACAATTTATTTATTTATTCGAAGTACAGTAAGCCTATATGGCTAAAAAAGCGTATTACTAACCTATTACAAGAAATATAATTAATATGATTTCGTCGTGCAGTTTTGTAACGTTTTTTTTTTATAAGTTATCATAATTTATGTGTTATAATATCTATTTTTTTTTTTTTTTTGTTTTCATAAAATAAATAATTTTTAGTTGAAACAAAATGGCATAAAATATTTTTTGTTTCGTTTTCTGGATAAGGTTTAAACATTTTAAGTACTCCTGAAATGATACAGGGCATTTTTGATACATATTACATTTCTTCTTTCTCCAAAATGGTCCGTGGAAACCTATTGCATCGTATAAATTTGGCTCTAAACGCAAAAAAATGTGCTGGACAATTTTAAGAAAAAATGTGCGAAATTCATATTAAGAAATAAAATCACTTTCTTATTAAAAAAAAAAAAACATAAGTATATCGTTTTTATTACAAAAAATTTAATTTTTTTTATTTTTTTATTATGGATCTCGATAAAAATTTTTGAAACAGAAAGGGAAATTTCATTGTTTTTTCTCTAAATACTCTCAGTTTTAATTTTCAAATCGTTAACTCTTTTTTTACTCCCCTTGATTTCATTCCCCACATTCTTTGTTTTCTTCCCACTTTCAGTTTGATAAGTTGATTAAGATGCTACTTTTTTACAATATACATACATATGTTATATTTTTTATTATAATATTTTTTTTTGTTAAAGAGCAGAGATTATAAACTCTTTAAGTCAAATTTAAGTTAATTTTTTTTTTATTAAAAAAAAAAATATATATATTTAAACAAAATAACTATTAATCGATCAATAATATTATACTTTAACATTACAACAGAAAAAAAATATACATATCCTTTTAAAAGGATATTTTAATGTTTGGTTTAGTTCTTCGCTATATAATAAGTTACACTCCCTTCCTTCACACATGAAATGCAAAAATACATAAAATAATATTAATCCCTCACTATATCACTAAATCAAACAATATAATTACATCAACAACATTAAAAAAGGACACACATAAAAACCCATATAAAACACCAGGTTAATTAGTAATAAAATTATTTAAAATACAAATTATTAGTTTGAATTTTTAGTGGAAAATACACATCCTTTGCCTAGTTGAGTTTGAATATTTTTAATACAACAAAATTGTCATAGAACATTTCAGCGACAATTGCATCTTTGCTCTCACTCGTTGAAACATAGTCAACTCATTGGAAGCTGTGCATATTAGGATGCTTTAAATTTGGGAAACTGGATTTTCTGAAACCCAAAAAGTGCATGTGGTGACTTGAAATTAGCGGCAAGCTATCAAAGTTGTATCATTCCCACATCAATTTGACATAAGCCAACGTATAGTGTTAACGCTTAACGTTACTAATGTCAAAATTGTATTTGAATGACGTAAGCCAACGTTTATATAGTTTCCCACAGCTATTTTCCAAGAATACACAAAAACAAAAAGTTGTCTTAAACTTGCAAAGTTATGATAAAGTTATGTTCAAAAATTAACAAATATGTTTAAAAGGAGCCTTGGACGATCAAACATGCTATACAGCATGTCCAGCATTTAATAATGTCAACTCAGATTTGTTGGTCACAGCAGACAAGATGGCAAACGAGCAGATGTAAAACAATCTTCAAATATGCACCTGAATACTGGCGAATTTTTGTATCTCACTACTTAATTTACAAGCTGTGAAAACGAAAACCTGTACAAAAAAACTTCGATTAATGGGTAAACGCTTCCGCCGTGTTGACATTTCGTTTAGATTTTAATTGGTTTGACCACTAACCATTTTTGAAAAAAATTGAGTTAGGAATTTATTATGAAATGCAAGAGGTCGTAACTAACAAAATTTTCATTTTTATTATTTTGATTCATTTGGCTAAAATACATCCATACACAAAATTTCTGACTTTAACGATTAAAAGTAAGGTTTTTATAAACAAAATTCGAATGTAAGATGTTCTTAATTTTCCAAGTTTTTTGGTTGCCCTGTACAAATTTTAAATGAGGTTGAATGATTATGAAGTACTGCATTGAACGATATCTCTTTACAAAATTGGCTTTGTATTGATATAAATAAATACATTTTATCGTTCTATAATCAAAACGGTCTGATTTATTTACGAATTTGTTAAATTGCATATTGGCGTTTTTTGCTTTCCCCCGTTAAAAAAACCTGTTTCTTGGTATCTTTTATCATATCTAAGATAACTAATGCAAATCCTTGTGCAAAATTGTGGCCAAAGTTGTTATTTGAAGACCAAGCTCCTAAGCACCGCGTCGAATTGAGGTTGATGGATTGTTTTTAGCCGATCTTGCAGTACGTTGTGGTCCATGCTTGGGCCTATCACCTACAGACCCTCTTTCTTCGAAATCATTCGCTACACGATAAATAGTGCGTTTTGTTGGCACGTTGTTCCTCCCAAAAATTTCACGTAACTTTCTCATCGTCACAGTAATCGATGATTGATTTTGATAAAATGTTTTAACGATTAAAACACGTTGGTTTATCGAATATTTTTCCATAATAAATTTGCCACGTGTCTACTTTAAGATTAATATTTAATAGTATACCTTCCCGGCGTACACCCTGTAAAAAAAATCATTGTGAATTGTTGCCATATTTTTATATGAAATAAGGATGCCTATCAAAACACAGTTACAAAAATTCGTCCTTTGCTTACAAAACATCTATTTTTTAACAAAAGAAAAATAAATATACAGAATTTAATGCCATAAAGCAAAATTAAGATCAGGGATGAATTTAGAGCCTATTAATGTCATTTGTTGTTTCTTTCAGTTGTATATGTGCAAAAAATCATCAGTGTGTGTACCATATTGGAGAGTTGTACAATAGCTGTATTTATGTGGCAAGCTATCACGTTTAGTGTTAACGCTTAACGTTAGTTATTAAAAATTTTTAAGAAAATGGCAGAATCCAAGGTCGATAGCTTGCCGCATAAACACAGCTAATATTGCAATTTGTATATACTTATATGAACATCGATATTTTTTTCTTGGGCATATTTTCGTACTCAAAAAGTACTCATAATAGAAATCTCATTTACCATCTCAAGTGTGTGATATTTTGCAGATTGTTTATTTTTGAAAATACATAGTTAAAAAAAAAAACTAAACATTAAAGTTTTCTACAAATACCAGCAAAATGTCTTCCTCCTCCAACGTCAATGGCAATTTAATGGATGAATTTGAAGAGGCCTTCCAGAACTGCTTATTATCCCTTACCAAATTAGAAGCAAATACCGGTACCAACAAGGAGGAAGTCGAATTAGAGGTACAAAAAACCACAAACCGATTTATAGATGTGGCAAGGCAAATGGAAGCTTTCTTTCTGCAAAAACGTTTCTTGGTCTCAACCCTGAAACCAGATCAACTTATTAAAGATGAAAATCAAGATTTACGTATAGAAATACAACGCAAAGAAGCACTGTTAAATAAACACTATAGCCGCTTGGAAGAGTGGAAAGCATGTCTATCGGATATACAGCAAAATCCATCCATACTAAATAGACCGGTAGGTCCAGGTGGTTTACCACCCGGTTTGGCAGAGGCTGCTGGAGCGATGGGCGGTCCATCTGGTTCGGTGGGACCAATGGGTCTTGGGGCAATGGCCGCTATGGGTGGAGCACCTGGACGTTTGGGTATGATGTCAAATATGCCTGGTGTTGGTATGGGCCCAATGTCACAAATGGCTCAGGGAGGGCCACAGCAACAACATTTGCAAACTCAAAAAATGTTACAAGCTCAACAAATGCAACAACTACGCATGATGGGAAAATTACCAAAGTAATATATTATCCTGGGTTATACATAGTTTCTAAATAAAGTATAGTATTAAGAACATAAGTAATAATTTCATTGTTTTGATGAGGGCGACTTTTTCAGTGTAATACAGATTTTTGGCGGAACTGCCTGTTTTCAAATTTGTATTGAGTTCTAGAGAAAAACTAGTAATTGGATAAGGATCATTGAAGAATGTATTTGAAAAATATTTTTTATGAAGGTTAACCCTGTTAATTGATAAAATAACTTAATTAAAAGTATGTTATTTGTACAATAAATTACAACAGATTATATTACTTTAATTTAATCCATAAACGGAGATTATTTTAAAAATTTTCAAAGTTTTGTTAATAGTCTTGAAAAATCTAAAATATAAATAACCGTATAAAATGTTTTCGTTTCGTGAAATTACATACAAATCGAATTTTTGAAAATTAATTACTTCAATCATTAGACCTAACTTGGCTTTGGATTGTATACTGAAATAAATAAAATTAACTAACACTATTATTTTCTTTTTGGAAAATCTAAAACAATTTTATTGGAATATAAGTCGTAAATTGCAGTTACCTTACTCTCGAAATTTGGTTTAACCCAGAAGTTTTACTTGATTGGTAAATATTGCAAATTTGCTGTAAAAAACGTCCAAAAATGACTAATATGCCTTACACAGTCAGGAAGATTACAAATGTTTTAAAAATTCCTAACTGAACAATTTTTTCGAATTGCCCCCCGCTGTATCCCAACGAATTAAAATATATAAATTGCTATAATCGGATTTCAGATTAACTCAGTTTTTTATTAATATTTATTCTGGTATGTGACGAAAATTTATCGATTTTGATTAAAAATTGAATAGAATAGACAAAAAGGATTGAAATTATTTTAAATCGATGTACAACTTGCTCATTTACTTCAAGACTGTCATAAGTCAAAGAACGTGATTGAGTTAATGATGCAGAAATATGGGTTACACCATAATCAAAAACATATTAAAAAATGGTATTGATATCACTTAATCTCAATGAGTGGTGACCACAATGATTTTGTAGTCTTCTTAATTGAAAACTTTAAACGCGTTTTCTGCAAAATCGAATTTTTTAAGTTATGACAGTCTTAAGTAAATGAGCAATTTTATTTTTTTATATTAAACCATATACAAAATATTCAGAATAAAAATGTCAAAGACGATTGACTTTCATCATACCAGATTATAGTTATTTATACAATTATGTATGAAATACAAGATTGGAATTCTGGATAAATTTTTCTTTAGAACAATTTTCCAAACTAATGAAAAGAAAAAAATGAAAAACTTAAATTACTTAAAAAATAGAAATTAAAGTTAAATGAGTAGTTCTGAGTGTATGTATGACTTATATACATTATATGATGAAGAATATCTATTAAAACGGAGCATGTTTATGTTTTTTAACATGACGATTAAGACTAAATTTTAAATCATATGTTTTATTGCAAATATGACATTTAAATTTAGCTTTGCTGGTGATTTCCGTTTCGTCGCGAGTAGAGTCTGATATATGTTGTTCATGATGCAGACGTAATTGTTCGATTGTAGCAAATGCTTTTGTACATTTAGCACAAGCAAAAGGAAGCAAAGCGTTAATAATTGGCGAAGAGTTGAAATCTGTGTTAGTTGTTTCTTCTTCAGATTCAGTGGTAACAGATGATGTGTCGGTTGAGTCTGATGGTGGTGGTGCTCCATTAGTTGACTGCTGCTGAAATTCAGTTTGAAGCTTATAGTGTTCGTTTGATAGTGACTGAACATGATTTTGTTTTTCTTTGTCGTTATCGTCTTGATTTTCAATACTTTCCGGTGGATTAGTTAAGTTTTCTGTGTGCATAAGAAGCGAATCACAATTTTCTGTGGGTATGTCTTCTAAAGTTTGTTTATCGTTGTTATTATTATATGTTTCATGTTTATGTAACTCACTGCTATGGTTCTCTTCATCATCGTCATAATTCTGAAATACAGCTATAGCTGCTGTATGATCCCCATGTTGAGAGATTGACATATTAATTGGATTTGTTAAGTCATGATTTATGTTACCCGCTTCTACTTCAACAGTTGTTGTCATTTGTTGTTGAGGACGATGCTCTTGTTTGACATGCATCTCTAGATCTATTTGTTGTATAAACTTTTCTTCGCAATGAGCACAAAAGAATTTAAAATGTAATATATTTTCTTGCAACGCTGTCTCGTCGTCTCTCAACAACTCATCTTCCTGCTCTAGTGTGAGTTCAGTTTCGGGTGCTTCTTGCATAATTGCTTGACTTGATGTTGTAGGATTTTCATTATTATCTTCACTGGCATGTATTTGCCAAATGTGTTCTTCTCTTTCATTATCTGATAAAAATGCTGAAATAAGAAATATATTTATTTTCATTGATGCAAGTTTTGTGAACGTTTTTAGCTGTTTACCTTCTGTACAGTATTCACATGGATACTTTGTAAGTACTTCATGTTGCCGTAAATGTGATTTCATTTTTCTGGCCATAACACCTGAAAAAATGATTCGATATATTAATATAATTAGTTCGATTGAGAAAAAACAGCCATTTTAGTTTTAGAATGAGAAAAATATCTAAAGAATAAATCCGTATAATTCTAAAATTTCAATGTTGATAGGAATTATTCAATGGTTTGATAATAGTACCAATATGATGTAAAATGTATACATGATATCATTTACAAAATAATAGTTTGTCTGAATTTTTATACAGATTTAAATAACATAAACTTAATAAAGACTTGTCTTCAAACAAAGTATTATATTAAAAAAAAAACTAATTCAGGACTAAACGATTTATTTTTTTTGTAGTGGTCGGCAGAAAGAGAGAATATGTTTGTATTGGTGTTTTACACCGTAAGAAATTATTTTATCTTTCTAGATAAACAAATGAATGAATAAATTAATAAATGAATTAATCGATAAGAGAATATCCGTATTTATTAAATTAAAATAGTTCATGTTTTTGTTTTCTCTATTATAAAAAATTAAAATAATTCATAATAATGATTTTTTGATTGCATACAAGGCACTTTGCCTCATTTAATATATTTCAAAAATAAAAAAATAATCTTCCCACTTAACGTTCCACATTTTTAATTTAAAATGTAAACGAAAAACAAAATAACTATAATACACAAAAACAAATTTTTAGAGTGTATTTTATTTCTTCAACAAAGCGGCATATACTTGCTTTGTTGAAAGTTAGCGTACTACTGAATGAAATTATTGTATTTTTTGTGCTCTTAGCTGTGAGATTTGTAGACATTCGTATTGTGTACGTGTAAATTGCCGATTGTGTTCGGCCCCTGAGTGCCGATCACTGTTCTAAATTGAACTTTTTTACTACTTGTAGCTTTTCAGAAAAAATTTTATAAAGCTGCTTAAACGAAGACTAAGGGGAATTTTTGGGATGTTATTTAAACTTGTTTTAGTTAAACCGAAAACATATATACATACATATACAAAGATTTTCCACAAAAAATTTTCTTTCACTTATCTTTTTTGACATATCGACCAACTAAAGCAACAATAAAAAACCATGTAAAGAGAATTCGCTTTGTTTGCAAGTTTTTAATGGACAAATTTGCCAATAAGAGTTCTTAAGCTTAAATACATATTTGTTTTTGTAAATACAAAAAAAAATTACAATAAGTGTGTTTGCGAAAAATTTGTAGAAATTTGTAAAAGTTTTTACTTCAAGTTGTTTGTTTACACAAATACTCAGTAAGGAGAGAGTAAAGTGACAATTTGAGGCAAGAGAACTATTTTTGAGTGGATAAATTTTTGACAGTAAGAATTTGTATGAAAAAACAGCTGTTTAAAAAAAATATATTTGAAAAACAAAGAATTTGTAAAAACTCATTAAATACTTTTTTTATGAGTAAAAAGAAGATCTAAATATCAGCTTGTTTATGATGGAAGAAGTAAGATGAAAGTCCGAAATGTTCCTGGAGAACATCTAATTTCCGTTTTTTATACATATTTTTCATATTTACCAGTTGAATTTTTTTGTTTGGTATTTACAATCAGCTGTTTTAACTATCTTACTAATTTCTACAATTTTTTCGTTTCGTTTTTGTATATTTTTCTTTTTGGGAGTAAATTTTGTCTTACTCTTTGTAATTTTGTTACTGAGTACCAAGGCGAATTCAGTTAACAGGTGTTGGAGATTATACAACAAGTACAACATTACAAAAATAACATGTTTTTTTTTGTTGCTTTATTTGGTCGATATGTCAAAAAAAGGTGAGTGAAACAAAGCAAAGTTTATGTATGTATATATGCATGCACTTTTAAACAAACACAAACGTAAACATAAACAACTTTTGACATTTCTCTTCCCTTTAAATGTAGAATGAAAGAAGAAACTCTGATAAAAAGTTGGGGTTTTCCAATTCTTAGGACTTTTTATGTTCTTAGAAAGTAATAAAAATGTTTATCCATCTTTCATATTTTTTATTACTACTATTTTTTCTGAAAATTTTCAGATTTAAATATAAAAAAAAATTAAAAATTTGGGTGTCAGTTAGCCAGTCAAAATGTCGCAAGAGTCCGTGAAGTAAAAGTTAGTGGAAACCGCTGGTTAAGACCATAGCATAGCAATACATGGTAGACACATTAAAAAATATGATCTATGCATTACAACAACACATGTATAAAATTCATACCAAAAGTAAAAAAAAGCTAGAATGTAAAATAAAAAAAACCCCAAATTCTACCTAATGAATTTACCTGGTACAGTTTTGACATGGTTTGGACCAATTATTAATATATGTATATCTATTTCTCTTTTTGTTCATATTCTTCTTACCTTTTCCACATATTTTGCAATTAATTTTAACATGGTTTGCCCGTCTATGTTCCTGTAAAGCTTCTTTTGAATTGCAAACAAATCCACATTGAGTACATTTAACATGCTTACTTAGATTATGCCATTTCATATGGAATTTCAAACGTGCTGGAGTAGAATTTTTAAATTTTTTACCACAAACATGACATTCCATATCACGTATTTCATGAGCTCTTTGCATATGTTGTTTGTGTTCTTCCCGATTGGGTGAAAGATTATGGCATAACTTACACTCAATGTGTTCCTCCTGTAACATTGGTATATCACCAGATGATATATTAGTTAAACTTTCATTTTGCACAATAATTTGAGATTGTATGGCAACTGCAGCCGTTGCTAATGGTACTGTATTGTTGACCACTTTTGAAGCAGATTCAACCATATTAACAGATTCTAGTGATTCTTCCATAGGTATAGTTGCTGCCTCAATTAGTTCTTCTTTAATAGGAACATGTGGTATATTAAAAGGGGTAGCACCATCATATTCAGTATCACTGAGCTCATCAACATAAATAAAATCGCATTGTGGTTTGTCCTCATCGGGATCTGGTAATTCGGTTTTGATTTTAATATTGGCACGATTTTCTTCTCGAATACTATAGAAATGGCGAAACTGTTCCTGTGTCTCAACACAAGATGTACGAAATTTGAATACTTTTTGGAATTCATGTATACAAGTGCTGCATACATATTGGGGATAACCATCATTTTCGCCCACCTAAACAATTTAATTATTCGATTATTATATAATTTTTTTTTTATTTTATGTATAATCTTACCTCAACTTTCCATTGAGCTAGCTCTAATCGTATTAGCATCATTTCTGGTTGCTCCACTGGCGATTGGAAAAGTGGCTTTAGATAATTAGAAGTTGTCATGTAGTAAATACCACATGTTCGACATGCTTCTATGGCATCTATTGTTTCATTTATCGTTGCCATTTTATGTAAAACATTAATTATTCACTAATATACAATAACTTTTAGTTTTTTTGTGATAATTTAACAAAAAAAAAGTGTGAATGTCTATTATTTTTACAAGCCGTGTATTTGACGTTAGTATAGTACCTCACAAAAAGTAGTATAGAGCTGCCATGTTTTGCGAAAGATTTATTTATAAATCAATAAAAAGTGCTACCATATTTTTTTTGATTTGCCATATTTTAATATTTTGACGTTTAGTTGGATAGTGTAAAGGGAGCTTTTGTAATTTTAAATAGTGTTTGTGCGTGTTTTTGTTCCCGTTCGTTGTATTTTGCATTAAAAAAGTGTTTAATAACAATAATAGGTAAGCTTTTATCAAATATTATATTTATTCCTCTTGTGTAGTTATCTAGTTATAATGAATTGTATAAATATTTGCAAATGAATATGAGGTCGTCCACTTACAAAGATAAATATCTTCCATATTACACAGAATGGCAAGTTTTGAAGAAAATCGCATGGCTCTCATTTTGTTTAATAAGTATTATGAATGTTAAGAAATGTTTATATTTAAATTCATGAAGAAGTTTGAATCCTTTTACTAGTTATTTTAGACTCTGAATGGGTCTTAAATGGATTAATTGTTATCCACGGTTTATGGAGCATACAAAACTGTCTTATTGAAATAATGAGAAAATTTTCTTTCTTTGGTTATAACTTCTTTTATTGTTTCCCGATTTTCAGTCTGTCTCTTTTTTACTGCCTTTTCGGAAGTTATTCTGTGTTTACATCTTTTCCAGCTTCTGAATCATAAATTATTTCCTATATTCCTATAAACAAACGTAAACATAAACAACTTTTGACAGTTATGTGTCCAATTAGGTAATAAAAAAAAGTAGCTCAGCTGTGTTAATAAAACCACCTGGTATGATTTCTCCTTGTTCTGTATCTTAATGATTTATTTGAATTAAAATAAAAGTTTTGACTGCTATATAGGCATTAATTAGAAAACTGTTTTAAAAAACGCATTGTTTTTTAATTGGATTTTTTTATACGTTTTACTAACGCTGGGTATTACACTGAGTTAACTATTAGTTAACCCAAAAATTTTATGTTTTGTATGTAATTTTTTGAAAACATTTAAGTTTTGGAAACATTTAAGTTATTTTAAAACATCAATTGAAAATAAATTAAAAATCAATAAAAAAAAAACAGATTTCTCAGAAATGCCTTTTTGGATCATGCCAAAATATAATTTTTGTAATTACAGGGAAATTCATTTTAGACCATATTTTTTCTTCCACTTGTTAAAATCTATTGGTATTATTTTTATGTGCCAGTTTAGGCGGCTCTAGTTTTTCCAAAATTTCGACCTCTGGACGGAAATACTACTAGCATTAACTAAGCTTAAAAAAATCATTGCCTATATTTTTGTTCATGTATACAGGTTGAAAGCCTGCAATAAACCTTAAAAAATAATTCTTTAAGTTTTGTACAAAATGTATTTTATTAACTTTCTTAAAATTAATCATAATAATATTTTCATTTTTTTTTTTTAAGTTTTTTTGGTGTGGTAAATGTTAATGGTTTCATACAATAATCCTATTTTTTGTGGCACATATTCTTATATAATATATTGTGTGTATATATCTTCCGAATCGTAACTATCTATGGTTTACTAATACTCAGTTTGCAAATTCGCTTGTCAACACAAGCTCTACAAATGTGTGGTATTATTTTCTTCAAAAGCATTATTTGTAATACCTCCACCATTAGCATTATTATTACGATTACTACCGTTACTAGTACTACTGGGATTGAGAATAAAATCACTTTGTTGCAATTGTATGATTTTTGCCTCCGTATATGGACCAATTGGTATTTGTAAATTATTCAAGGATTCCATGTGTATAGGGCATTCTTGTTGCCTTTGTTGTTGTTTTTGTAGTTTTTCAATTTTTTGTTGCTTTTTGCAGAGAAGATTTGTGGAAGATTTTTTAGAAAAATGTGCTTCAATTTCCTGAAAAATAAATCAGGTAGATCCAATTAATACAAGGAAGAAAGTAAAAGCTTTGTTAAATACATGTGATTTTCATTAAAAACAAAAATAACTCTGTTAAATGTTTAAGATAATATGAAATATGAAAACTTAAATCTTCATTTAAACCGAGAGAGAACCACATAAAGACAAGCTGATAATAGTACTGGCTAATACTTGAAAATGCATTGATTGTCCGGAAATGCACAAATTTTGGAAATAAATCTGCCATTTCTTACTATGTACTGGACCAGTTGTAATAAAATTTGGGGCCAACAGATGGCCCCATGGACCTCCTAAGAACGGTCTTATAAGTCCCTAAAGTAGGACACCTCATCTATAAACAATTCAAAACAATGTGATGAAATAATTTTGTACTTAAAATTCTTTTAGTTTTCTTCAATCTTCTTGATTTGTTTATTATTTTTAATTGCGCTTAAGATCTCTTTTTATTTATAAAAATTAATTATAAATATTTATTTATCCCAATATTTCGTCACCACATTGACTTCTTCAGGGGGAAGTTTTTTTATATAATTATTAAATGAAAATTATAAATTGAAAACTTATATATAATTTTTTTTTTAAATATCAACTTTTATAGGCTTTTTACATTGAACAACATCTTTGTGAAACGCGTGGAAGATGTTGAAAACGTGAAACATGTATAAAAATAAAAAACAAATATGTAAAAACCTTATTGAAGCCTATATGACACTTGCCAGTTTCTAGATTCTATTTTATTTGTTTGCCATTAATGTAAATCTAGAAGGGCACTGTCTTACCGAGCACATATTCATAGCTTGCTATTTTGTCTATATATATATATATATATATATATATATATATAGCTAACTAATTAAGCTTAATATAAATAAGCAAAAACATCTAGAAATGGTAGAAAAGAAGCATGGTAACAGTAAGCTAAACATGTCAACACTTAAGTACAATCAACTAAGAATCGCGATATTGATTGTAAACCTCCAATAAACAGAATTAAACTTTTAATAATCTTTAAAATTTCAACAGGTAGTAGTCTTTCTAACCATATATGGCCTCATGGGCTCGGTTATAAATTTATTGAAATAAAAAAAAAATTTTCTAAGTAGTTTTCGATTTCCGAAAGTAAGTCAGCTTTTTAAGGATTCGAATGTATTCAAGTCTTCCGTTGGTTATCTTAGAATTGATAAAGAATTTCAATAGTTTGAGAAATATTTAAAATTTAAATCTTAAATTTTAGTCTAATATTTCTGTGGGTTAATTAAACTACTACAATTAATTTAGGAGTTTTAATAAGCAACGATTAAATCAAAAGTTCCTGAGATTTAAATTAAAGGTTTATACTAAAATCTGCAAGTGCGAAAGAGAAAGAAAAAACTTTCTCATCTGTAGCGTGGATTACTCCAGCATTGTAAATGGACTTTAAACATAAAAAATCATTTGAATAATACTTACTCCTAGTGTTCTTCCTTCCGTTTCTGGTAAACAAAAATAGAGTGTTATGGCCCCAACAAAAGCTACCACAGAATAAAACCAAAATGTACCAGGCATCGTAAGAGCCGATAGCATTTGCAGAAACAGTTTATTAGCCAAAAAACCAAAAATGTATCCCATACCACTTACTAAACCAGAAGCGGTACTTCGTACTGGAGCAGGAAATACTTCACCAATTAATATCCAGGGAATCATACGTATACCAAAGTGGGCAAAAAAGGCGGCACCCAATAGCAAAACCAAAGGAATCCATACCAAATTGTTTTTCTCCTGCTGAGGTACTTCAAGCAATAGATCTTTTGAAATTGAAGGCTGATTTTCTAATATCTTCAAAGATTTTGCGGTGGTCGAAACTGAGATATCTTCTGGTATTGCAGTTGTCGTAATAAATTCCATTTCACTAAAATCGTCTAAATCAAATTGAGGTGTAGTTTCTGTATAATTTAGCCTGTTATCGTCGTAGTCAAAACTTGTTAAATCTTCAAATGTTATATTATAGGGGTCCAAAGTTGTAGGTTCTTTATTTGTCAAATCTCTTTTAGATCGATTGAATTTCATCTCATATTCGCTATCCACATCAATATCATCGGGCTTTAAAGTAGTTATATCCTCCATAATATCCATGGGAGCTTTTAGTAATAAAGCCTTCTCTTCATTTTTAAATATTTTCGTTATATTATCACGTGATATTATACTATCTTTAGGAACTATTGAAGATGCATTTACTACGACATTATTCACAGCAAATCCAGGTACAACCTTAAGGTAATGGGCATAAGTAGCTGTTCCAAAGAGACATATACCCACACCTATTGTTGATATTAAAACCAATGGTCGTTTTCCAGTAAAGTGTATAAGAAATACACACATTATGGTGGCAATCAATTCAGCTACTCCCAGTAGTATAGTAGCATGATATTTGTTAATTGGTGCCTTTAAAGTATGGAAAATTTGCACAGCATATGTTTGCAATGAAGTTTTTCCTGAAAAATGACCCACAAAGAATGTAAATGCGACTAATAAAAATGGTGCCAAAAATGATCTTTTTTGAAACATTCTAAACCAGCTGTAGTATGATTTACCACCATTAGAAATTCTTGCTTGTTCTGCCTGCTCCTCCAAAGCGGGCTGTGTTATCAATTCATCGTATAACCGATTAAATTCCTCTTCTATTTCATGTTCTGATACCCAGCCACGTAGCCATTGCAATGATTTGATAGCTTCCCGAAAACGTTGTTCTCGTATTAGCCAGTGTGGCGATTCAGGTACAAAACACAATGATATTATTGAGATGACTGGAAATGCAGAACTTACTGCTGCTATCGTTCGCCAATCCATTAATGAACCCATTATAAATTGTATAAAAACACCTGTAATGACGCATGTTGATCCCAAGGCTGATAAAATACCACGGTACTTGGGTTCTGTAATTTCAGCCACATATGTAAGAACCTGTTGGAAAAAACAAGAGTTGTTTATTTTAATTTGAAAATAATTTGAAATGTAAAATGTTTCGTTATTAGTTCCGTTCGCTTACTCAAGGGGAATTTTTTTTTAGAAAATTTTCATTTTGAGATTAAATTTGTCTTACTCTCTGTAAATTTGTTGCTGAGTAATTCTTAGTAGACTTGACTGAGAATAGTAAACGAATGAACCTATTGTAAATTTTTCGTTCGCGTACTTTTTTAGAAAATTTTAATTTTCAGATTAAATTTATCTTACTCTCTGTTAGTTTGTTACTGGGTAATTCTTAATGAACTTGACTGAGAAAAGTTAACGAATGGACCTATTGTAAATATTCCGTTCGCGTATTTTTTTTTAGAAAAGATTCATTTTGAGAGTAAATCTGTCTTACTCTCTGTAAGTTTGTTACTGAGTAATTCTTACTAGACTTGACTGAGAATAGTAAACGAATGGACCTACTGTAAATTTTCCATTCACGTATTTTCTTAGACAATTTTTGTTTTGAGAGTAAATTTGTCTTACTCTCTGTAAATTTGTTGCTGATTACTTCTTAATGGAATTCACTGTGAATAGTAAACGAATGGACCTATTGTAAATTTTCCGTACGCGTACTTTTTTAGAAAATTTTCATTTTAAGAGTAAATTTGTCGTACTTTCTGTAAGATGTTACTTAGTAATTCTTTATGGACTTGACTGAGAAAAGTAAACGAATAGACCTATTGTAAGGAATGGTTAAGCTATGAAGCAATTATGTGTTATTGTATTTCAAACTCCGTATGAAATCTACTACTTGAAGAAAAAGTTAATTGTCACATATTTTTTAGCGGCTTAATAATCTCTCATATGACGGAATTAACAAGGGCGTGGAATAAGTGGGAGTAAATATTTTTTTTTTTTAATTTATAACTCTTCGGCTGCCAAAAAAAAAGCTTTTAATTGTTCTCCTGTATAACTTATACAAATTTCATTCAAATCTAATAGGCATTATGGTGTAAAGGTTAGCGCGTTAAACTTTTACACAAAAGGTTAAAGGGTTCGATCCTTCAGCACTTAACCCCACCCAACATAATTATAGTTTGAAAAGACATTATGAAACTGAAAAATCTAGTTTTAAATTATATAAGTAGATTTAAATTAAACCCAACAGCAAGCTCTATACAAGCAAATTTAAAAAGGAATGTCAAAAAATTTCATACCAAACAATAATAAATTTTTGGATTTACTTTTGGGTAGAGCTTAACTATTGGGTATCAAACCCAGCGTTCAAGTGTCTAGAAAAAAATTATTTCCGTCCAAATCGTTGAATTGGAACATTAGAATCGGTTATAATGAAATTTAGTGTTTGTTATTTATTGTTGGAAACATTTTAAATATTGTCAAATATGAAAGCGTGTTTCAAAATTATAACACGCTCTCATCTCTATCATAATACATACTGGTGCTTCCATAAGACCACCTCCTAAACCGCTTAGACATAAAGCTGCATACAGATGTTCTGTTTTTGTAGAAAAGTGAAATAGTAGCCAAGAAGCTAAAATAGGTAAATTTACAAACTGAAAAAAAAAAGAAAATAAAAATATTTTTATAAATCATAATTTTGTAATGTAATAGCAAATGTAGTAGTTAATTTTTCAGTAAATATTTTTTTACACTTTTTCTTTTTTCTTAACAAAATACATTAAAAACTTTAAATATAAAAATGTGGTGTTTACACACTTGTTTGGTCAATGTCATAAAAAAAAAGTTATTAAAATTTTCAATTTATTTTTAAATGACATGATTATTACTTTAATTGGTTTTCGTTTTGATTTATCGTATACAATTTTAAGAAATTATTACTATTTCAAAAATAATTAAAATAGTTATTGCATACTTGGGATTTTTTCATTGATATTGAAATTTCATTTGCATTAGTTGAGTAATGCTAATGACAAAAAAAAAATCATTACCATTTAAATTTTCTGGCATAAGCATTTTCTAATGCTAATAAAATCGTACCAATGCCTAAAAAACTATTTACAATTGATCAAAAAAAGAATTTATTAACAAAAAAAAAGGGGATGTTTAAATTGGTTTCACATAGGCTAAATCCCTCGGGATCTTTCCCGAACCTGGCTTATTTTTTATTATCGCAGTATATTAACATTCTTGAAGAGCAAAAATTACTCCCGTTTTAAGATATCTCGATTTTTTTTCGAGGCCGGTATCTCGAAAGCTATGCGAGACAGGCCACAACGAACAAAATTTTGCTCTAGTAGAGTATCAATATAAAATTATATATTTTTTTTAAATATTTGTTTAAAGTTGATTTATTATTAATTGCAATTGAATTAACAAAAAATTACCATTTATCAGTGAAATCAAACAATTAAAATAATTATCATAATTTAAGAATATGGTACTGAAAATAATATCATTACAATTGATATCAATGAAATGCTAATGACAACAATTAATTAGTCTAATCCATTAATTAGTCCCATGTATAAGTTTTAATGTAATTAATTTTCGTAAACAAAAGAAAAACATTTCACGACCTGAAAGTTTTAGCTCTTTAAGATATTTCCTTTATAATAATTTAAAAATTAATATGAAAAATTTGATAATATATATTTCTTAAAAAATATCTCAATTTCCCGGGAATTCAAAAAGCACAGGATTTTGCATTCGCTAGTTCCTACTTGACATTAAGCCAGTAAATAAATTGGTTAAACCAGAGATTTTACTTTTTTTTTCTAAAAAGCCGCTCAGAATAAGGTGATTTTATTTTATAAAAAAATTTTAAGATTTAAAGTTTTTTTCTTGCAAAATAATTTTAAAATTTTAACAAAATTTATTCAGTGAAAAATTAAAAAAAAAACAATTTTTTATTACAACAAGTATTAATTACATCAACATAAAAACTAATTGATATTTTCAGAATTTAATTTAAAAATAAATTTAATAAAATTGTATTCAAATTTGTGATTATTTATGCATTTCAAAATATTAAATTAATTTGTGCAAATATTCAATTTAATTGATTGCATTTAAAATTTGCTTGAACATTTTTATATATTCAATTAAATTTTCAATTGCGTAAATTAAAAATTAAATTAAATAATAATTTTATTTAACTGTAGTCTTTTGATTTATGTAAGATTTAAAATATCTTGGTTTTTTTGTAGTTTTATTGATCGTACTTTATGAAGCATTAAAAAGAAGTGAAAATATCGTTGGGTTTAAACAAATTATAAATTGAACATTTTCAGGCGTACAGTAATAACTCATTAATTAATTAATTGCAGACCTCGGTTTGTCTATTTTTTCGAATATTTATAAAAATATATATTTTTTAACAAAAGTAATATTAAAAAAGAAAAATTGATATTTACCGTTAATAAAAATTATTATTATGCATTTCATTTCAAAAACAGGAAAGAGAAAAACTTATTATATGAGTTTTTTATCTCGTTTTTTGTTTCTTCACTCAACGTACTAAAAGACTCTGATTTTTGTTTATTTTTGTTGTTATGTTTTGTAGTAAAAAAATAACAATTTGCATAGCATTGAATTATAAAGTTAAAATCAATCCGGATTATAGACTACACTCAAAAAAGTTTGTTGGTGGAATCGACTAAAACAATTAAAAAGGCCAAAAAGTATTTACCTTTGAAATAACTAAAAATATTGTTATTACTAACTGTTTTCTAAATAACAAATGTAGTAAAAATAACTAACAATGTCGTAAAAATAACTGACAAATTTTTTTTTTACAAAAATTTAAAAAAAATTGATAAAAATTGATAAATATGCTGTTAATTTTGACCGGTATTTCAATATTTTTTTTTTCATTATCTCAGCTATTACGTTTTTATGCATTTGAGATACAACAATATTTTCTGATTTTTGTTCACAAACTTAGAATATACTCATATTAATATTAAGAAATATGTATAAAAAAAAAATTTTTTTTGAATACTTAACGAATTTTTTTTTTTTTAATTTTATAATTTTAAAAATAACTGTTTTAAAAAGGACTGTTACAAAATACAATAGTTTTCGTACGTTTATTTTTTTTAAATAATTGTATTTTTCAAAAAAAAAAAAAAGAAAAAAAAACTGTAATTACGTTTAAAAACAACTACTGATAACAGCTACTGATAAGTACACAAACAACTGTTATTTTTTAACTGACAAACTTTTTTGAGTGTACGGACTAGCAGAGGCCGGATTATTGAATTTTGACTGTATTGTAAGAAGACGTTTTTCACATTTATAAACATTAAATTGCTTAGTATCTGAAAAAACTTACCTGCATAGCTCTTCTCTTGCCTATAGGTTGGGTCAACAATCCCGAAAATAAACAACCCAAAGGCACACATATCAAATTAATTGAACCTGATCAATAGAAAAACAAATATTAAATTACATCATTAGGGGCTATCAAAAAATATTAACACTAGAACTACCGATCGACCGCAGTAATTGTATATTTTATATGCTTACTAAGAGACATTTTGTTTTTATGCAGGAAAAATTACAGGTTGTCAAAGTTGCCCACCTCAGTTATTATATTAATATTTGAAGTTATTCCAAAGATTTATATGCAGTCGTGCAGATGAAAAATGTTAAATAAAAAATTATTTAAAAAAATTTTTCAATTACACATACAAAATATAAAAAAACTTTCAAATTTGAAGAACAAACTACAAAAATCGTTTTTAACGTTTTGCCAGTTAAATATTGAAGATTATTTTTAACAGTGATTGAAAATAAACAACAAAATGTATTCAATATAATAAAAAATCAGTATTCCTGTTTTTAATTGTATTATCAACTAATTTAATATGTACATATGTATATTAGATTATTTTTAACGATATAATATTGTGAGTGTAATTCTGTCAGTGTGTTATTAAGACTTTGTAATAAAATAATTATTCACTTTGTTTTCAAATAAACAAATAAATTCCAAAAATTTTAATTTAATTTGTTTGTCTTGTGATTGTTTGAACAGCAAGTTTTAATTTTATCTATTTTTGAAACGAAACTAAATTTATTTAGATTTTGTGAGTGTTTTCTATAATAAACACAATAATATCTCTTCTGGCAATTGATCTTTTGTAATTTATATGACACGCTGAACACAAATCCGTCAATATATTTAAATCTGTTGATGTTTTACTTCTGTATTTGCGGTTTCGAAACTGGACTTTGAAATCTTAAAAACTTTTTATTGTTTTGACAACCTAAAGAAATTTAGTTTTTTTTTTGCTACTATAATGTCTGTTTATATTTAATGATACTAAAAAGGAATTTAAAAAATTAAATTTTTAAGTTTTATTCTTAAAACTTTTACATCAGTAAGTTACTTTTGTAATTTTATATAAAGTGAAAACAAGATATCGGGGGCTTACTAACGCAAACTCGTTTCAAAAAAAATTACTACTTTTCAGAAGAGACAAAAAAAGGTTTTTTATTAAACTTGTGACATATTTTTTAACAATTTTTTTTTAATTTAAAATATATTACTTTTTAAATTAAAAAAAAAACAAATGTTTAAAAGATGTGACAAGATTTTTTGTCTCTCCTGAAAAGTAGTAGTTTTTGAGAAAGGAATGAAATTCTATGTCGAACAGGAAAATCGATAAAACTTTCGTATAAATTCTATGAAAATTTTAAATAAATTTGTGATAAATATTTTTTGTTTACATTTAGAAAAGAAATGATAAGAATTTCAAAGACTTGGCAGCATTTTTGAAAATTCTTAAGTTATAAGCAGCTATGTATATCTATAACTACTTAGCAAGTCTATATCTACTTGAATTTTCCTGAAATATTTATGTAAAATTCGAAAAAAACAACAAGTAACAGGCGATGTAGCAAAACAAACTAAAACTGAGACCCGAGACTTGAAGCGTCTAACGATTACTAACGATATTCTTTTTGTTTTCAAACAAAAATAATTTCTATAGTTTCCTCTGATTTTTTAAAATTTTGGTTTTCTAAATAAAAATCAACAAAAAATGTAACACGATTTGATAAAAATAGCATATATTTTTAGCGCTCAGACTGAGCGGTCCTGAGATAGTTGCAAATATGTTGACAAATGAACTGTATCTACGAACGCAACTATTATTTTAATTTATAACATTGTAATACCAAAGTTTGAGTTTCCTTAATATATTTCCATTATTTATTTTCAAAACTACTTACTAAACCATGATATTTCATCTTTATTTAATACTATGTCACTTGGTTCTCTACCCTCTCCTCCTTGTATGGCGGGTATAACAATCGTAGGAAATCCTAATGTCATGCCGTATACTATTAACAATAAATAATAATGTGGATTATTCTCATAAATAAAAGTCACACACTTAAAAAATAATAAAAACATTTTTACAAAAATAAAAAAAAAAAAAAAAAATAAATAAAAAATAATTACCAAAAAGTAAAATATTTTTAACACTAACAGCTAAAAATTGTGGTAATGCTCGTCGAAAATTACTTATTTCCTGTGAATCACTCATCGAGAAACGGCGATTGCCATTTTGCATAAACAATGGACGATCATTAACCGCACTGAAAGTGTATAAAATAAATCAAATATATTACTTAAACAGTTGGTACGTATTAAAAAAAGTTTCACTTTAAGAAATACAAAAATAATTATATATTTTGTAATGAATTCATTTTGTGTTTGTTTGTTAATTTTTTTTTTTAGCAAAATTACATAATTAATTTGCTTAAATATTTATTAAACAAAATATACAAATTTTTATGTTAACATTATTTTTACCCATTTTTAATATCAGTTGATTTATTCATATCCATAGTTTGTGTGATGTTTACAAAATAATTTAAATTAATTATATTTTTTTATTATTACTCTAATAAGGTGTTAACGATATTTTTTGGCATTTTATTAAGATTATTTGTTAAAAGGGTCAATTCAATTATCGTATACTTTAGGTAACTGTGATAAAATGTTAAATAATTAAACATTGTAAGCTATTTTATAATTTTTTCATCATTTTCCTAATTTTTGGGATTTTCGAAGAGCTTTTTGTTATAAATACTTTAACATAAAAAATAAAAAAGTTTTCACATGCGGGGAAAAAACTAATGTCAAAAATTAGGTTATAAATCCCAAAAATTAGGTTATGATGCATATGTTGTGTAAACTGCGTTTTGTATTTAATGCATAAAGTTTTCGCATAGATTTTCATTCAAAACTCTAAGGCCGAGCTAAATTGTTGCTTTTTAAACTGTTTTTATAAAAATTTTATAATTTTACAAAATTTATTGAATTTAAGGTGTTGGAAAGTCACCAAATTTTTTGAATTACCAACGTTATGGTAATGGTAGCAAATTCGCTCTAACCAAAGGCTGACAGCTGTTGTCATACGGGCAACAGAGCAACACTGTTTGCTGGTTAATTTTGCTATATCCCAAAACATAAACGAACGTCGTCGAAGTTTTACCAGCATTGTTTTGATCGGTGCCGTGTAATAAAGCCATAGGCAATAAACCCATATGGCCTTATTTCACACCGCTTTGGGAAATAATGTCATATGGCTTTATTTCGACATAAGGAATGAAATAAAGTCATATTCGTTGTTTCAATTGAAGTGGAAATAATGCCATACCAGTGTAAAATGCAATTAATTGTAATAGTTACAAATATATTGCCAAAAGTATGTGTTGTTATTGTCAAGCGTTGAAAAGGTATGGCGTAAAGGCGTTGGAAGGTGGCCGGCGCGGCGCCTTCGTCGAAGGCGAGGCAATTATGCGCCGTATTGCATTTCGATTGCTGCTCTTCAACATATTGAACCATTTTTTTCTGGCGACTGGCTAAGCATGAAGAACCGTTAGCTTATATGAGCCCAATTTTTCGTGCCATTCATTATCAAGGATGGCACGCACATTCATATATTGTTAATTTTTAAAAAATCGATTCACATTTCCATTTGTTGATTGAACTTATTGTATTTTTTATTTGTAATTAAAGGAAATCAAATACACTGCAAAAATATTGCACAGAAAATTTATTTCACTTCACCCATGGAAATAAAGCCATATGGCATTATTTCTTAATGCTGTGTTAAATAACGCCATATGGCTTTATTGCCCAAATTACACCAAATTACACGGCACCTGTTTTGATCATATTTTTCTGCCTGGTTTAATATGTTTATTATTGCATGTGTCTCGCCCTATAAAAAGCAGAGCAAGGTTCAATTCACGGGCTGCTGTATAAAGTTTATTTTATATGTATTATTATTATTTAGTCAAGATCTGGCCTCATGGCCGGCACTGCGACCCATATAGATATTTTGTACCAAAGATCACAAAACTAAACCAAATTCTGTATTATATTCCCAATAAACTTTAATATAGAAGATGGAGAAGAGTTCCTTATATCTTCTGGACCTAAAAATTCCATATTGAAAACTTTCCTCCTGGTACTATGCAATATGTACAACACACACAAAATGTGAATGGTTGTTACGTCTCCCTCAAGACATAGCCGACACAGAGGCGATTTTAACAGATTCATCTCCCATAAATGGTAGTTCAATCCGAAGTGTCCGGTAAAAAACCCTGTTAGTAACCTAATGTCGTTCCTACACGCAGAGAAAAAACATGGTTGGGACAATCATATTCGAAGAGCATTATACATTTTTGGGTTTATGCTTGTGCCAACCATAGCCGTACTATAACATGGTTATCATATTATGATAATAAAATAACCTTAATTTTACCATAATATAATCCCTACAGTTATATTATGATTCAAAAATTACCATATTATGATTCTAAATAAATATGTTATGATCTTGAATTTATCATAATATCATTGCATGTAATCATAGTATACTCAAAATGTTATCATATTATTGTCCCCACAACTATACTATGATTCCTGGATTATCATTAAATAATCCCTACAATAATATGTATATTTATATATATGATCCTTCTTATTATATCATGATTATTAATATACAATATCATATTATTGCATATAAATAATTAATAATCAATATAAAATCCCAGCATTAAACAATATATGATTGTTTTTTAAGACATTTTGTAGTAAAAACAAACTGACTGAACTGATAAAATTTTGGTTATTATGAAAACAAGACAATATTATGACTGTAAATATCAAAGTCATGTTTTATTTGATGTATAATTATTTATTGATTGTTGCCAGCATTTTGTGATTGCATAATTATCATATCTTTGTCATAGTCAGAGTTTTTTTACCACAGTATGGTTACAGCCAATCATGTTATGAAATAGAATGTGCCAATCATAAAATAATGAAATATTTACTATAACAATGATGGTAGCGACCATGTTGATGGTTAGAAAACCAATAACATGGTTGTGACAACCATACCCGATTGCAGCAAGCACAATATATTAGCATTGATCATGTTGCAACCATGTTTTTTCTCTGCGTGTAGCAAGGTCCAAAATTTTCCCATTGCAAAAAGGGATGTATGCAATTTAAGATTTAATCTTCAAACTTGCATTCGAATAAAAAAGTTACAAGGAAAATTAGTAAAATATTTTATATCCTACTTTACAGTTTTTGTAGTAATTTTTATAACCGAGTTACTAAAATTAGCAAACATTTTTATAATTTTTTTATTAAGAAGGCAATTTAAAAAGTCTTAAAAGAAACATACGAGTAGAAAAACATATATTTTTCGGCCATTCTCCAACTTTTTTAAGCCTTCCGCAAAGAAAGATTTCTAAAAAATCCTCAAAATAGGCTTTTTCATCTGATCATTCGGCTCGAAACTTATTCCACCAATTCGAACCTCAACTCGTATATTTTTGCCATCTGCAAGTACACAAGTGTGCACCCTAGCATTATCTTGATGGAAGAACACTTTTTTTTTTTTTCAAAATAGGGGAGCTTTTTCTTGATTTTTACGCTTAATTGAACATATAATGATGAGCAATTTATTGCATTTCCCTTTTGCAAGTACACTCTAAAAAATGTTTGTAAATGTACTACAATAAAATGGGTAAAGTTTTATGTAATATTATTACATTATTATTAATTTAAACCATGCGTTGGTAAATATACGCATTTTTTTTTATATAATAACGCATATAGAAATGCATTTTTAGGCATTTAATGCGTATATTTACTCTTCAAATAGGTTTTTTACGCACAATTTTAGTAAGTTTTCGAATTTTAAAATTTTATTTAATTTTTACGCATAATGTGTGTACTTTTTTTACGCACACAGAGTAAATTTACACAATTTATAGCAGGAGTACAGTTTCCTACCATAAATTGGGTAAATTTCAACAGAAATTTATTAGAGTGTAGTCAATTCACCTAGCCAGCAGATTTTACTATCTTTGCTTTCTTCGGGGCGGATTAACCTGGTAAAATCCATTGCTTTGACCCTTGTTTCATTTCTGGTGTATAGTGTCTCATAAAAATTTACATATTCATCAGGATCGCAAAGGGAAAAGGTCTAAACCAAGTATCGCTTCAAACCATATGATTGCGTTTTTTTTTTCGATTGTGAGTAAACGCGGCACCCATCTTGCCGAAAGCTTTTTCATACCCAATTTTTTGGACAAAATTGATATCACTGAATCGCTTGTTGGTGACCGGAGGCATTAGACGATTTTTCAAATTTTTAGTATTCTCCGATTTGAATTATTTTTTTTTTCACAATTTTTCCACAATTGTACAACATAAAAATAGAAAAATTTGCAACTTGGACGCACTGTAATGTATTCTTAGCTTTATTTAAAAATTCATTAATTTTTACTGGCATGTGGCAAAATAATTGTTTTAATTGCATAGAATTGTTAACACTTTCAATGAAATATTAAAAGATTTGTTGGAAATGGTGTGGATTTATTAAATAAATTGAAATTTCAGCTAGTCACGAATATATTTTTTGTTTTATCTGCCCGTAATGTTTATTAACCACGACTTGAAATTGACACAAATCATATTCGTTTATTTGTAAATATTTATGTTTGTAGCACACAAAACACTTTTAATAGATAATAATGCAATAAGCTCTAAACTGTATTATGTGTTAGTACGTATTAAAATTTATTTAAAAATTCATAAACAAACATTGAACTTATGCTGACAGCTACTTTTATTGGTATGCACCTAAAGCCGGGTTTTTGCATTCGATAACCAAACATAAGGTTTCTGATCTCTTAAGCTAGAGAAGGTGTTATCAGTTGTCTCTGTATTAAATTGCATTGTTTTTTAAAATTTAATTATGTCTGATCGTTGACTTCTGTTATGGAAAATTTTAATACATAGTTATGTGCTGCTATGAACCATTTGCTTATCACAGTCTCTTTTAAGACACAATATCATTGGATAGAAGAACCAATATCATTGAATAGAACAATGCAGTAAAATGTATTTAATAGTCTTAAGTCTCTTCTATTAAAAAAACTATCGTACCAGGCTATAAAGCTAGATTAACAATGTTGGAGTACTACACTCTGTAGGGCAGATTTTGATCCTTTCTTCTTCTCCCACATTTTTTCTATCTCTATTTTAGTACAGTTCCCACTGCAGCAATTGTTAGAAAAATGGTGAAAATTATAAACTTTTTCATAAATTATTTCGAGTTTTGTTTAAGTAAAAATTAAATATTAAAGTCCTAACCCCATCGAGATATGAAAATTTTTAAGAATTTTAAAGACAGAGAAAACATATTTAAAATTTATGTTTGTATTATTCTACAGGTTGGTTGAAAAGTTCCTGCGCTCGAAATGAAAGAATACTGTTTTTGTTACGAAATATATTTTTTTATTCAATATAATCTCCTAGAAGCTCAATACACTTGTTCCAATGATATTCCAATAATTTTATCCCATCCTTATAATGGTTTTCCGGAAACTCTGCAAAATAACCGTCTACGGCTGCTATGGCCTCTTCATTCGACGAAAAATGCTTTCCACGAAGGAATTGTTTGAGATTTCTGAAGAGATAGTAGTCACTGGGAGCCAAATCTGTTGAATACGGTGGATGTTCAAGCAATTCGTACTTTAATGCTTTGAATTTAGCCATCGTCAAAACACTTTTGTGAGCAGGTGCATCGTCTTGATGAAATATGATTTTTTCTTCTTTAAACCAGGTCTTTTCTCACGAATTTTTTCATCCATCTGATCCAAAAGGCTGCAATAATATTCAGAGTTGATTGTTTTACCTTTCTGAAGATAATCAATCAACAAAATTCCTTTTGCATCCCAAAAAACGGTGCGTTTTGAAGGTGAGGACTCCTTATACACTTCTAACAATTGTTCATAAATTTCCTTTGCTTTTAAACCCTTCAAAACAAAGAATCTAATGACTGCACGATATTCAATTTTTTCCATATTAAAAAAAATCAATGATACGTCAACTTCAAATGGCTTGTAAACAAAGAAAGAATTGACAGAATGACTTGCAACTTTGCATGTGTTCTCAGGTAAGTTATACCAACTTGAGAAAAAAAAGTTTGGAGCTAGCAGTGCCATCTCTTGGTGAGCGCAGGAACTTTTCAGCCAACCTGTATGTTAGCATGATTAAACCACAATAATAATTTTTTGTTAATGGCACAAAAGTTATGGCGGTTTTAAGTTAAAATTTTAAAGAAATAGGTAAAACTTTCCACAATATTTCGCAGAAGAATTCGCACATTTTATAGGTTAATAATTGTTTTTTTTTTTAATTCTTAGAATGAATTGCAATTGTATATCTCAATGAGTTGCTTCCTTTCTTCTTATTGTGTAACAACAAAATCTTTAAAGTCATAGGTTATCAACAAATATAATAATTAGGGAAAACAGATTTAATTGTCTTGTTTATAATCCAGTAGAAGGATGGGTGTTAAATATGATGTTGTATTAATACTGATTTATTATGTCGTTTTTAATTTAATATGTACACAATAAATATGTATTTGAGTTATATTTTTAAAATGATAATTTTATTTACTTTCCTCAGATATGGAATTTTTATTTTATATTGGCAAAATTTATTTGAAATTCAACGAATTTAAATCTATTAAAAACATATTTGTTATTTGCCTTGGTCACTGAAAATATTTAAGTATATTTTCAGATAATTAATCTTTTCTTTGTTTCAATAGTCTATGATAATTTGAACAATGTAAATACATCATTTAATATGTATATCAATAGGGTTTCTCTTAAGCACACCATGACGATGCCGCTCACGTAGTAAAAAAGTTCTTTTGGTTTTATATGGGCAGATTACAAAGGTTCGGTATCTTTTCAAATTGTTTTTTTTACAATTTCTTTGCGATTCCAATTGATTTTCCTTTAAAAACCCAATTGGTTTTTAGCAGATTTCTCAATTGGTTTTGAAAAAAGGTTTGAAAATCTGGGAAATTTGCTCAAATTTTTGGGGAAATCAGCGAAATTTGCTCAATTTTCCCCCGGTTTTCTCTCAGCTTCCGAACCTTTGTAGTCTGTATAAAATTTTATTTGGCCGCTGCCGGCCTTGCAATCTCTATACTATTCTTACTCTATGGTCTTAAGCAACTAATTATGTTGTGATAAATAATGACTAAATTTAAGGTCTTTATGGCGATATAATAAGCCCACAAAAATTTCCCATTAAATATGTTAGAGTTGACTCAGACAAATGAATGTCATCTCTGTGGTAAACATTCCGAACTTGCTTAAAAGGATAAACGAATCCCCGGATATTAACTAACTTCCTATGGCCTGATATGGGTAATTTTTTACCTCACTTCTTTACTTCTAAATGATAGATTGGGCTGCTGAAAATAAGTACGTGTCTCTTGTTTTTCTTTTCTCTATTTTATATCCATATTTTAATAAAATCAGTTAGAACCCATTGGAATAACTTCCTTGTTAGTTTAATTTCAAAACCAGTTTATTTAATGTTGTTTTTGCTTGATTTTAATTTTTTCTGCGTGTGTGTAATAGATATATAACTTCTTTGAAAATATCCACTCTCCCAAGCTGTTATTTAGGAATCCCTAATAATTTTTGTACAATATCTAAAAAATATTAAAGAGATAAAATGATAATAAGTAGTGATAAAAATATACATATTATTCATTATTAAACAATTAATTAATTTTAAAGAGAGGGTGGGCCATTTAAAATTTCAAATTTGAATCGGCTATAAAAAAAAAGTACTGATTATTTTTTCAAATGAACTTTGTCATTTAAAAATGGAACACAATATCATTCATATGAATACAACGACTAGGCACGGTTACCGTCAACGGTGTGCGTAACCGTGCCATGCTCAACGAACTTTTGTTTCCAAAAATTTAAGAGAATGACAAGGACGATATTTGGTTTCAACAAAACGGGTCCACATGTCACACAGCCAACGCAACCATGGGTATTTTACGCATTGTTTTTGAAAATCGAATAATCAGCCGAAATTGTGATGTCAATTGGCCGCTTCGGAGTTGTGATTTGAGCTCTTTGGATTATTTTCTGTGGGGAGCCATTAAGAATAAATGTTACGCAAACCATCCAGAGGCAATTGAAGCGTTGAAACATGAAATCGAAGTTGGTATTGAAAAGATTCGAGCCGAAACAATTGAAAATGTACTGAAAAATTGTGTTGATCGGATGAGGTACTGCCGAGCCAGTTGTGGTAGGCATATAAATGACAAAGTTCAACCTTTCCAATAAAAACAGAAATTTTAAAAAATAATTAGCATTTTTTTAGCCGATTAAAATTTTAAATGGGCCACCCTGTATTTCTGAGTATTCGGGATATCAAATGTCATGCTCTACCGACTGAGCCAGTCGGGCACATAACACCATTATTGCGTCGTGAAAATCTTTAAAGGTCTTGTTATGACGTTGCCTCGGGCGTCTTTATAATGTCGTTATAATGCCTAATGTCTTTATAATGTCGTTTCAAAGTGGTACACAACTCGTCCCAGTCCAAGACGTCAGAACTCCTATCAAACCGCCATATACCACTTTAAGACTTTTCCCTGGAATAGATGACGGGCATGTTGTCACAATTGTGTAAAATTTCCCCTTAGATTAGCATTCGTTAACGTGTTCCCCTATAAATAAACTCGTAAACATCCAAAGTGGCACCAGTAAAGTGAACTCTCTAATACCGTATCCGGTGAAGTACCCATTCCACGGTCAGAACTCCTATTAGTGTATCGTACGCAACGATTCCCTCGTTAAGAGAAAAATTACTCCGCTTATCTTCTACACTATCAGTCCCATTATTTTGTCCTCTGGGTGAGGTTATCCTTAAATTCAGTCCCCTTTTGGAAATATTGTCACCTTCTGTTCGTTCATTTTGTCCGTCCTGTATTACACCAAAAAGAATTTTGTGTTTAAATGAAAATTTTCTCCACTTTTGAAGCCATATCAATTTGAAAAGCAAAGCTAGCCTTATTAAAATAACCAATTTAGAAAAAAGTGTGTTCGACATTACACCCAAATAAAAATGCCAGCACAGACAGTAGCAAGAACATAGAAATATACAAATCCAAGTGGACCAGTACAAAATTAGTTCGGCCCTAAGAAAAAAAATGTATTTTCCTTATATACAATTTGATATAAATTAAATTGTGACAACAGGACTTCAAAAGCACTCAGTTTTTCTAATGTCTTTAAAATTGTTAAATTTTTATACATTTTTTCGAAAAAAATAATAATCGCCGTGGTTTACGGCTTAGATTTCTTCTAATTTTATTTTAAGGCCTAATGGTACAATAATTTTCTAGTTAATTGTAAACCGGTTGAAAAAGTTTTTCTTTATACAAAAAACTGCCAGTCTAATACACACTTCAAAAATTTATTAAAATAAAGATATCAGGTTTCCTAAAATTAAAATTGTTCAGTAACTTGCATTAGTAAAACAAATTCTATGATTTATATCTTTTTAAAATGGAACGGTTATTATGAATATTTAATTAAATTTTTAAACGGAACAAACACATACATATTAACGAGGTTATTAACATTTTTTTTTTTTTTAATTTTCAACAATATCTTTGTACTCATTGATTTGACATTCAACACTCTTTTAACGTCTTTTTAGAATTTTTGCAAAATAAATGTAAATTAAATAATTATTTATACAAGAGGAAAATGTCAAATACACGTATTATTAGGGTTTGCGGTTAAAAAGTAATATTAATTTTAAGTAATAGCACTCATGAAAGATTTTTTGGAGGGTACATTTAAATTCCGACATGCGAATTAAGATGTTAAAAATTAAATGTTTTATCCGAAAAAAGTTTCTTATTCAAAAGGTTTGTTATGTGGAAAAAATACATATTTTGTTATTGTGAACTAGTGTTTACAATTCGTTTAATCGATTTCTCCCTTAATCGCCTCTATTTCGGTTAACGTCAATCCGAATAATTGGTTAAAATTTTTTATATGTTTTTTTTCTAGTATTTTTTTCCAAAATTCTTTGATTTTCTAAGCTTTGGCTTAAAATTTGCAAGAGAAGCTTAGACAAGGTAAAACCCCAACTAAAATGCCATTAAATTATTTAAAAATCGAGTGAAAGAAATAATTATATAAGCTTTAGGAATTACGATAGAACATTTTTGTTTTAATTCCTTTAAAATTAAAATTAATGTAAATTGTATTTCCCTTCAAGACAAGGTTGTACTTGTTTTATGTATATTGATGTCATACAAAAGCCAATTCCATGGAACCCGAACCCGTTTACCTAAACTTAAATGTAAGATACAACTAACTAGAACCGGTATCTTAGAGAATAATTTCAAACAAAAATTATCGCTGTTTTAACCGGAAGAGAAAAGGTTATTAAGAAAATATAAATTCTACAAGTCATTCTTTGGAACAGAAAATTTATTCCAAATTTATTTGCATTGATGGCCCAAACAACGACTGGGCCATTTTTCTTCGAAAATGAGCAAGGAGCCGCCGTTACCATCAACGGTGAGCGTAATCGTGCCATGCTCAAAGAATTTTTGTTTCCACAAATTCATGAGAATGATTGACATGAACGACATTTGGTTTCAACAAGACGGGGTCACATGTCACACAGCCAACGCAACCATCGATATTTTACGCACTGTTTTTGAAAATCGAATAATCAGCCGAAACTGTGATGTCAATTGACCGCCTCGGAGCTGTGTTTTGTGCTCATTGAATTATTTTCTGTGGGGAGCCATTAAGGATAAATGTTACGCAAACCATACCGAACATGAACTCGAAGTTGCCATTGAAGAGATTCGAGTTAAAACAATCGAAAATGTACTGAAAAATTGGGTTGATACGATGATTTACTGCCGAGCCTGTCGTGGTAGTCATATGACTGATATTGTGTTCTATTCTTAAATGACAAAGTTCAATCTTTCAAATATAACCAGAAATTTTAAAAACTAATCAGTACTGTTTTTATAGCCGATTCAAATTTAAAATTTTAAATGGCCCAATGGTTAAATTTAAAAAATATAATGTCTCGTTTGCATCTGTATTCAAATTAGGAGATTTCAATTTAAATGGAGAATTCAGGGAAAATTTCCAGATTTCCCATACAAATGAAAAATCTCATGAAAATTTCGCAAATGTGTAAACAGCATATTTTGCATGAAAATGTGGCAACGCTGGTCAACAGCTGACAAAATAAAAAAATTATTAAAAACATAATAAATATAAATTTGAAACCAACAAAAATGTGTTACTAGTCAAAACAAGTATTGCATGGTTCTAATTTTTACATCCGAGAAAAAACAATGAAAAAAGCTTTGCAAATTACCTGTACCCAGATTCTATAAGACGAGCGACAATTATCGTCCACTTTCGAAGTTAAAATTCTATAGTTTTAAAGATGTTACCAAACTGTTGAAAATTTCTGTCTTTTATCAAATTTGTATTAACAGCTTAAAACTTCTATGTACTATGATAGATATTTAACTTCGAAAGTGGACGATAAACGACAATCGTCTTGCAAATTCAAACGGAAAAATAAATTTAATAACATAACTAGCGTAAAAAAATGAAAATTGTACTACTTTTACAATTTTTTTATGCTGTTTGTTTACAAAAAACTGTGGTTGCCAAATCGAAATCTCGCTAAGTGGAAATGTAAGCAATCAAGATTTCTGTGCGAGATTTCTATTGAAATCAGGGGATTTAAAACCAAATGTAAGCGCAGCATAATGTTGAAAATGATGATATTTTGTGATTTTTTATTTAATGTTATTTCTTACAATTTGAAAGCAAATACTATTAAATTGACAATTTTGTCGACATTTCTTGTCAAATATAAAAGAAATGTAGAATAATTAGTATCGGTAAGTTAGTTAACAATATCGATACAATCGTTGAGAAAGTTAAAGAATCGTACTACAGGAAATTCTACAGCGGATTATAGCCATAAAAGGAACATAATTCGAAAATATTGTAAAATCGAAAAATGTACATAAACTGTTAATTGAGGGTCTAATTTATACATACAAATCGTAGTTAGAATAAACAGATTTTACTATTAAATTTCTAAACAACAAAATCTAGTTTGAAGCGGTTTTAAAACAACACATTTTTTGTCTGCAGTAATTTATGTATAATTTTTTTTTTCTGTAGTTTACTAGGTTTTTCAATACACGTTTGGTAACTTTTTTTTTATTTTCACCAAAAGAAGGGGAACTTTACTGGTGGATTAATCTTTTTTGCAATTTTTTTTGTTTAAATTATTGAAATATATTTGAACTTCAATATTTTTTTATTTTAAACACTTTTTCGTTAATTAATATATTTTTATGTTAAGTTAACTTGTTTTTTGAACATCTTCGCGCCGCGGTAGATTTTCGACTAACAATACTAGTGATTTTTTTTTGGCTTAAAGCTTTAGCAACACAAAATATTTTGTATTGTATTTAACTAAAAACAAAATCAATTTTTTGTTGTTGTTTAATTTTTAATCGTATAAATGTCGTTTGTTGTTTGTAGTTAAGTATATTTTGTATACTTTTTTCTCTTTTCCCACATTTTGTTTTGTATTTGCAACAACTGTAAGCCGGGTTTTTATTTATTTTTATTTTCTGTTGTTCGTATGTTACATACATAAATTTTGTACACTTAAAAAATCAAAATTGTTATTTCGTAATTCCGTTACCAAAGGTAACCCCTACGGTATCATAATTTCCGGTTCAACTATATCCGATGTTATGTGTACCCCAGTTAATAATGAACGAAATATCATAACCCCCATATTTCTTGTTTAGTTATTATGTCCGAAAACTGTTTGTTGTCTAGAACAGATAATTGGAAAATATCGAGGTTATGTTTTCCGTTAACAACATCAATACACAGGGAGTTCGAAAACTGCAATTGCATTAATTGGCATATGCAGTTATTCTTAACTGTCAGAACTGACAGTTAACTGTAAAGAACTGACAAGCCAAGTCAGATTTTTCAACATTATTATTTTTTTTAATTATTTGTCACTTTAAAACTCATATATTTTTTACATTTGGAAAAACTGTATTAACAAACTATTTTACAAATAAAAAAAAATTAACGGGAATTGTAAACCAATTTAAATGCAAACAATGAAAATAAAAAAACGTTAAATTTCAAAATAACTATTGAAATAGTTGTTTTATATTTTTCGTAGTAAAATAACTTTAATTTGAGTTAAAAACAACTAAAACCGATTATTACACGAATAAATGACATGTAGTATGAGCAGAACTTCTCTGAGTCTACATATTTATGTGAAACTAAATTAAAATTAGTATTTCACCAATTTAACGTTCTCCAATTTAGTTGAATTCGCAAATTACACTACGCAACAAATTTTGCGTCATCGCCATTAGCGATGATGGACTTTTATTTTATGGCCTCTTGAAAACTCTGCTGCATTGGGAATCTCGGAGTGAAAACGCAAAACAGTTTGTTTTTTGTTTGACTAGATTACTTGTTACCAAAAACAAATTATGTCAAAAATGTCCAATGAATATTTTGAAAAAATTTTAAGGCAATTAAAGTTTTCCCAAGAAAATTTTTATTCGTATTTTTTTTGGTCAAAATTTACATTATGTATTATAGATTAAAAATATGTTACCGTTTAAATATACTTTGATATTTTGAAGTCCTTTAAATAGGGCATCTGACGTGACAAAGAAAACTGGGTACGCAATTCTACTATATATTGTCTCTACTTTCACGTGTATATTGATTTTTCCATGAGCGAGAACAAAAGCTGAAAATTGTAGTACGGTGTTATAACACTTTAAATTAATTTGTTGATTAATTGTTTTGTAATTTTAAATGGGAATAACAAAAAACTGTAACTTCCGTTTGAAATTTTTAGTAACAATCATTTTTTTTTTTGTATAGAAATATAATTGATGTCGATGTAGAATATAAAAAGTTAAAAAAGGAAAGTAAATAAGATGATATTTGGTGATCAAATTAAATTTAACCCTCTTATGCTCTTTTTTCTGTTAGCGATAATATTTATACTAAGGGTTTTCACTCTTGGTAGTAAAGTTCCCTTGTAGACCTTGTAAAGGTTGTAGATATAGTAAAAGTACTACCATTTACTATACCACAACAACAAAATGTATAGAACTTAAATTTACTAGGCTGTGGTTAAAATACAAGACCAAAAGGTATAGCAAATACATGTTGTACATTTACAAGACTAAAACAGCTGATCGTTTAGCCGCCAAAACTATTGTTTGATTTTTTATTTCACTATTAAACTAAAGTTAAATAATAGATCAAAATATTGAAAAACCCAACTTAAAACGAAAGTATGAAAAAAAAGTTATAAAAGATGAACCAATAGTGAAATTCAACAGCTATTTATTTTAATTATTACAAGTAATACCGTTCCTTCAAACCCAAAATCTTTGCAAATTCTATTTGGTCAATTGCATTTTTCACTAAAAAAATTATAATTTTATTTTTTCATAATTATGGGTATTTTTGTTAACTTCAAATTCTTTTTAATAATTTAAGTTTTCAAATTGATAAAAAAAAAACAAAACAAAAATCATCTGATGCATTAATTTACAACAGCTGTATTTATGCGGGAAGTAAATACACGAAAAAGTCGTTCACGCTTTGTAGTATAAAATCGTTGTAAATATACAAGAGTTGTTAAATATACCACCAAGAATGAAAACCGCTACTATTTATTTGGTATTGAAAACTTACTATCGCTTTATTTAGGCGATATAAAACAAAAAAAGTTAAAGACAAATCAAGTAATCCAATAATTTAATAATTTAGGTTTTTGTTATAAATAACATTAAAATTAAATAAATAAAATAGAATTAAAATATTAATTTTTGTATAAATTTCTGAAATAGCAAATCCTAAGTGTATATTTGTCTTTGGTATGGACCTAATCATATATTTTTTTTATCGATTTTAGTTGTGTTTATATGGCAAGCTATCAAAGTCACTCCCATACAAATTTGAAATAAGCCAACGTTTTTTGTCAATTGAATAATATGAATAAATTTGAAAAAAAAAAATTATTAAATAAAATTACTCGGTTTGGAATAATTTTTGAATCAGATCTAAACAGAAACTTTAATTGGCTCTGTATAATTGAATCAAATAAATATAGTTTGATACAAATTGATATATTTAGATATTGAACAAGCATGGAATCAATATAAAATTATACAATTTATAATATAAAACTATATATGGTTATATATAGGTTATTTTAAAGTTATAGTGGTTTTCGCTCTATGAAAATTTGACGAAATGTTTAATTTAAAAAATTGTTTGCTAGTTTTTATATTGGAAAGATGTTCGTAAATCGTGTTCTGACGGAATCTCGTAGGTTCTGGAGCAAAATTAAAAAATTTTATCACTAATGTTTGCCAATTTTTTATGTTGGCGACTTTGTAAAAAAAAACTGTTTTAAAAATAAGATTCTTCAAATTTACGAAAGGTTATCCTTACATCCTTCGCCCTTGAAAATCAATTGTTGTAGAAAAAATTTTTTAAGGCCAGAAAGACCGCTTTTTGGTGCCCTTGGGCATTAGAGGGTTTACGTAGTGTGAAGCAAATTAAAAAAAGCAATGATATAATTTATTACATCGGGCATAAGTAATAGCCAATTTATACGTTGACTTATTAGCATGCAATTATTTCGTGCAATTCTTGTTTGCTAGCGAACGGGGTAGAGAAGCAAGCAGGGTAACAAAAAAGCAAAATTTTCGCTTTGATGTACGTTTTTGTTATATCTCTTTCGCACTCATATGTATTCTTTTTTGTTCCTCATTCACATTTGGTTTTAGAGCAAAAAAAAGTCACCATGTAAATGGACATAACTTTACAAGCAACTTTGAAAAGGGAATTAAGAAAAACGCATGCAATCAATTGCATCGTATAAATTGGCTCTAACTTAAAAAACTATAAAAATTAGTAGTATCATCTAATGTTTACTTACGAGTATAAGTTCAAATTCGTTATGTTTAATTTAAAAGCTGCTTTTAAAAAAGTGATTAATTTTATCCTATTTAAGTTGGTATGTGTGTACATTAGGGATGCAAAACAGAACTGATTTTTTGGGATTCTGAAAATTGAAATTCCAGGATATTTTGGGTGTTCGGTTGGGTTTTAATTGGTGATGAATTAATAAAGTGTATTAATTTGATTTGTTCAAATTTAATTTAAGTATCTCAGGATTTTTATTACTGTGTACGATATGTATTTTGGCCTAGATGGCTTTATATTACAGAATTGAAATAAATAAATAAATTCCTTTTTTGAAACTTTTATTTATTTATTTATATTTACATTAATCATATAATTACAAATTATATATTAATAACCTAACCGAGCACTAGCAACAAAGGCCAACGGCTCGTTGTAGCGACATACCGGAGCGTCTGGGGGGAATCGAACCCACGACCCACGCACTGATAAGCTAGCACGCTACCAACTAGCCTACCGGGGCGCTCTTTTTTTAAACTATGTGTTTAGCTTCAATATATAGTATATGAAATTATATTAGAATTTTATCAATTTTGTATTTTTTAAAATTTTTTGGATAATTAAAATTTTTCTATGGAAGTGATTTTTGCAAAAGCATTACTTCTCGACTTAAAAAATGACTCAAAAGCTTTTATTTAATATTTCAATTTTTAGCATAAAACCCTTGAAGCATTTTTCTGGATTAGAAAATTTGCCTAAAATTTTGATGCCTTATGTCCCAATTATGACAAAATAAAAAAATCTCAAAAAGACGTTTTATTTGAGTCTTTAAAACAAAATCGTTTTTCCGCGAAGTTAAGAATGGCAAACAGTTTTCGGTGGCATATTAGGACCCAAGTCGTTTAGCTTACTTGACATATATGATAATTTTTTTATTTCATTGGGAAATTAGGGGCTATTTATACCCAACAAAGTTTAGAAAAATGTGAAAAATGTTAAATATTTTTTGGAGCAGCCAGCGATTTTGATATTGAGTGTCCTAACAGCTGATTTCAACTAGCAGCGAGTTTGCATCTCATGGTTAGTTTTATTTTTAAATTTTGATTTGCAAATTAATATTATGATTTTAAAATGTAAAATTAAAAAGTATTTCAATTATGCTTAAAATTTAACTAAATTGGAGCAGCGTGATTGGTGTGCCTCGCAAAAAAGTACACTTTGGGAACGTTCACGTATTTTCTCTGAAACCTTATGCACTTCTCACAAATTAACTATTTAGGGTATATTCACGTAATACACCTTTAACGATGCTTAACTACAAGGGTTTTCAGATCTCAATACTCAAATAGATCAGGCACTAAAAATATTTCCTGATCAGACATTAAAAGATGTAAAAATTTGATTTCATACAAATTTATATTTTTATACTTATATTTTTTCTACGAGTGTATTCAGTAGGCCTTCGAAGAATTGGTCACATGTAATGCCGGTCACGAACACATTTGCCAAAGGAAAGGGAAAAACTTGTACTTTTAACGAAAATTGGTATGGCCAAAAAAGACTTTTCGTGACTTTTTATTATCCTACTACGCCCTCTAAGAAAACATTTGCCACCAAAGTCGAAAAGTTGATCTGCTGGCACTCTTCGATAGATCTAGATTTTCTCAAAACAAAATTTTAACTTTGGTCTCTTAATTTTGATCTACTCGTACTAAAATAATCCAGATTAAAAGAAATACAATAAAATAAAAATCTTTTGCTAAATTTTTATTTTGTGGTTTTTAAGACTTTTAATTAGTAACTCGCAACCACTTCAGGGTATAATTAATTATAATTAATTTTTATTATTTGTGGTTGTAGCCATGACAAAACAATACCAGGAAAGTTTATTAGTTAGAATTTGGGTTTTTTATTTGACAGTCTTTTTTTGTTTACTCTTTGTATGAATTTTAGAAATTTTTTGTAGTGGGATGCTGTAACTGATAGTTACATTGTCAAAATTCGATAATTTGCAACATAATTCGTTAAAAGTTTTTCTGAAACTTTTTTTCTGTTATTCTGAATTTTTTTTTTTAAATTCAAGTTAATGATTTTTGTCGTTACTTTATTATTTCTTGTCAATAATTTCAAAAAATAAAGAATAGCTTTTTCGCCAACTCAACCGACAATTATCGTTTGTTAACGAAATCGATAAAATCGTTAAGAAAGTTAGAGAATAACACTACTGATATTGTTATGCCATGTTTGAGTTAAACTTTTTTGTACTATTTTATGATTTTTACTTGGCTTTATATCAGTTAACGATTTAAAAATACCGGTTCTTGAAGTAGTATCGGCATTAGACCAAGTAGATTTATTGTACATCCTCTAGTGATTCCTCAGTTGTTCTCCAGAGCAGCCTTGAGTAGCAGTACAATATTCTTCACTTCCAGTTTCTTGTATTGTTCCTCCATAATATCAGGTCTGCCAAATGTGATAAATCGTAGGTATGCAAAGGCAGGACATTAAGCCATTACATGCTCCATGGTCTCCTCATCCTCCATACAATATCTGCATGTCGTATCTCGATCATGTCCCATTTTGTTCAGGATGTAATTACATGGATAGTGTCCTGTGAGTGCTCCACATAGGAGCTTTAGATTTGGTCTGTTCATCTGAAGGGCTTCTCGGCTCCTCTTTTCATTGTATGATAAGAACCTCTTTGAATGTTTCAGTGGTTTCTGTTTGTTCCAATATTTAATGGATTTCGTCTTGATCAGATCCGATATCATATTTGTGATGTCTTTTTTCGTGAAACCAAATTGAGGAAACGGGCCTATAAATGGTAGTTCCGCACCTAGTCTTGCTTGTTCATCAGCTTTTTCATTGCCCTCATGCCCACTGTGACCGGGTACCCAAATGAGTGTTACCGTATTTTTGGTCGCCAGTTGGTTGAGGGCTTTATGGCATTCTAGCACTGATCTAAGGTGATAGATGGGGTTTTTCAGGGCCTTTATTACAGCCTGGCTGTCCGACATTAAGTTTATCTATGTTCTTACAAGATTCCTTTCCAGAAGTTCGGTCGTTGCTGTATAGATAGTAAATATAGTTGAATCTTTGTCCAAAGGTATGTAAATTCTGCACCTAGGTCCGTATAGACCGGCTCCAACTCCGCTAGAAGTCTTGGATCCGTCAGTATACCACTTCTGTGCATCTTCCCTCAACCATGGGGGATAAAGTTCCTAGTCCTCTCTTGTTGGGATTTGATCTTTGTATTTTCTTCCTAGTTCAATCACTGGATTTATTTGATCACTACATAGTGTCATGTAAGGATTAACTTTCAGTGCTTATCACACACAAAAAAAAATTTAAATCAACATTAAATTTAATAAAAACATCTTTGGAATATAACCAAGTTTGTTTCCATTTAATTTATATATGTGTAAACTTATTTTTAAAGTGTTAAAACAAAATCTAAAATGTTGACAATTAATTTAATTACAAAAATTATTTTTTAACTAGTATCATATTTACTTCAATAAGATTTATACTTAATTAAAAAATGCTCGTTAAAAACAAAGATGTTAAATTATTTAACTATGATTTTTTTTGTGTAGTAGGTAAAACTACTGCTGGCCTTGAATGTTTGTGGGCTAACTGCTGTAAAGATAGTCAACATAAATTCATTTCTTAAAAACAGACTTAAAAAGATAGTTTAGGAATAAAGTTCGTTTTATAAAAGTCAACCAAATTTATGGAAACCCCCATGTTGGTTTTACACCACAAATACACTTTATCATTTTTGTAAAACACAATAAAATAAACAAAATGATACCCGGGTACCACGGTTGTGAAAATGAGGATTAAAAGATAGTGGAATTTTATTAATTTTATATAAATTTATAACAGACAAAATATTATTCTTTTTGATACAATTTTACATCTTTAAAAATAATCAGCAGTTAAAATATGCAAAAATGTATGTCATGATTAATTATATTTATTTATTATATGTTATATTTACTTATATATTTTAAATAACTCCTTTACTGTACTAGTTTTCATACGAAAACTATAAAAAATTATAATTTTTTAAAAACTTGTTTTTGTTAATTAAAAATAACACAAATCTATACAAATTACAACTTTAAACACATTTTCGCCCACTTTTGTTTAAAACATATTTTATCTACTAATATTTAGCGAAATGTTTTGCTATTTTTAGCTGGGTAACTTGTAGTCAACAAAAACTTAACTCATTTACAATTAAGATTTCGCACATTTAACAGCTTAGAAAATGTTGAACATTTTCGGAAAAATTACAATTTTGCATGGTATAAATAACAGGGCACATATTCATAAGACGATTATTGTTTATTGTGCGCTGTTGAAGTTAAATATCTACCATATTACATAAACACTTTAAACAAGTCTTATAACAGACAGTAATTTTACATCGTTCTGTTGAACTACAGTTTGATAAATAACATTTTTAAAATGTTGATGGATAGTCGTCGATTTTCTTATAGAATTTTAGCCCTATTTTAAACGATAGCAGTTAGGGTATCATTTCGAATAAATGACTGCCGGAAATGGGTTAATATTTAAATAAAATAAAGATATAATATTTTTAGACTTGTTATATTCCTAAGTTTACTATTAAAAGTAACACGATTTGTCAATAATTTATTTACTTATTTAAAAACTATTTTGATTTTCAAGTTTGAGCTTTATATTCCTCACTGCCGTAATTTTTGTCCATATATGTTTTATTTTACTATTTGTCACTTTTAAAAATCTCAGCAAAAGTAATTCAAATGTTTTCTAAATTAACAAAAAATTTACAAAATATTTTGCTAAATTAAAGCGAGCGTAAAATATCGACGCATATAACTTTTAATAAATTTTATAAATTAAGAACCAGTATATTAAATATATTTTTAATAATTTTAGCTAATTTTAGCGTTTTAAAAAAATTTGTTAATAAGTTCAGGTCGTTGAAATAAACAAAATTTATTATACGAGGGCGGATCAATTAGTCCGTGACTTTTCGAACTTCCCTCGTAGTTATGTGAAATACAACCTTTTAATAGACTACTGTCAAATTTTGAGCAAGTTCCGTCATTTACTTTGCGTTTAACAGCTGTTCAAAACATACAACCTCGTAGATTTTTTTAAATATGGAAAAAAGTGAATTTCGACTGCTCATTAAACATTACTTTTTGCAAAAAAAAACCGTCAATCAAACCAAAAAAAGCTTGATAAATACTAAGGGGACTCTGCACCATCGATTTCAATGGTAAAAACGTGGTTTACTGACCTTCGTTGTGGCCTTACAAGCACGGAAGATGCCGAACGTTCTGGACGCCCAGTTGAATGTGCGATAGATTGTGAAAGATATAGGCATCTCACATGGCTCAGTCGTTTGAATTTTGAACAATCACTTGGGTATGAGAAAGCTTTCCGCAAGATGGCTGCCGCGTTTGCTCACCATCGACCACCAACGTAATCGTGTGACAGCTTAGTTTCCATGGCAAAAATCCATAAGGAAGACTACGAATTGCCCCCTCATTCACCTTATTCTCCGGACTTAACCCCCAGTGACTATTTCCAAACCTAAAGAAATGGCTCGGTGGAAAGAGATTTAGCACCAACGATGAAATTATTGATCAAACAAATGCCTATTTTACAGTTTGGTTGAAAAGTTCCTGCGCTCGAAATGAAAGAATACTGTTTTTGTTACGAAATATATTTTTTTATTCAATATAATCTCCTAGAAGCTCAATACACTTGTTCCAATGATCTTCCAATAATTTTATCCCATCCTTATAATGGTTTTCCGGAAGCTCTGCAAGATAACTGTCTACGGCTGCTATGGCCTATTCATTCAACGAAAAATGCTTTCCACGAAGGAATTGTTTGAGATTTCTGAAGCGATAGTAGTCACTGGAAGCCAACTCTGGTGAATACGGTGGATGTTCAAGCAATTCGTACTTTAATTCTTTGAATTTAGGCATCGTCAAAACACTTTTGTGAGCAGGTGCATTGTCTTGATGAAAAATGATTTTTTTCTTCTTTAAACCAGGTCTTTTCTCACGAATTTTTTCATCCAGCTGATCCAAAAGGCTGCAATAATATTCAGAGTTGATTGTTTTACCTTTCTGAAGATAATCAATCAATAAAATTCCTTTTGCATCCCAAAAAACTGATGACATAACCTTCTTTGCTGATCGTTGTGACTTCACCTGCTTTGGAGCTGAACAACCAGCTTCAGTCCACTGTAAACGTTCTTGTTTAAATTTAGGATCATGGTGGTAGATCCAAGTCTCATCCATAGTTATAAAACGATGCAAGAAGTCGGTTTTATTCGGCTTAAAACGCTCCAAATTACGCTGAGAAATTTGTTTTCGATCCAGTTTATGTTGAATTGTTAAAGTGTGCCGCACTAACTTTCCAAAAAGTTTTTCATACGTAATTCTTCATGTAAAATATGGAGTACTCGCTCGTCTGAGATGCCTATGGTATTAGCAATTTCACGCTTAGTCAAACTTGGATCTTCACTAACCATATTATGTACCTGCTCAATGATTTCTGCTGTGGTTGCAGTTTTTAGTCGTCCTTCGCGTGGATCGTCTTTATGGCTGGTACGACCACGTTTAAATTCACCAACCCAAAATTCAACGGTGCGTTTTGAAGGTGAGGACTCCTTATACACTTCTAAGAATTATTCATAAATTTTCTTTGCTTTTAAACCCTTCAAAACAAAGAATCTAATGACTGCACGATATTCAATTTTTTCCATATTAAAGAAAATCAATGACACGTCAACTTCAAATGGCTTGTAAACAAAGAAAGAATTGACAGAATGACTTACAACTTTGCATGTGTTCTCAGGACAGTTATACCAACTTGAGAAAAAAAAATTTGGAGCTAGCAGTGCCATCTCTTGGTGAGCGCAGGAACTTTTCAACCAACCTGGACCTATGGACCTCGAAAAATCCTGCTGTTAAATGCAAAGTACTCACTCAAAATTTGACAGTAGTCTATTAGCAGGTGGTACTTGATGGAAGCAGTGTTGCATTTCAAATAACTACGAGGGTAGTTCGAAAAGTCACCGACTTATTGATCCGATATATACGCAATTTTTTAACAATAAGGGAGCTGACAAGGTGTGCTAACTATTGTATGGTTGTATAGTTGTATTAAAAAACAGAGTTGTTAAAATTTTTATTACATACTAAACATAGGTACTCGTACATTTGTTGTGTCGTACCATAGAGGAAGAATACTATAGAGGATGCAACGCCGTCAGCAGCCAAAAAAAATTTTATACAGAATACAAAGGTTCGGAAACTTTGAGAAAACAGGGGAAAATTGAGCAAATTTCCCTGATTTCTGCAAAAATTTGAGTAAATTTCCCAGTTTTTAAACATTTTTTCCAAATCCAATTGGGAAAGCTGCTAAAAACTAATTGGATTTGCAAAGAAATTCAATTGGAATCGCAAAAAATCCAATTTAAAAAAATGCTGAACCTTTGAAATCTGCACATACAAAACTAAGAGAACGTTTTTTACGACGTGAGAGACATCGTCATGGTGTGGTCGTACTATCATCTTTTGTTGTATTTTTAAAAATAAAATTTCAGCAACTCTGTTTCCAATACGACACATACAACAAATAGTTAACAACCTAAATGTATTTTTTGTAATGCTTTTTTGTATTATATACATATTACAAAATGTTTTGCTATTCCATTTACAAAATATTAAAATTTTTACAAAAACCCCAATAATTTTAGAGATATCCGTAACTAACGGTTTCAGTTTATTCTTCAGATAGCCTATTAACTTCTTTCATATTCCTATAAATGTTTGTAGTGTCTGTAACTTTCTATAAATTAATATAATACATTATCCATACGATTATAAAGCAAAAACATTTTATAATTTATTAAAATCTTCAAATTAAAAACATTTAATATGTAAAATTTTTCCGGCATTAAATGTTAATATTGTACAATTAAAAACAAACAAATCTCATACAAAACACAACGTATTGAATTGCAACCATTTCCAAAGCAACTAAATGTCACACACTCAGGTAATTATGTAGGTATAATCAATTCTAGTGACAGTTAAAATAATTAAATTTTGTTGAAAAGTTGGACAGATATACGATCAAACATATATGTACATGTTTAAATCGTATATTTATTTTTAACTGTTAAAAATCAACTGACAAAATGTTGTAAAAACAATTTAAAATGCATTTGAAGAACAGGTATAAAAACAATTGCAAAACAGACATGCATGCCCACCATGAGAGTGTCGGCTAAGTCTCTTGTACCATCCAATTTTTTAAAGAATTTAAGAAATAATTCTTTAAAAAAATCTCATTTCTGGTCTGTTTTTAAGTGTAAATTGACTTCCTCAGTCACCAGCTACTTGAAGCCGATAATATCGGCGGCTTGTTGCAAAACTTTAAAGCCAGCTATAAATGCAGATTAAATAACGGCCATAAAAGCCGCAATATTTTTGCCATATTTTATTACCATTTTTCTTATATGATTAACTATATTTCTGTTCGCTTACACATATTCCTACTTTTACTATTGGAAAAAGTAAACTAAATTTTCCAATTGCAGTAAAAATATTGTAATGAAAGAAGTAAATCTGAAAAAATAGCAGAAAAGGCTGCTAAAAGTTATTTAAAAAGGGCCATGCAGAAAAAACTGTTGAAAATTGTTGATTTTTTTTTTGCTTAATATTAGTAAAGTAGAATAGCAAAAAAAAAACTCTTCAGTAAAATTTTCCTATACAGAGTTGATTTTTTTCAGCACGGTAAAATGATATTTACAATTAAAAAATTTTTAATATGTTTAACAGTTTTATTTTTGATGTTTCTTATCTTAGTAATCTTTGGAAAAAAAAATCTGCTAATTTAAATTTTTTTCCTTAGGGCCCTTTTATACAAATTTTTAGTAGCTTTAACAAACATTTTTACATATTGTTTTTATTAGTGTAATATTTCTAGCAAAAGAACACAAACCAGCTTTGTTTGTTTTCATGATATTTGTTACTAGTTTTTATGGTTTTATTAGTTTTACTCAAAAATCCGTTCGAGTACACAAAATCTAATTAAATATTTAAGGGAACATTTTTCTAGTTTTTACTTTAGTATATATCTTTTTATACGAAATATTGTTAAATTAATTAAATTTTCTGATTCACTTCGAAGTTTGCACTCCGATAATGTTTTTCGCGGATTTTGTAAAATTATTTGTCTGTCTACTATTTTTACAATTTTTTCGTTCGAGAGTTCTTTTTTTATTTTGACAACTTTTTCTTTTATTAATTTTTTTAGAAAGAAATTTGTAAATAATATTTAAATTGCGCCAACAATTGCTAAGGTACGTACCTACTGCAAATCTCTATATATAAAGGAATAACGTTACTGACTCACAAACTCATTCAACATCGCTCAGCCCAAACCGCACGAGGTAGGAGGCTGAAATTTGGTATGCAGGTTCCGCCTCCGGCGTAGACATCCGCAAAGACGGGGTTTTTGGAAATTCCTTCAAGGAGGTGCAAAAAGGGGAAAAACTCCCCTTTCACGGCCTGCCCAAATTCCTTTAGCTAGAAACTGCATTTTGAAATATGCCTTCGTGAGAGTATGTGCTAACTCCTTGATGAGGTACATTTTAGAATTTTTGCCCGTTATGTTGTAAAAATGGGGGTTGGTTGGAAGGGCGAAAAAAAGTTGAAATTTGGTATGCAGGCTCCTTCTCCAGTTTAGATAAGAGCTAAGATATGATTTTTGGAAAATCCAACGGGAAGGGGCTTAAAAGGGTAAAATTTTCCCCCGTGACGGCCTGCCAAAACCGTTAGAGCTGCAAGGTTTAAATTGTGTATATTGGTTCCATCTGTGGTGTAGACATCCACCGGGGTAGGATTTTTGTAAATTCCTACGGGGAGGGGCAAAAAGGAGAAAAATCTTCACCTTAATGGCCTGCCAACACCGATATAGCAAGATGCCTGAAATTTTAAACATTTATTACCTGGAGTATGGACAAACTCACTGATAAGCTACATTTTAGAATTTTAGCCAGGGACGTGGTAAAAATAGCGCTTAAAAGGATAAAATGTATCTCCTTTAACAGCTTGGCGAAGCCGCTGGACCTAAGAAGATGCTATTTGATATGCAGGCTCCTTCTCCAGTGTAGATAACAGCTAAGATGTCAATTTTGGAAAATCCAACGGGGAGGGCAGAAGGGAGAAATTTCTCCCCCTTGGCGACTTGCCAAAACCGCTAGAGCTAAAAAGTTAAAACTTGGTACATAAGTTCCCACTCCAGCGTTACATCCACCCAAGTTGGATTTTTGAAAATTCCTACTGAGAGTGCACCGATTTAGCTAGAAATCTGAAACTTTGTGTTAGCTGGAGTACGTGCTAATTCATTGATCAGCTACATTGATCAGCTACATGGTAAAAATGGGGGTTCAAAGGGAAAAAATCTGAAATTTGAAATATGTGTTACCTAGAGTATGGGCTAACTCATTATTGAGGTACATCTTAGAATTTTGATCTGGGACATGGTGATAATTGGGGACTACGGGTAATTATCTGGGAACTCCGTATATTCCCGGGCTGTAAAAAACTCTAAATTTTTTCCTAAGTTAAAGAACTGCAATTGCAGCTAAAATAATTACTAGCATTTTACAACACAAGTAGTAACTGACATGTAGTAACTGCAGAACTTTTCTGAGTGCATTGACGTGAACTTGTATAAAATAAAAAAAAAAAGATTTATTATATATGTTTAAAGTATTTTTTTTTTTTAATTTTATTTTTAAATAATAAAACAACCACAATAAAAAGATCTTGACACTACTTACTTTACATTAGAATGGACCGAATTCGAAAAATTGTTGTGAAAAAAGTTTATTTTAAATTTTTGCCTAAATTATTTCATTAAAGACTTGTTTAAAATAAAATTTGTTTTTAAAGAAATATTCAATGTAATCCATTAATATTGTAATTGATTTTTAATTATTTCAGTAAATGTTTTTAAACACAGATAGTTTCCATATTATTTTTCTCAAAACAGAATTAAATTTGTCCATTTATTTAGTACTTTAAATGTACTGTGATTTTTTTTTAGTACTTGCATAAATAATGGAAAAGTATTCACGGCATTTAAATTTATTTTAACTTCAGTCCACTCTATTAATCATTCCATGTACGACTTATAGATCTTCATAGTACCCAGTAAAACACCTGTTAATTCAAACATAATCTGCGCACAGGCATAATAATACATTCAACTTGAAATCCATACATACAAATTTAAACAAGGTTTTTGTATAAAAAATTACTTTTTTGTATTTTTCGTTGTTTTTTTTTTTAAACATGTTGAAATGTGCAACAAAAAAGTAATTTACAAAAAGTAAGTTTAAATGATGTGTAATTTTTTTAAAGTTAATTATAAATTGTGGAAAAAAAAAACATCACGTGTTTAAAGAAAAATTTTTTTTGTAAATGCAAAAATCCCAGAATTAAATGAATTTTATTTATCTCTGTTTAAAATATCAAAATTAAAATTGTGTTTTGTGTATGTAGTTATTCTTAATATTTTTTGTTTGTTTATATCTTTATATTTTTACTAAAACTTTTTAGTACATACAGAGTTGGTATATGACGACTAACATTTCTTCTTAATCTGGTTTCCGCCATTTTTAGTAATTAAGTTAATGTATTCCCTTTAAAGCCGTTATTTTAAAATTTTCGTTTTTATACATCTATGCGATTGAAGTTAATATGTTAAACTAAAATAATTTTTTTGAGAAAAAAAATTGTATCTCATTAGCTTCAAAACTTGTTTTAAATTTTCCTAAAATCCCTCAAAAAAATATATTGCACTGTGGGATAGACGAAAGAAAATCCATATTTTACAAATAACAGCTTTTGCCGATTTTAATTAATTTTTAAAAAAAGGCAATTATGCAGTGGCAACTTTGACGATTGTGGTTGACGAAATCTAAAATTATTATTTTTTTAAGACACTAAAGCTACGTATCCTTTAAATGACATAAAAGCAATAATACTCATATATCTCCTTAAAAATATCCTACTCAAATTTCAGAACGAAATTTCAAATAGTTTCAAAACTATATGTACTTGTTATTAAAATAAATATAAATAAAAGTTTTTACAGATTTTTAATACATCTAGAGGAGAATTTTATAGACAGAGGCAAAAACTTTGATGCAAATGCATGTTTTTAGTCAAATCATAAAAACGATTTTGATTCAATACTTTTCCAAATGATTGTTAATGCATATTCGGTTTGTTTTAAATTAAAATTATGTTTTAATTAAACACAAACTAAAGGAAGAATTGGTATACTTTAATATAGCCCAAAATAAAAGAAGCATCTTGCTGCTCTGTACTTAGACCGTCAGATAGGATTTAATTTTTTAACACTTTTGAATAATAAATATGATTTATAAAAATCGGCAATATTTTTATTGTTATTGCATATTTTTGATTCATAGTGCATATTATTTGGTTTTTAGTTCATATTTTCATATAAGTGCATATTTTGCATATTTCAAAGGTATATTTTTAGTGCATGAAAGTCGTTTCCCACTCAGAAAAAAAAGTTTTTAATCCCACTTCACTATTTTTGTACTGATTTTTGGTAAAAAATTATAATTAAGCAAATATTTTTGCTATTTATGTTTTACAAATAACAAAATTTTCACAGAATATTTACAAATTTTTGTTGCTAATTTTAGAAATCATTTTACAAAATTTTGAAAACGGATTTGCTAAAATTAGCAAAAAAAAAATTACTAATTTTAAAAAAGTGGATATTTAAGGAAATGTTATTTCTAATTAAAACTTACACCTACAAACTTAAATTGCCTTAAAATGTTACATAGATTGAAAAAGGGATCGGAAGTGAAGATACCGACTCATGTCTAAAAATAAGACATGCAATTAAAATAGCACTAAAAATGTTTTTTAGTTCTAAAAATCAGCCCTAAAAACAATTAAAATTTTACCTTAAAAGTAAAAAAAAAAATTGACTAAAATATTTTTCAAAACAGAAATTAAAACAAATTGATAAATTCGTTTATGTTTTTACAATTTTTAAGGTAAAAAACAGAATGTGTCTAAAGCTTTAAGCTCAATAAGATACAATTTTAAAAATACAATAAATTTTGTTTAAGACTACCTCGTATGAGAAAAATTCTCTGTCAATACGAACGAATTTCTAAGGTTTTGGCAACAAATTTGATATAAAGAACCCCAACAAACAATACGTACAGTTTACGTACCGGTTTCGGTCCGTCATATACGGAATCCAACTCCGTTTACGTACCGTTTTCTTTATCCGTAAACGGACCAGAAAACGAATTTTAAGGAACATCAAAACTGATTCGAATCCTTTTAAAAACCGTCAATGACGGACCGTTTACGGACCGGATATATCGGATGAAAAACGGAGTTGTCCATTTAAAGTCCGTCAATGACGGACCGTTTACGGACCGGATATATCGGATGAAAAACGGAGTTTTCCGTTAATAGTCCGTCAGTGACGGATCGTTTACGGATTCGGTCCGCATTCGTACCTATTTTTCAACAAAAAACGGATTTATGTAAAGGCATATTATTTTAATGGTTAATAGCAAATTTTTATTTTTTTCTTTAAAGTTATTAACAAAGATATTTAAATTAAAATATCAAAGCTTAATAAACTAAATACAACAAACACCAAACAAATAACATATTTATCTCCAGCACAATTACTATCCATCAATCATTGCGATTGTGGCCCATTAAAAATCATGACAAAAATATAACAAATATTTAATTTTGGTTTAAATTGTGGTACTTACGATATGATGGAGCAGACAATGCAAACTTGCAAATTTTTTCACAAAATTATTTTAAGCTGCGGGCATTATTTTTATTTGCAAATCAACATAATTTTTCACACATCATCGTAAAACTTGTTTCAATTTCATAAATATTTATTACCTGAGGGATATTTAAGTATTCGTTTTTTATTACTAAGCAAATCCAAAAACAACGGAAGAAAAACTGATGAAAAACGGTGGTCCGTATTTGACGGTACAGAAACGGATACATCAAAACGGAGTAAAAACGAATTGTTTTCGAAAATTCAATTATGCGGTCCGTTAATGTTCCGTTTACGTACAAACTTTGACGGATACGTATTTTCGGACCGTAACCGTACAGTAAACGCCGGATTCATGAATCCGTACGTATCGGAGAGTCCGTAAAAATGTTTCTTGGGACATCTGTTCATACGAACTCGCTTAATTCATTTTATAAAATCATCGATACTGTATTAATTTTTTTAGAAAGATGTATTGGTTTTCCAATAAGCATTTTTTTATTGCTTTCATCGCATCCTCTAGTGGGGTTATAAGTACATAATTATAGTAAAAGTTTTGACGCTTTGTGTGAGGGATAAGATTTCATAAAAATTTAAATTTTTGTTTATTACTTATACAAAATATTATCAACCTAATCAGTCTTACGGTGTACTAACACACTTTGATAATGAAATCAAAAGAAACTTTTTGTTCATTCCACTGTTCATCATATTTTTTAGAGTGATAAATCTCATGTGTTTTTTTTTTCAATTCGTTTTGTCGTTAATTGCTTTGATTTCAAATTAGTTAAGATATGATAATTAAATTGTTGTACTATTTTTAAGGTGCGTTGTTTTTTTTTTTGTACTACTTATACTCCCATTTAGACATTGCTCTGAAATTATATTAACTTACATATGTACATATTTGCGTAAATACATATTTGTTAAATTTGGTGAGGTTTTATATTAACACGATTTGCATGCACTCATTTGTAAACGCAAATATCTAAAATTGATATGTGAATTCTTTGAAATTAAGAAATTTGTTTAAAGAAATTAAAAAAACAAACCAAAAAAATTTAAGTATACTAGAAATCATATAAAATCTAGACCTCCCTCCAATTTTTTAAATCACTTGGGTAGAGTGAAAATTGGGTTTCTATTAAAAAAATACAAAACTATTAATGGTTATTTAAAACACAACTAACGAAAACTACTGCTAAAATAGACTAAACCGAGTTTCAAATTATTTGAAAAAAATTCATTTTCTTAAACCGGTTTCCGGGAAAGGTTGGTTTTTTCCCTTAGCTAGTTTTGCTGAAAATTTCAGAGAAATAAGAAAGACCAAATTATCAACATTTCTAATATTTTATACTTTTTATATTTTATATATACTTTTATATATAGTTAGTGAAAAATTATATATATGAAAAAGTTCGAAAACATATAAAAATAACAGAATTATTGGTTGATGGACCTTTAAATTTAAGTATGTATCCACTTTCGCTGTATTTGCTGGGTAGTAACTGACAAACTTTTTTTAGTGTAGTTTTTAGAACTAATTATTTTTTTTAAGAAATTAATTCTTTCCGGACCGGACTATCTACGTCAATGTGTATATCCAATGAATGAAAAAATATGTTTGATTTTTAATTATCAAAGAAAATATTTTTCCTAACCTCACAAAAAATTGTTTATTAAACCTCTTTTAACTTAACTTAACAGATATATGGTATTTTAATTTCCATAGACCTTAAAACAATAAAAGATTTCAAGGTCTGCACACAAAATATCAATATGACACAAGATTCCAAGTTGTGCAAATATATTATCGGTGTTTTTATTAAATTAAAGGCTGAAGCACGTATCACACTATATTTATTTTGTAGTGAATTGATATTGAGAGCAGTGTAAATCAAATAGGAGCGCTGCGCTACCGACAGCAATTTGACAGATACTCCTTTATTCTCCATAGTTTAACTCCTCACACTCATTATTTTCCCATAAGAAAATTTATCAATTTTTTGTTAATAAAAAATCAATACGAAATCTAGCAAGTGTCATAAGGAAAGTTATGGAGTGAATCAAAACATTTTTGATTTTTATTGTACAACTTATGTATATAAACATGTTGTGTAAAATGTATTGGTAGTACTGTGCAATTTTCATTTTGAGCTGTTTATGGGTGTATACATATTTAGGCTATGTTAACATTTAATATTGCACATAATAGCTGTGTTTATGCGAGAAGCTAGTAACGTTTGCTTCTGTTATTCCATGCAAATTTAACATATGTAGCATGTAACGTTGATAAAATACAACCACAAGTAAGATAACGCGTCAGACTGTAGCGGTAGCATGCTTTAATTCCGTCTTCTGGCTCGTCGGCCAATGAGGGAGTTCGGTGCTATGTCGTCGTGAAAATTATTGGCAAAACTACAGAGTTTATTATATAAATTTTGCATGTTATAATGTTTAAAAAGAGACAGACACAGAAATAATGGAAACGGAAATAACGGAAGTCAAGGAAGTTAAAGTTGTGACGGTATGCGTGTCTAGATGGTTGCACGTCATTATCCCCACCCAACCATGGTCATGTTGTGAAAGCCAGTAACTTTTTGCATGATCCCAAATGTAACCTAAACTATCAGATCAGCTAGACAGAAATCATAGGGAACATATTAGACTTTCATTGTTAAAACTTAAGGTTTTTATTTAACACAAAATTCAGGTGAAATAAAAAATGGGTATATTAACTAACAGCAAAAAGATAAATTACATTAGAAATTATATAGAAATTTATCATTATTCAACAAAACAGCTCGGAATTGTTTTAACTAATTTTAAACTTTAAGAATAAAGGTAACAAAATAAAATTAACGCGATGGTGCTAAAATCAATAAATAAAAAAAATTTGCTGAAAAAAAAAATACATATCCTATTCGGATATTTTAAATATATAAAGGAATATCCAGTTCGGATATTGTAAATGTTACTACTATATTAAAAAATATTGATGGTTAGTGGGCAATCTTACTTTTCAAGTTGAGCGTTAACACTAAACGTTGGCTTTTGGCAAATTTATATGGGAATGACATAAGCAAAATTTGATAGCTTGCTGCGTAAATATAACTAATATTGTAGGGATCTTTCCCTACATTTTCCCTATATTTTCCTTACTAATTAAAATTAGCTTTTTGAATTTGTCTTCAGTTTTCAAATTGTTTTTTTTTATAAATTATTATTCTTTATATTTTTATAAATAAAATATTAAAAAAACTAATATGTTGAATTTATTTATTGAATCCATTTTAATTCCCAAAATATTGTTCATTTTTTAACAAATATGCTGCAATATTTTGTATGATGCGTGGCAAAACGATTAAAAGATTGTGCCATTATACGAATCGATCAATACTCTTTTTTTTTTAACATTGGCTTTGTTTATGCACAAAGCCATAAAAGTTTTCTTATGCCGTTCCCATACAATATTTGACATAACCTTAAGAGGTAACACTAAACATTTGCTTATGTCAAATTTATACGGGAAGGGCATAAATCAACGACGATAGCCTGCAGCACAAACGCAGCTATTAATGGTGTCGGTCGTTCTGCGGTTTCGGTTACTATAGTGTTAAAATTTAGCTTTAATCTGGTAACACCAGACGGTAAAATAAAAACATGTGTAGCCTTTATACATGCAAAAGACTAGTTTTACCACAAGTTGGCACATTCTTATCAATATTTCGAAAAACATTACGATGTAAGTAAAAACTAATATAGAATTAAGTAATTAATAACTTAAAAACGTTTACTATTTTAAGTTCAACTACATTGCGCTGCTCCTAAAATGTCTACAACAGCTGAAACTCCGAAACGTTTGCGTACCGAAGGAGCGCCACTTACAATTGGAACACACAGTGGCACATTTCATTGTGACGAAGTATTGGCTTGTTTTATGTTAAAACAATTGCCAGAATATAAAAATGCTAAAATCTTTAGATCTCGCGATGACAAAGAATTGCTAGAAAATTGTGATATAATTGTGGATGTGGGTGGTGTGTTTGATCATGAAAAGAAATTATATGATCATCATCAGAAAACATTTCAGGAAACAATGAGTACCTTAAGACCCGAATTAGGGCATGAATACAAAATACGGTGAGTAGGATAAAAGGGCGTTGAAATAAGTTCAATTGGTAATTTGCAAATAATTTTTTCTTATTTAGTCTAAGTAGTGCTGGTTTAGTTTATCGTTATTATGGAGAACGTGTTATAGATGAAATCTTAAAAAAGCATGCCAACGTAACATTGACACCAGATAATTTAAAATTAACGTTTGTACAAATTTATCGCAACTTTATAAGTGAAATTGATGCCATAGACAATGGGGTACCTATATGCCCTGATGGCCTAGAGCCTTTGTATAAAATATCTACACATTTATCCAGTCGGGTGTCAAAATTTAATCCCAACTGGGAAGAAGAGGGTACAAATGTAAATGTCGATGAACGTTTTCAAGAAGCCATGTCATATGCTGGTAAGGAGTTTGTTGATAATGTTTTGTCCATTGGTAGTTCATGGATTAAAGCCAGAGATTATGTACGTCGTGCTTTAGAGTCTGCAAAAGATATTTTTGAAAGTGGTGAAATTTAATTTAATACAAATTTAAACAAGGTTTTTGTATAAAAAATTACTTTTTTGTATTTTTCGTTGTTTTTTTTTAAACATGTTGAAATGTGCAACAAAAAAGTAATTTACAAAAAGTAAGTTTAAATGATGTGTAATTTTTTTAAAGTTAATTATAAATTGTGGAAAAAAAAAACATCACGTGTTTAAAGAAAAATTTTTTTTTGTAAATGCAAAAATCCCAGAATTAAATGAATTTTATTTATCTCTGTTTAAAATATCAAAATTAAAATTGTGTTTTGTGTATGTAGTTATTCTTAATATTTTTTGTTTGTTTATATCTTTATATTTTTACTAAAACTTTTTAGTACATACAGAGTTGGTATATGACGACTAACATTTCTTCTTAATCTGGTTTCCGCCATTTTTAGTAATTAAGTTAATGTATTCCCTTTAAAGCCGTTATTTTAAAATTTTCGTTTTTATACATCTATGCGATTGAAGTTAATATGTTAAACTAAAATAATTTTTTTGAGAAAAAAAATTGTATCTCATTAGCTTCAAAACTTGTTTTAAATTTTCCTAAAATCCCTCAAAAAAATATATTGCACTGTGGGATAGACGAAAGAAAATCCATATTTTACAAATAACAGCTTTTGCCGATTTTAATTAATTTTTAAAAAAAGGCAATTATGCAGTGGCAACTTTGACGATTGTGGTTGACGAAATCTAAAATTATTATTTTTTTAAGACACTAAAGCTACGTATCCTTTAAATGACATAAAAGCAATAATACTCATATATCTCCTTAAAAATATCCTACTCAAATTTCAGAACGAAATTTCAAATAGTTTCAAAACTATATGTACTTGTTATTAAAATAAATATAAATAAAAGTTTTTACAGATTTTTAATACATCTAGAGGAGAATTTTATAGACAGAGGCAAAAACTTTGATGCAAATGCATGTTTTTAGTCAAATCATAAAAACGATTTTGATTCAATACTTTTCCAAATGATTGTTAATGCATATTCGGTTTGTTTTAAATTAAAATTATGTTTTAATTAAACACAAACTAAAGGAAGAATTGGTATACTTTAATATAGCCCAAAATAAAAGAAGCATCTTGCTGCTCTGTACTTAGACCGTCAGATAGGATTTAATTTTTTAACACTTTTGAATAATAAATATGATTTATAAAAATCGGCAATATTTTTATTGTTATTGCATATTTTTGATTCATAGTGCATATTATTTGGTTTTTAGTTCATATTTTCATATAAGTGCATATTTTGCATATTTCAAAGGTATATTTTTAGTGCATGAAAGTCGTTTCCCACTCAGAAAAAAAGTTTTTAATCCCACTTCACTATTTTTGTACTGATTTTTGGTAAAAAATTATAATTAAGCAAATATTTTTGCTATTTATGTTTTACAAATAACAAAATTTTCACAGAATATTTACAAATTTTTGTTGCTAATTTTAGAAATCATTTTACAAAATTTTGAAAACGGATTTGCTAAAATTAGCAAAAAAAAAATTACTAATTTTAAAAAAGTGGATATTTAAGGAAATGTTATTTCTAATTAAAACTTACACCTACAAACTTAAATTGCCTTAAAATGTTACATAGATTGAAAAAGGGATCGGAAGTGAAGATACCGACTCATGTCTAAAAATAAGACATGCAATTAAAATAGCACTAAAAATGTTTTTTAGTTCTAAAAATCAGCCCTAAAAACAATTAAAATTTTACCTTAAAAGTAAAAAAAAAAATTGACTAAAATATTTTTCAAAACAGAAATTAAAACAAATTGATAAATTCGTTTATGTTTTTACAATTTTTAAGGTAAAAAACAGAATGTGTCTAAAGCTTTAAGCTCAATAAGATACAATTTTAAAAATACAATAAATTTTGTTTAAGACTACCTCGTATGAGAAAAATTCTCTGTCAATACGAACGAATTTCTAAGGTTTTGGCAACAAATTTGATATAAAGAACCCCAACAAACAATACGTACAGTTTACGTACCGGTTTCGGTCCGTCATATACGGAATCCAACTCCGTTTACGTACCGTTTTCTTTATCCGTAAACGGACCAGAAAACGAATTTTAAGGAACATCAAAACTGATTCGAATCCTTTTAAAAACCGTCAATGACGGACCGTTTACGGACCGGATATATCGGATGAAAAACGGAGTTGTCCATTTAAAGTCCGTCAATGACGGACCGTTTACGGACCGGATATATCGGATGAAAAACGGAGTTTTCCGTCAGTGACGGATCGTTTACGGATTCGGTCCGCATTCGTACCTATTTTTCAACAAAAAACGGATTTATGTAAAGGCATATTATTTTAATGGTTAATAGCAAATTTTTATTTTTTTCTTTAAAGTTATTAACAAAGATATTTAAATTAAAATATCAAAGCTTAATAAACTAAATACAACAAACACCAAACAAATAACATATTTATCTCCAGCACAATTACTATCCATCAATCATTGCGATTGTGGCCCATTAAAAATCATGACAAAAATATAACAAATATTTAATTTTGGTTTAAATTGTGGTACTTACGATATGATGGAGCAGACAATGCAAACTTGCAAATTTTTTCACAAAATTATTTTAAGCTGCGGGCATTATTTTTATTTGCAAATCAACATAATTTTTCACACATCATCGTAAAACTTGTTTCAATTTCATAAATATTTATTACCTGAGGGATATTTAAGTATTCGTTTTTTATTACTAAGCAAATCCAAAAACAACGGAAGAAAAACTGATGAAAAACGGTGGTCCGTATTTGACGGTACAGAAACGGATACATCAAAACGGAGTAAAAACGAATTGTTTTCGAAAATTCAATTATGCGGTCCGTTAATGTTCCGTTTACGTACAAACTTTGACGGATACGTATTTTCGGACCGTAACCGTACAGTAAACGCCGGATTCATGAATCCGTACGTATCGGAGAGTCCGTAAAAATGTTTCTTGGGACATCTGTTCATACGAACTCGCTTAATTCATTTTATAAAATCATCGATACTGTATTAATTTTTTTAGAAAGATGTATTGGTTTTCCAATAAGCATTTTTTTATTGCTTTCATCGCATCCTCTAGTGGGGTTATAAGTACATAATTATAGTAAAAGTTTTGACGCTTTGTGTGAGGGATAAGATTTCATAAAAATTTAAATTTTTGTTTATTACTTATACAAAATATTATCAACCTAATCAGTCTTACGGTGTACTAACACACTTCGATAATGAAATCAAAAGAAACTTTTTGTTCATTCCACTGTTCATCATATTTTTTAGAGTGATAAATCTCATGTGTTTTTTTTTTCAATTCGTTTTGTCGTTAATTGCTTTGATTTCAAATTAGTTAAGATATGATAATTAAATTGTTGTACTATTTTTAAGGTGCGTTGTTTTTTTTTTTGTACTACTTATACTCCCATTTAGACATTGCTCTGAAATTATATTAACTTACATATGTACATATTTGCGTAAATACATATTTGTTAAATTTGGTGAGGTTTTATATTAACACGATTTGCATGCACTCATTTGTAAACGCAAATATCTAAAATTGATATGTGAATTCTTTGAAATTAAGAAATTTGTTTAAAGAAATTAAAAAAACAAACCAAAAAAATTTAAGTATACTAGAAATCATATAAAATCTAGACCTCCCTCCAATTTTTTAAATCACTTGGGTAGAGTGAAAATTGGGTTTCTATTAAAAAAATACAAAACTATTAATGGTTATTTAAAACACAACTAACGAAAACTACTGCTAAAATAGACTAAACCGAGTTTCAAATTATTTGAAAAAAATTCATTTTCTTAAACCGGTTTCCGGGAAAGGTTGGTTTTTTCCCTTAGCTAGTTTTGCTGAAAATTTCAGAGAAATAAGAAAGACCAAATTATCAACATTTCTAATATTTTATACTTTTTATATTTTATATATACTTTTATATATAGTTAGTGAAAAATTATATATATGAAAAAGTTCGAAAACATATAAAAATAACAGAATTATTGGTTGATGGACCTTTAAATTTAAGTATGTATCCACTTTCGCTGTATTTGCTGGGTAGTAACTGACAAACTTTTTTTAGTGTAGTTTTTAGAACTAATTATTTTTTTTAAGAAATTAATTCTTTCCGGACCGGACTATCTACGTCAATGTGTATATCCAATGAATGAAAAAATATGTTTGATTTTTAATTATCAAAGAAAATATTTTTCCTAACCTCACAAAAAATTGTTTATTAAACCTCTTTTAACTTAACTTAACAGATATATGGTATTTTAATTTCCATAGACCTTAAAACAATAAAAGATTTCAAGGTCTGCACACAAAATATCAATATGACACAAGATTCCAAGTTGTGCAAATATATTATCGGTGTTTTTATTAAATTAAAGGCTGAAGCACGTATCACACTATATTTATTTTGTAGTGAATTGATATTGAGAGCAGTGTAAATCAAATAGGAGCGCTGCGCTACCGACAGCAATTTGACAGATACTCCTTTATTCTCCATAGTTTAACTCCTCACACTCATTATTTTCCCATAAGAAAATTTATCAATTTTTTGTTAATAAAAAATCAATACGAAATCTAGCAAGTGTCATAAGGAAAGTTATGGAGTGAATCAAAACATTTTTGATTTTTATTGTACAACTTATGTATATAAACATGTTGTGTAAAATGTATTGGTAGTACTGTGCAATTTTCATTTTGAGCTGTTTATGGGTGTATACATATTTAGGCTATGTTAACATTTAATATTGCACATAATAGCTGTGTTTATGCGAGAAGCTAGTAACGTTTGCTTCTGTTATTCCATGCAAATTTAACATATGTAGCATGTAACGTTGATAAAATACAACCACAAGTAAGATAACGCGTCAGACTGTAGCGGTAGCATGCTTTAATTCCGTCTTCTGGCTCGTCGGCCAATGAGGGAGTTCGGTGCTATGTCGTCGTGAAAATTATTGGCAAAACTACAGAGTTTATTATATAAATTTTGCATGTTATAATGTTTAAAAAGAGACAGACACAGAAATAATGGAAACGGAAATAACGGAAGTCAAGGAAGTTAAAGTTGTGACGGTATGCGTGTCTAGATGGTTGCACGTCATTATCCCCACCCAACCATGGTCATGTTGTGAAAGCCAGTAACTTTTTGCATGATCCCAAATGTAACCTAAACTATCAGATCAGCTAGACAGAAATCATAGGGAACATATTAGACTTTCATTGTTAAAACTTAAGGTTTTTATTTAACACAAAATTCAGGTGAAATAAAAAATGGGTATATTAACTAACAGCAAAAAGATAAATTACATTAGAAATTATATAGAAATTTATCATTATTCAACAAAACAGCTCGGAATTGTTTTAACTAATTTTAAACTTTAAGAATAAAGGTAACAAAATAAAATTAACGCGATGGTGCTAAAATCAATAAATAAAAAAAATTTGCTGAAAAAAAAAATACATATCCTATTCGGATATTTTAAATATATAAAGGAATATCCAGTTCGGATATTGTAAATGTTACTACTATATTAAAAAATATTGATGGTTAGTGGGCAATCTTACTTTTCAAGTTGAGCGTTAACACTAAACGTTGGCTTTTGGCAAATTTATATGGGAATGACATAAGCAAAATTTGATAGCTTGCTGCGTAAATATAACTAATATTGTAGGGATCTTTCCCTACATTTTCCCTATATTTTCCTTACTAATTAAAATTAGCTTTTTGAATTTGTCTTCAGTTTTCAAATTGTTTTTTTTTATAAATTATTATTCTTTATATTTTTATAAATAAAATATTAAAAAAACTAATATGTTGAATTTATTTATTGAATCCATTTTAATTCCCAAAATATTGTTCATTTTTTAACAAATATGCTGCAATATTTTGTATGATGCGTGGCAAAACGATTAAAAGATTGTGCCATTATACGAATCGATCAATACTCTTTTTTTTTTAACATTGGCTTTGTTTATGCACAAAGCCATAAAAGTTTTCTTATGCCGTTCCCATACAATATTTGACATAACCTTAAGAGGTAACACTAAACATTTGCTTATGTCAAATTTATACGGGAAGGGCATAAATCAACGACGATAGCCTGCAGCACAAACGCAGCTATTAATGGTGTCGGTCGTTCTGCGGTTTCGGTTACTATAGTGTTAAAATTTAGCTTTAATCTGGTAACACCAGACGGTAAAATAAAAACATGTGTAGCCTTTATACATGCAAAAGACTAGTTTTACCACAAGTTGGCACATTCTTATCAATATTTCGAAAAACATTACGATGTAAGTAAAAACTAATATAGAATTAAGTAATTAATAACTTAAAAACGTTTACTATTTTAAGTTCAACTACATTGCGCTGCTCCTAAAATGTCTACAACAGCTGAAACTCCGAAACGTTTGCGTACCGAAGGAGCGCCACTTACAATTGGAACACACAGTGGCACATTTCATTGTGACGAAGTATTGGCTTGTTTTATGTTAAAACAATTGCCAGAATATAAAAATGCTAAAATCTTTAGATCTCGCGATGACAAAGAATTGCTAGAAAATTGTGATATAATTGTGGATGTGGGTGGTGTGTTTGATCATGAAAAGAAATTATATGATCATCATCAGAAAACATTTCAGGAAACAATGAGTACCTTAAGACCCGAATTAGGGCATGAATACAAAATACGGTGAGTAGGATAAAAGGGCGTTGAAATAAGTTCAATTGGTAATTTGCAAATAATTTTTTCTTATTTAGTCTAAGTAGTGCTGGTTTAGTTTATCGTTATTATGGAGAACGTGTTATAGATGAAATCTTAAAAAAGCATGCCAACGTAACATTGACACCAGATAATTTAAAATTAACGTTTGTACAAATTTATCGCAACTTTATAAGTGAAATTGATGCCATAGACAATGGGGTACCTATATGCCCTGATGGCCTAGAGCCTTTGTATAAAATATCTACACATTTATCCAGTCGGGTGTCAAAATTTAATCCCAACTGGGAAGAAGAGGGTACAAATGTAAATGTCGATGAACGTTTTCAAGAAGCCATGTCATATGCTGGTAAGGAGTTTGTTGATAATGTTTTGTCCATTGGTAGTTCATGGATTAAAGCCAGAGATTATGTACGTCGTGCTTTAGAGTCTGCAAAAGATATTTTTGAAAGTGGTGAAATTTAATTTAATACAAATTTAAACAAGGTTTTTGTATAAAAAATTACTTTTTTGTATTTTTCGTTGTTTTTTTTTAAACATGTTGAAATGTGCAACAAAAAAGTAATTTACAAAAAGTAAGTTTAAATGATGTGTAATTTTTTTAAAGTTAATTATAAATTGTGGAAAAAAAAAACATCACGTGTTTAAAGAAAAATTTTTTTTTGTAAATGCAAAAATCCCAGAATTAAATGAATTTTATTTATCTCTGTTTAAAATATCAAAATTAAAATTGTGTTTTGTGTATGTAGTTATTCTTAATATTTTTTGTTTGTTTATATCTTTATATTTTTACTAAAACTTTTTAGTACATACAGAGTTGGTATATGACGACTAACATTTCTTCTTAATCTGGTTTCCGCCATTTTTAGTAATTAAGTTAATGTATTCCCTTTAAAGCCGTTATTTTAAAATTTTCGTTTTTATACATCTATGCGATTGAAGTTAATATGTTAAACTAAAATAATTTTTTTGAGAAAAAAAATTGTATCTCATTAGCTTCAAAACTTGTTTTAAATTTTCCTAAAATCCCTCAAAAAAATATATTGCACTGTGGGATAGACGAAAGAAAATCCATATTTTACAAATAACAGCTTTTGCCGATTTTAATTAATTTTTAAAAAAAGGCAATTATGCAGTGGCAACTTTGACGATTGTGGTTGACGAAATCTAAAATTATTATTTTTTTAAGACACTAAAGCTACGTATCCTTTAAATGACATAAAAGCAATAATACTCATATATCTCCTTAAAAATATCCTACTCAAATTTCAGAACGAAATTTCAAATAGTTTCAAAACTATATGTACTTGTTATTAAAATAAATATAAATAAAAGTTTTTACAGATTTTTAATACATCTAGAGGAGAATTTTATAGACAGAGGCAAAAACTTTGATGCAAATGCATGTTTTTAGTCAAATCATAAAAACGATTTTGATTCAATACTTTTCCAAATGATTGTTAATGCATATTCGGTTTGTTTTAAATTAAAATTATGTTTTAATTAAACACAAACTAAAGGAAGAATTGGTATACTTTAATATAGCCCAAAATAAAAGAAGCATCTTGCTGCTCTGTACTTAGACCGTCAGATAGGATTTAATTTTTTAACACTTTTGAATAATAAATATGATTTATAAAAATCGGCAATATTTTTATTGTTATTGCATATTTTTGATTCATAGTGCATATTATTTGGTTTTTAGTTCATATTTTCATATAAGTGCATATTTTGCATATTTCAAAGGTATATTTTTAGTGCATGAAAGTCGTTTCCCACTCAGAAAAAAAGTTTTTAATCCCACTTCACTATTTTTGTACTGATTTTTGGTAAAAAATTATAATTAAGCAAATATTTTTGCTATTTATGTTTTACAAATAACAAAATTTTCACAGAATATTTACAAATTTTTGTTGCTAATTTTAGAAATCATTTTACAAAATTTTGAAAACGGATTTGCTAAAATTAGCAAAAAAAAAATTACTAATTTTAAAAAAGTGGATATTTAAGGAAATGTTATTTCTAATTAAAACTTACACCTACAAACTTAAATTGCCTTAAAATGTTACATAGATTGAAAAAGGGATCGGAAGTGAAGATACCGACTCATGTCTAAAAATAAGACATGCAATTAAAATAGCACTAAAAATGTTTTTTAGTTCTAAAAATCAGCCCTAAAAACAATTAAAATTTTACCTTAAAAGTAAAAAAAAAAATTGACTAAAATATTTTTCAAAACAGAAATTAAAACAAATTGATAAATTCGTTTATGTTTTTACAATTTTTAAGGTAAAAAACAGAATGTGTCTAAAGCTTTAAGCTCAATAAGATACAATTTTAAAAATACAATAAATTTTGTTTAAGACTACCTCGTATGAGAAAAATTCTCTGTCAATACGAACGAATTTCTAAGGTTTTGGCAACAAATTTGATATAAAGAACCCCAACAAACAATACGTACAGTTTACGTACCGGTTTCGGTCCGTCATATACGGAATCCAACTCCGTTTACGTACCGTTTTCTTTATCCGTAAACGGACCAGAAAACGAATTTTAAGGAACATCAAAACTGATTCGAATCCTTTTAAAAACCGTCAATGACGGACCGTTTACGGACCGGATATATCGGATGAAAAACGGAGTTGTCCATTTAAAGTCCGTCAATGACGGACCGTTTACGGACCGGATATATCGGATGAAAAACGGAGTTTTCCGTCAGTGACGGATCGTTTACGGATTCGGTCCGCATTCGTACCTATTTTTCAACAAAAAACGGATTTATGTAAAGGCATATTATTTTAATGGTTAATAGCAAATTTTTATTTTTTTCTTTAAAGTTATTAACAAAGATATTTAAATTAAAATATCAAAGCTTAATAAACTAAATACAACAAACACCAAACAAATAACATATTTATCTCCAGCACAATTACTATCCATCAATCATTGCGATTGTGGCCCATTAAAAATCATGACAAAAATATAACAAATATTTAATTTTGGTTTAAATTGTGGTACTTACGATATGATGGAGCAGACAATGCAAACTTGCAAATTTTTTCACAAAATTATTTTAAGCTGCGGGCATTATTTTTATTTGCAAATCAACATAATTTTTCACACATCATCGTAAAACTTGTTTCAATTTCATAAATATTTATTACCTGAGGGATATTTAAGTATTCGTTTTTTATTACTAAGCAAATCCAAAAACAACGGAAGAAAAACTGATGAAAAACGGTGGTCCGTATTTGACGGTACAGAAACGGATACATCAAAACGGAGTAAAAACGAATTGTTTTCGAAAATTCAATTATGCGGTCCGTTAATGTTCCGTTTACGTACAAACTTTGACGGATACGTATTTTCGGACCGTAACCGTACAGTAAACGCCGGATTCATGAATCCGTACGTATCGGAGAGTCCGTAAAAATGTTTCTTGGGACATCTGTTCATACGAACTCGCTTAATTCATTTTATAAAATCATCGATACTGTATTAATTTTTTTAGAAAGATGTATTGGTTTTCCAATAAGCATTTTTTTATTGCTTTCATCGCATCCTCTAGTGGGGTTATAAGTACATAATTATAGTAAAAGTTTTGACGCTTTGTGTGAGGGATAAGATTTCATAAAAATTTAAATTTTTGTTTATTACTTATACAAAATATTATCAACCTAATCAGTCTTACGGTGTACTAACACACTTCGATAATGAAATCAAAAGAAACTTTTTGTTCATTCCACTGTTCATCATATTTTTTAGAGTGATAAATCTCATGTGTTTTTTTTTTCAATTCGTTTTGTCGTTAATTGCTTTGATTTCAAATTAGTTAAGATATGATAATTAAATTGTTGTACTATTTTTAAGGTGCGTTGTTTTTTTTTTTGTACTACTTATACTCCCATTTAGACATTGCTCTGAAATTATATTAACTTACATATGTACATATTTGCGTAAATACATATTTGTTAAATTTGGTGAGGTTTTATATTAACACGATTTGCATGCACTCATTTGTAAACGCAAATATCTAAAATTGATATGTGAATTCTTTGAAATTAAGAAATTTGTTTAAAGAAATTAAAAAAACAAACCAAAAAAATTTAAGTATACTAGAAATCATATAAAATCTAGACCTCCCTCCAATTTTTTAAATCACTTGGGTAGAGTGAAAATTGGGTTTCTATTAAAAAAATACAAAACTATTAATGGTTATTTAAAACACAACTAACGAAAACTACTGCTAAAATAGACTAAACCGAGTTTCAAATTATTTGAAAAAAATTCATTTTCTTAAACCGGTTTCCGGGAAAGGTTGGTTTTTTCCCTTAGCTAGTTTTGCTGAAAATTTCAGAGAAATAAGAAAGACCAAATTATCAACATTTCTAATATTTTATACTTTTTATATTTTATATATACTTTTATATATAGTTAGTGAAAAATTATATATATGAAAAAGTTCGAAAACATATAAAAATAACAGAATTATTGGTTGATGGACCTTTAAATTTAAGTATGTATCCACTTTCGCTGTATTTGCTGGGTAGTAACTGACAAACTTTTTTTAGTGTAGTTTTTAGAACTAATTATTTTTTTTAAGAAATTAATTCTTTCCGGACCGGAGTAGATAGTCCGGTGTATATCCAATCAATGTGTATATCCAATGAATGAAAAAATATGTTTGATTTTTAATTATCAAAGAAAATATTTTTCCTAACCTCACAAAAAATTGTTTATTAAACCTCTTTTAACTTAACTTAACAGATATATGGTATTTTAATTTCCATAGACCTTAAAACAATAAAAGATTTCAAGGTCTGCACACAAAATATCAATATGACACAAGATTCCAAGTTGTGCAAATATATTATCGGTGTTTTTATTAAATTAAAGGCTGAAGCACGTATCACACTATATTTATTTTGTAGTGAATTGATATTGAGAGCAGTGTAAATCAAATAGGAGCGCTGCGCTACCGACAGCAATTTGACAGATACTCCTTTATTCTCCATAGTTTAACTCCTCACACTCATTATTTTCCCATAAGAAAATTTATCAATTTTTTGTTAATAAAAAATCAATACGAAATCTAGCAAGTGTCATAAGGAAAGTTATGGAGTGAATCAAAACATTTTTGATTTTTATTGTACAACTTATGTATATAAACATGTTGTGTAAAATGTATTGGTAGTACTGTGCAATTTTCATTTTGAGCTGTTTATGGGTGTATACATATTTAGGCTATGTTAACATTTAATATTGCACATAATAGCTGTGTTTATGCGAGAAGCTAGTAACGTTTGCTTCTGTTATTCCATGCAAATTTAACATATGTAGCATGTAACGTTGATAAAATACAACCACAAGTAAGATAACGCGTCAGACTGTAGCGGTAGCATGCTTTAATTCCGTCTTCTGGCTCGTCGGCCAATGAGGGAGTTCGGTGCTATGTCGTCGTGAAAATTATTGGCAAAACTACAGAGTTTATTATATAAATTTTGCATGTTATAATGTTTAAAAAGAGACAGACACAGAAATAATGGAAACGGAAATAACGGAAGTCAAGGCGTTTTTATAAAAATAGGAAGTTAAAGTTGTGACGGTATGCGTGTCTAGATGGTTGCACGTCATTATCCCCACCCAACCATGGTCATGTTGTGAAAGCCAGTAACTTTTTGCATGATCCCAAATGTAACCTAAACTATCAGATCAGCTAGACAGAAATCATAGGGAACATATTAGACTTTCATTGTTAAAACTTAAGGTTTTTATTTAACACAAAATTCAGGTGAAATAAAAAATGGGTATATTAACTAACAGCAAAAAGATAAATTACATTAGAAATTATATAGAAATTTATCATTATTCAACAAAACAGCTCGGAATTGTTTTAACTAATTTTAAACTTTAAGAATAAAGGTAACAAAATAAAATTAACGCGATGGTGCTAAAATCAATAAATAAAAAAAATTTGCTGAAAAAAAAAATACATATCCTATTCGGATATTTTAAATATATAAAGGAATATCCAGTTCGGATATTGTAAATGTTACTACTATATTAAAAAATATTGATGGTTAGTGGGCAATCTTACTTTTCAAGTTGAGCGTTAACACTAAACGTTGGCTTTTGGCAAATTTATATGGGAATGACATAAGCAAAATTTGATAGCTTGCTGCGTAAATATAACTAATATTGTAGGGATCTTTCCCTACATTTTCCCTATATTTTCCTTACTAATTAAAATTAGCTTTTTGAATTTGTCTTCAGTTTTCAAATTGTTTTTTTTTATAAATTATTATTCTTTATATTTTTATAAATAAAATATTAAAAAAACTAATATGTTGAATTTATTTATTGAATCCATTTTAATTCCCAAAATATTGTTCATTTTTTAACAAATATGCTGCAATATTTTGTATGATGCGTGGCAAAACGATTAAAAGATTGTGCCATTATACGAATCGATCAATACTCTTTTTTTTTTAATATTGGCTTTGTTTATGCACAAAGCCATAAAAGTTTTCTTATGCCGTTCCCATACAATATTTGACATAACCTTAAGAGGTAACACTAAACATTTGCTTATGTCAAATTTATACGGGAAGGGCATAAATCAACGACGATAGCCTGCAGCACAAACGCAGCTATTAATGGTGTCGGTCGTTCTGCGGTTTCGGTTACTATAGTGTTAAAATTTAGCTTTAATCTGGTAACACCAGACGGTAAAATAAAAACATGTGTAGCCTTTATACATGCAAAAGACTAGTTTTACCACAAGTTGGCACATTCTTATCAATATTTCGAAAAACATTACGATGTAAGTAAAAACTAATATAGAATTAAGTAATTAATAACTTAAAAACGTTTACTATTTTAAGTTCAACTACATTGCGCTGCTCCTAAAATGTCTAGAACAGCTGAAACTCCGAAACGTTTGCGTACCGAAGGAGCGCCACTTACAATTGGAACACACAGTGGCACATTTCATTGTGACGAAGTATTGGCTTGTTTTATGTTAAAACAATTGCCAGAATATAAAAATGCTAAAATCTTTAGATCTCGCGATGACAAAGAATTGCTAGAAAATTGTGATATAATTGTGGATGTGGGTGGTGTGTTTGATCATGAAAAGAAATTATATGATCATCATCAGAAAACATTTCAGGAAACAATGAGTACCTTAAGACCCGAATTAGGGCATGAATACAAAATACGGTGAGTAGGATAAAAGGGCGTTGAAATAAGTTCAATTGGTAATTTGCAAATATTTTTTTCTTATTTAGTCTAAGTAGTGCTGGTTTAGTTTATCGTTATTATGGAGAACGTGTTATAGATGAAATCTTAAAAAAGCATGCCAACGTAACATTGACACCAGATAATTTAAAATTAACGTTTGTACAAATTTATCGCAACTTTATAAGTGAAATTGATGCCATAGACAATGGGGTACCTATATGCCCTGATGGCCTAGAGCCTTTGTATAAAATATCTACACATTTATCCAGTCGGGTGTCAAAATTTAATCCCAACTGGGAAGAAGAGGGTACAAATGTAAATGTCGATAAACGTTTTCAAGAAGCCATGTCATATGCTGGTAAGGAGTTTGTTGATAATGTTTTGTCCATTGGTAGTTCATGGATTAAAGCCAGAGATTATGTACGTCGTGCTTTAGAGTCTGCAAAAGATATTTTTGAAAGTGGTGAAATTTTATTGTTGGAGAGATTTTGCCCTTGGAAACAACATTTGACAGAATTGGAAAAGGAATATAAGGTAGAGGGCATACCCAAACTTGTTATATTCACTGATACCTCTGGTAATTGGAGAGTGGCTGGTGTGCCTGTAACGCCCGATAGCTTTTTGGGACGAAAGTTTTTACCCGAACCTTGGAGAGGTTTGAGAGGCGATGAACTTTCACAATTGACAGGTATTGAAGGCTTAGATTTTTGTCATCATACTGGTTTTATTGGTGGTGCCAAAACTAAGGAAGCTTCTATTGCTATGGCTATTAAAAGCATTCAATGGAAATCATAGTGCATTAAAACTAAGTTTTTAAATTAAAAATTTTTTATTTAATAAGAAAAAAATACGTACCTTATTTTTCCAAATTATAGAAAATGAGTAATGTTACTAACAGGGTCGTGCAGTGAGGTTTTTATAATATAAAATTTTAAATATATTCTGCCGTATGCATAGGCATTTTGTTGCTTTTTATAACACAATTATAAATGAAATTAACATATAAAACAGCAAATTTTTCTTTAAAGACTGTTATAAGAATAAACTTAATGTCTATGCATATATACTAATAAGCTTTGGATGAGACGTGACATGCAAGGCCCCATTTTAAGATGCTTTGTTTTTTATTACTTTTATATTTTTGTAATTGTTTCTTATTAAAGAATTTTTTGTATCGTCCTGTATTTATATATAAACTATTCGCCGTGTTTTTTGAATAAAATGTCAATGTCATCTTGATAAAAGATTTTGTTTTTGTATTTTTTTTAAAGGATATAAAATTTTGAATTATATAATATATACTCCCCCCACTGTAGTATATATCGTCAACAAGGGAGGCTTCTAAGGCGGACCACTTAAAAAAAACTTCTATTAAAATAAATTTTGAAGTTTGTTCGAGAACTTTTTTAATAATTTTTTTTACCATCGGATAGATCTTCAAAATGCCTCTTTTGAAAGCCAATTTACATTCTTTTTAATGACACCAAAAATAGGGTCACCTTTGATCCCACTTTTTAGCACCTAAAAATAATACATTAACAGCTAGATGGCACAAACACACTAAAGTTTCATTGCGAACCAGAGGGTCAATTCTCGTTCTGTGAAACGGTGAAATGAAAAGTTTTTTCACGTTTTCATAGTACTTTTGATTCGCGTTCTGTGAAAAAATGTAAAGAAATATCAATACGTTTTCATATGAAAAAAAAGTGGAACGAAACAAGATTTTTTCACGATTGCACAGCACTGGCGATTCTTGTTTTGTGTAACAGTGCAAACAACTGTCAAAATATTTTCATATGAAAAAATTGTTTACACAGACTATTTATAAGTGAAATAAACATGGAGAAGACTGTAAGAGGAAAGCGTGCCAGCGAAAGCCAAAAGGAGTATTTAATTAATTATTAAGAAAAGCATGTGGACATTGCAAACGATAAGTAAGTAGCTTAATAAACATAATCACACTTATTAATCCCATATTTACAGATTTGTAACTGCAGATGGTGCCAAATTTAAAGACGAAAAGTGTAACGAATTAGCGGCGAGCCTTAACAGTTTTAGTGGGACCCAAAAGGACAGTGAAAAATGGCAAAAGTATGGCATATTTATTTATAGTTTATCTATATTCTTTATGAAATTTCTTTAATTTTTCTTTAAGTAATATTAGACTTCATACGCGCACCAAATATAGTTCACTTAAAGTAAGCCGATATTAATCCATGAAGTGCTTGTCGGTTGTCATCTCGAATGCATTGTGGTCAGCACGAAGTATGCGTCTCAGCACTCTCAAAAAATTCCTATAAGTTATTAAATTATTTACTGCAATGAAATGCTTGTAACATCATTGTCTTACCTTTGTTCATCCGGAATTCTTTGAGTAATATCCAATAATACAATTAATCCAGATATTTTTATATAATTATTTAAAATAAATTTTACGAACTTAATTCTCTTTTGTTTACGTTTTTCTCTGTTTTGACATTTGCTTTAAATTTTGGATAACACAGTTACAAAATTTTCATGGGTACAGTGCGAATGAAACATTTTTTTCATAATACATACGAGAATCGCAATTTATGTATTTGTGAAAAGTTCGAGTGAAAAGTGCTTATGAAAACGAAAATGAAAAGTTTTTTTTCATTTCACATTATCACAGAACGAGAATTGACCCTCAGATATAGTTAAGGTAAAACACAGCTAATGATAACTTCGTATAGAGTTAATAATGGTTGAGGTTTACCTCTGATTATTATTTTGAGTAGTCAGGCACCCTTAATGATATACAGCCATATGCATAGACATTTTTTTGATTCCTATAAAGAAAATTTGTTGGTTTATGTTAATTTGTACATAGTTGATTATCTAACAATACATAAATAATTGGCCATGAAGGCTTTCTTTGTATTGATGTTAATAAATAAATAAAATAAAAAAATTTTATTTATAAGTGCATTATTAAAATCAAAATGTATGCATATGGCAGATAAAGTTTATTTTATTAGCAATAACTATATTTTTTCAATTGCTTTATATGGTAACTATACAAACTAAGTTCCGAATCCTAGAAACATACATTACTGCAGTTTTCAAAATAAAGAAATTGTTTTTACATTTGTTTCAAACAAAATTTTTTAATTTTTTTTTTTTTTTAACTTAAAACAGGTTATCCTTTTTTACCCATTTTTTTAAGGATTAAAAAAATACAAAAAAAAGTATGTAATAACCATTTGCACGTCATTTTCCTCTAATCCATGCGAGTCTTTAAAGTTTTTGTAGTAATTTTGTCCTTTTCAATAACATATACTGTAGCACCCCAACCACTGATAGCATCACGATCAAAAGCATTTATCATGGCTTGTGAAATCACTTCAAATAATTGATCGGGTTCCAAATCAGGTTTCCACAGTGTTTCACACATACCATATAACTGCTCGCCACAGGTACCAGCTACTACAAAATCATCAGGCACATTGGGACAACCAATTAAATCCATATTGCAAATAAATGGTTCCATAGTCTTAGGATCCAAACCGGCAATGACCGGTTCTATGAAATATGGTCCAAAACGATGCTCATATAAAAAGCTAGAAAGCATTGCTGAAAATCTGGCCGGTTGCATCTCACGATTTTCTCTAGTTTCATACAAATTTTTGCGGAATGTCAAACGATCTTTGACCGTCAAGATATCCGTCTGCAAACCAACTAAACCCAAAAACATTCTTGGATTAATTTGGAACACTTTTTCGAAATCCGTTTCAATGGTCTGAGCCTGTACCCCAAAACGTCTGTCGGTAGCGATGGCCACACAATCCTTGCCACGCATTGCAACAACGCAACCTCCGTTATAAGCCAAGATTGACATGTTTCCTTATATTTTATTGGTGCCTTTTTCAGTTTACTAAAAACTCGAGAACTTGCAGAAAACTCAAAATTTACAAAACAAATGCCGTTTTTGGATTCACTAGACGATGACTTTTTGTTTCTTTAGTATTGCTGTGTTTGGATAATATTTAATACTATGTTATCACTACGCTGTTATATGGAAGGAATGCCATATTGCAAAAAGAGTACTGCCATGTGACCCAAATTCAATAATTGCTGTGTTTATGCGGTAAGCTATCAACGTTGACTTCTATCATTCCCATACAAATTTGACATATGTAAAATTAGCTTTAACACTTGACGGTACTCTATAACAAATTAATATGGGAATGACATAAGCCATATTTTATAGCTTGCTAGATTTACAGTATCAGTTAAAAAAGCTTCGTGTAAACAGGCTCTTTTTAAGAATTTCAAATTAAGTTTTGTTTAAAAGCAGCTCTTGATTATCTAGAAATTAACCAAAACTAGTTAGTGAAAATGCCAGTTCTGGCAAACGCTGTTATTTCTTTTTACTGCCCAGCAAAACCATGGTATCAACTACTTACCAGCCTATTTACTCGCTTAATCACTTTTGTTCGCGATGAGCCCTAAAGTTATAGGTACTCATTATTTTTTGGCTGTTCGTAAGCGGGTGTAACGACCACCTATTACTTTGTGTTTTTTGTAAGTGAGAAGGTAATGAAAACTCGTTACTTTTGGGCTCATCGCGAGTAAATAGGCTGGTAAGTAGTCGATACCATGGTTTTGCTGGGTAATTTTTTTCTAATTTTTCGATAAGCACAAGAGAACAAAATCGTATTTTATCGAAAACTTATAGCACTGCCAAAATCATAATTTTATAAAACAAATTGTACTATATTTTCACGTGAAACCTGAACAGTTTACTATGCTCTACCGACAAACTGTCGCATTGTTGTAAAATACTACACTACGTTTATCTTGTTTATGATTTAAAAGTAAATTTTAGCGAATGGGGATTATTCAAAATTTTATGAACAAAACTAGTTTTTGTGCAATTCTCCGATTTGCTTCGAGCTAATTTTTTTTGTCAGAAACCCTTCGAAATTTATTTGTCTTCCAAGTTCAAAAATGGCCCTGAATACATCTTTATTATCATCGGATTTGAAGGTAAAACTACACTTTATTGGGCACTTTTTAAAAAATTAAAATTATTTCTCGGCTCGGCTATGTAATATAAAGCATAGGCGAGCCTTTCAGACCTGATATGACTAATAAAAGCTTATGCATTAAAATAATTCGCAAATCAATCTAGTCCATACTAATAATTTTGATATATTATTCGCAGAAAAAAATCTTCAAAGAAATTATGATAATTTTTTTGCAATCATCTTTCAAAAAAATCTTTTTGGATTAATTCCTTTAAGTTCTGTACTCTATCATGTATATTCTCAAAAACAATTTTTTGGCATGTAAACACAGCATAAATCTAACTAGAAAATGGCTGAAATGGCAACAGTGCAGTGACTAGTGGGGCCATAGCAAAAAAAAAATTGTAAAAAAAATCGAAATTTATGGAAAAAATTTGCAAAACGCTATATTTAACTAAATAAATAACAGTAAAATATCTTTTAATATTACAAAATAATAATATATAAGAAATATATTAAAAAAAAACACGTAAAATAAAATAATTATTACGAAAATTTTTAGACGTGAAACTATAGAAACAGTGTGGTGTGCTAAGTAGAAATTAAAAGCAGAAGTAAAACGATATAAGAAAGTCGGTAGGGGTAAAAAACAATACTTGAAAAAAACTTTTAAATAGAAATAGACAAAATTTTATCTATTTGCAGCAAAAAAATCTAAAAAATTTTAACTCACGGCATCAAAAAGTAAAAATAACCACAAAAGAAGAAGACAGAGAAGAGAATCTGCTAATATCCTCGAAGCCGGTGAAGCGGTGCGTTATTTTCAACAACAACAACAAATCCTTTAGTTGCTATGGCTGAAGCTGTGGTGGAAGATAGGCCTACCGTGCCAACAAGGTTCTATTGTCACATGTGTGATACGGAAATTAACATTCCGAATACTACTACCGACTATATTTGTCCCTTATGTTCGGGAGGATTTGTAGAGGAATTGCCACCTGCTGCGGCTACAAATGTCAATAGTGGTGGTGGTGTAGGTAGTGGCAGTAGTAATAATGCTGGTTTCGTGGTAGCCAGTAATGACGAGCAGCAACTAGAGGCTTTACGTGGACAAATCGCCAATTTATTAGCTTCACGTAACGGTCCCAATCTGGAGATAAGTATTAATCCTGGTTCATCAATGCGCCCTCAACCTAGAGGCATTGTTTCCTTAGGTGCCATACCTACTGGCGGTGGTCGAGTACGACCACAAAGCGTAGATCGTTTGGACAATGTCCTATTAGAATTCTTGCAATCACTTTCTGGGGGGGGTGGTACAGTGACTGGTGAAATGAATCCTTTCGATAATTCCCCACTATTATTTATGGGTAATTTGGGAGATTATGCTTGGGGTCGTGAAGGCTTAGATACTATTGTTACGCAATTACTAAATCAAATGGAAACTTGTGGTCCTCCACCATTAGCTAAGGATAAAATTAACGATATACCTAAGGTAGAAATAACCGCCGAAGAAGTAGAACGTAAACTACAATGTTCTGTGTGCTGGGAAGATTTTAGAATTGATGAAAAAGTACGCAGGTTGCCCTGTTCTCATTTATATCATGAGGATTGTATTGTGCCATGGTTAAAATTACATGGCACCTGTCCTATTTGTCGCAAGTCACTAAATGGTGACGAGGAAGATGATAATGATGTCCATATGATGGAAAGTGTTAATGATCATATTCGGTCTGTAAACCCAGCTTCTCTGTGTCCTGCACACCAACAACAACAACAGAATCCAAATACTACTAGTAATAATTCGGAACAACCTGGTACTAGTAATGCTGCTGATAATAATAGATCATCAACTTCTAGTCAACAACAGCAGGAGCAACGTTCAAATCAACGTTCTGAAAATGTATTTGGGTTTGAAAAAATGGATAGCGTTGATTTGGATTAAATGGAAAACCTATAACATTTAATTAACAAAAAGATATTTAAAAAAAAAACAAAAAAATAAAATAAAATCTTTTGCTGACGGGCCTTCAATTGTTGGCAGACAATTGTAAACATTTTTTTTTTTTGAATGACTAATACCTGTACCAAATTCTTATTAAGCGATGTTGCCAACAAGCGTTTTTTTTTTTAAACTATATAAAACAAGTTTATATCAAAGCAAAGCTTGAGGTATATCTGTTAATTTTGGATGCATTATTGTTGATATAATTGTTCTACCATCTTTAATAGCCAATACTAAAGTATTTGTGAAAGCTAATATCCACATTTTTTTTTTTAATTTAGTTCGTCTTAGTTTAGGCTAAGCTATTTTTGAAATCAATACTTATTGATTAAAAACCCTAAATTGTCTAAAATTGCATTAAAAATGCAATTAAATCTAAAGTGTTGGTATACGAACTTTCGTATTTAACATGTTACAATTGGTATTTGTTAATTAAAATACGGTATACAGCAGTTCACTTAAACTTATTTATCTTAAGCTTTTGTTTTGAAACAACTGCAAAAGAAATATAAACAATTCAACATTTTTAAAACGTTTTCATTCCCTTAATTTAAGATTGGACTAAAAAGAAAAAAAATGCGACCCTCTCTATCACATATCCAAATTCCAGCAAAATCGGAAATTTCAGTTGTGGGGAGGGGGGAGTATTGATTATAAAATTCAGACTTAGATCCAGTTTTTAGTGAATACTTAAATTTTGTTTGTATCTTAATCCACTTAAGTGATTTTTTAAATCATCAGTAAAGTTTAACACACTTTAAGTCTCAGGGTGTTAGATTTTACTTAAACGTTCACTATAATACTGGCTTTTAACCCTTAACTTGACATGAAGTGTTTCTTAAAATATTAAAAAACAAACAAAATTTAAAACAAATTTGAAAGGTATCTATTTTTTATATTCCATTAAAATCTAACAAATTTACTTTGATTTTTAAACATTTTTCAAACAAAAATATTCAATTAACTTATTTTGCAACTGTTATAATCAAAAGGTTCATATTTTAAACAAAAAACTATTGATTAATTTTTATGAGTCATTTATAAGTGAAATTGCTGGCTAGAAGGACATGATATAATTGATGAATTTATGTATAATGATAATTATTTTAATTATTAAATAATATTCAAAAAAGAATAAGTGGTAATTTTAAATTAAAAGTAACACATTTTTAAATAAATGTTTCACTTTTGTATTGCACATGTTCTAAATTTTTTCACATTTATGTAGGTTGAAAAAGATTAAAATAAAAGTAACATTTTCAATTGACATTTTAAAAATTATAAATTTACCACCTGTCCAAAAATATTTATTTCCCAAGCAGGTTTGCCTAATCATATTGAAAAGGGCCAACTTGGTCAAAAAAGAAACATTTCTAACTACAAAAAAATATATAATGTCAGGCTTATTTATGTCACTTATTTTTAATTGAAAGTTTTTAAGCAACATTTACATTTTATATCTGGTCTTGTTAAAAAATGGAAAAAATTTTCAAAAATGTCCGTCTGTTTTAGAAAAACTCAAAACTTTTTGTTTTAACCCCGGGTTTTTTAAAAGGTTAGTTTAAAATTATAAAAACAAGCTCAAAAAATTACCGTAAAACTAAGATTGAACCCCTAATTTTAGTACCTTTGGAAAATTTTGAAGTTTATTGAAATGTATGAAAATATTTACTTTTTTATAATTTACCAAAAAAAATGGAAACATTTTTTTGTTTGTTCTTAGAATTCATTGAGGCGTAATGATGTTGGCTTATTTCAAGTACTTTTTCAAAGGTTTTAGTTTGAAAAAATTAATTTTATTTATAAATCAAAAATAATTAAAAAGCGAACATCACAAAGCTTTAAATCCTTTGTTTAATAACTGTGAATTATAATAAAAATTGTAAAAATATTTGTATTGTCTCATTAAATTTTGAAGAAAAAAAACAATTATGTTGCTATACATATTTATAATAAACTAAAATATTAATGTAACTTTGGAAAACATATTCATTTATTATAATGTAAAAAACAGAATACTGAAAAATATTAATTTAAATATTTTACATACTTTTAAAACTTTAATCATAAATATTGTATGTTAAAAGCATGTAAACTTTTTTAAAAATGCAACATTTATTTAATTTAATATTATTTAAAAAAAAAACAGAATAATTTATTTTTGTATGACGTTTATTTAAATAAATACTAAAATTTGCAAAATATTTTAAATTTTATTCTGACAGTAATTTTCATTTGAATCAATTAAATCTCTTAAATTATTGTTTTAATTTAAAAACTAACATGAATTATATAATATGTATGTATACATTCAAAAAAGTTAAAATATATTTAATAAAAATTTAATTATACAAAATAGCTTAGTTTCAAAATTAAAAAGTTAAAAGATTAATAAATATATACATAAAATGTAATAAATCATTTTATTGTGCTTAATTTATTTATAATTTTAAATTATTTACTGAAAGCAGGAATATATTATATCGATGGCTTAATATAAAAAGGCCCTAACTCGATTTTTTGTTACTTGATAGGAGAAAGAAAAGATGAAAAAAAGTTTTAATGCAATTTCCAAAAATGTGTTGCTATTTTTATTAAAAATTGCATTAAAACTTTTTTTGTATCCAAAATTTTACGTATTTTATTAAGTTTTTTCCTTCTCCTGTCAAGTAACAAAAAATCGAGTTAGGGCCTTTTAATATTAAGCCATCGATATGTTAGAATAAAGGTGTGGTAAAGATCCCCTTTCCAAATTCTTATTGGCAGTGCAACGAATTTTTTTTAAAAGGTAGTACTTGTCCCTTTTTTTGTCGGTCATGTCCCCTTTCTAATAAGCGGTTCTTTAGATTTCAAATATGTAAGTCTAGAAATAATATTTAATATCTCTTCAGTAAGGCCTAATACGACCCAACGGGTTAACCCATTGTGGACCTTTTTTTAATGAATTATTTTTAAAGCCTCATTTACTGAAAACAGTTCATTGTTTTCATAAGTTAATAGTCAAGACTTCCAGCTAAGCTAATTACAAAAATTTTTTAGGGTCAAACTTAAACATTTCCACTTTTTTTTGTCTGACGTAATTGACGATATATGATGGCAGAATAAAGTTTTTGTGTATCCGGCCATGGACCAACCTAGGGGGGTTTCTCCTATGCTATAGGAAGTTTAATGTCTTCGCTGAGTTAATTCTTTCGTGTAAGCAACATCTGTTTTTTTTTCCTATGTGAAAGACAGTTTAGTGGCTTTGCTGAGTAAACCCTGCTAAAGAAGTTAAGAAATTTTAATTATTTTCACATTTAAATTAATGACATTACAAATAAATTAATGACATTACAAATAAGAAATTACATCCATTTGCGACTTTTGACAAAAATAATAAATTATCTGACATCGGAAAGTTTTTCGTTAAACAAATAAATTTGTTCCCGTTATTCTGCCGACGACTTCTTAGGTGGACAAATCAGTTTATTCCAGATACCGAGGTAACGTTGTTTTCAACTGAATTTTGCTTTTGTTTTTTTTGACATTAAATAAATTTTTGTTTATTCAACATTTTGTAATTTGAAAGCCTGAGGCCAATTAATAAATTACAATATTCCACTCACTTAAGGTTACCCTAAAATTAAAACCCTGATAACTAATAATAATAATACTGTATAAATAAAATATATTAATATTTTGCTATCCCAAATTGAAACGAAAAAATGAATTATGTTGTAATAAAAAATTATCAAAAAGATAAGAAAATTGTTGTAATTATTGAAAGTTATTTAAAAGATCGGATATAAGCTCGAAAAGCGCCGATACCCTGCGTCTTCTCATGTACTGAAATGAAAGCAAGCAATTGCCACAATAATTGCAAGTGAAAACTAATTTCAATGTTATTGCAATATCATGACATCGTTGAATCGCATGACATGGATCTTGCTGATAACTGCCACCAAATGTTATTATTAGTTTTCTTTACAGCAGGCTTGACAATTTTGAAAGTGTTCAGTATTGTTTGGTATTTTCTTTTCTCTTTTTTTTTCCTATCATCCCTAAAATGTATTATATTTTTCCAATTTTTTTATGATATACTTATATACGTTAGACTCTGTAATATTTAGTATTAATACTATTATTATTAGCATTAATACTTTTGGCCTAATTGTGGCTTTTAAATATTACGATAAATAAATAAATAATTAAGCAATCAAAAACAACATAAATTTCAATAAATAAAACGAGGAAAGTTTATTTATTTGTAAAAAAGTATGAATCATATAAAACGTTGAATATGGTTTAATCATCGTGTTTATTTGTCCGTTAATCCGACATTTACTAGATTAGCTTTTCATTTGGGTATAAACAGGCTATAACATAACGAACTTCGAAGAATTAATTTTCTATATGGATTGAGTGGAAAGTTGTTTATTACAGTCTAGCAAATAAAACCATTTTTTTATATTAATAGAAAAATATAAAAAATAAAATATTTCATTTATTTATTTGTAATATAAGTAGCCTAATTGGCCATTAAAATTATATTACATGTACTTTTAAAACTATGAGAATAGATATACATAAATCAAAAAAAAAAAAAACAAATACTAAAATCAAAAAAAGGAAATCCCTACAACTCCCCCAAAATATACATTAAAAAACGAATAAATTGTTCAGATCTAAAAGCTTATTGTAGTCCACAGATAGCAAACAGCTGATTTAATTAATATGGTGGTTAGAAAAGAGCAAAAGGAAATGGTAAAATTGTAGGGAGTACAGAAAAAGATAGATACAAAAAAAAAATAAAATAAATACCATACAATTTATGTCGAGTTTATTTTTTCTACCTCACTCCAGTTTATTTACAATCTTAAATAACAACCAAAACTTTTTTACCATTAGCTGTGTTTATGTGGCAAGCTATTATGGCTTATGTCACTCACATATAAATTTGACAAAAGACAACGTTTCGGGTTAACGCTTAGCGTTACTTTTGTCAAATTTGTATGGAAATGACAGAAGCCAACATCGATAGCTTCCCGCATAAACACAGCTATTGTTATATGTTATTGGTATAGGCTTTGGTCTAAAAATGAACTGAAGGTTCTAAAATATCCAACTTTTTAATAATAACCCAACAGATGGCAACACTGAGTTAAGCACTTTTGTGATACTTTTGTTCTGTTTTGAGAAAAGTTTGTTTATATTTATGCAAATCAGCTATCGGTATTTTTCTAAATAAATTATAAATAAATAATTGAATATTATGAACGCTGACCAAGCAGAAGTACCAAATGACGAACTCGATAACGAACTACTGTGTGACCCACAGGATTCCGATTTAACACGCTTAACAGAAATGGTATTTGCAATTAAAATATAATTTGGTCCATTTGTAATATAAACAAATTTAAAATACAGGTACGGAAACACTATTTAAAATATTTAGAAAAGCAACTACAGGAAAACTTAAGTTCTGGACTAAATCATAAAAAGAATGGCATTAAAGAGAATCATGAGAAAATATATGAAGAATCAATTAAAAGAACAGCTGTATTATTGGAGGATAAAGCCGTTAACGCTTGTATGATTGCAAAATTCTATCAAAGGGCTATGGTTAAAATTGTAAGTTATTTTGTTCTTCGTATTTATTTTTGTTATTGATCAAACACACTCGAAATATTTGCTAGAGTGGAGTTTAGGGGCACCACACCAATCGGCATTCCAAATATCTATACAAATTTGTTCAGAGAAAAACCTGTCGGAAGTTATTTTAATACAAAAATTGGATCCAAATTGTGAATATATCGTTTGAAAGGCATCGGATAATCCATTAGGGACCTATGTAACCGGTTAACAATTTGCTACACTATAAATGCACTTTAAAGTAAAAAAAAAACAATTTTCTTCCTTGTGTTCACTTTAACGCAAAAACTTTAAAATTTTAATTGCGATATTATATTTCCCGTCAAAATTTTTGGGTTTTGTGAACATTATTTTGTAATTTCAACAATTAATTGAGCAGTTAACTTTGGTTATATTAAGGAAAAGAGAGATCCCACACAAATACATTTAAGTATACAACAATTTAAAAGTATTCCTTTAGATTGGGGGTTAAAACAGGAAAGACCAAAATACTGTAAAGAAATTTTAGTAGAAGTCAGTGCAAAAACCTTTGCCAAGTAGTGTAATACTTTATGTAAGCTTTAGAGATTATTTCAAAGAAACATATTAATGTTCATCAGCTTTCTGGTTATATTTATTTATTTATAATTCAACTATAATGCAAAAGCCATAACCATAGCCATATATCCATATTTATTTAATCAGGTTATAATTAGAAAATATATACGAAAATCCATTTTTTGAACTTGAGTGAAATAACACATGATTGTTTTTTAAATAATCTAAAGTAGTATTAAGAGAAAAAAACTTACAAAATTTTTAATGTCTCCTAAAGTCAACTGGTTCCCAAATTACACAAAATTGTTCAGAATCTTTTATAAAAAAAATATCCTTAACCTATAGATTTCACTTGTAAGGCGTTCAACGCAAGAAAAAATTATTATTACACAATTGCAAAATCTAATATTAACACCAGAGGAAGCAAAAATAAAAACTTCTACCAAAGAAACACAAACTGAAACCGATCTCTTAACATCCATTGAAAATGATATTCACAAAATCCCTTTGCCGCCTCCCAATGAATTGGATGAAGATGACAATGATAAACGTGTAATGACTTTGGATGAAAAAATTCAAATGTTTCAAAAACATTTACAAAAAGAACAATGTGCTGAAGTAATGAAAAAGTGCCCTTTAAAGAGAAAAAATAATTTCAAAATTTCTAAAATAAGTCGAAAACATACAAATCGTAAATCGGATCATGGACATCATAAGCCTTGCATGGAACAAAGTCATAAAAGTAAACAAGAAGAACAATTTAGTCCGACAACATCTGTAATAACAAAAATATCATCTCCAAATCTGGGACCAAAATTAATAAATGTTGATGTAGCCTCCACAAAGCCAGACAATGATGATTACGATAGTGTGGCTATGGAATTGGCCCGTTTGTTTAGTGAGGAAAAGACTGAATTAGATGAAATTTTTGGTATAGATCCCAACGGAGAACCAGATGATCCACAAATTTGTAAAATTTTAAAAGAAATTGAAGAATCTAAAATTAATAATGATTGTTATGAAAAATCATTAGACGACAACAGTACACTGACTTTAGATGTCATTGATAAAAATCCTGTTGAATGTCAAAAAAATTCCATTGAACCCGTTGATACTAAACAAATTTATTGCGTTAAGCCTTCTTCTTTTAAATGTGTCGATTTAAGTAAAAGTATTTGGCCCTGTGAGTTATTTATGCAAAGACGTAAACTAAGTGAATCATTGGCACGTCTTATTGAAGAAGATTTACGTTGGCACGATGTAATGAAATGGAAATTTTCCGAACTATTTGGTGAAGACAGTGATGATGAATTTACGCCTTGTAGTCCTAGCATTGAATTGGATGAAACTTTAATTAGCAGCTGTATAAAACGCATATCGCCTTGGGTTGTTAAACATCTCATGAAACCTATGAAAGATGGTCTAATTGGTAATCGATTTTTATTTAAAAAATTGGCTAAACACTTGGCACGTAGTATTATTATGGAAAATCAATATCCTGGTAATTAAATAGTATTTTCTTAAACGATTTGTGTTAATACAATTAATACATTTTTAATTCTTTCAGATGAATATTTTATTAAAAACTGTGTTGAGAATTTCTTTTGCCTGCATCAGGTTGTTACGTCTTTGGATGATTTTGAAGATTTACCAAGTATATCATTATTGTAAATATTGAAGTGTTTCCATATAGAATTTTGAATTTCCCTATAAAGTTCAGAACTTTAAAGTATTATTTTAATAAAATTGACCATTATTTGAATTCTGCAAAAGGCCCCCAAAAATTTATATTAACTGTATTAAAGTATACCAGTACGTACAGATATTATTTTATTTTTTTATTGCATTTATTGAAGGGCTCGGCCCTTACTCTTGTATATGGTTAGAAAATGGTTGAGAATTTAATCCTTCATTCGATTTTCAATTCCGATTAGTTAAAGAATGCTTGAATGCCCCAACTACATCATATTTCGAAAAATTAAGCTTAATTTTTTTTGAATGTTGACGATTTTGGAGATTTTGTTCCAATTTTGCCGATTTTCGGGATTGAAGAAATCCCAATGTCATTCCCAAATTGCTCAATCATATAAAAAAAATCGAAGGATTGAATTTACAAATTGCAAATCAGGGACAACAGTTATTACTTTTATTTCAAAAATTGTTTTTTCCTAAAATATTTTAGTTATTTATTTCCTAAATTTTGAAAACGAATGTGATTAGTCAATCAAGTAAAACAAACCCCAATAAGCCACAAATCGATTAAATTCCCAATTTTGCAAAATGGATTGAGTTTCCAGCGATTAAATTTAGTTGAATTCATTGAACAAATCGGATGATAAAAAACGATTGAAGTCTTTAAAAATTAAACAGATTAAGCCTAATTCAGAATTCTTTCCCATTCATAAAATTGTAGTTTAAGAGTTCAATCATCCCATGGTGAAAAATAATTAAAAATTTAATTGTTAAAAGTTTAATACAATATCCGGCTCAGTCCGATTAAGCTCCCGCCGCTGACATTTGGGCAGGTCCAGAACGAGGAGAACATTGCACCAAAAAAATAAAATTTTAGGTATTTTTTATCTTTCTTGTGGCAACGGCCGAAGACAATTGGCTTAGGCCACCAAAAAATAACCAGGATTGCCATCAATGTTTTTTATTTAGATAATTGTTTCGATTTAAACCAGTCTTATTATTCCCTTTTTTTGACAAATGATTTGTATACATTTATATATTATGGTATAACCAGGTATTGAATGGACAGAACACATGGAGAAGAAGCACGTTTAATAATAAAATTATTACTATTATATAACCTTTACAATACAACTAACAAAGAATAATAATACGGAGAAAATGGCCAGAGATGGAGAAAAAGAAGAACACAAAATAATATTTACAATATAATATAAAAAAGAGCAAAAAATAAGCTGCATAATCAATATAGTGGGACCCACCCCACAGAAAGAAAAAATATTTAGATTTTTTTTTATTATTAGAAAAATTTTTTAAGATAAATTTATTAATTTCTTTATATTTATTTACTCATAGCATAAAGAATATATGGTAGACACAACACGTTTCATTGTACTCTGCTTGTCTTTTCCATTTAATTAATAGTTTAAGTGCTTTACTTGGAATTGTAAATTGTTATGCAATACGTTTTTTTTGGCCTGGATGGCTTTGTATTGCAATGTGAATAAATAAATAATCCAAAAGCATTTATACAAAACATTTGTCTAAAAATAATATAAAAATTAAAAAATCTACATGAAGAAACAAAAAAAATTACTTAATAAAAAACCCAATGGTAACTCTAAAATTATATTTATAGTCTATTGTCAGCGTTGCCAGGAGGAAGATTTAAAATGATCCACAAGTATACACAAAATTACCCAAAAACTATGAAATTACTTATGACCAATTTTTTTAACATTTGAACTTCAAGAATTTAATCTTTTATTCGATTTTTAATTCTGATTGCCTATAAATATTACTGATTTAAAAAAAAATACTAACTGAATTCATTAAACTAACTGAGCCCATATATGGTTAGTAAGCCAAGGCAAATACAGACAACTTAAAAAAACTAACCCATAAAATTAAGCTTAGAAGCTATAAAACAAAATAAGTAAACATTTAAATTTATATAAAGGCCGTTATGTTGTATAACAAAAGTCCAAAACAAAATGTTGTAAAATTAAGAAGGCTAATAAAATAAATGTTAGCAATCCTTAAAAAGAATATTATTATTGAATGATTGTTCATAGAAAGATTGAATTCTAAAACTAAATGCAATTTTATGAATGGAATGAATTCTAAAGACTTCACTCGTTTTTATTTTGTTTAATCACTGAATTAAATCGATCGACAAATTTGGGAATTCAATCGATCAATTTTACTCAATCATTTGAGAATAACAATCTCCATTCGATTTTAAAATTCGGAAAATAAATAGCTACGATTCTAATTTGAATAAAAGGATATTAAAGACCTTCTTGCATTAGTTAAGCGAGAAAATCAAAATTAAAAAATCGCTCAAATTGAAAAAAAAAATCGCCAAAATTTTTAAAATCTGTAAAAATGAAAACAGCCAAAATTTAATAAAATTTGTAAAAATGAAAACAGCCAATATTAAATAAAATTAAAGATATCGTCAAAATTTAAATATTGGTCTCTAATTAATCATTTATATATCGAAAACTAAAAACGCACCAGAGGTCTGAAGTTTTGAGTTACAATCCAATATTTTAGATCGCGTTTATCTCGAGAACACTTCATTGCAGAGAGAGGGCTATGTTTGGCGATATTAAATTTTTGACCTTGCATATAACCTCATGCACAAGAAAAAAAAACAAAACTAATTTTTGTTTTCTATACGCTTTTTTATTCATTAAAACCTCAAAAGAATGAAATAAATTTAACCAAAATTAACAATAAAAAATTCAACTACTTTGTGCTTATTTTATTTTTATATTCTCGCTGACTAATATTATTTTTGCTAAAATTATATGATGTTTGTTAAGAAAATTTCATTCACATATTATCATCACTAGTTTTCAAGTTATTTCGATTTAAAGATGCCTTCACACATATCTTAAAAATGGACCACAATTTATTAATTTTGTATTTTTACATAAATTTTTAAGCATTTTACTTACTTTAAATCTCTCTTATCAGAGTATCATTTCCACAATTCAATAAAAAAGAATATCGATTTTTAGTGTTATGATTACAATAAGAGTTTTTTCCTTTTGTTTTTTTATAATTATATAAATCTTTTAAATAGTTATAATATTATATTTATTTTAATAAACGAATATTATGTTGTTGTTTCTCAACTGCTGCTGTGCATACACATGTGCCAACGCATTTTGATAAACATCGTATCGTCAAAAAGTGATCATAATGAACTATCAAACACTTGACCAGCTCACACCAATCATATCATATTTAAAATGTGAACTGAGTCAGTCCAACATAAGAGACTGATGGAGTGGTGGGTTGGCTAAGATTTGTTGATAGTTTGTTTTGTTCCTTTTGAGCGATGTTTCGACTACAAACAATACCATCAAAGACGATTTTCAATTCTGTAACATGTGCTGAAATTTAAAAAATAAAAGATGTTTTTTTTTTGCGGTTCAGTTGTTGTTTCTTGTTCTTGGTTAATTTTGGTTGCTAAGAGTGAATTTTATACTGCTCTTCTCTGTTATTGTTGTTGTTGCTGCTGCAATTTTTGTTGATATTATGTTGTTTTTGTTGTTGTTGTTGCTGCAGCGATTTGGCGGGTCTATGGAGATGATAACACTACCTAGTATCGGGAATTTGATTTGTATTTGCTGCCGACATTGCTGCTGCAGCTGCATTAGCGGCAGCATTTTGTTTGTATTTTTGTGGTTGTTGACCTTGTTGTTGCTGTTGCGACTGTGAACCGGTAGCAGCGGCAGCTGCACCAGCAGCCGCACCGGGTGGTGGACGACCACGTCGTTCAATGCCTCTATCTGTTGTATTACCACCACCAGAAGATGGCTTAATACCTGCTGCTGTATTGGCAGCTTTCTTTTTGCTTGAATATGCTTGCTGCTGCTTTAAATCTTCAACAACAAAATCTTCGGGCGAGGTCTGTTGCTGTTGATGGACCTGTTGACGTCCAGTTACACCACTGTTTGTATTTGTGGTTTGTGCCGATGCATCTGCAGCGTTATTGTTAATCATTGTTTCTCGCACATTATCAACAAAATTTTCACTATCATTGGCTGTGTTTGTGTTGCTATTGGCGGCTGCTGCTGCCGCCTTTTCATTATTTACATTATCACTGTTGGTAGTCTCCTGGGATTCTTCGCGTCTTTCATGATCAGCATCAAGATCCAAAGAAGAGCAAGCTAAAGTCGAGAGCAATAAGGCCTGTACAAATTGTGAACTATTAGGGGGAAAAAGAAACAGAAAATTTAGTTTATTTTGTAATCAAATCGAATGATGTCAACCCACTGTTTATAAAAAGTTAAGCAAATGATTCCTTTAGAGAAACTGTGCGTGTTTTGTTTTTATTACAATAACTAAACACACACAATTTCCCTGGATGACTAGTTTCATTCACTTTCTAAAACCAGGGGTTAAATAAGTTTACGCATAAGATTCAAGTTGGTAATTAAAATTTATTTTTTAATTTGAAAATGGCTTTGTTTGTCTAATTAATCATAACTTGATCAAATATAAGAATTTGCTTATGACACATATTGTTTTGGTAAAAAAACTATGAGGAAAACATCGGTTTGGTACAAATGTAGATTTCTGGAAGGGCATTATTATCAAACACACGTGTAATAAAAATCAGTATCACATAAAAAAATTTGAAATATATAGTGAAAATTTACTAGATCTTTGCTGTTCCAAGATTTACATACAAACATTTTTCCCTTTTAGATGAAAGTAAATCGAATGTCTTATTTTTCGAATAAATATGTATTAGGGGATAAAAAGCAATTAATATTTAATTAAAAAAAATACATTTACAAACCTCTTTAAATTCCCTTGAATTTAGCGAAAAATTCTTAAATATTTTTACTTGAAATATCACTTTAAAGATAAAAATATGTATTTATATTTCACCAATATTTCAACGCAAATGTTTGAATGTTTGGAAATTTATGTTTTTAACTTTAAGCGGTTAAAGAAACTATAGATAAATTGGATATCCAATGAAAGGTTTTAAAAAATTGCTAAACAAAACATATTAGAACGTAAATGATGATTTTAAATGGAAAGCACACATTAAAAATTTTCAGAATAAACTAAGAAAATCTGCACTCATGCTTTACCATCTAAGCAACTGTTTAACCATTAGCGTCTTGAGGCAGGCACACTTTTCCTTAGCTGAGTCATATCTCAGACATGCCATTATGGCATGGGATAGCGAAACGTATTGCAGAATGCTTCAGTTAACGCAAAACCGACTACTAAAAAGCTTCTCAGCAAATAGCAACAACCCAGCCAGAACAAACTTCCACACAGCTAGAAATATCAGGTGAACTAATAGCAACATAAACAACAATAATACCGATAATAGCGCCAATAACAATTACAACAATAATAGTTCTAACTACAATAATAACGCGAACAACAACAAAAAAAAAAATTATCAAATCAACAACATACACCTAGTCAACACAAACAACAATACCATCAATAACACCGACGTCCCTAACAATAGCAATACAACATTACGTTAAGAGTTCTCAAACGATTCGAGATTTTTACATGTTATTGACCATGAGTATAATACTCTAGACGTAGGAAGGTTCAAAGTAATCTAACACATGAACACCTATGGGAAAAACTACCTGTCCTATAATCCAACTATAATGAATATGCTTCCAGACAGTATATTAAATACAACAAATAAATTTAAAAGAAAGAAACTTATTAAAGAATATTTTATTAAGAGTCTATTTATAGTCCCAATTTTAATTGCAGCAATACCAAGGATATGGAGGAAAGAAAAACGGAACGGGGTACAGACTTGCTTGCACTCGTAATTCTCTTGTGTTTAATTCGTACTTTTTATATGTAAAATATACTAAAATTGCAATAAGAAACTTTCACAGTGTAGACACGAATGCAAGTTCAAAAGAGAATTTAAGAAAATGACTGTAAGAAAAACTGCTGTGTGTAAATTAGGACATAGGATGCAATTGATTACATGCTTTTTCTTAATTTCCTTATCAAAGTTGCTTCCAAAGTTATGATGTCTATTTATACGGTGACTTTTTTGCTTTAAAAATATGCACGCAATAATTACATGCAAAAAAGTCGCCATCTAAATTGGCACTAATAACTCGCAATGAATTTTAAATAATATGTATAATTTTCATTATTTTTTCCAAATTTCCTACAGATAAACCAAGTGGCTTCGTAGATATTAGAAATAATTTTAAAGATTATGTATTGTTAATGAATTAGCTAAATTAACCAATATTTAAAATATTAGTTAATTAATATTTAAAATATTAGTTAATTAACTAATATTTAAATATTAGTTAGTTAAAAAATACTATGCTTTTTAAAAACCGAAAGACACAAAAAACTGCATCTTTGTTTAGAACATGTAATAATGCATTTTTAATTTAATGGATGTGGTTTCACATATATTTTAAAAAATTTCAAATAGGCGGTAATTTAGGGTCATCGAAATCTTGCAAACCCATCAACGGATCATCAATATTTGTTGCAGTGAGCAAATACAGTTTTTTAATCATCTATCTGCTGGACGACATTATCACTAAGAGATGTCATATTTTGGTAATGTACAAAATTTTTATCAAATAGTTAATAATATATTTGTTGTTGTTAATATTTTTTTTAAGAATGGAAAATAAAAACAAACAAATAATTTGTTCAAAAAATCAAAGGAAGTTGTTAAAATTTTCATTTAAAAATATCATTCAACAGAGTTAGTAATTGTATTGCAAATAAGTCAGTTTCAGGTTTTTCTGCTGAATGCCTATTAAAGATTAGAAAATAAATAATTGATAATTATGACGTTTATTGTACGTTCCACTAGAAATGGGCAAGTGATCATGATCACATGAGTAAATACAGTTGTCACTATCACTCACAAGTGAATCGCCAAATTCACGAAAAAACTTATCAGACAGAAAGAAATACAAAAATTAATGAACATTGTGAAAGTTTAACTTTAAATTGCTTCGGTTTTGTAGTTTTGCAATTAATTTTGTAGTTAAAAATTCATTCACAAAAAAATTAGTGGGAATATAAAAAATTAAACCTAAAAAACCCGACTCGCTTACGCAGAAATTTGACTTACAAAAGTCACTCACGAATATTTTAGATCTTTTCATATTAACTTCTGTTTACATGAGTAAATTAATATTTATCACGACTTAAGTTCTTTTAATAGACAAATTTCCTTTTATCAAAATAACTTTAGTCCATAGATTTTTTTTTTTGGTTTTATCATTTTTTTCAATGTAATTCTGCACAAAACTGTTATGAAAAAAAAAATATTAATACTGTTATTTTTCAACACAAGCTTTTAAAATTTGTTAGAAAACTACAGTTATGCATCGGAAAAGGTGTTTTTACCTCTCCTCCTGTGTACCTTATACACATTTTCTGTAAAAATTTGTTAAAACTTATATTCTAAAAAAAAATTTTTTTTAAATTTAGCATTTTTACAACAAGCATTAGAAAAAAATTACAAAAATAAATTTACAAAAAGAAGGAAAATTGTTCACGGAAAAAATTGGAAACAAACGAAATAGAACTAACAAATTAAATACATTCTACTCAACCCACAGTGGAGTAAAAAAAATCAATCAAAGCATGTAAACATAATTTCGACTTACCGATCAGCACGTTCTCTACCAATTTCAGCCCATTCGGCATCACTCAAGGTTGGTTGCATGAATTTTGTGAGCAAGAATTGCGATTGTGTACCATCAGCCCCATTGTTGCCACTTCCTGCTGCACCGGCGCCAGAGCCAGCACTTGCGCCACTACCAGAGACACCAAATGCCATGCCCAACATGCTGTTGCCATTGCCTACACCGATTCCATTGCCACAAGGCTGTATAAAGGAGGAATATTGTGGTGACAAACCGAAATCGTTGAAAGTCAAATAATTGCTAGAATTCAACGTTACTTCTCTAGTATTCAAAGCATTTGGAGCCAGACTTGATTGTTGCGATTGATTTTGCGCAGACACAGTCCATTCGTTGGTGCGGCAAGAGCCACTGCCACCACCATTAGCACTGGAACCACCACCTCCACTTATAAGACCTCCACTGCCAGATCCTGACCCAGAAGCACCACTGATAACCTCCGCCATGGTTGCATTTGAATTCGATGATGAGACCAAAGGATGTGCACGTCTTGGTATACGTTCCAATTGTTGACGAGTAGCCTACAGTTGTATGTGTGTGTGAGTAGAAAAAAAATTTTAATTTAGTCAAATTTAAAGTTGCTGCGTTAAATATAAATTCAAAAATAATTGCCGTCACTTGTTGGCGTTCCAATTGTATTTGCATTTGCAACTGTTGCAGCTGAGACGTTGGTGGTCCGCCACGTCTTACACCCGACAGCTGTGAGAGTAATTCAGCAATCGGATCAACCGATTCCCGGCCAGAGGGTGACAAAGCTGAGAGACCACTTGAAGAGCTAAAGTGCATGTTAGAACGACGTGCCCGTGGGCCACCAAGTGTGCGTCCTGGTATGCGACGTACTCCACCACCATGTCGAATAGCTGAAGGTTCATCGTGCAAAGTAGTTAAGGAGAAAACCATAATATTTTTTGTTGTATTTTTTAGAGCAAATGAAAAAAGTTTGTTACATAAATGGCTTGATTTTAAAAAAAATATTAAAAAAAAAATCAGGCTACTTGATTAAATCAAATATTTCGATCTTCACCACTGTGAAAGAACAATATAGAAAATCTTTATTTTTTTTACAGTGGTAAATACCAAAATCTTGATGATGTATATGCAGACGAATCTACATAAAAATTAGTATGTACCAAATTGAGTCTTAATTTTGGATGAAAAAAAAAAGTTTTTTTTGTTTGTTTTAAAAAAGGATATCAAAAATGAAATCAATTCCCGTGGTCCAGTACGATGTTCCAGTGTTAGATGACCGGCAAAATCATCTGTGACTAGATTCGGTTCACCACCTGGTAGCCCAGCGCATACCGGACACACCACTTCTGTACTTGTTTCCGTATGTTCCGATGTTACATGCTCCAATAATGTGCCATCACTAAAACCCATTTTCTTACAATACGGACAGGTAAAACTTTGTGGTTGCTCAGAATTGAGCATTTCACCACCAAAGAACAATTCAATATCCGAACGCGTTAAAATACATTGCATTGGATGATCCACCAAATGACGCGTTGTGGTGACACCCTCCTCATAACAGTCGGAACATAAATCATAATCGTAGCAAATTAAACATTTATAGCGGCGACCATTAAAATTCGATTTAAGACATGAATCGCAGCTGACACCTACAAAAAAAAAATTAATAAAAATAAGAAACAACAGAACATGAAAAGGGAATAACAATTATAACATTTTCAACAACAACAATCCAGACAACAAACATAAGCTGCCATTAATCGATTTTAATTGAAAATTAATTTCAAAAAATATACCACTCAACGAAACCATCCAATCCAACCCAACTTACCTTCATGACGACTCATTATATAGTTATGAAAACTTGAATAGTTTTCAACAATAATTTCTTCTCATCCACCGCCGCCACCCAATGTTTTTTATTTGTGATTTATTAATGCTATTGACTTTTTTCTTTCCAAAGTTAAAATAAAGGCTTTGCTTATAGCACCAATTGCTAGGTTTAGTTTTTGTATTATTTATTTTGTGAGATGTCCTTCTTTATTATACTTCTTTCAAAACAGGAACTCGGAAACAAAACAATCTCTTAGCAAGTCTTAGCTGGTGTTTATAGTTGTATTGAATATTTTTAGGGAGGAATTGATTTAAAGTTTTATTATTTTTAAGTAAAGAAATTGGTAGTTAAACTTTTCAGCAACTAATTAAACTGGAAGTAAAAATTTTTAAAATTATAAGTAATTTATAAAATTTTAAATCGGCATTAAATTTAATCAAAAATGTTTTGATAGAAAAATATTGAGGGTATTTTGGTAGCGCATAAATTATATACTACCAGTGATCTAAGCCTGCTGCATCATTTGCCGTTTCCTTTTTTATTTTTCATGAATTACAAAAAGCTTAAATATAATTACAAAAATATAAAAAATAAAGAAAGTTCCACAAATTAAAAAGCGCTACTAATTATCAGTAGCACATTTCTCTGATAAACCAGCCAAAAATACATATTCAGTTTTCTTTAGTTTAAAATGTAAAAATTTTATTATTTTTTGGCATTTTATTTTTCCCGGAAACATTTTATTCCGCTAGTTTGCGCGATTCATGAGTAATTGTGGGTAAAATCTGAATTTACTTACGTGAACGTTTTTTTGTGTGTTTACAATTTTTCTCTCGTAGGCGTGAATAAAGTTAAAGTTCACTCATATGCCCACCTTTGATTATTACTTATCAATCTTTCAAAAATCAGCCAGTTAGAACTGAAAAACAATAGTTTTTTTGTTCAAAATCGGGTTTGCAATTGCTATCATTTGATTGCATGTGGAGACTTTAATATACGTTTTTGAGTTTCTATGGTCTCTTTACAAATTTGTTTTTTTTATATTTTTTTAAATATTTATTTATTTTTAAATATTTCTATAATGTAAGTAATTTAACTTAGGTGTATGTACAACTATGTAATATGTTTTTGGCCTTATAGGCTTTATACTAGGGAACTGAATAAATAAATAATAATAAATAAGTTTTTCCGAAAAATTCAGTCTTTAATAAAAACTTAAATAAGGATTTTAAAGTACGCATTTTTTTGCAATTATTCGAATATCGGTTTTATTAAAAACGCTAGTGAAAACACCATTTTAAAACCATTTGTTATGATTGCGACTTTCAACCGAGCGCGAACATTTTCACTGCAGTAAAAATAGCCATGAAGAATTTCTTTGTATTGATATTGAATAAACAAATAAATAATACTGGACATTGAGTAAAATTTACTGTAATTGGGAGTATGTCCAAAGGTCTTAACACGAATGAACAATATGTAGGTATAATTTTTTTTTTATTCAACATTTTTTTCAAATTTTTTCGTACCTTCAATTACCTATTTTTTTTTTGTGTAATTTTCATGTGGTTTTTGTATAATTTTTAACCTACAGCAGTGTAATATATTCTTTACTTGTGACAACACTTAAAAATTACCGTAATATAATCTTTTGTTCATTTCACGTAAAATTTTTTAGAGGTAATAAGATTTTTGTTAAAACATTGATTTTATTTGTGTCTATATTTTTCTATCAAAACGTTAAAAACCATTACTTCTGAGAAAAATCTGCTATATTTTTATTAAAATTTATAATATAAAATTGTTGAGCAATATCCGTAAATATCTCTGAAATATCTTCTAAATAATCTAAAAAAGAATACAAATTCAAAATATTACTTGATCAATTTTACGCAAATAAAAATTCAAAAAATTTGTTTGCGCTTGACTTATTACGGGGGGTGTCAAGTGTAATGTGTGCAAAACATTATCGTGAATTTCCTTATTATAAAATTTTAGATATATATTTAAGAAATATATTTCATATTTTGCGATTTCCATTGTATAATAAAATCATTGAGGGTGTTCAAGATGTTGATTCCCACCATAATGTAAATTCGCAGAGCTTTTAAATTTAATTTTTTTTATGCTTTGTTTTGTTGTTGTAGTTGTGACGACGAAGACTGAGCAATTTTGCATGTAAGCAAAATACCATATTGAGTACCCATATTATTTTAATTTGTAATGAACTCAAAAATAAACAAGTTATTTCTATCGAAATATACTGATTCACAGACAATTGTTTGCAAAAAAAATTATTATTAAAAATATAATTTTGCAATTTTTTGTATAAGAATTATAGAAAATAGGTTAAATAACTAAAAAATCACAATTTTTGCAAATATTTGGATCTATGGTATATGTATTTTTTCTTAGCAATTAAAATACATTATTCGACATGTTTTTACCTTTTTTGTTTGATATGGAAAAAGCAAATATAAACTTTTTTGCACAACACAAAATAAAGAACATGAGAATTTGGGAGACAGACACACCAGCAGTAGAAAAGAAAAATCACACAAATGAATTAATTAAAATATCTTTGCTTTTTTACAAAATTAAATAAATTTTCCGTTTTCTTTTCACAGATTGCGTTTAGTATCGAAAGTGCAGCGCAATTTTCATGAAATATGAAAACATCAAGCAATAAAGCAACGATATTTTTAACTTTTTTTGTTCAGAAAAAAATTTATGAATTATGTTTCTTCGATTTGTCTTCTTTTTTATATTCTTGTGAGTGACGTTCTTTGTAGTGATGCCAACTATATGGAAAAAAAAAAATAAAAATTTAAGCTTAAAAAGCACTACAACCAAAAAAGAAAGTGGTTGCATAGTCAGCAAAATCCATAATCAATTCTAGACTTGGTTGTTAGATGATGTTTATCTTCAGACGAATTAAAATACTATAAGAGCCAATTGGTTGCACGCAACTTTCTTAATTCCCTTTTCAAAGTTGCTTCTAAAGATATGTATATTTATACGGTGACTCTGTTACATCACTCTCACTTGAAAATCGATTGTTGAAATAAAAATTTAAAGTTAGAAAAAGTAGTAAATTATGATTTTTGTAATATTTAGCCTCTTTTTGGCAGTCTTGTGTATTAAAGTTTTAACTATTGAACAAAACCAAATTTAAAAAAAAAAAAAATTACATACAAGACAAATTTTTGGAATAATAGATTATTTAGTGTGAAAACCAACATTATTTTTTGATTTCAGTTTAACTGAGAATCTATAAATTTGATAATAAAAACTCAACCACTTTTTATGATAATTCCAATTGGTAGGTATGTACTCATTTTCTCTCAATCATTATGGCGACATCATATAACTTGACATTTCTAAACAAGAACTAAAAAACGGAATGCTCCCGGTGACACAAAGCGATTTTGCTAAACTTCGGATATACATTATAGATTAGAACAAAACTAATTAAGGAAAAAAACTTTTGTGGGGGAACATAGTTAAAATACTCTAAAAAGGAAAAAAAAATATCCATATTATCTTTGTTTGGAGCCATTTTTGCTACCCGTTTTTAATACTATTAATAATAAAATATATAGCTGGTCTCATAACTTATTTAAACTTCAGAAAGAAATGAAAGTTACTCCTCATTACCGAATCATGTCTACAAATAGGACATACACTTAAAACTCAAATACGGCTTGTTGTGCAGAGAAGATTTTTTAAGAAAACCTTTGTCTTAATTAAATAAATATTAAACCAGAAAAACATTAGTTATTCCTAAGAATATCCCATTTCAAGTTTGTGATCTCAAAGAGTTAACACATGGTAATGGAATTATAAACAAAAAAGAATAAAGGAAATGTAAATGTTTTTAGATGGAAATGTGTACAATTTTAAAATAATTTGTACTTAAACTGTTATAGGAATAATCTAAAAAATAAAAATACTACCAAATAAAAAACAAAAAAGCCTACAGAAATTTTCCGCTATATTTTTTATGAAACAATAAATTTAAAAAAAAAATTTTTAAACGCCTTGATCGTTTTGTTCATCTAGAACATAATTTAATTTCTTATATATTTGAACGCAATAACCATGTGGTGTCTTAGAAAGAGAAAATTTGTATTCAATTAATATTTCTTTATTGTTAATTGTATTATTTATTTTTTTTGATAAGTTATTAAATTTATAATTTGTTTTATTGATAAATATTTACGTATTATGTAGTAGTATTTTTTGGTGAGTGGTTTATAAACCATATTTGGCCTAAGGGCTTGGTTTGAAATTGTATAATAATAAATAAATAAATTTTAAAAAAATGTGGGATAATTTAAAATGACTATTAAAATTTAAAGTTCATGTGAATGATATTTTGGAACTACTTGGAATATCGTTTTGAAATTTAAGTATTATATATTCTTGTGGACAAGTACTATAGGTTAATGCAAAAAAAATTAAATCCAACGGGGCCAAATGTGAATTAAGTACATTCAAAGATTGGTGATTTTGAATTAATTGGGTATAATTCAGAAATCAAAAATTTAATTGATGAAAAAATCGCTGTCGCGCAGTGTTAATTTTGGTTTTTTTATAACACCAAGTTGGCTACCTAGGTTGACTTCATTGGTTCCGAGTTCGTTGTTTATAAAATTTGCAGACAGCAGCCGACGATCTTTCGCAACCTTTCGTTTTAAGTGGTAAAAACAAGACAAAACAAATGAATACAAAAACAAATTAAATTATATTTACAAGTCTAAAAAAAAAAGAGTTGGAATCACTTGATTTCAGTAATTAAAAGAAAAATATTTTTGTAGACGTTTTTATTAAACAATATGTAAAATTATTTTAGACATAAAAATTTAATTTTATCCATTTTTTTGTTTTATTAATTTAAACTCTTTTTTTAACTTTCTTTTTTACTCTGATATAATCAACTCTTGAATTCATCTTTTAACTGTTTTTCTAATTATTAAAAAAAGAGATAACAGACAATACCAAAACAGCAAAAATGCATTTTTTAAGATTTTTTTTATATTTTAATGAAATTTCAAAAAAATTGCTCGTCATAATGAAAATATATTATTTCGCACATATTGTTCGAAATTAAAAGTAAGGCGCAATTGATATGCATATTTTTCTTTTTTATAACATTTTTATAGTTAATTCAATTTTATGGTTATGTATTTTTCATGTGTAAAGAACAATGCGCTTAAAATGCAAGGGGGCTCAATAATCGTGCATAAACGAACTTGAATTGGTTGGTTGGGTCACCGTCGTTGTCCCGCGAAGGTAAAAATGTTATACTTTTTTTCTTGCTTGATCCACACACATACACAGCAAAACAATTATTAAATAACCAAAAAATTTTGCACTTTTTAACTATTAGATTTTTGTTGTTGTAATAAACAAAATGTAATTTATTTTCACATTATTTAATGCATTCTCATTTCTATCATTTTTTTGAAATAAATATCTTCACTTTCTTTGCATTATTTTTTGAACTTTTTTTCCTTTTTCAATAAAATTGCGATGACAAATGAAAATTGTTCAGTCTTTTCCTATTCAATATTGCTTTCTCATATTCTGTAAAAATATAATTTACACGTACTTTTTTAACGAGTTGCTAAGGGTTAATAGACCAATTTTTTTTAATAGTTTTTATATTATCAACTTTATAAATTTAAAAATTAACAAAAATTTAGAAGCAAAATTAAAATTATTTTTATATTCTGTAATATTTTCGAGACGAATTTCGTGTTTTTTTTTTCTTGACTTGTTCAACTCGAATGAACAAGGTTGCTTAAAATATTATTGTTTGCCAGAGTTGCTATAAATAGTGCCAAAATTGTATGATAAAAAGATGCCCTACGAAAACTTTTAATCCAAAACGGCCGGTAGACGATCAAGCTTGGTGTTCAACATTCGATACGCCCATATGAATAAAAATAATTTTGAGGTGTTTGTGCGGCAATATTTTAACAGGAACATTCACTATAAACCGATGACTCCCATGTAAAAGAGGTGGCAAATAACGACAATAATTTGAAGCGTTAACTCTTGACGTGACCTAATAAGAATTTTGTGCCATTATTCTGCTCACGCATTTTACTTATTGCTAAGATTTTTATCTCTAATATATAAATGGGGAGTCAATTTTATCAGATTTTGTTCCAAGTCATTACTTTCTGTAAATTCCGAATTGAGGTGTTACATGTGGGGTTCTTTTGCGACCAAACTAATCTGATTTGGTAGACTAGGCCATCCACCCGTTGTAACGTAACAAACCGAAGCCCCTTGTGGGAAATGAACTACGACCCTAGCACTGCTTAATTAAAATGCCATTCTCCTTACTCCTTTCTTCTATAAACTTAAACCTTAAGAAAGTAAGCTTACCTTGTGTAAACTTAGAGACGCATTGGTAAGATATACTAGTTAAATTGAACTAGTTCGTTCGTGATCGACACAAACTTTTCTAAAAAAAACACATTTTTTATTGGTTTATAATTTTTTAATTTATTTTATTCCTCTGGTTTTTCTGGAGGTGGTCCGCAAGGTTGCAACATACGCTCCATTAAATCAAATCTCACTCTTCCTTTAGTTTCATTTAAAGCTATAGCAAAATAGTTCTGCATATCATAATGACCCATATAGCTGGCCAAGGAATCTCGATGTTGATTTGTTAACCATTCATATTTAGTGGTATCTGCATGACCCGTACCAATATATTTACTTTGTAAATGTTCCAATTGACTGTGTATGTTATAGCGGTCACCCATTTTTAACTATTTTGTCATATATAACTGGCGTCTTTACTGAATATAAAATAGGATTTTATTTACCACCTGAAATCTGCGCCGAATAAATTAATGGGTGGCGGCGTCAAAAGGAAAAAACTGCGGCGATTATAGGGTATATGAATTGTCAAATTTTTGTAAATTCTCTTGAAAATGACATTAGAAAAGTAAATAGATTTGGGTCGACAGAACTGGGTAATGTGTGTATAGCACTTAGCTATAATATATATAAGCGTCTTCTGATAGTGTTTTGCACACAATGCAAAAAGTTCAGTTTGCATCATCATTAATACCAGCCGAGAAAATGCAAATTCACACACCAGAATAATAATCCAGGCATAACATGACAGCTTGTTGGTCAACGGGGCGAAGAGAATGGTTTTTTGTTGGCGTAAAGTTTCAACCAGCTTCTACTCCGCATTAGCAGCACAAAACCACATTTTTAAAAAACGTCAAATGAATTCAAAAAACACAAAACCCAGAGCTGTGTGCACGTATAAATTAAATGCCAGATGAATATACTATGTGTTACAAAAATAATGAAAATTGTGCGCTTAAATATTAGTCCAGTGTGTGAAGGCTGAATGATAACAAATGAGTTTTTATTTATGGTCCAAATTTATTTCTGCTAGGCAGCGCAAATCAGTCCGACAACTTTAAGATAGAATAGCCATACGTAGACGCAACGAGTTAAAAAAGTGCCAACCATTATTCTAGACAACACACACAAGCACTTATCCTACGTAAACAGTGTTGATTTTCCTCCCGTATTTACTGATATTGCATATGTTTATTTTAAAAAGGTGAAAAATACCAATAAAAAAGGAAAATACAAAATTAGAAGTGTAGGTAAAAAATATCGTATATTTTCGTTTATCTATACCAACACAGTTTCTGCTCCGTCTCGTTATGTTACAATGCGTATGGCTAATGGACCCTTTATCGTACTCTTATTTCCATACTAGTGAAATGGCGACAAAATGACGACCTACAGATTTAAAGCGTTTGGCTTGGGACTCTCTTCGCTAACATAAATCAACACGGTAAATCAAAGTGGAAAAAAATTCAAATGTGTGGTCGAACTTGTTTGTAAGGATTATTCAAATATTTAACATTATTCCATAGTTTCTTTAAATCGTTTCAATATTTGCATAGAACTTTAGAGCCGGCTCAAATTGCGAACGCCTGTCATTATAAGCCAAAAAATATTAGAAAAACCTCAGAAGAAAAACATGCAAATAAATCAAATCCCAAAAAAGATGAGTGTGTAGAGATAGAACCGGAACTACGTTCAGAATTCAATTGTGGACGAAAATATTACCCATCCTATAATATAGCTCCAACTGATGTTACTCCCGTATTAGTATCCAGAGATCATTTCTATGATGATGACACAAATATGGAAAATAGCCGAATTATGGTACCTATGATGTGGGGCATGATACCTTTTTGGCATAAAGGGGACTATCGCAAACATGGTTTAACTACTAACAATTGTCGCTTAGAACATATGCTAGAATCCAAATTGTATAGAGGTCCTTTTAGACGTGGTCAGCGTTGCGTTATTTTGTGTGAAGGTTTCTATGAATGGCAGACAACGAAATCGGCCAAACCTTCAGAAAGGGCAGCTTATCTATTGCATATGCATCAGAAGGATGAAGTCAAAATCTTTGATCGTAACACTTGGCAGCCAAAGGATATAAATTTGTTAAAAATGGCTGGTTTATTTGACGTTTGGGAGGATGAAGATGGTGACAAAATCTATAGTTATTCGGTAATAACATTTGAATCTTCAAAAATTATGTCCTGGCTTCATCATCGTATGCCAGCGATATTAGAAACAGATGAACAAGTTAATGTAAGTGTTAAACTGAAAATAGTAGTTCTAGTGGTAGTTATCTAATTTTTATTCCATCAGAATTGGCTTGATTTTAAAAATGTTACTGATGAACAGGCTCTGTCTGCTTTACGACCTTGCACCCAACTCCAATGGTATCGGGTTTCAAATATTGTTAATAACTCTCGTAACAAAACTGATCAATGTAATAAACCCATCGAAATGGTTAAAACTCAAAAACCTGCTATGAACAAAATGATGTCTGCTTGGCTTAATGTACGTAAACGCAAAGAAGCTTCATTAACACAATCAGATGATGAACAGGAGTTGCAAAATTATCAGAGCGGCAGCACTGTCACTACAAGTGAAAGTGAATCGGAAGCTACAATGGCTACTAAACGACCACGCTTTAGAGATTTTAAGCGTGCTATGCGTAATCTACAAAATATAGAGTATGCTGGTGGAGACGTTGTAAATTCGGATACAAATTATGAAAGTGATATCGAGAAAAAAAATCTGGGTTAATGAAAACTATAGCTTTTTTTTGTGTAATTTACACCCGTTTTTTGTGTATTTTTTTTTAAATTACTACATGTTTTAAAATAAATTTTGTTATTCACCCAATTATATTGGGACTGGGTGACTTTTGAATTGCAATATGTTTTTTTTTATAAAAATAATGGTAGATATTATATTACGTAAATATTTTAAGCTGTTGTTACAAATTTGGTAATCTTATAATATAACAGTTTGGCAAGTAACATCTTTAAAACCATAGAATTTTAACTTCGAAAGTGGACGATAATCATCTTTTGTCTTATAGAATCTAAGCACTATATACGCTTAATTTTTTAGGGAGATTAAAGAAATTCAAATACCATTGGGGGTATTCTCTAACTATATGAAAAGTTTTCGCATCGAAAATAGAAACTCTAGTATGTTTAGAACAGGGTGAGTCACATGATGTCAAATTTGCCGCCCTAAGTCCTATTTTTTCCAATATGGATTCTCCATTTAAAATTTTTCATTTAAGATTCTTTGTCAGCAACCTTAATGCCCATAAAAGACATAATTAAATTCAAAATACATTACAATCTTAAATTTATTACATCAGTAATGCATCCGCAATATTGATTTTTTAAATTTGTTTTCGGATTCGTAATCATCTATCACAAAATTACCCCTGTTGAGCTTTTAGGAGTTATCAGAGCGTTATGTTAACACAGCCTAAAATTTTTATCATTACTAGCATTAATAGAAGGATCTTAGAATCAGTGATATCGAGATTGTAAAAAAATTAAAAATTGAACTTATACAAAATGTTTAATTTTGTAAAATACTTTTTATTTTTGAAAATTGTAGTAAAAATTTACATTTGCATTAAGGTAATAATATTTATAATTTTACTTAAAACCTAAATATGTATGTTAAATTAAAAAGACAAAGCTATTCTTAATTTATTTGAAAATTGTGATTTTGTTCGTTGCTTTAAATATAAAAACTTAACCATAATATATTCCTATGTGTGCGCTTTTTAAATTAAAAAAAAGAAGACAAAAAAATATACATTGATATATAAAAACAAGCAATTAATGCAATTAGTAAACAAAAATTTAATGAAATTTTAGCAAAAGAAGATGAAAAGGCAAATATAATATGAAATAATTAAATTCATACAAAAAGCAAACAAGGTCAAAGCCAGTAAAATTTAAAATAGAAAAACAATAATGGTATTCCCGTCAACACTTCAAATAAAAGAGGTGGCAAGTTTTGTTTTTAATCTATTGTAAAGTTATAACAACTACGGCAACATGAAAGTAACCCTTAAAATTTGTTTTCAACATACGAAATCTAATACGAAAAAGCATTTTTATAAAAAAAAAATAATTTAAAAATATAATTGTATTATAAAAAATTAAATTTTTTAACACTTAAGACTTGAATTAAAATTTTAATACGGAACAATTCCACAGTTAAAAAATCTTGTTTTAAGGGCTACTTTTTTATTTCCATAATTATGCCCGTGATTTGACGCAATATATACGGGTCATTACAACTTAAAAATATTCACTGAAATTCAAAAATTAAAAATAAATATTTTAATGGAATATTTGAATAATTTTTTATAATGCAATTTGTTATTATAGAAAATTAAGTGAATACCCTTAATAAAGAAACAAGAAAACCAAGGTAAATTTAATATATTATAAAAAAAAAAAATAATTAAAAGAAAATATGATTATATACGTGTAGGTATGTGTATACTTATTAATTATTAGCTAGTTACTTTTTATGCATTTTTTTTATTGTATTTATAGAATATTATTAAATTTGCTTTTAATTTTTTTTGTAGATAAAGTTTCATTTCGTTTAAAAATATTTAGAGATTTTAACTAAAAAAGTTATATATTTTCTTTAAAATAGTACGTGACTATTTTTTTTATATTTCAGATCTGTGTGTTTTAAAAAATCTGCAAGAGATTGCACTTTTTGTATCATTTTATATTAAACTGCTTATGTTACTCTAAAAAGCCTTATATCTATATAATATAACTTTTTATTTAACTTTAATAAAATTTAATAGGAGTTTTAAAGAAATTATCCAATATTTTTTTTTTTTTTGTAAATACTTCTATTTAAACAAAATACCCACATAATTTTGTGAAAGTAAATGGTTTTCCAAACACAATGGCATCCAGAAATGTTTTCCAATAAACCTGAAAACAAAATTACAACAGAATTCCTAAATATTCCCAGAAATTATGTAAAACTCGTGTTTTACGGGAAAAATAAACAAAACTTTACTCATTTCGCCAATTTCGCTTTGCTCTGAAATTTTCGAATAATACATAAAATTTTATCATGAAGCTACCAGAAACTCTAGAACTTTTACAATGAAAGTACTCGTAAAAACACAAGCATACAGCCTAAAAAATTACAATGAAATCCAAATACGTTCTCTGAAGTGGATACCTTCAAAATGGATTTTATTCATGCACTTAAAAAAATTCAATAGGACATTTTACGTAGTTTTTTTTTGCAGAAAAAAAATTCTGTGTATACAAAAATTCGAAACTAACGTAAACCTTCGGCATTTTTTTGTAGTATATTATACAAATATTCATAGTCAAATGCATAATCATTTTCGCATTTTATAAAACAAATTAACATGTAAAACAAGAACAAAAATGCAACTTTATCCAAAGATACCCAGGAAAATAAGACCTTACAAAATAATGGGGTTTAGAACGAGCAGTAACTGGTTAAATTTTACCTAATGAGCTCATTGTTTTAACACAAGAATGTCATTGGAGGTAGCTAAATGCCTCCAAGTTTACGAGTAGGGAGTAAAATAACTACTTAATGGTAAGATTTAAATAACCAGTTATAGGTAAGGGGAAAATAACCGGCTACAATTAATAATAAAAACCAATTTTTGTTAAAATTTGAAAAAAAACAAATTTCAAATCCAAAAATAGATTTCAACTGCCAAATAAGTAGTTAAAACACATTATTGATAACTCATTATTTTCACTTTGAAAGTAATGCAATGAGCTGTATAACACATTGTTAGTAACTCATTAATACCACTATAAAAGTGATACATTGTGCTTTCTAATGCAAATGTTAAATAAAATAAATTGAATTTAATGCAGTCTGTTAATGTGACATATAAAAATGATTACCTTTTGAATTATATAAACCTTAAAATATAGATGGCGTTATTATGTCCATTGTAGCTATCCAAATGTAGTTCTAAGTTACATTATTAAAACCGTTGTGTTGAGTAATTTTATAGAATGATTTTTGTTTTTATAAGAAAAGAAGTGTTTTTTTTCCAATTATACAGAATCCATGTTGTAGGTAAAGATTTACTTTAAGATTTCAGCGTAATTCGATTGTCAACACTTACAGCTGCAAGAGGAATAGACTTATCAAACCGTGATGTAATGACCACGTTACATATAAAAATGATTATTATCCAAATTTTTTTTTTGAGTTCTGATATTAAAACCATAATTTTACAGAATAAAATCGCTTGGTGAATATCTTTTGAACACGAACATTGGTAGGGTCCGTTCATTTAGCAAGTGTGCGTCCTAAAATTTTGGAGAGCAATATTAACCTCTACCTAGATCGTGTTTTGGAATGAACTTCAATGAACTCCTTGGCCATTAATTCGTCTAAACCAAAAGCAATTATGTTTGGTCCTGATTAAAATGATATTTTTTTGGTTGAAAATGAAATTGAATTTTTAAACTGTTATTTTAATCTAACATTGATTCACAGTCAGGCAGAGTTACTTACGTAGACTTTATTTCTCTAATATTATTTTACCTCTACGTGATAAGATAAAACTGGCCCATGTGCTATTACATTGCAATAGCACATGGGCCTAAGACCTCTAGTTAATTTCTGGTTCTATTGGTGTTAACTTTTACAAGTTAAAACAAATAGTTAATACTATTGTTAGATGTCGGGAACACATTTCGGGGGTGTTCTTTAGTAAACTTTGTTAACTTTGTTTCAGAAAATTTTAAAAAATGGATTTATGAATCGCCAGATTTTCATTCCTAGAATCGTGAGATCATTGTATGTGAGGTCATTTGTGGTTGCCCGTTGTTGGAATATATTTACTTGTGTATATAATAAGTATTTTTTTACTTTTAAATAGTTTTGCTGATTTATAGAATTTTTTAGTTTTTCTATAAATGATTCAAATTTGTATTTTTTTTAATGTATTACTGCTAATTGAGACTTTACTTACTCCTAATGTTTTTTTTTTTCATTTACTTCTGCGTTCTTCACTATGGCTGGGGAGCCACAGGAATTTGTGAATGGTTTTGATAATTGTTTCTTACAATGGTTATTATTAGTAAAGAACTTTAATTAATAAATATCGATGTAATATTTCTTTTTTATATTAACACACCCAATAAGAAGAATCAAGTTCCTCATACTTTCATTTGGTCCTTCGAACGGGATTTCTACATTGGGTACTCGATTCCAGGTTTGTATTCATATAATAGTTTTCTATTATTTATGGTACGTACATATCAAACTAGTCTTAATTTTTCCTTAAAATCGAAAAAAATAGCATTCTTAAACAAAAATTTCTCTAAAAATTCACCCAAAAAATAAAAAAATTTTAACATATTTTGATCCTAAATATAGGCAAAAAATGACGTAAAATTATATTTAAATTTTTATATAAAAATATACAATAAGTAAAAGAGAATAAGGGTATTCACTCTTTTTAGTAAAGTACCCTTGTTGACCATGTAAAGGTTGTAGATATAGTAAAAGTACTACACCACATTAACAAAATGTATAGAACTAAAATTTACTAGTCTGTGGTTAAAATACAAGAGCAAAAGGTATTTTAAATACATGTTGTACATTTTTTTTATTTTTCATTTTGTGGCCGCTATTAAATTAAAGTTAAATAATGGATTTAAATAATGAAAAACCCAACTTAAAACAAAAGCCTGAGGAAATAAGTAATAACAGATGGACAGATAGTGAAATTTAGCAGCTATTGGTTTTTATTATCACAAGTAATACCGCATTTTCAAATCCAGAATCTATCCAAATTGTATTTGGTTAATTGCATTTTGCTCAAAAAAATTTATAATTTTATATTTTTCCGTAATTATAGGCATTTTTGTTAACTTCAAATTCTTTTTGATATATAAAGTTTTCAAATTGATAAAAAAAACAAAACAATAAATCAGCTGTTTGATTAATTTACAATAGCTGTGTTTATGCGGGAAGTAAATACACGAAAAAGTCGTTCATGCTTTGTAGTATAAAATCGTTGTAAATATACAACGATTGTAAATTTACTACCAAGAGGGAAAACTCTTAATAAATTCTTTCTAAAATACATAGTTAATCATTTTTATATGTAACGTTAACACAGTCATGATAAAAAAATCGTAGATAATTGTGGTGCGATGCTAAGAAGTATTCCGTACAATGTACGAAGTGTTCCGAATATAATGCATATTATGTTTTTATTCAGAGTATAATATACATTATAAAGTTTATTATCATTAGTTTACAGGGTTAAAAATTAATATTTTTTTTAATGAGTTTTTTTTTTTTTAAGAGAAATTTAGATTAAATATAAGTCTCTGTTTACACATAACTTTCATACAACTTAAAAGATTTAAGTAAATATATAAAACATGCATACCTTTCAAAATTCTTTCCTTGGCTCAATTAAACTTAAAATTTCCAAAAGTATGTCTATCCTTTTGTTAAAACTTTACAATTTAATGATTCGTATAGTGATTTTTTTTATTCTAATATACTTATAATTTTATTTTCTCCTCTTAACTACAATATTTTCGCCAACCTCTTATTTTTTCATGATCTTATTCAAATTGTGTATTAAACATATTAATGTTGAGATCTTCAAATGTACCAGCTGCACTCTGATCAAACATTTGTAACATATCGGAAATTTCTTGACCTTGTTGTGGAGGCCCTTGGCCAGGGACATGAGCATGCGGATGTGTGGCATGGGGATGAGCATGAGGATGCACGGCTGGATGAGGATGTGGAACGTGTGGAGCATGTTGGGCATTTTGCCAATCCCACATAGCAGTTGGGGCGGGATTTGTGGGGGCTGTTTGATATGTTGAAGCCTGACGTGCATTACCAGCAGATAATTGGGTGTAAGTTGGACCGCTAGGTGATCTAGCGGGGCTAGATTGTTGATATTGATAACCTTCAGTAATAGGAGGTTGTTGCTGCTGCTGTTGCTGCGGCTGTGGTGGTGGTCTCAAAGGCCAATTAGCTGTTTGGGGTGTAGGCGATGTGTTGGCTTTTGGTATTTTAGCCATATGAGCAGTATTGGGTGAAGGGCCTCCTGGAGCAGTGTTATACGCCAATGGTGAGTGGGTAGTGTCATAGGTATATGGTATGGGATTTTGAGTTGATGATGGTCTTTGCACATTTTGTGGCGGTTGTGCACCACCTTGAGCCAAGTGTGGTGGTGGTGCTCCTCCTGCAGCTAACATATTATGAGTAGCATACATATTAGGTTCTGTAGGACCTGCTGAAGGTGTAACATCGCGCCTAGCTTGCAAAGTGTAATCAACTCCAGGTGTAACATAAACATGTTCCGATTGTTCAGGATTATTGTTATCATGACCTCCGGCTCCAGAGTGTAAAGAAGATTTATTGGAGCTATTAGTGCAAACAATATATTCCACTTCATCGGTATAGGGATTAAGAAAAGCATAAGCCTGTGTCCTTAACCATATATATTCACCGGATTTAGCTCTAGAACGATACATTAGAGAAAACATTTGTCCCTTTTGTTTTAGAACTTGTTCAAAACTTTCCTTCATATGTGATTGATCTTCAGGATGAAAGAAATCATAGCATATTTTACCCAATAGCTCGGGGGGAGTATAACCCAATATATTCATAACACGTTGGTCGACAAATGTGAATTTTCCATCGACTGCATGACGCGTAATAAACTCAGATTGATTATTTGAATTTGAAATATCATTTGAGGCTGTAGAAGTTACTTGCAAACGACCTATAGCCACTAAACAACAATGCGAACCATGCATATCATCATCTACAGGACGATCCATGTGTACACCTGGAAACATTTCAGTGGGCGGCCAATTTTTAATATAACCCGTACAATGAACGACAGCAAAATTGGTGCCATCTCGTGAGGGCCCTAAAGAATTTCGTTGCTTTAAGCGATTCAAATGCCCCGCTACCATAGACTCAGGATTAACATTGCCCACTCGCATACGACAAATAAAACCTCTTCGCGCACCCATACTTAAACGCATCGAAGACTGATGACCTTCTTTCTTAACCGTACCCGATTTCAAATCTAAAATCCTACCTGAATTTTGAGATTCCTGAGTGGATAATTGTTCTCTTATTTTTTCACGATCATCCGGATGTATATGATCATATAAACTGGTGCCATACCAATCACTTTGGGTATAGTTCAATACAGGTGTTACAGAATCCGAAACATAAATAACACGTCCAGAATCACAGGAGACCACAAACAGAAAGCCATCGGCTGCCTCCAAAATTAAATGTTTCAATTCTTGATCTGTTAAGAAAGAAGGTTTATAAGTGCCATCGCTAGAAGTGTTACCTGTGCCTCTTAAGGCTTTCATATGAGCCACAGCCATTCTTAAGATGGTTAATTTATCGGGTTTTCTAGCCAAAGCACTACAGGTTGGCACCATATCGGATAATTCTGTAATGTAAGCGGTCATTTTATTACGTCTTCTACGTTCAATCTCACAATGATTTTCGCGACTAGCATAACGCTCCTTGTCCTGTATACTAGTATCATCCATGTTTAGAATTTGTAATGAGTTTCTCTTAAAAAAAACTTTTTAGGTCGTCAAATTTGTTCGTATACCTTTTCTTCAACACACTCATACACCTTATTAGCCACAAACTAACTTTTTCTTATTACACTTTACTACGTTCTTTGATTTTTTTTGTTTCTTTGCTGTTTTTCTTGTTTAATGCTGTTGTTCAGCTTTAAAAATCTCTGTCAGCACTTCTGCTGACTTTTCACTGCTTTGTTTTTTGTAATTTTTATGGGGGTGTTTTGTCAACGTTTGTGTTTTTTTAGCATGTTGTTTTTTCCACTCCATAAAAAATATTTACATTTTTTTTATTTATTGATTATTTAATTTTTACTTTTCAATTTAATGTGATTTAATTTTTTATCTAATTTCTTTTAAACAATTTCACAGAACCAATCGCAGAAAATTTTATGTTTGGCTGTACACCAGAGTCCTAAGTCGGCCGTTTAATACGTCTGGGTTCGGCTCGTTAGCCGGCCAGAAAAAGTCGTCGGATTTTTATAAATTATATTAGCCGTGTTTATGTGGCAGCTGTCAGAGTTGGCTAGTCATTCCCATAAAAATTTAGCATAGCTTTGATAGAATAAACGTAGACACTACGGGCTGTTTTCTTAAAACAATGGAAGTCAAACCAACAAACCTTTCACGGTTTATGAATTCATTAAATTTTTATAAAAAGATGATTATTGTTTTTGTTATTTAATTTGTATAGGGGAATGTTTAATTTGTTCAATTTGACGTTATTTGATTGTAAATCTGTAGGTCTGCCTTAACAATTTTGGAAAACGATTTTTCTGCTGTTGGTACGTATGGGGGAGTGAGAAGATAACTTATCTTACCTTAGGATGTAGCAGGTTCTGGCAGATTCAACAGTACCATGGTTTATTTTAATTCCGGCATGGACCAATAAGATTTGGGGCAGACCTGCCGGGCAGTGCTGCTCCATGAAATAAGAAAAACACTCAGTTTTGAAATCATCATCTTACCTTTGTACTTAACACTTCCGTCGCAGCAAATTCGTGGTCGGCTTAGGACTCAGCACTGATGATTCCTTTTTGGGAGAATTGTTAAAATCAAGATTGTCATTTTGTCTAGTTTCCGGCTAGAACTAGCAGTTTTCATTGTAGCAATAAAAAAAAAATAGCTAGATTGCAACTAGGCATTTATATTTCTTCCTGTTTTATTTTACTTTATGCCCGAATACAACTTAAAGCCCGTATGACACTTGCTAGATTTTGTATTGACGAAAAATTGATGAATTTTGTTATGATAAAATAATGAGTGTGAAGAGTTCAACTATAAGTATCCGTTAAATGAATGTCTAATGTAAATTCGCTATTATTTTATAAACATATTTATTCGCAGCTGAAAAAGTGTACACCACTGCAACATGTAGTTATTTTTAACTGCTAAAAATCATCTGACAAATATAAAATATGTTGAATTGTGCTGTCTTTACAGGGTGGTCTGTTGGTGAAATACGTAATTTCTTTTATATATCGCTTTATATATATTGAGTAAGATTCGTACTCGCATTTCTAATTATTTATGTTGTAAATTTTGTTTCCGCAACTTATTTTTTCTCATATCAAAACATTTTTTGTGACTTTCATTTCGCGGGAGAGTCGCTGGATTTTGGGACTCTACCTCGTGATCTTTTTGTTTTTCTTTAGTATTTATTTAGATTATTTAAATCTGATTGTCTTTGGTGAGATCATTGCCCTCGTAATTTATAATTCTTTTATAACTTTAATAGTTCTGGTTTACCCAAATACTTAGGTTTACCACTTAACTATACTGTAAGCTATAACATGCTATACACATAAGCTAAGCTCTCTTTGAACGATAATTTTTTATTAGAACTACTAGAAGCTGAATTTTTTGCCCTTTAATTTGCATTATCATATAACGTATTTAGAAATAGACTTTTATCACACCTCCTGTACACTCTGTGAATAAACAATTCTAATTGTATTACATTGTTATGTCCTCACTGATATGGACTTCTACCTTTTTTTGTAATGCTGAACCATATACAAATTATTATTTATAATAAAATACTACTATCCTGTTCTAAACATCGTTTAATATTTCATATGTATATACTGTCATTTGAATAAAATTTTAAGAATTTTTAATTATATTTTAAAACTTCTGAGTATACTAGTAATACATACATTGGTTTCCTTAAAATTTTATTGTATAGACTAAAGTTTTAGAGTTCAAAACGCTATAATTTTTATCTTGGAATTTCGTATTAAAATTTTAGTATGAAATTTTTGTCTAAGTATTATCGATTGATGCATAATTTTTTTCCCTTATCTTGAAGGCTCCAAGTCAGGCTGACTGCTTAAATACCTTAACTCCTTCAATAATAAACACTTTTACAGTTTTTTTTATAGCTAAAAACTAACTTTATTTTCTTTTCTTACACACATTCTTTCATTTATAAACTAAAATTCTGTTTATTTAAAAATTAATTTGAATAAAAAAAAAAGATTTAAAATTTATATTCTTTTTTGCACAAATACAGGTAGGATATACACTACAGCTATAAATTAATATACACAAATTTAAAAACAATTTAGCTAATGACAAAAGGCAAATTATGATTTTTTTTTAATTTTTAAATGGACCAGAACAATTTTTTTTGTTATTGTTAATTTATTTCAATAAAAATGTAATCTTGCAAAAGAAATAAAAAAGTGAAACGATATTAGGGCGTTTAGACAAATATATATGTTTTTTTTTAAATAATTATACTTTCAATAATAAACATTTACACAAACATTCAATTTTTCAACTTGTTTTATTCTGTATGATAAACGATTTTGTTTTGTTAACAATAACTATTATTATTGTGTTGTATAATTAGGTTAACCTTTATTTTTAATATTTTATATATATATTTATTTTAAGAAGGTTTATCATTTCCTTTTGTAATGTTATTTTCAGTTGTTTTTTTTTTATTTTAAGCTGGAAATTATTAATTGTTGTTTCCATTTTTATATGCAGGTTTATATTTTATTTAGCAGACATTTGAATAATTATTTCCTTAATTAAGTTTTGAAATATGATTAAATAACGAATTAATTGATGAAATTAATAGCGATTGATAATATCTTTCAACATTTTAATAATTTGTTTTTAATTATTTTCAAACAATTTTACGAATAATAAAATTTGCAAATGATGTAATATTTTAAAAAAACTTGATTTTCATTTAATACATTGATTCCTAAAGTAAATCAATTTTTAAAACTAAAACATTTGCAAATTAATGGGTTAGAATATAATTAATTTTCAATTATGTATAGCTAATTTAATTCTTAGTTTTAAAATATTTATGAATTTTAATTTACTGATTCATAAATTTAATTTTTTAAATGAACAAAATGTTACCTTTTCGAGCTTGGCGACACGAAATTATTTTTTGTCAAATGTTGCTTTAGAATGTATCAAACCATTTTACTGAAAAAAATTCTTTTATTTTACTTTTTTTTTAATTTTTTTCTTAAAAAAAATCCCACAAAATCAGTGGAAATTAAGCTATCGAAAATTTTCAGGTTCATTGGATCTTTTCCAATAAAACTATCCCAAATATATATAAAAAAAATCCAGATATGTACAATTTTTGCCTAAAAAATAAATTAAAACCCGTCGAATGACTTTTATCATAAGGTTTTTCTGATTTTTTGTAAAACATTTCTTCTAGTTTTATTTTTTCTAACGTCTAAAATTCGTTAACACAAATTCCACGCAAAAGTACGAAATGCGTTCCTGGGAGACCACGGTACTTTTTATAAGGAAAAGGTACTTAAATAAGTCTAAAAATTTTATTTTCCTTACTCGAATTTAAAGTTTTGGATTTGATACAGCAATAATAACAAGCTTGTCGTTTACGAAAAGCATTCACAAACGTTTATGTTACGTAGAGAACCGGTATACGGCCATGTTCTGTGTTTAATTTTTTTTATTAAAGTGATAAATTAAAGTGAATTATGATTGAGTGAAAATTAAGAATATTTTAGATCACATTCATGCCAGAAATTTAGGTGTTGTAAAATTTTCATTTATTCAAACTCACCGAGCCCTAAATACTAATTTATTTTAAAAAGTGCATTAGATTTATTTTTATTTAGCTTTTTTCTATGTAAATCGTGGAACAGCAAACAATCCCCACATTTTCACTACAAAAATAAATATTTTTTGTAACAGGCATGACGATAGTAAAATTACACCTAATAAATTATCGTTTCAACAATGGAACTTATTTCATTTATATATCTTGTCACCTGAGATCTCAAAAACTAAAATTTTATAATTAACATTTCTGAAACGAAAAATTACGTAATTGCACTACTCACAAATCGCAATGCCCCCAAATAAGTTGTTAAAATTTGGTCTTGTAACTTTATGTAGTGTTGGCATTATTTACCAAAATATAAAAAAGTAGTACCAATTAACACTTCATAATTATTAAATTTTGTAGCATTTTTTGGTATATTTTTCTTTTATACCTAAAAACACAATTGAAGTTAAAAATAAAGCTTAGTACTTTGTTCACAACAGCGAAAAAATTTCGCGTCAAAGGCAAATACCATTTTTCGTTACATTTTCAAATTGCCAGGAACTTTTCTTTGTTGCAAAGAATTTGCAACAAAATATCCTCGATTTCTTGTTGCATATTTCTTGATATTTTGTTAAAAATGCATATTTGGCTTTTAGGTGCATTTAGATTTTTGCATATTTTCGTTAAATTAAAATTTATGTTTTAATTGAAAATAAACTTCACAAGGGAAGCCCCCACCGCCTACACCCCAATTTAGGTAAAACTCGGATATATGTATACATTTTTTTTCAAAATTTAAAAATATCAACAAAATTTCAAAAGAGAAAGTTTGATATGCATGTGGTTTATGTTTTTGCATAGAAAAAAAATGAAATTATGAAATTTAATGAGGAATATTATAGATAAATTTGACAGTCCATCTTCATTTTAAACAACATAAAAAATAGTCCTTCAAACCGCTTTTTATTAATTACACTTTTTGTACAGTTAAATGAACTAAAGAAATTTAAAATAGTTTTTAAAAAAAGTGCCAAGTTTGGCACCATTTTTACCTTCGAAGCATGTAAGCGTTGAACGAAGTTGAAAATCATTCAGAAGTAATTGTTCGCACGATTTTTTTGAAATGGTTAATATGTGTACAACATCACCCAATGTCCAAATTCGATTTGGTGTCTTGGCGTAACGCTAACGTGTCTCTGTCGACCGAGTTTGGACGATATAACGCCGTTCTCTCGGCATTCGAACTACAATAATATTAATCGAATACTTTCATATATCTAATTTAAAATAAAACCTAAAAAATAATAAAAGGGGAGTGTAAAAAAAACACATAAAATTATTAGTTTTTAAATAAAATTATGTGTTGTTGTAAGACGAATAATTTTAGCAGCTTTGTTTTTAAAAATTCACCCGGTTGACCTTTGAAAATTTTTTAAAAAATAAAAATAATTATTACTGGAAATAGTTATAAAAAATGATTTGTTCATTATAAATTTTAATTAATTATATAATTTTTAAGAAACCTACAAATATAGTTTAATGTTTAAAAATAAAAAAATATATTTAAATGTTTAAAATTTAAAATAAAAACTGAAAAAAGTATGGTTATGATAATTTAATATAAAAACAAAAATTAAAACCTAAATCTTATCTATGTATTTTTCTCTCGTGTAAATAAATGAGTTTTTTTTTTGTTTATAATTATGTAAACAATTTTTATTTCAGTGTTGTTTATATTTGTATCATTTAAAAATTTTGTTTTAAATATATTTAATAATAATTTATATTTAGTTATTAATTTTTATTTTTTAACTTGAGGAAATAATTGTTGGGGGTTGTTTGAAATTTTATATATTATTTTTTTTTTTATTTATTCAAATTGTATAATGAGAAAGGATATCTTTTGATGAATTTTATGCATTAATTAAATATTTCTTTAACAAAAAATTATTTGATAATCATAATTACAAATATTTTTTTTCTAATTTACATAATATCTTAATGTCTTGTTTCAAAAGTTTAAGAGATAATCTTTTCATAATTCTGTTGTTGTTGTTGATGCTTTTTTTTGTTAAAGGTGTAATAAATGTTTTGTTATTTGAGCGAAATTAAATTTTCTTTCTAGAATTTTCATTTTTGTTTAATTTTTGAAGCTAAATTACTCAATTATTTATATTATCTCCATAAAGCCTTAATGTTCTAAATGTTTTTATTTTATAATTAAGTTTTTCAGAAATGCTGTGCCAATTGTTGTATTGTAATTTTAACAACAGAATTGTTAAAATTTAATTTTAAAAAATACAACGATAGATGGAAAGGATGATACAATATTCGTACCAATGCTTAGTGTGTTATAAGTGTGCTAACAACAAAAAGATAACCCCACAAAAAAATCGTCGTTATAGTAAAATAATAATTTTAACAACCCTGTTTTTATTAGTACGACACAACACTTAATTTACCTTCAAAACTTCTTTAATATTTTTTATACACTCGGCTAATTGAACGTATGATTTTTTTGTTAAATGAATTTTTACTTTTGTTTATAATATAAATTGTAGTATTGTATTAAATATATATATATGTATATTAGTAAATAGAGATCGGTTGCACAAGTGTAACGGAATAATTTCGTAGTAGCAGTTATGTTTGCATCAAATAACTACTGCACTTTTTTATAGTTACCGTAAACCGAAAACAAAAAATTTAAACCATCACTTATAAGCATCTAATCTTTTGCAAATTGTTAATGTTCCATAAGAGCAGCTAAAGGTGAAAAAGATACAAAAGATAAATATTATATTAAAAAAAAATATAATTATATATGTATATATATGCGATTGATATCGCTTATTGTAGAAAGGCCCTAACTACAGTTTTTATTTCTATATTAAAAGCTGTGGATGTAAAATTTCTTTTAATGCATTATTCCAGGGTTATAAAAACTTTAAACCCGAACCAGCTTAACCTAAAAATTTAACCAGGTTCGGGGGGTTCAAAAATATAAAAAAAATATTCTTTCTGTTCATGACATAAGAAATGTTTGATAGAAAAATCAAAGAAAACATTACATTTCATGCATTCCGGTTTAAAAATACATGATCAATTCAGAGCTATTTAGCAAAAAGTTGCGAACACCAAAAATTTCTTCTTTAGCTAAAAAGCTAAACTTGACAAAACCGTACTAGACTATCAAACTAGATGGAATTTCAGTTATGACATGGTTTTTGTTTGGAATTACTGGATGCTGTTGGATGCATATTTGGAATATTAGTGAAGAATTCGTAGAAGTTTTTGCACCTATTAAAAAATTAACGTTGAAACTATGTACAAGAACTGATGACTTTATGCGATTTTTATAGAATCTGGCTTAGTTTTAAATTATAGCTAAGAGAATTTTATGAGAGAATCTATATCCTTGTTCCTCAGAGAATGATGAAGACATTTTCGAATAAGTTCTAAAAAATAAGGAACGATTTTCTAAATAAAATTATTCAAATTAGAGGTCTTTTTAAGCCTTGAAATTCATTTTGCCATAAAGAAAAAATTTAAAAGAAGAAAACTTAAAAAATATATTAATTATAAAACTAGTGTCGGCCCAGAATAACAACGTGAAGTATTTTCCAATCAAATTGACAATTAAAACACGCCAAGCGTTGTAGTTGTGAAGCAGAATCTATTTTATTTTCAAAATGTTTTTTCTTATTCTCTTGTTTTTTTGTTCCTATTTCTCTTATCAAAGTTCCCACATTTTAAACGATTTTTGTAAACAAAAAACATATGATGAGTAAAATGTACTCGAATGAACAACGTACTATAAACCATCTTATGTAGTGTGATTGTTTCTATATTTTTATTTAAAATAATTATTTCTTTTTATTGTTTTTACAAATTTAAAATGTAAAAAAAAAAATTGGGTCGTTAAAAAGGAAAGGAGACACTGGAGAGTAAAGAATATCAAAGGTACTCTTTACACTAAAATATATATGGCAGTTTGTGCAGTCAACGTCGTACGTCGTTATTATGGGCACATTTTTTCTCATTGCATGTCAGGTTCTTATATTCTAGATCAGTGCTGTTTAAAAATAAAAATGTAGTTGTGTTTGTTAGAAAATGAGAATTGCACTGTAAGAAATGTTCAATGGGTTAGTATCTGAATGAATTTATTTTTTTATTGAAAATATGAAACTGTTAATGTTTTGTGTAAAACTGTTTTAAAGAAATAAAAATTAAACAAAAATTTAATTTTTGAAAGGAAAAAAAGAAATACATATATACATTAGGGTGTCTTCTTTTATTGTATAAAAACAAAAAGTTGAAGATTTTTTTAATCAATATTAAAGATTTCATTATATTTACATATTAATAAAATATCTTTAATATGTTTTATTTCTTATGTTATTCCGTTAAAAAAAATGTAATTTTCGGAAGGAAAAACAAATACATTTGATCGGAATAAATGAATGAACGATTGGGCTCATACATTTATTTTATAAAAATGGGTTTTTTTATTAAGTCTATTAAAGATTTTTATAGATCTTGTAGTATCACAAAATATTTTTCGTTCATTGCTATTAATTTTTTTCAGTGCATTGACAAAAAATCAGCATACATCCGCTACACATGTTCACTCGTCGCTGTTTCAGTGACGACTAAAAGCAAGAGCGTAAGAATACATGCGAGTTGAGCAGGGGACAATTGTCCCATCATTAGTACTTTTTTTTAAATGTTCAACCCGAACCTAACCTTTTTATTTCGATTAACCCAAACCTTAACCCATTTTTCGGGGTTTCAGTCCCTGCATTATTCATCAATACTGTAAAGAATACAAAAAAAAAAAAAAAAAAAACATTTTAAAAAAGCTTATTGTTGCAAATCTAAAATCATTGAAAAACGGCCCATAATTAAATAACTTTTAAAGCTCCAACTTTGGCATTACAGTGTTTTCTTTGTGGTTTTAAAGTTGCATATTTATTGCCACGTTATATGTCCGTGACTATGAATTTCCAGTCACTTAACTGAAAGGGCAACACTACTTCGGTCAACAGGCATTGACAGCAATTGATAGCAGATTGCCGGGTGATTTGATTGGAGGATTAAGGAGAAAATAGGAGTTTCCATTGCAAAAATCCATGAATTAGGCTACGAGTTGCTCCCTCATCCGCCATTTACATCGGATTTAGCCTCGACTGACTTTTTTTTTTTGTTTATAAACCTGAAGAAATGGCTCGGCGAAAAGAGATTTGACTTCAACGTTGAAAAATTAAATGATTTTTTATCCAAAAAGTCACGGACTTATTTTCCCGCGCTCTTGTAAATCTTTTTAGAAGAAATTGCACATTAATATTTCATATTCCTGTGATATTTGTATTTAGTTCTTTAAGATTCTATCACGGTTCAAAGTTCCATATTTTTAGCAAAAGTTAAAAAAAATACCTCAAATTTAAACTGAGCTAACTACTCGTATATAAATAATTATCCGATTTTCATAAAGCTTTATGAAAGCTTAGATCATTAACTTTTAGATATTTATTTAAAAAATACACACTCTGTATAAAAATATTGTGTACAATTCAAAAATGATTTTTCTAAGCAATTTGTGGTGATATGACATATTTTATAATACATGGAGTGAAAAATACAAGGCCTCACATAGAGATGGCGTGAGAAGTGCCAAAATTTTTTTGTTTATTTGGTAGGGGCCAACTGTTAGAAAAATTGTGTTAAAATTTTATGACATTTCATTTAAAAACTGCATTTCAATTTTATAAAAATGATGCTGCTTTTAAAGTAAAAAAAAAATGGATTGCAAAAAGTTTCGTGTTTTAATAAAACATTGTTTTTGGTGGAAAAAAATACTGTTCAAGGCAAAGAATGGATTGACACACATTATGGCGAATCTTCGCCATCATATTCAATGGTTAAAAGGTTGTATTCCAAATTTAAATGTGGTCGTACGAGCACAAATGATGCAGATCGTCCTGGTCGTTCAAATGAGGCAGTTACCGAAGAAAACGTTAGAAAAGTGCATCAGATTGCATTGGATGATCCAGAGATTAAAATGAACGGAATTGCTAGCTCTGCATATATTACATGATCATTTAAATATGAAAAAGCTCTCTGCTCTATGGCTGCCGCATTTTAAACAGCTTAACAAAAACTGAAACGTTCAAAGTATTCTTTAGAAATGTTTGAAGTAAATTCAACTGAATTTTTAGGTCGATTTATACTTAAAATTTGATAACAACCTCAAGATCCTTAGTCCATAATATACTCTTTAACCCTAGAGTACTAATGTTCGTCGATTCGACGAGCACCGCTCTTTAGGAGTAAAAGGTTTCTGGCGCTCTCGGTACAAATTTGAGGTCTGAAATCCTTAATCACAACAAGTTTTTGTAGTATTCCAACCTAAAAATGAAAAATACTACTTTTTTCGTCAAATTTGGGACTTTTTTTATACAACGAATATTTTATGCTTCTTTAAAATTCGTAGTGACATCTAATTTACAAGTTATCTTAATTTTTCTTGTACGAATTGCACATAGAAATGACGGGATCCAATATGATTTCGAATATGAAATCAGAATAAAAAAATTCAATATGGCGAATCTAATATAGCGTTTATAAAGGAAACTGAAATCAGAAAATTGAAATTCGAAATGGAGGATTCAATATGATCACCTTTGACAAAAGAGCTTATTTTAAAAGCACTTCATTTTCCAGGAGAGCTTAAAAAACACATTTACCGTTATATAGAACTTTTTTGCATATTAAAAAATAGCTGAAGCATAACCGCGTAATATTACAAATTAAATAAATCATCTTTTTGTGCATAAGGATTTGACAAAAATATGCGTATTAAAAGTTTTATTGACTACAAAAATCTTGACAAATTTTCTTAAGTCAAGTACTTTTGTCAAAAGTACACAGATATTGGACTACATAGATATTGAAATCAAAATTTTAAAATTACCATTTAATATGGCGACAATTTTTTTATTTATTTTTATATTTATACTTACATTTGCATTAGTTTCTTAAATATCGTTAAAAGCAATATTTAAAATTTTCAAGTCCTTTATACCATAAATGCAGTTGTTATACTGATAAGACTAGCGGTTTAAAAGTTCTATACTTATTACTACTTTATTTTAAAAACTACATTTAACTTGTATTAAGTACAAATTTTTTTTAGTGTTTTTATAGATATAAATATTAAAAAGCAGTAATTTTGGATCAGTTTTAAAGCGGCATTTAAAGGTATTAGAAGTTTAAATGGGCATTATAATTTTATACAAATATGATAGCGTAGACTTCGAATAATAACATATTCAAAACTATTGGAAATCCAATTTTTTTAATTGACCTCCAAAGTTGATATTTTTTTCCTGAAATAAGAAAATATATCCAATTTTATAATAATTTTTACGTAATTTTCAAAATATTTTGAAGAATCTTACTTTTACTGTTTGTTAGCAGATGTTTTTAGGAAAATTAAATATAGGTTAAATTTGTCTACTAAAAGAGTTGTAAAAGAATTGCGAATTTGGGTATTGAGTATTCAATACCAACCGTTTTTTCGAGTACTTAATACTTAAAATTAGCTACTTGACAATTTCAGATTTGTATTTAAGCGAAATTCTGACATGAAAAAACAATGAAAATACAACCCTGTTTTTGGTATTAAAATAGCTTTGTTTATGCGGCAAGCATCAAGGTTGGCTTATGTGATTCCCATATAAATTTGACATAAGCTAACGTCTGGTATTAACGCTGAACGTTCTTTTTGTGAAATTTATATGGGGATGACACAAGCCAACGTTATATACAGATATTATAAAAAGTATTGAGTAGTATCGAGTATTTAAAAGTATCGACATTTTACAACTCTAGTGTTTACTACAAAAACTAGCAGGCGGTATTCATAATCAAAAGTTAGTAGCTCCCTTAAACATCGCACTCAATGAGCTTTTAACTAGAATATATTTGAGGCTTAGCAGCTTGTTAAAATAAAGTTTATTCATAATGATTTATTATCATGCCGATAAAAGACCAAATCTGTGTTTAAAAATAGAAGGCTTTCTTATGATTGTGAATGTAAATTTTTGTTTTTTGACGTTTCATCACTGAACTTTAGAAGTAATTTAACAACAATACTAGAAGAACGAGTTTGGCATCAGTATTATGAATAAATCTCATGTTAACGCTATGCTAAATTTTCATTATGAATACGGGTATATTATTCTAAGATTTTTTTGCCCAAACCACATTTTAATGTTGAAATTAAGTCAACTTGAATGGTTTTTTAAGGCACTAACATATATTTTAACACTTAGCGCTTATTGGGGGTTTAATAAGGAAAGGTCTAAGTAATAAAATATTAAGAAACCCAATACTACAATTTTTTTTGCAGACTAAATACTAAATTAAAAAAAAAAAATAATAAATTAAAAACAGATATATGAATTTTAAATTATAATTTTTGCAAAATTTTAAAAGATATCATAAATTTTTGCTGATACTCTAGATTTTTTTTTATAAATCTTTTCAGTTTGAAATTGTAATAAGGGGAGAAATATTACCTTCTTAAACCCCATACACACTGATCCCCAAAATACGTATTTTCGTTTTTTTTTTCAAGTTTTCAACTTTCAAATTCCAAACAAATTTTAAATCGAAAACTTTAAAATGAGGAAAATACGTATTTTGGGGCTGAGTATGAATGGAGTATTAGGGTTTATTGGTAACTTAATATATCCGAAATGCTCAGACTCTCTTATTTCCACTGGCACAAATCCATATATGTATATATATATAAAATTGTTCCAAGTGTGTTGTGACTTTATAACTCACGAACGGTCAAATCGAATTCGATTAAATTTTTAGAGCTTGTTCGTATGGTCGTGTGTTTATTGCACGAAATCCGTCAACGCGTTCGCGAGTTATGACTTTTCATGTCAACATGTTATTTTGTCCATATAAAAAAAACAACAACAAATACGTAGGCGCCCATGAGCGTGTGCGGTAATTAACTGTGTGCTGACTTCATATACACGGTAAATACACGTTGTAGTGCATAGACGCATACACATTTGTATTGAATTGATTTACTTTTTTTTCATTATTTCCAAATAAAAATAAATAAAAAAAACCCAATGAATTTGATTCAATGTTAATATTTATGCGTAGCGAAGCACACCGGGATCCGCTTGTTTGTTATAAAAATCAAAAATTTGTTTTTTTTTTAATATTCACGAATAATTAACGTTTTTCAATCTTTTTGTAGAGGTTGAATATTTGAAAAATCTAAGAGTAAAAGATCTAGGCTTTCATATAAACTAAGACTTTTTAACACAGATGATTACTTAAAAAGCAGTTTATTTAAGTAGTTTAAACATGAGGTAATTCTCTAACTTTTGCTAAACATTTGAATACAACGTGATCTACACCGGATTTTAAAAAAACTAAATAGAGCACAAATAGAATCGTGAAATCAATCTATTTTAAATCATATTCATAAACATATGTACATACATCTGAAACTGTGTTGCCAAATTAACCATTTTAAGGATAGATTAAGTAATTTTCAACACGCTTAGGCCGAGTTTTTGTGAAGTCAGTTAAACGAATTTTCACAGCCATTTCCAAGTTTATTAACATAAATTTATCGGAACAACTTTTCTCTGCATAGAATGTTGATCTTCATTGAAATAAAATAAAATAAACCAAAACTCAAAAGCGGTATTCTAGTTTCAAACAGCGATAAACTGTGTTGAAAGATAATCTACATCCTAAAAACTCGGCCTTAGCCGGAAAAATTTGGATTTAGCTATTAGGCGTTATTTTCATCAGTTTTGGAAAAAATTTAACTATTTTTTTCTTTAATATAATTTTTAAGCGTGAAATTGTAACAAAATTGAATAATATTTTTTTTTTCAATCTGTCAAAAAATTTTTAATAAGTGTTGATGTTAATTTGAAAATTTTTCTCAGTTGTATAAAATGATGAACAATGAAAATAACCCACTATATTAAATAAATGTTATAGTAATAAAAATTACTATATTTTTTGTTATAAAAATATTAATATAAATTTAACGCTGAAACCAATTTAAAAATTTCAATAACAAATTAATAAATTTTAAAAATAATTTGGTTTTTAATGCAAAAAAAATGTTTTTTTTTTTTATAAAGTTTTTCATAAATCCTCCAAAATGACATAAAGTGTACATTAGTGTCCGCGTCTGATTAACCTATTAATAGCCAAATCAAATTTTGAGGAAAAAATTCAATAAAAAATATATTTATGTTATAGGCAAAGTCATCAAATAGAATAAAGTGAAATCGAAATTGAAAGAAAAATTAATATATCCTTGTAAATTGTCAAGGAGCAAAAAGTGGAAACCGACTCTCCCACATACACCGTTTTAAAATTCGCTGTTGTAAAATTTGATTCAACAGGTTCAATTAGTGGCTAATTAAAAAAAAAACACTTATTACACATATATTCAAATTTTTATTAAAAATTTCAAGAATGAAATTTTTACCTTTAAGAAAAATGTTGCCAAAAATTAATATTTTTAAATTGCAATCAAACGATGTGGATTTAAACAATAAAAACAGTATTAGATTAGAAAAAGCTTTTGCTTTTAATTTCTAAATTTAGTTGGCTCTCAGAAAATTATTTTACTTTAATTATATGACAAATAGTGTCCGAGAAAATCTAAAAAAGTCAAGGTGTACTCAGTTGAGTACAATGGCTTCTAATGGGTTAAGAGAGGATCCGCTAGTAGTAGTAGGTAGTTTTTTGGGGTTATTCCGTAACTATATGAAAAGTTGTCACATCGATATTTAGAATAGGTAGAGAGTCACACAATGTTAAATTTTTCTAAAGGTATATTTTATACACCTAAATATAATTTTGATATTAGTGACTCAACCTGTGATATTTGAAGGTGACAAATTTTCACGCAGTTACAGAATAACACCATAAAATTGTGTTTTGAAATTTTTGTAAAAAAATCTTTATTATTCATGGAGATTTGAATTAAAAGCACAAATAAAAAATTTATTTAAAATATTTTTATACCCTCCACCATATATGGTGAGGGTATATATCAGTTTGTCATTCCGTTTGTAATATGTCGAAATATAGGTTTAAGACCCCATAAAGTATATATATTCGTGATCCTTATGCAATTTTAAGTCGATTTAGCGATGTCCGTCTGTCTGTCCGTCTGTCTGTTGAAATCACGATCACGACGCGAAGACGCAAGCGGGGGTGCCTATTTTTACCCAGATTATTGAACATCCTCCCGAGCAGTTTGGTATTTAAAATTAGCAAAATCGGTCAAGCGGTTCAAAAGTTATGAGTGAAAATGTGAAGGTACCTCTAAATTTTCCATGCAAATTTGTACAATTTTATTAAGTCTTCTTATTGTTCGATTCCATTTATTGTCTTACATACTATGATAACTAAGTTAACGTAAAAATGAACAATGTTAAAGTCGCTAACAGAGCAGACCTCTGTAAATAACATTGCTAAAACTAAATAACAAAAGTTCGTTACATAAATTGACAAAACATATTCATATTACAGTTCATGCAAAATTTAGTATATACGTATGTCATCTTCATCCCCTTTGGTGGAGGGTATTCAAAGATTCGGCACAGCCGAATTTAGCCCTTTTTTACTTGTTTTTAATCATTCATGCACGTCAACTTTTTGACTTTAGTTAAAACAAGTTAAAAAAAGGTTAAATTTAGCTTTGCCGCATCTTTGAATACCCTCCACCAATATCCTAAAAAAATATTCTCTACTGTTTTTTAAACACATAATGTAAAAAAGTTTTGAAGTAAAATTATGGAGGTGAAAAAAAATTTTTGAGGGGAAAAATTTTTTTGGACGTGATAACAAAATTTTTTGGTGAAAAAAAATATTTTGAGGTGAAAAAAAATCTTAGTGGTAAAAAAAATTTTAGTAGTAAAAATTTTTTTGAGGTGAATACAAAATATTATTTACTTCTAAGAGACTAGTGAAAAAATATGAGAAAATATGTTGTGTACCAGTCGCTTCTATAAAATTGTACTCAAATACACCAATTTGTATTGAAAATTTAGAGGTACCTTAACATTTTCACTCATAACTTTTTAACCGCTGGACCGATTTTGCTTATTTTCAATACCAAACTGCTGGGAAGGATGTCAATTAATCTAGTTAAAAATGAGCACCCCCGCTTGCGTCGTGATCGCCATTTCAACAGACAGACGGACATCGCTAAATCAAATAAAAATTGCATAAGGAACAAGAATATATATACTTTATGGGGTCTTAGACCTATATTTCGACATGTTACAAACGGGATGACAAACTGATATATACCCCACCATATATGGTGGAGGGTATACAAATCTCCTCTAGAGGTAGGATAATAAAAAATCTTATTTGGATAAGTCCATACCAATTCTCCTTCTTATTCATTCAATTCAGGAGATTATGGGTTAAGGCCTGCTTGAGTGAATAATACAATTTTGGATAGTCTGGAACACTTACAAGATGCACTAATTGCGGATCGTTACAATAATTCTCTCTAACAACATTTCCAAACACACACTCTTAGAATGATGTCATTAATTCATGCAACCAGACCGCAAAATCAGTCGAATGACGAAGAAACGTGAAATGAAATCTGCCAATATAAACACTTGAAAATCTCTTAATTATGAGCAAGATCGGAATCAGCAGAGAAGATAAAGCGCATGGTTAGTGCAAATCTAAAAAAAAAATCTGGACACCATTGCAAATTATGCAGAGAGAGAAACACTAGCGTAAAGGTCTTAAACCTTCTTATCCCTTAAAACATAACACCTCACACAGACAATTCGTAAAGAGAAGGTTGGTTTTAGGGCAATAACATTATGTACACTCATTGAGCAATCAATTAAATACAGTAGCCATTTATACGTGGTGTTTATTGATTCTGTAAAGGATTCACAGGGAAAAATAATAAAATTGATGCCAAAGAGATACCGGCCGTCTACGTTTCGCATAGACTAGATCGTTAAAGAAAGAATATGAAGATCATGGAATGATGGAGAGAATTCATTGGCACCCTCTCTGTTTAAAAAAATCGTTAAATCTATTTTTTTTACTATTATAAGAAATACTTAAAATGCAAATAAAAGAATTGAAAAAAAAAAAAAAAAATTATACATCATAACGCTATATCAATTGAATATTTTGTAACATACAATTAAAAACAACTTTAAAACTTACGTGAAGGTGTGCGAACTGTATTATTTTCATTTGGTGTGAAATTCAAAAAATCCCATATTAATATTGTATCATCATGTGAGCTGCTAACAATTTGAAATTCATCAAATTGTAAACGAAAAACGCGACCAGTGTGTTCCTATAATTAAGAAAAAAATCATATTTGTTTGTATTCTATAAACAAATAAAATAACTCACCACTAAAGTATTAAGACATAAAGAATTGGATTGTGCTCGAGGATCTAAAGCTGCCACTAAATCCCATACTTTGATTTTACCATCATAGGCACCGCTAACAATACGTTTTGAATCGAAACGTATGCAACGTACTAATTCTTCATGGCCTTCGAGCACACGTAGGCAAGCACCACATTCAATATCCCAAAGTCTAAATGAAAAAGTGAAGTTTTAACATAATAAATTCATAACTTTTCAATTTAGTTCTCTCACCTTATGGAATTATCTGAACTACCACTGACCACCAAACGATCACGATATTGTAAGCAAGCAATACCACGTTTATGACCATTCAATGTTCTTACAAATTCGCATGATGATGTGGACCAAACTTTAATTGTACGATCTCCACTAGCCGATACAATATATTTTTCATCAAAATCTACAACATTAACTGCAGCACGATGACCCACCAACACACGACGTAGTGTTATTTCACCTGGCGAGGTCATATCCCAAACAGCAATTGAACGATCCTTAGAGCAGGTAACCATCATGCCATTGTTGAAACGTAAATGTAATACCGCCTCGCAATGATGTATGAGGGTATTAACCATATCACCGGTGTTAACGTCCCAGACGCGTACCGTTGAATCGGATGAACCACTTATAATGACTTTATCGTCATATTGAAGACACAATACAGAACCAGTATGACCAGTTAGAGTCTAAATGTTTGAAAAGATTTAAAAAAGAAAATAAAATTTTTATACATATCAAATGTACCATAATTGGTGTTGAAAAATATTGTTCCGCTGAAAAAAAAAATGTAAAGAAGAATTTGAGGTGAGTCTAAAATATTAACCCCGAGGCGACTTGTGAAAACAAAAATCAAATTGTTTTAATTGCTTTGGTCAATTCGTTTACTTTTCTCAGTCAAGTCCAGTAAGAATTACTCAGCAACAAACTAAAAATTTTCTAAAAAAAGTACGCGAACGGAAAATTTGAAATAATTTACAAGTTTGTTAAACAGCTTATTGTAAAGCCAAAGGCAAAAATAATTTATAACTGGTCGATATGGAACAGAGGATTCTTTTTGTAAAATACAGGGTGTCCGCCGGGAAGATATACTACTTTGTTTTGCCGCCATTTTGGTAAAGATTAGTCTTGACAGTTTCCATCACAACCCAGATTTTCACGAAAAAATCATAATGAGTGATGAGGCACATTTTCATTTAAATGGATTTGTGAGTAAACAAAATAGTCGGCTATGGGTAATGGAAAACCCTCAAATTATTCATCAGTCACCTTTGCATCCATTAAAAGTCACAGTCTGGTGTGCAATTTGGTCAGGAGGAATCATTGGACCTTACTTCTTTGAAAATGAAAACGGCGTAACAGTAACTCTGAACAGGGAGCGATATCGTGATATGATTGAAAACTTTTTAACGCCACAAGTGCATGCTTTGGGCTTGATTAACATGTCGTATCAACAAGACGGTGCCACATCGCATACAGCCAGGATTACAATGGAATTACTGCGAGACCTCTTTCCACAACAAGTGGAATGTTGATTGGCCTCCAAGGTCGCCTGATTTGACTGCTCCGGACTTCTTTTTGTGGGGATATCTGAAAAGCAAGGTTTATGCAAACAAACCAGAAACGCTTGAGCAACCCCAACAAAATATTCGTGATGAAATTAATGAAATACCGCGTGAAATGTGTGAGAATGTCATGATAAACTGTGCTCAAAAGGGCTCACATTTGTGAGTCTAACAGAGGCCGACATTAAATTTATCAATATAAGATCCATTCTCTTTTATTTAATAAAAAATTATAAACAAACAAAGTAGTATACCTTCCCTGTATTAAGCAGAAACATTTTAGAAGATTTTCTTATCTTTTCCATAATTCATTTTCAATATTTGCTGCTTTGTGTTTGCAAATTTGTACAAATTATTGATTAAACGAACGGAACTAATAAAAGCATTTCAATGTTTGGCGCCCAACGGAAGAAAACAAACGTTTGTTCTGGAATAAACGCGTAACCTAATTTTTCTCGTTCATTAAATTAGGGTTTAAATTGGCGCTTAGGTATTTTTGTTTTTGCTTAGATTCATAATAGTAATTTCTTAAGAGTGAAATATTGAAAGATGAGGGTACAGCTGATAAAGCCACTGTAAAATACATAGTGTGTAAAACCACCTTAAGAAGAATTCGTTCGATACAGATAAATCAATTTACTTACAGAGGGAATTTTCTTATTTTTTAAATCGAATTTCTTTATTAACTACGAATTTAAAATAAAAAATTTCTGCATTTAACACTTACTCAATGTTATTGGACATTATTATTACCTTAATTAATTTAGAAATATAATAAAATGCACATACATACCTTGACACATTGTAAATCCGTACGATCCCATATTTTAATGGTATTATCACGTAAACCTGATACTATTTTAACATCATCATATTGTAAACAATAAACACCTTTTGAATTCTCGGAACGACAATTAATGCGACGCAACATATGACGACCTGTTCTCCAATTGTTTTCAATGCTTTCGATGTCCTTTAAAATAGAAATAGGTAATAAATGGTAATATTAATTAATAATGTTATTAAAATTTAACGAACAATTAAATTAAAAATTTAAATGGGAACTTTCAAATGGGACACTTTAATTCCTAGTAAGTAAAGCTTGTTTTTTTCGAGTATGACATCACTGCTTTATTTGACAACCCATTTAACAGCTGATAGTTGCTTTTTGTTTAGTTGAAATAATTGTTCTATTCGTCAAACTCATCGTGTATTTCTTCCATTTTATGGCGTTCATAATCGTCCTTCAGAGCGTGCAAGATGAGTTTGACGAATAGAACAATTATTTTGATTAAAAATTTCAACAATTTGCACGCGTTGCTCTGATGTAAGTCGATTCGTAATGACACTCTAAAAAAAAACACCCATACTAACTTAAAAAAAAAATATGAATATGAGGCTAAGGTTTGGAAATGAAAAATAACAATGTCCTCAAAATTAATTTCTTTGTTTTGAGAGCGCAATGTAAAAGTTTTGACTAATTCAGTTCTGTCTACTTCCCTATGTTGTTTAGTTTTATTGAGTTGCGCTGCATGCCGCATATATTATAAATGACGGTCATATTATAGCTGCTGCTTTTCCGCCATTTTGAAAATTTCTTTATGAGTTTTTTCTTTTCTTCCTGATATATGGAATAATATTGTAAAATTTATATTTCTTAAAACAATTAAGTAAATAATAAAAAAATAAAACTTATGGTTATACACCTGTTTTATTTTTATGTTCAGTAATTTTTTTTTTGAATTTTTTGTTTTGTTTTAAAAATCCATTTGACATTTTATAATTCAATCTTTTTAATTTGAACTTAACAAAATTTTAATTTCAGTGACCCCAAATTTTTAACGAATTTTAAACTATTAAAATATGTCGCTGCAACACTCACCTAAACACGGAGGCAGAGATGCTTTAAATCAATACGAAATTATACCTGGAATGCCTCAACCAACTTTTACAAGAAGACATAATTTGATGGATGATGAAGCAACACCACTACAAATTGATGCAGCTACTTCATGAATCAAGTTCTCTCCTTTTTGGCAAAAAAATCCAAAAGTATGGTTTTCCAAGTGGAAACTATATTCAGTTTACTATGGATTACATCGGATGAAACAAAATTCAGCCAATATTGATCCAGGTACACTTGATCTAGTAAGCGATTTGCTAGATTATGTTCAAACTGGAAACAAAAAACCAAAAATTATTTGTTTTCTGAATCTGATGAACGAAAATTAAAATGTCTTCTGAGTGGTCAAGTCCTTGGGAATCAAAAACATATTTCTTGCGCACAATTCAAAATTTAGACAAAATCAAGTTGGAGAAATATTCTCGCAATATGATATCAGCTACCTTGCTCTTAGTTTTAATATATAAAGGGTGTCCCAAGAAGAACGCAATTTTTAAATTTGGCAACATTCGAAGTGTCATTGTTTGACATTTGAACAATTGTTATTGTTTGCTAGTAGAAGGTACGAGGTTAGTAAAAATGGAGCGCTACACGAATGAACAACGCATTCTCATTGTGAAATTGTTTTACCAAAATGGTGAAAGTTTTGCGGCTACAGTTCGCAAATTGCGATCAATTTGGGGTCACAATAATGCTCCAAAAGAGTCAACTGTAAAGAGATAAATGGATAAATTTGCAGAAACTGGTTGTGTTAGTGATGTAAAGACAACAACGCCCCATCGACCAGGTCGATCGACCGAAAATGTCGCAGCTGTACGTGATGATGTCGCTCAAACTCCATCCACCTCAATTCGACACCGAGCTCAGCAAATTGGTGTCTCCAAATCCACTTTGCAGCGAATTTTGACGAAAGATTTGCATTTTCATGCATACAAAGTTCAATTGACTCAGGAACTGAAGCCAGCTGACCATGGACAGCGAAGGGAGTTCGTTAATTGGGTATTGGAGAGACAACATGAAAATGCTGATTTTGCCGATAAAATCATCTTCAGTGACGAGGCCCATCCTTATCTTGATGGCTTCGTCAATAGGCAGAATTGTCGCATTTGGGGTGAGGAAAATCCTCGAGTGATTCACGAGAAGCAAATGCATCCTCAACGTGTCACTGTGTGGTGTGGTTTTTGGGCTGGAGGAATCATTGGACCTTTTTTTTATGAAAATGAGGCAGGTCAAGCGCAAACAGTCAATGGTGTTCGGTATCGTGAAATGATAACCAGTTTTTTCTTGCCTAGAATTGAAGAAATTAATGTGGAGGGCATGTGGTTCTAACAAGACGGCGCCACATGTCATACAGCCAGAGAAACAATTCAATTGATGCATCAGTCATTATTTCGCGTTTTGGAGATCAGAATTGGCCGCCCAGATTGTGCGATTTAACACCATTAGATTTTTTTCTTTGGGGTTTTTTGAAGTCGATGGTTTACGCGAATAAGCCGACGACGACTCAAGCCTTAAAAGAGGAAATTGGACGCTGCATTAATGAAATACCGCAGCATTCATGCAAAACGGTCATTGAAAATTTCATTAAAAGATCGCGTGCATGCCAGCAAAGCCGCGGCGGCCATCTGCACGATATATTGTTCCATACATAACCTCATTTTGTCTACTTTACGATATAATAAAGTTTCACGATTTTTTTTAAATATCTGTTTTATTTAAAATTTAAAAATTGCGTTCTTCTTGGGACACCCTTTATATATATTTTTTTGTAAAGATTTTAGTAATAAATAAAAAATAAAAAAATTTTTTCCTCAAACACAAAAACAAACATATGAGAATAATAAGGGATTCACAAAAGAAACATTTTTCGCAAAACTTCAATTTCACGCTACCCTCAATCAAGTGTAAAAATTTGGTATTGTTAAAATGTTGCCATTATTTATCAATTAATATTTCACAATTATTAAATTTGGCACCATCTTTTTTAAATGTGTTGTGGATTTTCTTGCAAGTAAATAAAATTATTTAATAATAAAGTGAATTTTGTTTTGTAAACAAGAAAATATATAATTACTTCTAATAAAATCTACAACACATCTTTTTCTACGTTTAAGCGATTCGTTTTACAAAATGATCCCCTTAATTTAATTTACATAAGTTTTGTTCTTATATAATTTAATAAAATTTTGTTTAACGGATGTAGTAAAATATATTGACTTACATTCATAATTTTAGGAAATAATGACCGATAGAAAGAATGAGGTCTGTGTGTGGTACCAGGACGTGGCTTAAATAAATATTGTATCCAACCACGACGTTCTGCCAAACCACGCCATAGTGAATCCGTACGAACTTTACGTTCAATCAATTTCTTCCAAAGCATACCCTCGGATATGACACGCAGCCATTCTTTGCATACCAATTCAGCAGCCTTTAATGAATCCGCATCCAAATATGATAAGATATTTTCACCAATATGATCTAAACCCTTTTCTGTAAAGAAAGAAAAAGTAAAATACATTATAAATGATAAATAACAAATTATATGAACATTTAATTCTAGTGCAAGTAAATTTCAACAGTTACTTTCACATTATTAATTTTAACACATCATTAAAAATGAAACACATACATATACAATGAGGTGGTACATATTTAGAGGCAGTCTTTAAGGGCTAAAAGGCGATATAACACATTGTATGAAAAATACGTAGGATGACAGGCGGTGCCATATTATTTTTTGTAGGAAAACACCGTTCAGGCCAAAGCAAGGCGTGATAAGTATTATGCGGACTCGGCTCTAGCGGGATAAGTGGTTTGCTGACTTTAAACGATTATGCCCAGCGCTCTGATCGCTCAAAAAAGTTCACAAAATCGTTTTGGAAGACCTTTAAAGTGAAATTGCAGGATATAACTGATACCTTAAAGATATCGAAGGAACGTGTCGGTTCTATTTTGCATGAACATTTGTCCATGATAAAGCTGTTTTCGAAATGGGTGCCGCGTTTGCTTTTCACCAAGACAATGCGCCATCTCACAAGTAGTTAGCTACCATGACCAAATTGCTTCCGCACCCACCGTATTGGCCAGATTTGGCTTCCAGCGATCTTTGCCTGTTTTCAGACTTCAAAAAAATGTTCGCTGGTAAGAGATTTGGTTCGAATAAAGAGGTGATTGCCGAAACATAGGCCTATTTTGAGGTCAAAGATAAATCATTCTGTAAAAAAGTAGCGAAATGTTAGAAAGAGACTATGTTGTGGAATAAAGTTGAATTTAAAAAAAATTGTTGTTTTATTGATTATCCTACGAACTTTTCAGCCGATGTATTACCTTATAATGGCGTTGTGTTCTAATGGTTAGCACATTGGTCTATTACACAGAACGTTGCTGGTTCGAAACCTATTAATTTAGAAAAAAAATTATATGAGTTTTTCTATACCTCATATCGTACATATTGTAAAGTAATCCTTCGGTCTTCCCATAACACTGAACCCCACCGAAGTAAAAACAATATAAAAGGAATATGAGCTAAAAGGCTTCAACAATTTCTCCAATTCTCTATCAAAACTGTTCTAATATTTATCACCTCGCAGAACAGCAGTGTTGCCATATTTAAAGCCCTTCATCTTTCATTTCTCCACCATCCCTTTCCAAAGAAACAGCACATTAAATAGTAGGACAAATTGCCTAAGTGTTGCTTCCCTTAAAAAGTAAAAAATTTAACTGATTCAAGAATTATTTTTAAACGGGTAATTTTATTATTTGAAGTAAAATTTTTGTTGAAGTTATATTATTATATCGATTTACTAGCAATTATATCTCAACGATGCAAAAAACCTAAAAAATAATATGTACCACCAAAAAAAAAAACATACGGAAAGATTTAAAAAGTAAAAAATCTTTCACTCCAGTTACGACAAAGACAAATATTGAATATTCTAACTACTCTTCTGAATATGTGGTAGTACGTATGTATGATTACTGTAATATATAAAAAAAAAGGCAAATCACGTTTAACCTAATTTGAAATAGCAAACATACATTTATACAATTCATTCACTTCTGCTAGACAAGAGAACAGAACATATAAAATAATGGTTTATTCTTATTTTTCATTTACAAGGAAAGTACTCCAAAACAAAACAAGTCGATTTTATGAAATTTGGATATGTGATAGAAAAAATGTAGATCAATCTGTCTCGGCTTTAGGGACACCTCAGAATTTAAAGAGGTCACAAAGGGGTTCAAAATTGTATTTTATGGTAAACTAAATAAACCATATGCAGTGTGGAAAGGGGTTTTTGTAGGCTTTTTACTGGTACCTTTTTGGTACTTTTATGCGTTTCTAAAAATATCAATCATTTTTGGGAACTTTATATGGAGAAATATACTGCTATAGCTGTCAAATTCACGTGTTTTTTTTCTTTTTTTTTTTGATATTTCCCGATTAAAAGTTTCTATATATTGATATCTTGCAAGACATAATTATATCGGACTCTACATTTAAATATATATAGCCATATAAAGTTTGACAATATAAAAAAAAAGATCTGCCTATATCACCATAAATATATAAGGTCCGTACGAGATAATTTTGGGTAAAGTCTGGTAAAATGAGAGTAAGCAAAAAATTCTCTCACAAAACCATAAAAATGTCAAAAATACTGCGAGCGGACAAAACCACATTTTATACCAAAAAATAAACGGCAAATTAAAAAATAAACGGCTAATTATAAAAATTTATTTGAAATGGCAAAAACTATTTACATTTTCAAATGTTTTTTTCATTAATAAGAAGAAAAAGTTCTTTATACTTAATTTTTTATTTAACTTAAACTTTTTTCACAAATGCAAAACAGCTGATTTATTAGCAGCAGGTGATGATTTGGCAGTTTTACCATTTTAACCAAACAAAAAGTACGGGTAAGTTTTGGTAAAAAGAGAAACACAATTATTTTCTCATGAACGCTCTCATTTACCCAAGTTTTGTTACAAGAAACGCTTTCTGGTAAGATTGGGTTCTCGGACAATCGCGGAAGCGTACGTCGAACACACCTATTATTTTTAATCAGTGCTGTTCATTTCATGGGACAATTGTCATCTTCTCAACTCACATGTATTCCTACGCTCTTGCTTTTAGTCGTCACTGTAACAGCGACGAGTGAACACGTTAAGCGGATGTATGCTGATTTTTTTTTCAATGCACTGAAAAAAATTAATAGCAATGTACGAAAAATATTTTGTGATACTACAAGATCTATAAAAATCTTTAATAGACTTGATAAAAAAAACAATTTTTTTAAAACAAAAGTTGAAATGTTTTGAAAAATTCGAGTCCGATCGTTCATTCATACATATTATATTATATACATATTAAATATTAATTCTAAGCGACTGGTGCAAAAACAAGTGAAAATATTTTACTTGCGAGTCGCTACTTTGAAGTTGTACTAAAAGACACCCATTTGTATGGAAAATGTAGAGGTACCTTCACATTTTCACTCTAAACTTTTTAACCGCTAGACCGATTTTGCTCATTTTCAATACCAAACTTCTCGGGAGGATGTCCATAAATCTAGGTAAAAATAAGCACCCCTTCCCATGCATCTTCGTGTCGTGATCGTCATTTCAACAGACGGACATCGCTAGATTGACTTAAAATTGCATAAGGATAACAGATATATATGTATACATTATGGGTTCTTAGACCTATTCAAACAAGATATATCAACAAAAAATTTGTTGAATAATAACGGTTTTTGTTGCTACCTTTTTTTATATATCTCTTAAATTTTTATTGTTTTTTTTTATTTGTATTTTTCTTCTTTTTAATTCTTTGAGGAAAAATATCTTTTTTTTTTTTTTTTAATTTCTTAACTATGATGATTGTCCTAATATTATGTATCTACTTTTATTATTTATCTATATCATAGTTTTACTTTATATTTTTATTATTTATATAAATTTTTATTTTGGTACGTAGTAGGTTTTATTAATTATATATGGCCCTAGGGCTTTGGTTCTGTATATATTTTAACAAATTTGGAACATCTTGAAAACCCAAAATCCCTCATTTCACGAATATATTATTTTGATGCAGCGTTTATATAGAATTTCAAATGTTCCCCCTATTTCGGTACCCTAGATCCCCGGGGTGGCTGAAAAATGAGTTAGGTTATTCTTAGATTTTTTTTCTATCAAATAACCAAATTTCATGAATATTGGAGTGCTTTGGTTGGGATACTTTCCTTGTTACTTATTATCAAGGCAACCAGAAATATGGAATATTATGTTTTTTTCTGTGTCTTGATCCATTTCACATTGGATCCTATGAGTCTCCGAGTGGTAGTGTAATTCATTATGGTACACAACCTTTATAAGCTAATCCATTTCAGAGCCATTAGCTAATTCTGGCATCAATATTTTAGGGCATATTTTGATTTTAATATCATACTTTTGCATATTTTAAGAAAATTATATTAAATTATATTAAGATATTTTTTTTTTTTGGAAAAGTCTGACCTTTTATAGAACAAAAGCATATAGTCTATTTTTCCGTTTTTCTTTTAAAATCTTTCTCAAAATTTCCAATTTTTTTCTTTTCTAAAAAAAACACTTGTTTTAAAGAACATATTTTTTTAAATTTTAAAACCATATTTTCTGTCTTTTAAAACTTTTTTTTATGGCAATAAAATTGATTTTTAAGCATATTTCTGGTTACCCTGGTTACTATATACGCAGCATTGTTTATATAGATTGAATATGTGTTATAAATGCAAAACTACAAAAAAATACGCATTTTTAAATTACTGTATGTATTTATTGACTACTGGAAATTACAAACCGAATAACTGATCCAACAAACCTCTCCTTGAATAAAATCAACCACCTACATACAGTATTTTACATAAATGACATTCATCAATGTGAATGATATTCTAAGAAATTCTTACAAAATAAAGTTTAAAAAGAAACTTCAAAAACATTTTTTCCACACAACAAATTTAGTAAAATCATTTGTTATGTAAATTATGTTGCTTTAAATTTTTTATTTTTGTTGCTTTAGTTCGAACAATTTTTAATGACCGAAATAATGTACTATTTGGAGGAATACTTAGATTCAATGATTAATTTATTGCATGGTAAAAATAATAAGACAAAGCCTACTTATAATTTAACTACAATCAAAAGAATTTTGTTGCTAATGTCGGTTAATATAAATTGCAATTGCAGTTAATTTTAAGCCTATATGACACTTGCTAGTTTCAGTATTAATAATTCTAATTAGAAGAGAGGTCAAACCAATTTATGTGAAAAATAATGAGTATGAAGAGTTCAACCACATATAATGAATAGCAATCTGTCAAATAAAAGTCGGTAATGCTGTTCCTTTTAATGATTTGCATTGAAGGCCAAAAAAAAACTTGAATCAAGAAACTAGCAAGTGTCATATAAGCTTTACTGACATAATTCTCTTAGTGCACTGCACGTCTTGTCATCATGATGCATTTGCAGAGCACATTACGAGGGCGGATCAATAAGTCCGTGACTTTTCGAACTTCCCTCATAGTTATATGAAATGCAACACTGCTCCCATCAAGTACCACCTGTTAATAGACTACTGTCAAGTTTTAAGCAAGTACCGTCATTAGCTTTGCGTTTAACAGCAGGATTTTTCGAGGTCCATAAAATAGGCATTTGTTTGATCAATATTTTCATCGTTGGAGCTAAAGCTCTGTCCAACGAGCCATTTCTTTAGGTTTGGAAATAGGAAGTAGTCACTGGGGGCTAAATCTGGAGATTAAGGTGAATGAAGGGGCAATTTCGATTTTTGCCATGGAAACTTAGCTGTCACACGATTCCGTTGGTGGTCGATTGTGAGCAAACGCGGCATCCATCTTGCGGAAAGCATTCTCATACCCAAGTGATCGTTCAAAATTGAAACCACTGAGCCATGTGAGATGCCTATGTCTTCCACAATCTATAGTGAATTTTTTCAATTGTTTTGGGTGTAAGACCTTAACTAGGCGTCCAGAACGTTCGACAACTTCCGTGCTTGTAAGGCCACAACGAAAGTCAGTAAACCACTTTTTTACCATTGAAATCGATGGCGCAGAGTCCCCATAGTATTTATCAAGCTTTTCCTTGGTTTGGTTGATGGTTTTTTTTTCGCAAAAAATTATGTTTAAAGAGCACTCGAAATTCACTTTTTTTCATTTTTAAAAAAATCCACGAGGGTGTATGTTATGTTTTAAACAGCTGTTAAACGCAAAGTAAATGACAGAACTTGCTCAAAATTTGACAGTAGTCCATTAAAAGATGGTACTTGATGGGAGCAGTGTTGAATTTCATATAACTACGAGGGAAGTTCGAAAAGTCACGGACTTATTGATCCGCCCTCGCGAATTTTGCTTTCGATAAAAAGTTTATTATGCGTCTTTTAAATTTTTGTAAAAAAAAATTATTGTAAAAATAATCTTATATAATTAAGTTAAGCATTTTACTTTCGATGTGCTTAATGTTTACATAACCATTCGCCAATTCCTTTTATTTCGCAAAATATTGCAAACATTTCAAGGTACATTCTAAATTGAATTAAATATCAAATTTTTAAAAAACAAAAATCATATTTTGTAAAACTAAAAATCTGAGTAAACTTCTTAATACGGGACATTTATGCTACTTTAGTAAGCAAATAATTTCAGATTTACAAAATACGTACAATTGATTTTTTGAGGGAGTTACAGGCCTTTGAATTTCATGTTCCAACACTCTCCTTATGTGATTTTAACAAGTCGATTTTCATTTGCATTGAAGGCAAAAGTTAAAGAAAAATAAACCCCCTTTGGAATAAAAAAAAAAAAGAACATTTTTCCATTTGGTGTTAATGGGGCCTAGAAATAGAATTCTCGTTAGGCCCATTTAAGTAAATTTTAGGTGGTAAATAAAGGGAAAATTTAAATTTTCCGGGCACCGCAAAAAAAAAAATATATGACCTCCTCTGGAATGAAAAACAAAACAATGTGACGACTCAAAAAAATTTTCTCACGATATGCATTTTGTTTCAGGATCTGAGAAACAGAATTAGTTTTAGGTCCATTTTGGTAAATTTCAGGTGGTCAATTAATCAAAGGTGTTTTTATTTTATTTATTCATTCATTTATAACACAGTAATATTATAATAATAAAGGGTGATTTTTTAACCGTTTGGGTTTGAAAATTGAAAAAAAAAAACAAAAAATTTGCAAAAGTGAATGAAATATTCCTTTGGAGCGATAGATGAATGCCTGCCATTTACTTTTTAAAGATTATTTCATGTATGTTAAATGTTGCCCGCGGCTACGCCGTAGGTGTTCCATCCGTGAGTTTCAATTTTGGCATACTATTTCTAGCTTTCCGGCCGGTATCTTACCAATGGCATCTGTAATATTGTCTTCCAGGCCTGGAACTCTGAGTGGCTTGTCCCTGTTCACGAGAGACTTCACATATCCCCCTAAAAAATAGTCGCACGATCTTGGTGGCCAATGGACTGCTCCAAAATGTGACATTAATTGCTTACCAAACTTGCCTCTTTATGGTATCGGGTGACATGTGGCATTTGGCACCGTCTTGTTGAAACCACATGTCAACCTAGTCCAATTTATCCTTTTACCTTGCTTCACGTAGCGATTTTCATCGTGAAGAACTACGGTCCAATGGTGACGCCGACCCGCAATCCCTGCCAAACAGTGCATCTTTCAGGGTGTATTGGCAGCTCTAGAACCGCCTCTGCTCTCCACACCAAATCCGGCAATTCTGTTTGCTGGCGTACCCATTAAGCCAAAAATACAATTTTTCAATAGAAAACTGATTTCTCACAGCACGAATTTTTTGAAAAAAATCGATGATTTGCAAGCGTGGTGAAATGGCAAACCTTACTCAGCATTTTTGGCATTGCCACATGTCACGAAACTTTTTCTTTACACTAAAAAACCAAATAACCAAAAAAATCAACATTTATAAAAAAAATTTAAAAACATTTGAAAATAAAATATCGTTTTAATGAGTACTTTTAGCTGTCGATTTTTCGAAATTAAAGAGCCGGATATGACAATTTTGCATTAAAATCATCTGCCAACACTCTTACTTGGTATTACACCAACATCATCCGGCTACAATACAGTCCAATTTTTGATTTTATAAATCAAAATGTTAGTACATACTTGATTTTTTTTGAAAAAAATCAGTTTTTAAATTAAAATCAAAAAATAATAGAAATTAAAATTTAAATGCTTGGGAAACTGTGGGATTTTTGTGTGCAATATGACTTTATATAGGGTCCGCCATCTAGCATTTTTTTTCAACTAGTGATTTTTTCGTGAATGGTTATACTTAGCTCATGTGTGATTTGACAGATAATTAGTTTTATCCTTCCGCTGAACGAATATGGTTGGAATATGGCATAATTGGGCCATTTTTCTTCGAAAATGAGCAAGGAGTGGCCGTTAAAGTCAATGGCGATCGTTATCGGGCCATGTTGAATGAATTTTTGTTTACAAAAATTTAAGAGGAGGATATTGGTAACATTTGGTTTCAACAGGACGGCGCTACGTGCCATACAGCCGAAGCTACACTCGATGTTTTGCGCCCTGTTTTTGAAGATCGCATTATCAGCCTCGGAGCTGCGATTTGACACCGTTGGACTATTATTTGTGGGGTGCCGTCAAAGATAAGTGTTACGCCGACAAGCCAGAGACAATTGACGCTTTAAAGGACAATATTCGTGAAGCCATTGGTGAAATACAGCTGCACACAATCGATAATGTGCTTAAAAACTAGACCGATCGTGTAGGCTACTGCATGGCCAGCCATTTGAGTGAAATTTTTCCATTATTAACCGAAAGGATTGTACTTTCAAATAAAAAAAGAAATTTGAGAAAATATTCAGTAGTTTTTTTATAGCATTTTCAAAATAAAAAGTTATTTGGCGGATTCTATATATTAGTGCATTATTAAAATATTATATTCAATAAAATTTGTGTTGTGACTTTTTTGTATAAAAGTTATAAGGGGAGTCTTTGCAAAAAAACAAAAATTTTATATCTCTCTTAAGATCGGAGAAAAATAGACCTGATGTCTGGCAAAGTATCCTTGCTCTACCCTTCTCATAACGCTTATTTAAGTTCATTACCAGTGCTGCCCATTCGTATTTTTTGACTGTGTAAATAGGAAAACTGATCTTTTTCGTTTTCAATTTTGAATACAATTCTATACCTTTTTTTAATATACAAACAACTGCAAATACATAACTAACAGATTTATAGTAACTGACAAACCTTTGTAACTGTAATTTAAAATTCCAATTTTTTTTCTACAAGTTTTTAAAGAATAAACTCTATCCTGACCCTAAGTTAAAGTTAACTCTATATTTGTTAATTATTCTTTGTTCTTCAATAAGGTGTTCTATTTTTTTGTATGTATATATTATTTGTTTAAGTTGTTTTGTGTTTATACAATGAAAGCAATGACCTTTGAGTCAGCAACAATTTTCAGAAATAAAAATAAACTAATAACACGGGATATAAAAAAAAATTAAATAAAAACGTTTTCATAAATGAACGTTATTAACAGAAATAACAAGTACGAGTGTTATATTTTGAATGGGCCGAATTTTGATCATATTTCGTGGCTTAAAGCAACAGTGTGATCAATATATGTATTACCTTATAGAATTAGCGTATTATAATGCCAATTTTTAAAGAGTATTTTTAAATTATGATATAAACACACTCAATAATATTTCAGGGTATATTGCCTTGGCTGTCATAGGTAACCTATTTTCCTATGAAGTTAAAAACAACAGGTGTTATTACCTATGTTAACAGGAAATTTAACTATACAATTTTGCCTATTGGCAATGTAATTTCTACGATTGGAAATAGGTAGCTCTTCGAAAAATTTAAAAAAATTTAAATTTTAACGTCAACAATTATGAATTTTCTTTATTTTATATAAAAGTAAACAAAAATACATATTTAACATAATGAATTTTCTACACATATTTTATACGAACAACTAAAATATTAATTATTATAGAATTGCACACCCAACACTCTTATACTCCAGAACGATTGGCTCATTACCATTCTGTCATCAAATGAGAAAAGGATGATGAATGTACAACAACATTTTTGACAATAACATAATGGTAAATATAATGCGAAAATAGTTTCAAATTATACAAAAAGTAACAATATTTGTTGTTTGTTCAGAAAACAAAGTTTAGATACGGCTTCAGTGTAATGTTTCATTTGTTATTTACAATGGGTATACGAAAGTACGTGAACTCAAGGACAGCGTTTCCCTTTTGCACAATTATGACAAAGTCAAGATAAATCCCACAGTCTCATGAAAACCACCAGGAAACGCAAATCACATTAGTTATTGTCATATTGTCATCTGCATTCTTTATACATTGCGTAAAAAGTTAATTTGATTTCTTGCCCCCAGAGTTCTTCTAAAAGAAAAAGTCTACCAAATCTGATTGACTTTCTACAGGAAAAACTCACGAGAATCTGAAGATTTTTCAAAAAAAAAAAGACTAGAATCTAAGTAAATAAATCTAGGAGTTTAAGGTATTTCTATAGGAAATAGTCCACAAGATCTAAGGGGTTTTCTATAAGATATAGTCCCAGGAATCTTTGAATTTTCTATAGAAAAAAAATCTGATTCTAAAGCTTTTTCTTTAGGAAAATTCATCAGAATATAATGTTTTATTATGAAAAAAACTAATTAGAATCTTTTCCTGCAAAAAACCCCTCAAAATCTGTAAATATTTTCTAAAGAAAAACCATTAACTTCTGAGGACTCTTTCCTGTAGAAAACTCTAAGATTTTGAAGACATTTTAATAGAAAAACCTTTAGACGTAGAACTTTCTCCTACATAATCTGAAGACATTTCCTCTTTTCTGAGAGAAAAAACAAGCCTTTTTTGGTAAAAATCTACCTAATATCCAAGTTATATTACCAATATTTTGCCTATGAGCGCCCCGGTAGGCTAGTTGGTAGCGTGCTAGCTTATCAATGCAGGGGTCGTGGGTTCGATTCCCACCAGAGGCTCTGGTCTGTTTTCGCTACAACGAGCCGAAGGCCTTCGTTGCTAGTGCTCGGTTAGAAAATTAAGATATAATTTGTAATTATATGTTTAATAAATAAATAAATAAAAATAAATTTTGCCTACATTAAAATTCGTATTTTACGCAGTTAATTTAACAAAAATTATAGGTGATTTTTCGTATATAAAAGTCAAGTAGAAATTACCTATTTTTTTTTGTAAAATTGCCGTAAAACATAGCAAACTCTATGTTGCCTTTGAAAATAACTGATATCACCCTATAATTTTAGGCAATATTACCCATTGTTTTTTTTTTTTTTTTGTGTAAAACTTAAAACATTTTTACGAAAATTAGATTTTTGAGTTGGAATGCATCAAGTTTTTAAACAATTCAATAAAACTTTTATAAGCTAATTTGGCAAAAATAGTATGCATAAGATGTTTAATAACGAACAATTTGTTAATCTGTTAAAGTTGGTTTAAGCCTAAAATAGGCAATTAATAAAGTTTAGCAAATGAAAATCATTTTTCAAACCATAAAAACAGTGTGCAAATATTTAATGACTTTTTCAAAGGTCATAACACCCAATGATAGGTAGAATCTAGCATTTTCTATCAAAAAATTTACAAAAATTTTCCGCAATAACATCATTTACTACTTTTTTCACAAAATTTCTCAAATTGCTACATAAATAAAATAAAAAACAAGTAAAAAAGGGCTAAATTCGGCTGTGTCGAATCTTTGAATACCCTCCACCATAGGGGCTGAAGATGATATACGTATATACTAAATTTTGCATGAACTGTAATATGAATATGTTTTGTCAATTTATGTAACGAACTTTTGTTATTTAGTTTTAGTAATGTTATTTATTTAGTTTTAGCAATGTTATTTACAGAGGTCTTTTGTTGATTTTTACGTTAACTTAGTTATCATAGTATGTAAGACAATAAATGTAATCGAACAATAAGAAGACTTAATAACATTTTTACTTACTTAACAGAAAAAAAATAGATACAGAAAAATTGTACAAATTTGTATGGAAAATTTAGAGGTACCTTCACATTTTTACTCATAACTTTTGAACCGCTGAACCGATTTTGCTCATTTTAAATACCAAACTGCTCGGGAGGATGTTCAATAATCTGGGTAAAAATAGGCACCCTCGCTTGCGTCTTCGCGTCGTGATCGCCATTTCAACAGACAGACAAACATACGGACATCGCTAAATCGACTTAAAATTGCATAAGGATCACGAATATATATACTTTATGGGGTCTTAAACCTATATTTCGACATGTTACAAACGGAATGAGAGACTGATATATACCCTCACCATATATGGTGGAGGGTATAATAAGATAAACAGAATAGTGATGTTGATTTAATCGAAACATAAACGTCATTCGAATACTTTCATTATTCGTTGTAATAAGTGTCTTTAAAATATTACGTTTCCACCAATACTTCAGTTATGTTTAAAAATTGTTTTTTTTATCACGTATTATTATTTTGATGAAATACAATATAATAATATGTATTTTTTAATTTAATATCTTTATGAAATCATGTTAAACAAGGTGTTTAATTTTTCATTATCTTTTGTGGCGTATTTTAAATAATTATTTGAAATAAATTGTACCATATCTCAGCATCATTTGAAGCTTCATAATCCACACTATACCACAAAAAAAAAAAATATATTATAACAAAATTATGAAAAAGTAACGAAAAATTAAATAAAAACAAAACCACATTTATACACACACATAATCTTATGATGAAACTTAAATAAGGAGTTAGGTATGTACTAAAATAAATTAAAATTACTAAAATAAATTAAGAAAATTTAGATTTCCCAAACAACTATAAAAATATTCTAAAAAGGTTTAAAATATTGCTTTTAAATTTTTAAGATCTTTATTTGTATTAGTTTTTATTTCCAATTTTTTCTTTAGTTATACTCTAACACTCATAAAATTTTGTGGGTTGAATTAACTGCAATTGCAGTTAAAAAAGTGTACACTTACTAATGTTACAGTTAGCTTTAACTGTTCGTGTAGTCCTTAGTTACATTTTTTGCAAACTTTTAAATTAAACATGAAAAATGATTTTACATTTTAAATGGGAAATTTAGAAAATTTTACCAAAACACAATGATTTTTATTATGAAGACCTCATTTCATTGCAGTTATTTTTAACTGTTCATGTATTCTTTAGTTAAGATTTTATTCTTAATTTTTGAAACAGCTTGTTTTAATTAAACGTGAAAAATGTTAAGAGTTAAGTGGAAAATGTGAAAAATAAATTGGTAGTTCAATAACATTGAATAAATTAATTAAATGTTTAAATTTGAAAAGAACCTTTTTTTGAATCATTTGGTTGTTTTAAGATATTTTCGAATTGGAGAGGCAAAATTTGTATTTCAAGATCGAAAACAGACACTTTTGTTAATATTGGTACGGCATACCACCTTACAAAAAAAAAATCATGAAATATATGATGTTTAAAAAAAAGTTAAATGAAAAAAAAAACATACAAAAAACTAAACGTTAAATTTTTTGGGTGGAAAACCAGTTATTTTTAGTGTTTAACCCATATTATCCAGAATAACGAAGAAATCGTGCAACATTTTCAAGGTAAGGTGATATGAATTGAACCCAGATACGATGTTTATGGGAAAATAAGATGAAAACATTTTGAGGATTAGCGCTAGAAGAAATCTGACAAATTCTAAATTAATATAAAGGGAGTTATACCTTAACGTCAAGTTTTTTGCCTCACTTCATTTGACATTTCATTGTTTCAGTGCTTGACAAATTCAACCAGGGAGAGGTACACAATTGAACAGCGATTTAAGATTGTTGAAGCCTTTTACGAATATGGGCGTTCAAATCAAAATGCATTTCGTACACTTCGTAGTTTTTTGGTCAGCCTAATCGACCAAATGTGTCCACAATCGGGAGAATTGTGCGTAAATTTCAACAAACTGGGTTTGTCGGGAATGTGAGAGCACCTGTGCATGCTTGCCCAGTTCGTTCTGCGGAAAACATTGCTGTTGTTCGCGATAGTGTGGCATGAGGTCAGCCAAGCAGTTACCGTGAATGGTGCCCGCTATCGCGAGATGATAACGGACTTCTTGTGCCCATAAATTGAGGATATGGACCTGGAGTATATGTGGTTCCAACAGGATGATGCCACTTGCCACACAGCCAACGAAACAATGGCTCTTTTGCGCGAGAAATTCAATGGCCGTGTTATCTCACGTCAATTGGCCGCCAAGATCATGTGATTTGACACAGTTAAACTTCTTTCTTTGGGGATATTTAAAAGAAAAAGTGTACGTCAATCAAGCTAAGAACAATTCGAGAGCTAAAGGATGATATAATTCGGCACACTAACAACATTGAACCTCAATTATGTCTCAGTCATTGAAAATATTGAGCATCGGATACAGGTATGCCACCGCAGCCGTGGCGAGCATTTGGCCGATATTTTGTTTCACACATAATTGTCATAGATCCTTTTATCATAATAAAAAAAATATTAAGATACGAGGGCTGATCAATAAGTCCGTAACTTTCCGAACTTCCCTCGTAGTTATATGAAATACAACAGTGCTCCCATCAAGTACCACCTGTTAATAGACTACTGTAAAATTTTTAGCAAGTTCCTTCATTTACTTTACGTTTAACAGCAGGATTTTTCGATGTCCATACAATAGGCATTTTTTTATCAAAAATTTCATCGTTGGAGGTAAATCTCTTTCCACCGAACCATTTATTTGGGTTTAGAAATAGGAAAAAGTCTCTGGGGGCTAAATCCAGAGAATAAGGCGAATGAGGGGCAATTCGTAGTCTACATCATAGATATTTGCCATGGAACTTAAGCTGTCACACGATTCCGTTAATGGTCAATTGTGAGCAAACGCGGCAGATATCTTGCGAAAAACTTTCCCATACCCAAGTGATCGTTCAAAATTTAGACCACTGAGCCATGTGAGATGCCTATGTCTTCCACAATCTATCGCACATTCAATCTCCGGTCTGCCAACACCATATCGTGAATTTTTTCAATTGTTTTGGGTGTAGAACACAACTGGGCGTCCAGAACGTTCGGCATCTTCCGTGCTTGTAAGGCTACAAAGAAAGTTAGTAAACCACTTTTTTACCAATTGAAATCGATGGTACAGAGTCCCCATAGTATTTATCAAGCTTACCCTTGTTTTGATTGACGGCTTTTTCACAAAAAATAATGTTTAATGAGCACTCGAAATTTACTTTTTTCTATTTTTAAAAAAGCCGCGAGGTTGTATATTTTGAACAGCTGTTAAACGCAAAGTAAATGTCAGAACTTGCTCAAAATTTGACAGTGCTGTGTTGCATTTCATATAACTACGAGGGAAGTTCGAAAATTCACGGACTTATTGATCTGCCCTCGCAATTCTCTAAAAAGATTTTATTTTATTTACAATTAACATCGTGCAATATGGTTGGACCACCCTTTATACATAAACTTACAAGTCAACAATACATACAAAATGAAAATTTTTATGGATTGTTTTATTATCCTGCCACCGACTGACATTCCATAATTGATTCAGATTTGTAAAAACGAACATGCTTATGAAAAAAATAATGTTTGTTTTAATAAGTTAATTGAAGGATTTTGTTGTTGTTTTACACGCAAATCTGCATTATTAAACTGTAATAAAATTTAAAAAATGTTTGTCTTTTTTTTAGCTCTTTGGAGTAATTAAAATATTTATATGTTAAAATCAATGTTTGGCAATGTTGAAGTGATAATTTTATTTATTTATTTTTTTATTGATGACTGTACACCAGGCTACGATATTTTAAGCATTTTACCGTTCTATCAAAAATCGAGTTGAATATATCGATTTTTGAATCGGGTATCGTCATATGATGACGCTAAGAGAACATGGGTTAATGATGATGTACCACAGCGAAGAAGTTGTAAGTGCTTAAGCTCTGACTGTCAGTCTGGCTGACTGGGTTGTTGGTTATTTAGTTTTGGCTTAGCTTGAAGTAGTTAGTAGTGTGTGTGTGTATTGCCAAAAGGTTTATGCTTTAATTTAATATTTAATTTTTTTTATTTATTTTTTCTGTTGTTGCAGTTATTTCTTTCTTTGTTTGCTATATTTCCTATTACAAATACTAATCGTACAATACAACTTGTACAAAAGTTAGAGTGTTATAAAGTTATTTTACACGTAAAATGTAAAAAATATATATAAATACATACATACAGTCAAGGCCATATTAATAGAACACTTCACAACCGTCTTAATATATTTGCTTTTAGTAATAAACAATTCCAATATTTTTTTCTTGGGAAGCCTCTGATTAAAATCTACTTTTACCTCATTTCCATTTTCAAATATCGTCGTTTTCTACATATCGTCGCTTTTCTTCTTAAACGCCATTTTTTCGAAATTGACTTTTTTTGGTTTTGATGGTAGAAAATAACATTTGCCACCCGATTGACAACTTTGTATGAAACAAAAAAATAAGCGCCATATAAATTGACATTTGCAGGCAAAACAGAATGGTTTTTATATTAAAAGTTAGAAATGTTAAAATCTTATTCACCAAATTTTTTGAGATAAAAAAATTTTGGATCGAGCATTTTTTGTGCGGCGCCAGGCTCTAAAGTCAGTAACTTCGGTAAAAACGACACTTTTCGTCGAGTAACTCAAAAACTATATATGCTGTACAGTACAAATGTTTCTCGAGCACCCATTACTTTTATAAAATGCAAAGCACTATCTCGATATCATAAAATTTCACTTTTTTAAGATCATAAATTTTTTTTTTGAAAAATATAAAAATAAATGTTAGTTTGCACACAGAAATATTTGTTTTTTAATTTTACAAAACCCTTAAAGGCGTAAAAATTTGTAACTTGCTGTTTGCGCCAAAAACACGTAAGCGACAAATTTGACTACAGTCATGGAGAGAGAGAGAGAGAGAGAGAGAGCATGTTAAATTACCATCTTGTGAATTATCTGCAAGCTAATTCACTTTTGAGCGATTGACAGTGTGACTTTTGTGGAAGCCATTCTACAGAAGACCTGTTAGCGTACCTACCGGAACGTTGGAGTAGGTCCATTCACCGGTTCGGTGCAAACAAGGTGATTGCTTTAGATATTTCCAAAGCGTTCCTCCGTGTATGGCACGGCGCACTTATATCGAAACGAATTGCTTTTAGTGTCGGTAATGATTTCTCTGTATTTATTTCGAGCTTCCTCAGAGATCGCTCTATACGTGTTGTAATAGACGGGATCTCATCCGACGAGTTTCAGTTAATATCAGGGGTACCTCAAGGTTCCGTTCTTTCTCCTTCTCTCTTTCTTTATGACCTTCTTGGTTTAAGTTTCAACCTTATCTGATGACAGTAACATTTGTCATTAATTTTCCTTCGATCGCAGGCCAAGCCTCTTAAAGGTCGGGGTCAGGAGGCAAATCATGAGTGATACACTTAATCGGGACCTATCGTTAGTTTCAGAGTGGGGTCGTACAAATAGGGTGGATTGGCAGGTGCTTCAAGGTCTATTTTTGAACTTTTGAACCGTGTTCAAAGAAGGGCTTTGGCGCTTATCAATGACAGTAGAATATCCAGTTCTAGTGATTAATTGGAGTATCTATCGATACTACCATGGGATATGGTCTGCTGAGGTAAGTGAACTTATCCCTCGGGCCCGGATTTTTGTCCGGAATACTCGCTTGTCCAGTAGAGCCCATCCCTTTGTGGCTGATTGTCCAGTGAACAGCACACCACACTACAGGGAAAATTTGTTCATTAGTCGGACTAGTCGTATGAGGAATAAACTCCCCGCAGAGGTCTTCCCTAACAACTGTAATAAAGGGAAATTCAAGTCTAATATTCAAAAACACTACTGCCTCTTTCCTCCTCCTCATACTATATTTTCCTGACATCAACACAATGCACTGCATTCATAGGGGGGAAACCCCTGAGTGTTGATATATAAAAAACAAGGTTTAGTGCTTAACTATAATTATAAATGTCAAATCTGTATGGAAATATTTAAAGTTAACGTTTAACTCAGGTTATTTTAAGTTATCCGACTTTAATGTGTTCGTTTTCCATTGAGTACGGTCCAATCCAGTGTGAGGTGAAGGTTAAACCCAATTGTCTGTTAATGATTACTAGGGCAAGGAAGTTCATGCATTTATAATCATGTTTTTATGAATATAAAACTAATTTTTGTTGATTTTTTAACCTTTTCAATGTTATCAATTCAATTTAAGTATACTTGTTCTAAAAGATACACTTAGAAAAAAAGCGACAAACATGATAAAAAAAACTTTATAGATTTTTCGTTCAATGTTACATTTCATAAATACATATGATAAAGTTGTTTCATAAAATAATTACTAATGCCTGGTTTTCATTATGTCATATGAACTGACAACAAAAACTGACTCAAATGAATTCTCGTCATTTTGTGTCATATGCGTTTTCATTACATCTTAAATACTGACAATAAGTCGATAAAGCAGAGCGTGTCAAAGACTTATGTCAAATTTTGGTGTCAGTTGACTGACACGCCGTTTTCATTACAAAGGTCAAATATGATGAGGCGAGCGAACAGCTGATTAGAAAATAATTATTTGTGTTCAATAAAAAGTGGAAAAAATTTAAAAATGATAAAAAAGAAACAAATGGCTATGCTAGTGCGGCGTTTTGTGTTATTACATTACCATTTCTTTCTTTATTTAAAAAATTTCCATTGCAATTAATTTTTCCAGCAAAAAAGAAAATGAAAAAATAACAGCTTTGCGATCGTCAAACAAAAAAAAATTGACAACTTGTTGTCAATTTTATTTTATATAAAAAATGCTGCCATATCTGTTGACAAACTGAAATTTGACGTTTTCACTTGTCTGTCATTTTACACTGCAGTTCGTGTGGATAACTGACTGCAAACTCAGATGACACCATTTGACAAACCGTTTTCATACAATTGCCAATAATTTGGACAAATTGACATTAAAAATGACATAGTGAAAACCATGCATAACGTGATCTGATTCAAAATTTCATTCGTTCCTGTCCTGATTTCAATATCGTAGTCTTTGAGTACCTCATTACATTAAAAACTGTGTCCGTTTTACCCTGCTTAACAAGTTGACTGCCAACAACGGGATAGCTCGTAGATTGCGTTCTTTGCTAGGGTGCCGAATACAAGTTATCTCGTAGTGTATTTTCTTTCCATATTCGTCCAGCTATGATTAAACTCGTAATATATCAGTGCTAATATGGATAGAAGGCTTCTGGGAAGAGAACAAAAAATCAATGCTGGCTTACATAAAGAGAAAATTTATTAAAAATTAACAGAAAATATAATGATAAAAAATTATCAAACAACACATTCAAGAATATGATTAAATGAAATTTAATTTTTAGACCGGAATTCTTGAAATTGCCGTTGCAGTCAACGTGTTAAAAAACCTAACATGTAGACAAAAAATAATCAATGGGTATACAAGTATTGTATGTATGTTTTTCCAAACTTGCTTGTATGTTTTTCCAAACTTTATTTTTTTTGTCATGTGTATTTATTGCTAAGAACAACCGATTTTTTTAAAGTTGTTTTGAAAAAGACTCTACCAATTTGTGATATTCTGTTTTCAATAATGCCGCTTTTTTATATCACAAAATAAAGCTTCTATAAAGTATACTATTTATATGGCCATAGCTGTTTATAAGATGAGGAAAGAAAATATAACAGCAAATAGTATTAAAACTAGTAAAAATAAAAATCATAAGATTTAGCTTTAAGCAATGCAAGTAGTTGTTATATTTAAAACTGTCATTTTAAAGATTCATAATGTGATTATACGGCCATCTGCACTTATCAAAAAATATTTTCCGACGTTGTATAAGTTGCATTTAAGTAAAATTTTGATATTCTAATTTAGCCTGCTAAGATCTATGAGAAACATTTACTTTTGAAAATTAAGTCCGATTTTAAGTATTTTTTTGAGGAAAATTTTAAACGTTTGAACAATTTTAGAAGTTCGATTTATTGATAATAAAGGGTGGTCCAACCATAATGCACGATGTTTATTGTGAGTCACACCTTAACGTCAAGTTTTTTGCCCAGCTTAATTTGACATTTCATTGTTTCAGAGTTTGACAAATTCAACCATGGAGAGGTACACAACTGAACAGCGCATTAGCATTGTTGAAGCCTTTTACGAAAATGGGCGTTCAAATCAAAATGCCCATTGTGATTTTTTTGGTCATTTAAATCGACCAAATGTGTCCAAAATCGGGAGAATTATGCGCAAATTTCAGCAAACCGGTTTTGAGGAAAATATATTCAACCTCGGCTCGTCGTCGTGCCCAACAATTGAACGTCTCACGAACATCACTGATGCGAATTTTGAATAAAGATTTGAATATACACTCTACCAAGGTTCAATTCGACAATACGCCGAATGGTTGGTTGAACAGACCAAAGTGAATGCGACTTTACAAAGACAATCATCTTTAGTGACAAGGCACACTTTCACACCTTAGTGGATTCGTTAACAAGCAGAATTGCGACACTTGGGCAAATGAGAATCCACGAGTGATTGTTGAAAAGACGATGCATCCACAAAAGAGTGACTGTTTGGTGCGGATTATGGGCTGGCGGCGTCATCGGGCCGTACTTCTTCGAAAATGAGGTCGGCCAAGCAGTTACGGTAAAGTTGAGGATATGGACCTGAACGATATGTGATTCCAACAGGATGGTGCCATTTCACACAAAGCCAACGAAACAATGGCTTTGGGGATATTTAAAAGAAAAAGTGTACGTCAATAAACCAAGAACAATTCATGAGCTAAAGGATGAGCTAATTCAGCACATTAACGACATTGAACCTCAATTATGTCTCAGAGTTATTCAAAATATGGACCATCAAGATGTATGCCACCGCAGCCGTGGCATTTGGCCAATATTTTGTTTCACACATAATTGTCATAAATCCTTACTTGTAACCGAACTCTAAAAACTTCCTATCAATGCTTTTTTATAAACCACGGACATTTTGGTAATACAAATACTAGCAAAACGCTTCTTGCACACGCTGGAAAAGCGTACCAAATAAGCATTTTGGGAGTAATTAATTTTTGGTTGGCCGGTACATCATATTCTGTTTCTCCGCAGTTTATGACTGGGAAAACTTTATAAATAAAGGTGGATTATTAGTTCCCAAAAAGCTTTTTCTTTTAAAGCTGTGAGTAAAATAGCACTTATAAGACGCAATAAATGTTGTCCGCAGTTGACTAGAAAAGGCATTCGATTCGGCGGGTGTCCAATATTTTTTTTCTGTATATTCTCCAAGATTACAAAAATTATAATTTCTGTTCTGTGCATTTAGGAAAATTTACATGATCTTGATTTACATGATCTTGATTTTCATATATTAATACCTCTTCGTTATCAAATTTATTCTATTTGACACAAGGATGCAAATTTCTTAAAATAAAAACACATGTAAAAGCATTAAATTCAGTTTTTCCTGTTTTCTTTATAATCTCCGATGTGTTTCTGTTATAAATGATATAATAAATTTAATGAGTAAATATTATAGAGGTGAAAACAAAAAAATATTTTAAAGGTAAGCAACTTTTTTAAATGTGATGTAAATCTAAATCTGAGAGTCTGGTGTTAAAATATGACAAATTATTTTATTGATTGCCATTTCAGCAAACATATGGACATCGCTACCTCGTTTTAGAATTGCACCATGAAAATAAATATATGCTTCATGGGGTCTTGGGCCAATATAAGGAACTGTTACAAACAAAATGGTAGGGACATATACATATATCATATATGTGGAAGGTATAAATATGGAGAGTAGAGGAGTTAATTTATGTTCATAGACATGTCAAAGTACTTACTCGGTAACAGTGAAATAAAATCCCTCTGTAACATTGGTTTTAGGAACGCATCAATGTGACCATGCTGATAATGACACATTCGTGATAATAGTTGCTCAACAAAATCCACTTGATCGGCTTCGTTCCATTGTGAAAAGTATGTTAAGCAGGTTTCACGTTCAACTTGAAATGTGGGGGAAATTTCTTTCTTGCGGACAGGATCATACAGCATTGTTGAAGTGAACTGTAAAATAAAAACAAAAAAAAAAAAAGTTTAGCAATTTACAAAATAAAATTAATAAAAGTTTTATAGTATTTGAGAATAAGTGAATTTCAATAAGTCCGTGACTTTTTGAACTTCCCTCGTAGTTATTTGAAATGCAACACTGCTCCTATCAGGTACCACCTTTTAATAGACTACTGTCAAATTTTGAGCAAGTTCCGTCATTTACTGTGCGTTTAACAGCAGGATTTTTCGAGGTCCATAAAATAGGCATTTGTTTGTTTAATAATTTTATAGTTGAAGCTTAATTTCTTTCCACCGAGCCATTTCTTTAATTTGGATATATTAAATAGTCACTGGGGGCTAAATCGGGAGAAAAAGGATTTTTGCCGTGGAAACTAAGCTGCCACACGATCCCGTTGGTGGTCGATTGTGAGCAAACGCGGCAGCCATCTTGCGGAAAGCTTTCTCATACCCAAGCGATCTTTCAAAATTTAAACCACTGAGCCATGCGAGATGCCTTTGTCTTCCACAATCTATCGCACATTCAATTTTCGATCGGCCAACACCATTCCGTATTTTTTTCAATTGTTTTGGGTTTAGAGAACTCAACTTGGCGTCCAGAACGTTCAGCATCTTCCGTACTTGTGCAACCACAAGGAAAGTCAGTAAACCACTTTTTTACCATTAAAATCGATGGTGCAGAGACCCCATAGTATTTATCAAGCTTTTTCACTCGGAATTCACTTTTTTCCATTTAAAAAAAAAAACACGAGGTTGTATATTTTGAACAGCTGTTAAACGCAAAGTAAACGACGAAATTTTCTCAAAATTTGACAGTAGTCTATTAAAAGGTGGTACTTGATGGGAGCAGTGTTGCATTTCATATAACTACGAGGGAAGTTCAAAAAGTCACGGACTTATTGATAACGAGGCATATCAATAAGTCCGTGATTTTTGATAACTTAAAAATCCCTTCTAGTACAAAAAAAGTGAAAAACTTGTCAAGTACATATACAAATCTTTATTTAACTGGTCCAGGATCTACTAATTAAAAAAAAAAGATAGTTGTCAAAACGACACCATCTGAAGATATTGTTTTCTGTTTGCTTTACGCAAGCATATCACTCGTATTGTTTTGAATATTTTCTCGAAAAAAATAGTAAAACAACTATTTTTAAAAACTTTAAATAAAAGTTTGTAAAAAAATAAAGCAAGTAAATAAATTTTAATATATATTAAATTGGATATACCAGTTAATAATGTAGATTTTTTTGCTTGAAAAATGCATTTATTATAATAACAAAATTAATTGATACATTATTCAAAGTATTGTCCATCGTTAGCCACTAATTTTTTTTCATCTTTCTGGTAGCATATTTCGCGCCAAAAGAACTGCTCCGGTTTTGAGGTAAAGAATGAATCAAGCCAATTTCTTTTGCCCTCTTCTGAAGTGAAGCGTATTCCAGTAAGGACGTTCTGCATCGATCGAAAGAAATAGTAGTAAGAATGGGCATGGTGAGCCAAAACGTCCCATCCACTGTGTTCAAAATAGTTTTTAACCGGTTTTGCAACATGTGGCCGAGAGTTGTCATTATGGATTATTATGCCATCATGTCTGTTCGAATATTTTCTCTCTTCAATCGAATCAATTGTGTTCGGTACAGGTCCCGTGTGATCGTCTGACCGGGTTTCAACAGCTCATAACACAAAACACCCTTCGGACCCCACCAAATACAGAGCATTACCTTGGCGCCATGGATATTCGTCTTCGGCGTTGATTTCGCTGGTTGGCCGGGCTTTATATATGACTTTTTGCGAATTGAACCCACGACCCCCGTACTGATAAGCTAGCACGCTACCAAATAGCCTACCGGGGCGCTCAATTTTTTTTTTTTACTAGAAATGTATTCTTACACATCTAATAATGTAGATTTGCATATGAAAACGAACATGCAAAAATCAATATAAAATGGGAATTTTTCCTACAGTTACGTAAGGTAATATAAATTAATTAATTTTCATTACATGTAAATAATGGCAACGAAAATAGTTTGTGGTCAATATAAAGTAATTAATTTCTCCCAATTCTGATTAAAACACAACCGATTCCTCACTTACAATTAGTTGTTTTTGATACAAGCATCTACACTAATCTATGAGCAATGTCAATACATTTTAGTGCGAGATATATTTGAAGGTAACTCTAAAAACTACTAAAATAATTGCTAAATATCTAAAAAAAAAACACAAAAAAAAAATTCAACTAAACAATAAAATTGTATGCTCATGAACAAATTCAAGCTTTTTATATGTTATTTTTTTTGAACAAACTCAACTTATTAAGGAGTGAGATCGAAGAAATCTCAACTTACAACTGTTTTCATATACTAAAGATAACTTTTGTTTTTTAGAAATTAGTCAGATTATCATGCCTATTCGTATGAAAAAGACTGTGACTCTAGTGTGACAGTATTTTCTATGTGTTTGTTGCAACAAAGTCACAATCTCTATATATTAAGGAATAACGTTACTGACTGACTGACACACTCACTTACTCACTCACTCACTCATTCAACATCGGCCAGCCCAAATCGCAAGAGGTAGAAGGCTGAAATTTTGTATGCAAGTTCCTCCTCCAGCGTAGACATCCACTAAGAAGGGGTTTTTGGAAATTCCTTCGGGGAGGGGCAAAAAGGGGGAAAACTCCCCTTTCACGGCCTGCCCAAACCCCTTAATCTAGAAACCTGAAATTTTAAATGTGCCTTTCTGGGAGTATGTGATAGCTCCATGATAGGGTACGTTTTAGAATTTTGGCCAGCAACGTTGAGGGCGCAAAGTCTCCCCTTTTACGGTCTGCACAAACCGTTGGACCTAGGAAGTTGGAATTTGGTATGCGGGCTTCTTCTGACTTTTAAAAAATTCAAAGCGGAGGGGCATAAAAGGGTAAAATCCTCCTCCTTGACGGCCTTCTCAAACCGTTAGACATGATAAGTTAATATTTGGTATGCAGGCTCCTTCTCCAGTGTAGATAACAGAGAAGACGTGATGGGCCTGCCAAAACCGTTAGAGCTATAGGGTTGAAATTGTTTAGTTTGGTGCCGCCTGAGGTGTAGACATCCACCAAGGTAGGATTTTTGTTAATTTCTACAGGGAGGGGCAAAAAGGGGGAACCTCCCCCTTAACGGCCTGCCCACACCGTAATAGCAAGATACCTTAAATTTTAAACATGTTTTACCTGAAGCATCCACGTTATTTGTGTGCCAGGCCACAGGGACATACCAGGGAACTGTAAGGCAGACGAGCTTGCAAGACTTGGGACTACCTTACACATTCCACACGAAGGGAATCTGTGGGCATGGCTCCGGCCACTTGCAAGTTTCGGCTGCTGGTTGGCAAGGGAGAGGTGGGCCTCTGACCGTGGTTGTATTCGTTCCAGACAGATGTTGCACCGTCTCGATAAGAAGCGCACGCACAAGTTGCTGTCACGGTCAAGGCCCGATATATCCCTACTTGTGTCCGTCATGACGGGACACTGTCTGATTGGAAGGCACGCAGTTAGGTTGAGGGTTGCTGCTAGTGACATTTGCAGAAACTGTGGTGACGAGCAGACTGTGGAGCACCTTCTCTGCACTTGTCCTGCCTGGCTCGCAGGAGGGGACTGCATTTCGGCTCATATTTCTTTGAGGACCTGGTTGATTTGGCTCATATCGATATCGATCGACTTGGGGCCTTTTTGAGGCAATCGGGATGGTTCGACTGGGGAAGCTAGTGATATAATTTTTACTAGCTTCCGTGGTATCACAAGGGACTTAATAGTCTAAGTGAGTCTGATTGGCAGGCTTCTACCTTACTTAACCTATCTGGAGTATAGAATAATTCACGTGGTAAAAATAGGATTTCAAAGGACCTAGGAAGTTGAAATTTGTTATGCAGTCTCCTTCTTCAGTGTAGATAACAGCTAAGATGACAATTTTTAGAAAATCCAACGGGGAGGGCAAAAAAGGAGAAAATTCTACCCCTTGACGACTTGCCAAAACCGCTAGAGCTGGGAAGTTAAAATTTGGTACATTTTTAAAATCGTTGACATGAGTTGTTAAATTGAAATTTATTTACTTTGAAATTTTATAAAGTTACGACAAAAATCGTACTTGAATTTAAAAAAAAAAAATTATTTAGTAAAGTTAACAATTTTTTTATCCACAAGCATCGGTAGAAAAATTAAGAATAACTTTGAATGAATTTGATTGTTAATTATAGAATTTGACAATCTAACTTTTGAATTTTGTTATTAAGACGTTTCAGAATCACACTACTGTTATCGAAATCGTCACAATATTGACAAATAAAATATAAATTGTTTGAATTTAATTGTTGTTTTGAAAGGAAAGCTAAGAATTTCAAACTTAAAATAGCCTTATGACAGTCACAACTCGTCACAGCTGGGAATAGGCACATATGTGTTTTATGGAAACCTCAATATTTACGGCATGAGCCTGGACAAAAGATCGATTTTTAGTAGCTGTGCATAGGGGGACTTTCTAAACTAATTATGTTATAGAATTGATGGGATCATTATTTCGTTTAAAAATGGAACCTGGACAAAATATAAGATATAAGAATTTATATTAGCATATTTTGTTTCATTATTTGCCAGAAGCAGAAAGGATCAATTAAACAAATACCTTCATTTTTGGGTTGAAATAAAAGAATTTCATTTAAAAATTTTATTTTTTTTAACACACTAATAATTCTTTTACGCTAATATTTTATGCATATAATCTTACTAATTTTTAAAGTTACTTTTAAGATTTTTACAATCTCACTCCTTAATATCAATACGATTTATAACTATAAGGGCGGGTAAATTATATTAGAAATATGTGAAGATAAACACAGTTACACACTAACCTCTAGTAATTTTTGGATATGTTAGCAGGTTTACGAAAACAATTTAACTTAAAACCTTGACACTCAAAAATATGTAATATAAATAATCAAAATGGTTATGGTGGTAAAATTATTTTTAACAATTTTTTTTAGCTAATTTGTTATCCATAATGGCAGATATCAAATATTTGGATATACATATTTATCATTGCATGTCTAAAGCAAATATACGAGGGCGGATCAATAAGTCCGTGACTTTTCGAATTTCCCTCGTAGTTATATGAAATGCAACACTGGTCCCATCAAGTACCACCTTTTAATTGACTACTGTCTAATTTTGAGCAAGATCCTTCATTTGATTTACGTTTAACAGCTATTCAAAACATACAACCTCGTGGATTTTTTTAAAAATTAAAAAAGCGAATTTCGAGTGCTCATTGAACATTATTTTTTGCGAAAAAAACCATCAATCAAACCAAGGAAAAGCTTGATAAATACTATGGGGACTCTGCACCATCAATTTCAATGGTAAAAAAGTGATTTACTAACTTTCGTTGTGGCCTAACAAGCACTGAATATGCTGAACGTTCTGGAACGTTCTGTCGAAAAAATCCACGATATGGTGTTGGCCGGTCGAAGAGTAAAAGTACGTGAGATTGTTGAAGCCATAGACATTTCATATGACAGTGTGGTTTCAATTTTAAATGATCGTTTGGAATTAAGAAAGCTGTCTGCAAGATGGGTGCCGCGTTTGCTCTCAATTGACCATAAACGCAATCGTTGTGACGTGTGTAGTCTCAATGGCAAAATTCCATGAATTGGGCTAAGAATCGGTACCACATGCGCCATATTCTCCGGATTTAGCCACCAGTGACTATTTCCTATTTCCAAACCTGAAGAAATAGCTAAACAAATGCCTATTTTATGGACCTAGAAAAATCCTATTTTTTGGAAGGGATACAAAAAGTGGAGAAACGTTGGACTAAGTGTATTGAGCTAAAAGGAGATTATTTTGAAACATAATATATATATTTTTTTTTTGCAAAAATAAACAGTTTTATAAACAGTTTGATCTAAAAAGCAATTATTTTAAGCAAAATACAATTTTTTAGCTTAAACATTTTTTTACTAAATAATTTTTGAAAATAAATATAAGTTAAAAACAATCTGAAATTCGACCATTTTGTATAATTACGAACTGTTTTTATGAATTTTTAAAACTAATTTATTAAAAATACATGCAAATTAAAAATATATTCGTATTGGAACCTTTCGTTGATATTGAATATTACTACCAGATATGTATTACGATGTGTTACAAACAATAAAATTATATTTTATAATCAATAGGCCTTCGTATATGCCTGGATACTTCTATAGGGTCCGCCAAATAACGTTTTTTTTTTGAAAATGCTATAAAAAAAACTACTGAATATTTTCTCAAATTTCTTTGAAAGTACAATCCTTCCGGTTAATAATGGAAAATAATTTCATACAAATGGTCGCCTCGGCTGGCCATGCAGTAGCCTACAAGATCGGTCCAAATTTTAAGCACATTATCGATTGTGTGCAGCTGTATTTCACCAATGGCTTCACGAATATTACCTTTAAAGCGTCAATTGTCTCTGGCTTATCGGCGTAACACTTATCTTTGACGGCACCCCACAAAAAAGAATCCAACGGTATCAAATCGCCGCTCCGATGTGGCCAAACGACATCAGCTCTGCGGCTGATAATGCGATCTTCAAAAACAGGGCGCAAAACATCGAGTGTAGCTTCGGCTGTGTGGCACATATCGCCGTCCTGTTGAAACCAAATGTTGCCAAAAAATTCGTTCAACATGGCCCGATAACGATCGCCATTGACTGTAACGGCCACTCATTGCTCATTTTCGAAGAAAAATGGCCCAATTATGCCTCTGGACTAAAATCAGCACCAAACAGTGATTCTGATAAAACTAATTATCTGTCAAAGCAGAGATGAGCTAAGTGTTACCATTCACGAAATAAGCACTAGTTGGAAAAAAAAACGTTAGATGGCGGACCCTATATTTGGGGAAGTAATTCATATTTAAATATGTACACACACATTACCTAATACTACAATAATAGAAATTCATTAAATTGATAAGTAGTAAGTCTAAAGACAACTAGCAGGTTGTGGATATTTAAAAAAAAAAAATATTTATATAAAGAATACAATAGAAATAATACTATAACCTTTAAAAATTAGGTTCAAATTTTATTTTGGTTTTTTATAAAACAAAAATAGATTTTTTAAAGTTCAAATATCAATAAATATCTTAAATGAAAAAAAAAAAAAAAAATATTTCCAAAAAAAAAGGCGGCCATACACTTCAATCTTTCCTTGCAATTTTAACCTCACGGGTAAAACTGTAACAAAGCAACGACCATATCCCCATACTAGACGTTCTTTCCAGTCAAAAAAAGAACAAAAAACACATCAGAAAATTAGAGCAAAAAATAATAAGCTAGCTTTCTAATATTAGCTGGTATTTGACTCTGATAAAAAACCGTCCTATTTAACAGCGTAATCACACACACGAGCAGTATTGAAATCAAGTTGCGACAAATATATTTGAACAAGTTCAAAAAGGGCGGTTTTTTGCCACTAGAATTAAAAACTATCACAAAATTTGAAATAATTAATATTTGCTTAAATTCAAATTCCAACTCTTAACAATTTTTTATTTTGAAATATTTGAAAATTGCAAATGTTCATTCAAAAACTCCTGAAAGATAAATAATAAAAAAAGTTGTTTCTTTTTGCAAATTACATTTTTGTTTAAAATTTAAAGTTTTTTTTTGTTTGTATTGACAATAATGGTCTTGGAAATAAATTTAATAATACAAGCAGAATTTTGTAAATTTATTCTATGTAGATTTACACGGTAGGTACCAATTCACTGGTATCTACTGATTAAAATTTTAGCCATTTTTGGATAAGACCGATCGTCACAAAATGTTTATCATTAATAATCAATTTTATTAAGATTATTAGTATATTCTTCTTTAATGCGTAGATAAATACACATCAATGCCTTTACATTTTACCATCGTTTTCCAAAATGATGGAGCATCTGTTAAAGGGTCATAACGCAGTATAACCTTATAAGGGACTTGCAATATGCCTTTAGGGATAGGAACAGTACCTTCGGCTATGGTCCCGCCGTACTGATAAGCTAGCACGCTACCAAATAGCCTACCGGGGCGCTCAATTTTTTTTTTTTACTAGAAATGTATTCTTACACATCTAATAATGTAGATTTGCATATGAAAACGAACATGCAAAAATCAATATAAAATGGGAATTTTTCCTACAGTTACGTAAGGTAATATAAATTAATTAATTTTCATTACATGTAAATAATGGCAACGAAAATAGTTTGTGGTCAATATAAAGTAATTAATTTCTCCCAATTCTGATTAAAACACAACCGATTCCTCACTTACAATTAGTTGTTTTTGATACAAGCATCTACACTAATCTATGAGCAATGTCAATACATTTTAGTGCGAGATATATTTGAAGGTAACTCTAAAAACTACTAAAATAATTGCTAAATATCTAAAAAAAAAACACAAAAAAAAAATTCAACTAAACAATAAAATTGTATGCTCATGAACAAATTCAAGCTTTTTATATGTTATTTTTTTTGAACAAACTCAACTTATTAAGGAGTGAGATCGAAGAAATCTCAACTTACAACTGTTTTCATATACTAAAGATAACTTTTGTTTTTTAGAAATTAGTCAGATTATCATGCCTATTCGTATGAAAAAGACTGTGACTCTAGTGTGACAGTATTTTCTATGTGTTTGTTGCAACAAAGTCACAATCTCTATATATTAAGGAATAACGTTACTGACTGACTGACACACTCACTTACTCACTCACTCACTCATTCAACATCGGCCAGCCCAAATCGCAAGAGGTAGAAGGCTGAAATTTTGTATGCAAGTTCCTCCTCCAGCGTAGACATCCACTAAGAAGGGGTTTTTGGAAATTCCTTCGGGGAGGGGCAAAAAGGGGGAAAACTCCCCTTTCACGGCCTGCCCAAACCCCTTAATCTAGAAACCTGAAATTTTAAATGTGCCTTTCTGGGAGTATGTGATAGCTCCATGATAGGGTACGTTTTAGAATTTTGGCCAGCAACGTTGAGGGCGCAAAGTCTCCCCTTTTACGGTCTGCACAAACCGTTGGACCTAGGAAGTTGGAATTTGGTATGCGGGCTTCTTCTGACTTTTAAAAAATTCAAAGCGGAGGGGCATAAAAGGGTAAAATCCTCCTCCTTGACGGCCTTCTCAAACCGTTAGACATGATAAGTTAATATTTGGTATGCAGGCTCCTTCTCCAGTGTAGATAACAGAGAAGACGTGATGGGCCTGCCAAAACCGTTAGAGCTATAGGGTTGAAATTGTTTAGTTTGGTGCCGCCTGAGGTGTAGACATCCACCAAGGTAGGATTTTTGTTAATTTCTACAGGGAGGGGCAAAAAGGGGGAACCTCCCCCTTAACGGCCTGCCCACACCGTAATAGCAAGATACCTTAAATTTTAAACATGTTTTACCTGAAGCATCCACGTTATTTGTGTGCCAGGCCACAGGGACATACCAGGGAACTGTAAGGCAGACGAGCTTGCAAGACTTGGGACTACCTTACACATTCCACACGAAGGGAATCTGTGGGCATGGCTCCGGCCACTTGCAAGTTTCGGCTGCTGGTTGGCAAGGGAGAGGTGGGCCTCTGACCGTGGTTGTATTCGTTCCAGACAGATGTTGCACCGTCTCGATAAGAAGCGCACGCACAAGTTGCTGTCACGGTCAAGGCCCGATATATCCCTACTTGTGTCCGTCATGACGGGACACTGTCTGATTGGAAGGCACGCAGTTAGGTTGAGGGTTGCTGCTAGTGACATTTGCAGAAACTGTGGTGACGAGCAGACTGTGGAGCACCTTCTCTGCACTTGTCCTGCCTGGCTCGCAGGAGGGGACTGCATTTCGGCTCATATTTCTTTGAGGACCTGGTTGATTTGGCTCATATCGATATCGATCGACTTGGGGCCTTTTTGAGGCAATCGGGATGGTTCGACTGGGGAAGCTAGTGATATAATTTTTACTAGCTTCCGTGGTATCACAAGGGACTTAATAGTCTAAGTGAGTCTGATTGGCAGGCTTCTACCTTACTTAACCTATCTGGAGTATAGAATAATTCACGTGGTAAAAATAGGATTTCAAAGGACCTAGGAAGTTGAAATTTGTTATGCAGTCTCCTTCTTCAGTGTAGATAACAGCTAAGATGACAATTTTTAGAAAATCCAACGGGGAGGGCAAAAAAGGAGAAAATTCTACCCCTTGACGACTTGCCAAAACCGCTAGAGCTGGGAAGTTAAAATTTGGTACATTTTTAAAATCGTTGACATGAGTTGTTAAATTGAAATTTATTTACTTTGAAATTTTATAAAGTTACGACAAAAATCGTACTTGAATTTAAAAAAAAAAAATTATTTAGTAAAGTTAACAATTTTTTTATCCACAAGCATCGGTAGAAAAATTAAGAATAACTTTGAATGAATTTGATTGTTAATTATAGAATTTGACAATCTAACTTTTGAATTTTGTTATTAAGACGTTTCAGAATCACACTACTGTTATCGAAATCGTCACAATATTGACAAATAAAATATAAATTGTTTGAATTTAATTGTTGTTTTGAAAGGAAAGCTAAGAATTTCAAACTTAAAATAGCCTTATGACAGTCACAACTCGTCACAGCTGGGAATAGGCACATATGTGTTTTATGGAAACCTCAATATTTACGGCATGAGCCTGGACAAAAGATCGATTTTTAGTAGCTGTGCATAGGGGGACTTTCTAAACTAATTATGTTATAGAATTGATGGGATCATTATTTCGTTTAAAAATGGAACCTGGACAAAATATAAGATATAAGAATTTATATTAGCATATTTTGTTTCATTATTTGCCAGAAGCAGAAAGGATCAATTAAACAAATACCTTCATTTTTGGGTTGAAATAAAAGAATTTCATTTAAAAATTTTATTTTTTTTAACACACTAATAATTCTTTTACGCTAATATTTTATGCATATAATCTTACTAATTTTTAAAGTTACTTTTAAGATTTTTACAATCTCACTCCTTAATATCAATACGATTTATAACTATAAGGGCGGGTAAATTATATTAGAAATATGTGAAGATAAACACAGTTACACACTAACCTCTAGTAATTTTTGGATATGTTAGCAGGTTTACGAAAACAATTTAACTTAAAACCTTGACACTCAAAAATATGTAATATAAATAATCAAAATGGTTATGGTGGTAAAATTATTTTTAACAATTTTTTTTAGCTAATTTGTTATCCATAATGGCAGATATCAAATATTTGGATATACATATTTATCATTGCATGTCTAAAGCAAATATACGAGGGCGGATCAATAAGTCCGTGACTTTTCGAATTTCCCTCGTAGTTATATGAAATGCAACACTGGTCCCATCAAGTACCACCTTTTAATTGACTACTGTCTAATTTTGAGCAAGATCCTTCATTTGATTTACGTTTAACAGCTATTCAAAACATACAACCTCGTGGATTTTTTTAAAAATTAAAAAAGCGAATTTCGAGTGCTCATTGAACATTATTTTTTGCGAAAAAAACCATCAATCAAACCAAGGAAAAGCTTGATAAATACTATGGGGACTCTGCACCATCAATTTCAATGGTAAAAAAGTGATTTACTAACTTTCGTTGTGGCCTAACAAGCACTGAATATGCTGAACGTTCTGGAACGTTCTGTCGAAAAAATCCACGATATGGTGTTGGCCGGTCGAAGAGTAAAAGTACGTGAGATTGTTGAAGCCATAGACATTTCATATGACAGTGTGGTTTCAATTTTAAATGATCGTTTGGAATTAAGAAAGCTGTCTGCAAGATGGGTGCCGCGTTTGCTCTCAATTGACCATAAACGCAATCGTTGTGACGTGTGTAGTCTCAATGGCAAAATTCCATGAATTGGGCTAAGAATCGGTACCACATGCGCCATATTCTCCGGATTTAGCCACCAGTGACTATTTCCTATTTCCAAACCTGAAGAAATAGCTAAACAAATGCCTATTTTATGGACCTAGAAAAATCCTATTTTTTGGAAGGGATACAAAAAGTGGAGAAACGTTGGACTAAGTGTATTGAGCTAAAAGGAGATTATTTTGAAACATAATATATATATTTTTTTTTTGCAAAAATAAACAGTTTTATAAACAGTTTGATCTAAAAAGCAATTATTTTAAGCAAAATACAATTTTTTAGCTTAAACATTTTTTTACTAAATAATTTTTGAAAATAAATATAAGTTAAAAACAATCTGAAATTCGACCATTTTGTATAATTACGAACTGTTTTTATGAATTTTTAAAACTAATTTATTAAAAATACATGCAAATTAAAAATATATTCGTATTGGAACCTTTCGTTGATATTGAATATTACTACCAGATATGTATTACGATGTGTTACAAACAATAAAATTATATTTTATAATCAATAGGCCTTCGTATATGCCTGGATACTTCTATAGGGTCCGCCAAATAACGTTTTTTTTTTGAAAATGCTATAAAAAAAACTACTGAATATTTTCTCAAATTTCTTTGAAAGTACAATCCTTCCGGTTAATAATGGAAAATAATTTCATACAAATGGTCGCCTCGGCTGGCCATGCAGTAGCCTACAAGATCGGTCCAAATTTTAAGCACATTATCGATTGTGTGCAGCTGTATTTCACCAATGGCTTCACGAATATTACCTTTAAAGCGTCAATTGTCTCTGGCTTATCGGCGTAACACTTATCTTTGACGGCACCCCACAAAAAAGAATCCAACGGTATCAAATCGCCGCTCCGATGTGGCCAAACGACATCAGCTCTGCGGCTGATAATGCGATCTTCAAAAACAGGGCGCAAAACATCGAGTGTAGCTTCGGCTGTGTGGCACATATCGCCGTCCTGTTGAAACCAAATGTTGCCAAAAAATTCGTTCAACATGGCCCGATAACGATCGCCATTGACTGTAACGGCCACTCATTGCTCATTTTCGAAGAAAAATGGCCCAATTATGCCTCTGGACTAAAATCAGCACCAAACAGTGATTCTGATAAAACTAATTATCTGTCAAAGCAGAGATGAGCTAAGTGTTACCATTCACGAAATAAGCACTAGTTGGAAAAAAAAACGTTAGATGGCGGACCCTATATTTGGGGAAGTAATTCATATTTAAATATGTACACACACATTACCTAATACTACAATAATAGAAATTCATTAAATTGATAAGTAGTAAGTCTAAAGACAACTAGCAGGTTGTGGATATTTAAAAAAAAAAAATATTTATATAAAGAATACAATAGAAATAATACTATAACCTTTAAAAATTAGGTTCAAATTTTATTTTGGTTTTTTATAAAACAAAAATAGATTTTTTAAAGTTCAAATATCAATAAATATCTTAAATGAAAAAAAAAAAAAAAAATATTTCCAAAAAAAAAGGCGGCCATACACTTCAATCTTTCCTTGCAATTTTAACCTCACGGGTAAAACTGTAACAAAGCAACGACCATATCCCCATACTAGACGTTCTTTCCAGTCAAAAAAAGAACAAAAAACACATCAGAAAATTAGAGCAAAAAATAATAAGCTAGCTTTCTAATATTAGCTGGTATTTGACTCTGATAAAAAACCGTCCTATTTAACAGCGTAATCACACACACGAGCAGTATTGAAATCAAGTTGCGACAAATATATTTGAACAAGTTCAAAAAGGGCGGTTTTTTGCCACTAGAATTAAAAACTATCACAAAATTTGAAATAATTAATATTTGCTTAAATTCAAATTCCAACTCTTAACAATTTTTTATTTTGAAATATTTGAAAATTGCAAATGTTCATTCAAAAACTCCTGAAAGATAAATAATAAAAAAAGTTGTTTCTTTTTGCAAATTACATTTTTGTTTAAAATTTAAAGTTTTTTTTTGTTTGTATTGACAATAATGGTCTTGGAAATAAATTTAATAATACAAGCAGAATTTTGTAAATTTATTCTATGTAGATTTACACGGTAGGTACCAATTCACTGGTATCTACTGATTAAAATTTTAGCCATTTTTGGATAAGACCGATCGTCACAAAATGTTTATCATTAATAATCAATTTTATTAAGATTATTAGTATATTCTTCTTTAATGCGTAGATAAATACACATCAATGCCTTTACATTTTACCATCGTTTTCCAAAATGATGGAGCATCTGTTAAAGGGTCATAACGCAGTATAACCTTATAAGGGACTTGCAATATGCCTTTAGGGATAGGAACAGTACCTTCGGCTATGGTCCTAGGCTTAATTGGGATTGTGAGGGAAAATCTTAATGATGATTAGATTATTTAAAGACCATCGACCGTCTGAATCATGACAACCTTACTAGAAAGGTTAATAGAACTTTTGATTTCTCTAGGATGGCTTGTTAGTTAATTTCTTTAAATATGCAGGGCAGATCACAATTCGTCAGTATAAGAAGTTCTAATGCTATAGTCGTTTTTCTTTATTCTGGAGTTGCTCAGGTTTCTGACATTGGACCTTTTCTTTTTCATGTTCTTAGATGATTGTGTGGATTGTTTGCATTTACAATGGGTAAAACATTTCCTATTTGCAAATGACATTTAACTGGTCTTTAGTTTAGTTCCCGATGTTTTGGAGGCGTTAAATGATGAATGGTTAAATGCAACGTTGAATGATTGGATGGTGAATAATCATGTTTCATCCACAATTTTGGGATGTTTTTTATCCCAGATTTACTAACTAAAACATTTTACAAAAGCATTAATTTTACTGAAGGTCAATATTATTTCATAAATGCATATAACCAATGTGATGTGAATTATCAAGGTTCGGTGTGATGTTTGATAAATGGATTATACAACCATTTATTTATATGCCCCCTATTTTTAGTTGTATCAGATTGCAATTGTTTAAAAATAATATTTGAGGTAAATTAATAAATTTCATTAAGTCCCATTTTACATAGAAATTTTGCTGCGGCAATTCTTGTCAATCCCCTTTTTTATTTCTTTATAATGTATTTAAAGTTCCTTTATTGTTCATACAGCGAAATTTTTTCAGCAATTTACGTTTTTCTTTAGATAAACACGCACAATGAAAAACATAACCAATTGCCGAGTACAAGCAACTTCGTGCATCAAAAATAAACAATCTGCAAATAATAGACAATCCATCCATAATTGTTCAGATTACCGATTTTTACGCAAAATAACATTAAAACAGCTTAAGCAACAACAATTTACACATAATTTTCAGTACTCCTATTACACTTCTTAATTCTTGAAAGTGATATTTGGTAGCTAAACACAAAAATATTTTCTAAAATGGCCCCAAAAAAAAATAATAAATACTGAAATGCACTTTAACGGATATGTGAACATTTACCGTTATCAAAGATCAATTCATATTATATTAAGCATTTACTTAGTTATTTGACAGGTCTACAAATAAAAAAATTAATTTAAAAAAAATATCAATTCAAAAGTAAATAAATTTAATGTAACAGACTAAAAGAAAAAATAATTAAATTTTACTACAAAATGAACATTTCCAAATTAATATTATAGTTTTTTAATAATATTTTGTTATAACACTAAGCACTGTACAGTTGTGATAGAAAATTGTCTGTCATTAACTCAGCATAATTTTTTAATATTTTTTGTAAATGACAAATACCACGAATGCAATATGAACTAAATTTAATAGAATTATAAAATAATATATAAAAAAAACGTGGAAAAACAGAAATAAAAAACCACAATAAAGGTGAAACTAAAGTTAAATAACTAAAACCTTGGATTTATATTTACAAAAAAATTATTTTAAAAGAAATAAATAAAAATCATCAACAATATAACTGCTCAATAAAAGCAATAAAATTTATTTGATAAAATTGGAAAAAAAAACTTACAGGTTGCGAATTGGAATTGGTTTCATCCATAATTTTATCAGTCTCCATTTTCATCATAATTTTTTTATATATTTTATAAACTTGAACTACACTCTATTGAATGAATATCTTTTTAATAATTATCCTTTAAAATGAATTAAAAAGAAATAATTCACTAAAGAAATAAAATGTTTTTTATATTATTTATTTTTCTTCTTTTTAAAGCACAAATAAATTAATTGTAATTGGGAAAAAAGAAAAAAAAAATCTGTAAAATTCGCAAAAAAAAAATCAAATAAAAAGTTGAAATTTCTTCATATAACACTCGCGTTTTTTACAATAACAACATACACGTACACTTCAATTATTATTTAAAAAGAGAGAATGTAAAGCTTTTCAACTAATATTGTCTCTCTTTATTATAGGTAATTAAATGCTTTTTTTTACAAAATGTAGTGCCTTTTCTTTTTTGAGGTTTTGCTTTTTTATAGCTCACCCTTTTTTACTAATGGTCTTTGCAATTGGCATTCATATTGTCCGTTTCTTTTCGTTAAAAAATTACTTCGTTCAATTTTTTTCTATCAAGACTATGTACAAGCGCAAGTCATTCGATTATTTTTAATATATTTTAAATCTGTCATTTTAAATTGCTATTTAAAAAAAATATTTTTTTAACAGCACACAAGTGCATAAAATATGCCGCCATTTGCAGTTTTTAATTTCTTTGTTTTTCTCAATTTTATTAAAAAAATTTACTTGATACGAAAAAATAAACGCAACCAAACTCGGCGCGACCAGAAATAAAACTAAAATGAGACACACGATAGTTCAATTTATTGGGTTGTATTTTTCTTAATCAACCAAGGTTGCCAAATCTTAAAGTAAATAAGCCAAATTACGGACACAGTGTTGCCAGACGCACGATTTTACGTCGTTTTAAATTTTTTTTGAATGGAATTATGCCGTTATTTATATACAGCGGTATACATAAAAATTTTAAACAGTATTTCAAATCAATTTTAAGCAAAATTTGCTAAAATTGTATTCATAAACGAATTTTAGCTTAAAATACCTTTTTTAAACCTTGTTTAAATAAACGAATTTTAAAATTGGTTCGACCCTATTTTAAACCTATTTTAAGACGACATTCTTGCTTTATGTTTATTTTAATTTTAAACATTTTTGCAAAAAATTGGCATTTAAACAAAAGAAGTTATTTGTTTTTGTTAAATAAATAATATAATAAATATATTTGATGAAAAGAATTGGTAAGAACCATTTTTATATGGAAAATGTGATATTTTTAATTGTATTTTGTTTATAATAGAAACTATTGCCCAAATTTCAACCAATCGTCAGACGAAAATTTACAAAAAGAGGAGCGACCCGTTTTCAATTCCGGATAAAAAATTTAAGCAAAAATAATAATATTTTTGGATATTATTCATTGTGTTTTATAGTGGTGTGTTGTTTAATCAAAACAAAGAAAATAAAACCGGTTATTTGAATACTTTTTTATCTACAATAAATCATTATCTATGTAACACTTTTATTGGGCATTTTGTTTTGACTCTTTTTTCTTTTTTTAGTTAATAAACAAGTTTTCATAAATTTTATGTTTTATAAAAACAATATTTTTCTGAAAAACTACAAAAAAAATGCATAGAAACGAGTACCGTATGGTTTAGTAATCATTGATTTGCATCATTACGATTAATATGACAAATAAAAAAATACAGTGTTGCCAACTTCAAGTTAAAAAATCATTAAATCGTTTATTAGTTAAAATACTGATTATGAATACGAATTTTTAATAAACCTTTTTTAGGCTTAAAATGTTTTTTAACTAAAATGCATTTGAAACTTGAATTAAGATTTTTTTATGAATACCGCTGATAATATATTAACTCAAATTATCATTTAAAATTGATTTTTAACAAAAGTGCATTTAATCTTTTGATCCACAAAAATGTTATATCACCACCTCTGGAATAAAAAAATATATATTTTCTATCTTCGGTGTGGGGTCCTAAAATCGGTACGCTAAGTAATGTGCTAGTGTGAGTACTCCAATGTAAGGAAATTTCTTTAGGATTGCAAATATTTTCATGATCCTTGATATGTGGCTCCCTCTAGATCCATTTGAGACCCCTTTGATGTCCATCTAATAACTAGTTCATTGACTTGCCAGAGAAATTTTGGATATTTATTTATTCATTTATTAATATTAAGCCTTCCAGGCCAAATAATTGTATTACTTAGCAATACTCCTGAGATATGTATATATTTTTTCAGGAACGCCCGATAAAGTCCATTTTTTCTTTTTGTAAAAATGCAAATCTAAAAATTTAAATTTTCCATGCTTGCAACAATAATATTGGCAGCAGCTATCAAATGAAGCTGCTGTTTAATAATATATGCGTGCCGTTAGCATATAAATCAAACAAAATATGGGTAAATGTAGCCATATTGACGAAAATATAATCTATAGTGTAATCACGTTTCTGTATGTTCTCTATTGCTGTAAAATGAGAAATCCTAAATAAACAGGTGTTTTTAACAGTTTTATAACAACAACAAAAATGGCAATAAAGGTCAAAAATAAACAAAAAAGCTCATTTTAAAAAATAAACTTGTGACGTTTTTCTGGTCAAAAGTTATCAATAAATTTAGCTTATCAAAGAAAAAAAAAAAGAGAAATTCCAGCAGAAAAAGTAATTCAAAAGAGATTGTAGAGTTTAAATTAAATATGCCTCAATAATTTTATAACAAACAATAGGAAAACAGAATAAATTAAACTTTGCAACTTTGCTGACTGATTTTATATAAGAAATTGTTTCTAAATTCATTTTGATTTTTAAAAATTTTAGTGGCGTTTACAAGATTTGTGGGTAATATTACAAAAAGAACGATGGCTACAAACTGTGAATTGGAATCTTTCGTCAGCAATAGTAAAAAAATTGTGGGAGCTGCTTTGAACTATATGTAGGTAATAGTTATTTATGGCTTGTGGATGGATTATTTATTGTCTCTGTGTATTTCTAGGGACATTGTTAGAGAAAGAAATGTGCCAGTACCCGAAGTGCCTTTACTGTTTTTGAAACCAACTACATCTTTGATACAAGAGGGTCAAGACATTGTGGTAAATAAATAATAACGATTCTCATTTAATGCTTCTCAACATTATTCTTTTTTTTCTAGATACCCAAAGTATTTACCAAAGTTGCCTTTGAAGTTGAATTGGGCGTTGTTATAGGAAAACGTTGTAAAAATGTTAGCAAAGCCAATGCTTTGGAGTTTGTGGGTGGTTATTGTCTGGCTTTAGATATGACTGCACAGTGTTCCTTGGGAGAGGCCCGTTCCAAGGGACATCCTTGGTCGTTAGGTAAAGGATTTGATACTTCCACTCCTGTGTCACGTTTCATTAGCTTGGGTGATATTAAAGATCCTCATAATATAGATTTATGGCTTAAACTTAATGGCGAGTTGAAGCAAAAAGGGAATACAAAAGATTTAATATTTAAAGTAGATGACCTTATATCATATGCTTCCAAATACATGACATTGGAACCTAATGATATTATATTAACGGGAACACCCAACGGTTCTGCACCCATTATAAATGGTGATGTTATTGAATGTGGTTTTGGTAATATTATCAAAATGACCTTCAACTGCAAGGATGAATGATAGTATATTATTTTCATAAGCGGAATGTTGCAAATAAATTTATTTTATTTATTGTTGTTTTAATATTTTCAATCTTTCTATGCTCTGCATTATGGCAACCATTTCAGTTTGTATATTAGCACTTTCTACTATTAAATCTAGGGATTTTTTAAATTGTTCTGCTGCATTACGTAAAGACATGGATGGCAATATGGAAAACCAATGCATTGGTTCAATATATCCTTCAGCTTTGTCAATCTTATGTTTCACTAAACGTTTTTTAAAACCTGCTACAGAATCATCTTGTGAAACCTCCTCCACTTGACATAATGCCTTAAATTCTTCACTATTTTCGGTGGGTATTTGGGCCAGGCTTATTGTCTGTGATCCTTGATTATAACGAGTTTTAGCTAATAGCAGCTGTCCAGAGTTGGCTGAAAATCACAAATCAAAAAGTTTATCTACAGGTTTCCAATTGTGTACTTTTTTTCTTACTTGTACGTTCTATATTAACTCTACATGCTGTGTGTTGTTCGATTAAATTTAACAGTTCTATGTACAAGGAATCCAATAAATTATTTATATCAGTAATATTTGCTGCCATTTGTATTGTTTTTTTCAAAAATACTTTTCAGCTATTTTAACTAAAAAAGAAAACGAAAGTTTAATAGCTGTTTTCAATCATATGACATTTTGGAAAGAGACTGAAATGATTTTTTTAACGTTTACCAACACTAGTTAATTTGCATGGCAAGATGACAATTTGAAAGTTGTTTCATTCAATAATTTTTTTAATACAAAATATTAACTGTGCACAGATTCAACAGACGATTATCGTCAACTTCCGATGTTAAATATCTGCCATATTACATAATAATTTTAAACTGTTATTACAAATTTGTTAAAAGACAGTAATTTTCAATCTTATAGTTCGTTTGTTAAGTAACCTCTTTAAAACGATAGAATTTTAACTTCGAAAGTGGATGATAATCGTCGCTCGTCTTATAGAATCTGAGCACTGTTAGACGTATTTATGTTTCATACATCAGCTGTGTTTATGCGGCAAGCTATCAACATTGGCCTATGCCTACAAATTTGACTTAAGTAAAGTTAAGCTTTATGTCTAAATTAATTGGGAATGACATAAACCACTTTAATGCCTTGCCGCATACCCTTCACCAAAGAACTTTGGTAAAACATAACTTTAAAATTTTTTAAATAGTACTTTTTTTCCTAAATACTTCGAAAATGATAAACTTCTTATTTTTGGCGTGCAGAGATGTTCACTTAATGCCCCGTTTTTGGCGATTTGCAATGGCCAGCAGGATTTAAACGCTCCAGACCTTTTTCCTTGGGACTTTTTGATGTAAAAAATCTATGTGAACAAGCCACAAACTCTGGAAGCTTTCAAAGAGTCTAAATGATTAATGGATATTGTAAAACATCGGGTGAACGGTTTTGTGTCACCCTGTATTAATCATACATTTGAAACAAAGTAAACTGAAACGTCTTGTGAAAGATGCCATCCAACTTTTTTACGTTTACCTACACTGTATCGGTAATATTAGTGACATTTACAAACACATTTACTTGTGTGTTTATTATTTTAATATTTGTTTAAGAAATTATTATAAAACTATTAGAAACTATTGGAAAAAAATCTAATATTTACTTTTATATAAGATTCAAATATAAAAAGATACAATTGCATCGACACGATAGAAAAGCGAATGTAAGTACCTATAGCAACCCCAAAATTAATTGCAAATAACTCGAAACCAACAACAAAACAAATCAATGAAAGATTGTGGGCCCCCAACTAAAAGATTACAAAAAAAAACTTTCAAAACTACTAACACTTTTCACGTTCGATTAACTTTAGTTAGTTAAAGTGAAAGCTTACGAAACATTAAAAAATTATTCAAGAAATTTTTTATTTATTTATAAAATAATTATTTTAAATACAGTACCATCACAGCAGTACATATTCACGTGGTTGTTAAATATATATAGGTGTGTGGTTTTTTTAATTTAACAATGAAATCTGATTCAACTACAGCTTCTATAGCAACAACGACAGCAACAACAACAACGATGAACTCTTCCTTATTAAGGCAACGTCATAATACGGTTAGTTAAACATTTAACTAATATTTGTTGTATCTTTTCCATTGTAAACAAATATGTACATACACAGACACCATTTAAAAGAAGCTGACCTTTATCACACTGGCGTTATAATTAACAGTGCCTAAAAGAATTAACTCTTTTATGAATTAACTCTAATTTCAAACGAAATTTTAATCCGTAATGTCTCAATTGTATCTGTTATCGTTCTTTTGGCTAATTTTTTTTAATAGTCATGCCTAAAATTGTTAATTATAAACATAAGAAGGTTTAAAATTCTTTATAAGATTCATTCATTTTAATATGATTGCAAATTTTAATGCAATTGTACATCACAACTTTTTTATATATTAAATCAATCATTCCAAAAAAAAATGTTGTGGGAACTTTAGGTGATTTCGAAAATAAAATCAATTTAAACAAATTTTTACCACAGAAAACATTTAATTTTTTACAATTTTAATAAAAAACAATCTTTGTTTTCAAACGATGCTTTTTTCAAACGCCTCTCTTATTACGTTTTTATGCATTGTAGAGATACAATATTTTTTTGGATTTTTATTTGCAAACTACGAATATATAAATCTTTAAGGCAATTCAATTATAGTGAACATGTTTATAAAAGAAAACTTTTAAATAACGTTTAATAATTACAACAATTTTCTTATCTTTTTGATAATTTTTTATTACAACAATAGGTTGGATAACTATAATAATTCTTTGCCTCGTTTTAATTGGGATAGCAAAATATTACATATTTTATTTATAGACTTTCAAATAAATAGTTATCAGGGTTCGAATTTCTAAATTTTAACGTAAACTTAAGTGAGTGGAATATTGTAATTTATTAATTGGCCTCTAGGCTTTCAAATTACAAAATGTTGTATAGAAAAAAAAAAAAAAGAAATACACTCAGGTCTTGTTTTATGCGATAGATGCGTTCCAAAAAATCGCATAAATTGAATTCGCATAAAACGATACTCTAGCTTCATATAAAAACTAATGATTTGTTCCAAAATTCTGAAAAACCCCATAAATTAAAATTTTAATTAAAAAATCAAAACAAAATCGCATAAAAAAACTAACAAAAAATATATTTATTTCATTTACTTTAACAATGAAAACAAAATACGTTAAAAAAAAAGAAAAATATAATATTAATTCATTATTTACAGAAAAAACAGAAAATAATCCAAAAAATTGTTTAAGGAAATTAATCTGAATCACTGAATAATTGCATAGTTTTGGAATTGGTTCAACATCACTTTCATCACTAGATGATATAATCATATTGTCATCATATGGTAAAATATCATTTTCATAACTAGAATTAATCTCGTGAATAGGAGATGAAGTCAAGGCATTTTTAGGGGCTTCAATTGTTTCTTTTCTTGCAAAATAATTTGTAATCAAGCATTGCGATTTTGAATTTTTAAGTTCCCAGCAAAAAATGAAGCTGCCAAAGAAACAATCAAAGCATCACTACTATGGCAAAGGCATCACTTCTTTTCTAATGGTTTCATCGATGAATTTAACATTAGCGTGTCATAGGATGGAAGTATTGAAATTTAGATACTAGCATTACTCATGTTCATTTACTTTGTAGTATTTAAGCTTTGATAAAAATTTAATTTATAAGAATGCAGAAAAATAAGTTTAAAGAAGCGAAATTTATGCATTGATATACAAATGCATTGATATACAAAAAGCATTTTTAAAACATTTTTCAAAAATGTTAATGAATTTCTACACAAACTTTAAAATATTTTTGGATAATTTAAAAACTGGTTGTACAATTTGGCAACATTTTTAGACAATTTTTAAATATTTTTGAACAATTTTAAATAATTTTTGCACAAAACATTTTTGGGCAATTTTAAATAATTTTTACACAATTTCAAAATTATTTTGATAAATTCTGAATTAAAACTGGAAATGGTGTAATGTTAAATAATAAACATAATGCAAAAATGCACAGATTGCGTCGTCATAAATATTAGAGGCTGAAAAAATGCAAATTACAGGCCAGCAAGTTTCAATTAACGGTTAAAAAAAATCTGTTTTTCTTGATATTTCAAAACTTTTATAAAAATTGCAAAACTGCATAAATTCTAACCCTCATGAAATTTTAAACTAAAATATAAAAAATGATTAAATAAAAAAAAAAAATAAAAAATTTCATCAGAACTATTTTTTCAATTTGAATAAATGCTTTAGATTCAAAAAATATACGATATACTAATATACTATAACTTATGCTTTAGAAGTAACGAAGAGTGACTTTTTAAGATATGCATCGGGTTTATATCCAGATCACTGCATTTGAAATATGAATTCTTTTGGAAGTGCCTTAGAATAACACCAACAAATCATAAAAGAATGTCAACTGAAGTTTAGAAAGCAATGAAAGAAGTTACAGTCACCGAATGACTACCATTTTTTTTGCTGGGTTGCTTATGCAACTCTTGATATCCGGAAAACAGATCAGTCAATATGCGTTGAATCTTTAATGCTTTTTCCGTATCCACATTAATAATTTGATTTTGTGAAGCATTAACTGTGCTAAGGATATCACCAATTTTTTTTGAAGTGAAGTGTTCAACAGTTTCTACGGAATCACTGTCTTCACTATCCATGATTTTCTCAGTTCCAATAACTAAACTAATAACGTCGTTGTCGGTTAATGGTTCTTCAGCTAAAAGTTCTTCTAAATCATCGTGGTTTAGCGAGTCAAATCCATCTCCTCCAATTTGATGATCTAAATCTATAATTTCATTAGTCAGTGTCGATATTTCCCCACCAGTACTTCTAGCAACACAATTTCCAGCATGCATTTAATGTTTTGCGATCGCAGTTTAAAGATCGCTGATGCTGCCAGAATAATGCAATCCAAAGATGTAAATTTTTTCCAAACTTCATTTAACGTAAGTGATTCCTTTTCAAGTTTGTTTAAAATGAAACTTGGTTAAATTTAAAAACGGTAAAAAAGCTTAAAATTTATTTATTTATTATTTGCATTCATTATGATTTTGTTTTATTTTTTAAAATTTTTAATCTTATAATTTTTAATTTTTCTTTTAATTTTTATTCTTAAAATTTTTTTAAATGTGATCTCATATCTGTATATATTATTATCTGGATATTTATTTATTGAATTATTAAGCTCTACTTTTTCTAGAAGTATGTTATTAAGATAGTAGCTTTAATTAACCACATAAGGCCCTAATGGCTCGGTTATGTAAATGAAGATTTAATAAAAAAAAATATCATCTAAAATTTCAAAATCTGTTAAAATTCTAAAAAAAGTTGATTAAAAAATCGCATAAATTTGAATCCGCATAAAACGAGACCTGAGTGTAATAAGAAACAAAAACCAAAAAAAAAAACAAATTTTTTTTCTATTTTTTTAAATAGCTAAGAAAAATTACTTGTTTACTGCAAAAATACTGTTTTGGTAGTTGTTTATCATAATATTAAAAATAACTGCTGCAAACAACTGTGTGATAATAGTAGTTTTGTGCTTTTCATAAAAAAACAACTGTGATTACCAATACCAAACAAACAACTGTCATGTAGTAAAAATCAAACTTTTTATTTTTAAATGCAGAATGTTCGTTGTATAATAGTTTCTGTTGTCTCTTCACTATCTTAGATTCTGATATTTCAGCTCGCAAACGGGGTTAAATCTATTTTATAGTGTTTAATCCAAAATAGATTTCTTAATAATATGGGTGTTATCTTTAAATTTACACTCAAAGGAACAAGCGTGGTATTTATGTTAAGTTGTTTTGACCGACACTGTATATATATAATTATTTTTTAGCCAATCATGCTGATTTTTATTTACAAATCGTTGTACAACTACCACTTTATAGTGAACCACTTGTTTAAATATATTTGCGTGTATCGATTAACCCATATCATGCAGCTTATCGATTCCGTGGGATATTTTAGACGAATTTTGGTAGAAATAAGCGTATAATAATAAAATTTTTACCAAATCACCCAACAAACAATACGTTTAGTTTACGTACCGTTTTCGGTCTGTCATAAACGGAATCGAACTCCGTTTACGTACCGTTTTCTGAATTTTAAGGAACATCGAAACTGATTCGAATCCCTTGAAATAGCGCCAATGACGGACCGTTTACGGAAAAATATGTCATGTGAAAAATAGAGTTGTCCGTTGAAAGTCCTTCAATGATGGTCTGTTTATGGATCCGTATCCGGTCCGTATTCGTGCCGTTTTTTTAAACGGATTTGTATAAATGCCTTAATTTTTTAATTTTTAATATACAATTTAAGTTTTTTTATTTAAAGATATTGAAAAAAAAAAAAATAAAACAGCAAAAATTTTACAAATTTAATTAAATACTATACTCATCTTTAGCACAATTAGCGACTCTATCCATCACTGCGATTGTGGCCAATTGAAAATCATGAAAAAATAAAAAAAAACTTTAATTTAGGTTTAATTGGTGATATTTCCGATATGATATAGAACACAGTGCGCGACCCGTATAATGATCACATATATTTGTTAAGTATTCGTTTTTGACAAAACAAATTTCAGAGCAACGAAAGAAAAAATTATGAAAATCGGTGAAGTCCGTATTTGACGGTACAGGTACGGTGACTTTTTATATAACTTCAGAATTCTTTGAGCAAATAAAAATATTTTATAAAAGAAATGTTTTTTTTAATACTATATCTATAACTGCATGTAAAAAAACGACTTTTCCTACTTACCTGACTTTTCTTTATTTTTTTGTGAACAAATAACATTTTAACATTTGGGGCCGCCTTTGTACAAAAGCTGTTTTCGTATATGGATTTCGCGGGAACGCGAAATAGAGCAATTATATTGTTTGCCCTGCTCTGTCTTTACTTACAAACACATAATTCATAATTTTTTAAAATTTCTAATATCTATATGACAAACATTTTTGTTTACCTTTATAAGAGAAAAAGCCAATAATTTCTAAGACTTGGTAGCATTTTTATTCAATTTTTTTTAGTTTTTAAGTAGCTTTATCTATAACTACTTAGAAAGTCTATATCTATCTAAAATTGTATGGAATATTTTTATAAAATTCAATAAAAACAAACCTAAATAATATTTTTATAAAAAAAAACTTTAATTTTTTTTCTAAGCTTGGAATTGCTTTGAATATGTACGAGTAATATTGCTACTAATTTTGTATTAATCACGTGAATTATGGAAAATTCGGCTCTCTATTCCATCTCTAGTTTAGAGTATTATAATTAGTTTGAATTAAACTATTTTTTTTTTTACAAATTCTAACAAACATTTGAAGATCTAAACCAGGGGTGCCCAAAAGTTCCTTATGGAAGAGCAAACACCAATACATTTAAAGAATAACTAATTTTAATTCAATAAAAAAAAAAAATATTTCATATCATACGTTAAACAAAAACAAAATCTACATTGATGATCGCTGTCGTCAATGTTTACCAGCAAAGCATACGAAAGTGTTGTTGGTTTGCACTTGCGTGTATACAGTGAAGAACGACAAAAAAAAACTAAAAAGGCAAAGTTGTTTGTGTATTTCTTATTGCTATTGCTGAGGGCTCTATGTGTTTTAAAACATACAGCCTATAGCTAAGCGCTTTTACAAAAACAAATGAGCATCAAGAGCATAGGGCTTGGATACCCTTGATCTAAACGAAGTTATATTTCTGCGGACTTTTGACAAAAGCACTCAACTTGAATTGTATGCACTAAAAAAATTAAATGCAATAAAAATTAAATGATGTGACACCCCCACAAATCAACTTACTTCAAAATTTTTACTAATTTCTGTTTGACAAAAAAAACTTATTTCATTTGTCACCAAAAGTTTTATTACTTCAGCGTTTTTTCCTGATATATGATTTACGAATTTTAAAAATTTAATAAATCTATGTATGAAAATGTAGTTTTAGTCTGCACTTCGTTTATGTATATCTCGCATTGATAAAGTTTTCGTAAAAAACATATAAAACGCAACCCTGTTCTGCTTGCCATAGGGTGAATCACAGGCAATTAAATATATATTAATCAAAAGAAGATAATAAGGCGCTGTATTCTTATTTTTTCTCTATCTAATAAGAAATTTTACAAAATTAAAAGTGCCACAGCTTTAAAGCTCAAAAAAAAAAATTTCCAATAAAAATACAATCAATTTTATTATCTATTAAGTCACCTTGTATAAAATAGGGTGACTATAAATTTCTCGATGCGAAAACTTCTCGAGATCATAGACAATTTTTGAAATTTAATACATTTATACAATTTTCTTATTTCTACACAAAATTTTTATAAATTAAAATAATAATTTCCATTTTAATTTTTGAGCAAATAACAATTTTTAGAATCTGATTAAGACCTTCTAATTTATTTCAAAAAAAAAAACCCAAAGCTATTTATTTTACTGAAGTTATAAATGCAAAATTTATATGAAAATATCTGCGGTTAACGTTTGCTTAGATAAGTTACCAGCTCTAAGGAGTGTTTCAAATTAATAGCATTTAATAACACTAGGTCACAAATAACAAACTTTTGTCTGTTATTTGTTTCTAGCATACTTTTAATCATGGATTTGGACCTACTGAACACGAAAATGAATTTTAAAAATTTTTCTGTCGATTGGTTTGCGAGATACAAATTTTTTAATTTTTTTTTTTTAATTTTTGGAGGTACACTTACTATTTTGAGCATATCTTTAGTCTTCTTTGACCTATTTTATCCTACTACTACTCAAATTAAAGACAATTGAGCCGTCTACAACTTATTCTCAGAAAATTTTCAAATCGGGTTAGTAGTTTTGATGTTGGCGGCTTAAAAAGGTTAAAAAACTGCGTTTTTTTAGTAAAAATGTGGCTGAAAAATTCATATAAAAATTCATATAAAATGTAAAACGCGATGTTAACAGCGATTTTAATTTTTTTACGTATAGCTGACACTTTTCCAAAGAAAATAAGCCCTTACTTAACAAAATCTGATGACAAATGGCCGACTTATTATTTTTTTGGTAAACGACCGAAATTCCGCTATTTCACGATTTTTTGATTTTCATTATTTGCACAGCTTACCTACCCAACGCAAACGAATAAATACATTTGAACTTAATTTAAAATAAACAAATTAGTCTTCGTATATTATTTTTTAATTTATTTACAGCACTACATGCTCAATGTATCGCATAATTAGCTAAACTAACGAAATTAAACTAACTAATTAAATTAAGCAAATCAACGCACAAAAAAATGAGTAAAAACAAAGATATAAGTGTACATTTTATGCCATGTGGAAAAACTGCTGACTTCTTCTTTGTTTTTTGTATTCGCTGCAATCGGTCTCACGTATTAGGGTCCAAATATAGTCACCCATCATAGCCGTGTCATAGTTGCCCTGATAGCGTCGTTCCATAGCCTTCAATTCCTGATGAAAGCGCTCGCCGTGTTCGTCGCTCACGTCTCCTAAATTCTCAGGGAAAAAATCCAAATGAGAATCCAGAAAGTGTATTTTAAGTGACATGTGCACTCCCATGGCTTCATAGTTCTTTACCAGATCCTCAACTATGTCCTTATAATTCGGGCTTTTGTTGTTTCCTAAAAAGTTTTCCACAACAAGCCTGAAGGAATTCCATGCTGCGGCTTCGATGGGTGATAACAGCTTTGGGAATTTTTCATCTTTCAACATTTTTTTTATCTCGGGTCCTGCGAAGACTCCTTCTTTAATTTTTGCCAGCGAAAGGTAAGGGAAAATTGACCGTAAATAGGCAAAAGCTTCACCTTCTTTGTCTAATTTTTTGGCAAAATTTTTAATCAAACCCAATTTTATGTGCAGCGGCGGAAGTATTATATTTTCACGGTTCTCTATTAGTGGTTTGCGCTTAACATTTGCTTCTCCAACTACAGGTTTCGTTCGTACCGGCCATTTTTTTTTTTATATAATGCTGATCATCAGCGCGGCTATTCCAAAGGCACAGAAAACAGCGATGTCGCGTATAGCCTCCTTGGAGTCCACACAGAATGGCCACAACTTTAAGGTCGGCGCATATTTTCCAATTGTATTTCCTATACTCTATGCATTTCAGCAAAATGTCCATAGTTTCATAGTTCTCCTTTGAATGAACCGCATGAGCAATAGGAACAGATGGCTTTTCATTCCCATTATGTAAGAGAACTGCCTTCAAGCTCTCTTTGTTGCTGTCAATAAACAACCTCCATTCGTTGGGGTTGTGAATTTGGTGAAGCTCTTGGAACAAGCCTGAAATGTCGCTGCAAAAACATATTTGGTCTTTCTTTGTATAAAATTTTGCATACTCCTTGTGACGGTTTCTGTACGCTGATACTTTCACTTCTGAAGCCGCAAATCCACACTGTATCATCCGAGACGCAAAAAGTTCGGATTTCTCCTTAGTGAGACCAAAATCGCGCACCCAATCGTTTAGTTCGGCCTGTGACAGTAATTTTCGCTTTGCACCCGGCTCAAATTCGCTTGCATTTGACTCAGACTCTTCTTCTGACGATTCTGCTTTTTGAAGAGATGCACCAGGGCACACTGGATATGGCACATCATGCGAATGTGGTACTGGAAGCGCAAACGATCCCACTTGAGCGTAGTTCCATTTAAAAAATCTTCCTACCCCACTGTTTGTGGTGAGGCAAAAATAACAGTCTGTGGAATGGCATAGCGGCTTTTTCCACATCATTGGTGTATCGAATTTCATATGGCGGCTAAAATTAAAATAAATTACTATATTCGCTATGTATAATGTGTTTAAATAAAAATTCTTACCTTCCGCCAGCTGCCCAGTTGGTTAAGATTATATAGCAAAGATCACACAGCGACTTAGGTGTCCATGGTTCTGTGATATTTGGTGAAATACCAAAATAATTCAAATAGTGCAATTGTACTGCTGGAGTAAACTTGTGTGCGTGATTTTTTTTTATAAACTGGCCACAAACATTGCAGAAATTGTCTGGATCGTTCAAACACTCGAACACACGTAGTCTTTTACTCATTGTCTTCCTTGCGTTTTCTAAATATTAACTTCTTTACACTTTCACAGACAGTTTTGAAATGCAATTGATAACCGTGTCTCCTTATGTTTAAATATGTATGAGCATGTAGTGCTGTAAATAAATTAAAAAAAAATATACGAAGACTACTTTGTTTATTTTAAATTAAGTTCAAATGTATTTATTCGTTTGCGTTGGGTAGGTAAGCTGTGCAAATAATGAAAATCAAAAAATCGTGAAATAGCGGAATTTCGGTCGTTTACCAAAAAAATAATAAGTCGGCCATTTGTCATCAGATTTTGTTAAGTAAGGGCTTATTTTCTTTGGAAAAGTGTCAGCTATACGTAAAAAAATTAAAATCGCTGTTAACATCGCGTTTTACATTTTATATGAATTTTTATATGAATTTTTCAGCCACATTTTTACTAAAAAAACGCAGTTTTTTAACCTTTTTAAGCCGCCAACATCAAAACTACTAACCCGATTTGAAAATTTTCTGAGAATAAGTTGTAGACGGCTCAATTGTCTTTAATTTGAGTAGTAGTAGGATAAAATAGGTCAAAGAAGACTAAAGATATGCTCAAAATAGTAAGTGTACCTCCAAAAATTAAAAAAAAAAATTAAAAAATTTGTATCTCGCAAACCAATCGACAGAAAAATTTTTAAAATTCATTTTCGTGTTCAGTAGGTCCAAATCCATGAGAAAAAGTATGCTAGAACCAAATAACAAAATGGCTGTTGCCTAGTGTAATCATAAATGACCTAAGGGTTATATAAATTGTCGAAAATATATTTCACATTTATTAAAAAAAAAAGAAAATACATTTACTTTTGTGTAGTACATAATTGACAATTTATTTTAGGCTTAAAGAAGATTTATCTATAAAAGCCAATTTGGTTAAAATTCTTAACTCCACCGCTGCTTTAAAAGTATCGTTTGTGTGTTTTTTTTGTGTGCTTGGAAAAACACCTCGTTTGTCATATCTTATCAATCATTGCAAAAAAAAATGTGTTTGATTTGGTTTATGAATTACCTAATATTTCTCGTCTAACAGCAGGAACAGCGACTACAAAAGCAAAATAACCAGAGAGCTGCTTTATTTCGAGCAGACAGCATGTTTAATAATTCTTTTGGTGAACACGATAACTACAGTCAAACTTCTTTGCAAAGTCGTCTTAGTCACTTTCAACAACAGCAAAACAGCAAGAATTTCGATACCTATCCGCCCAAGAGAAATACTCAAAAACAGCAACAGCAACAGAAAATATCTTCGTCTACTAGCAATATATTGCAACCAACAAAAACAACAACAACGAAACGTGCAATAATGACATCACGTAGTTCACCTTTAAGAAATACAAATACCGGAAAATTTTATACAAAACGTTCAGCGAAAAAAAGTTTTAGTGAAAGTTCAGTCGAAAAATTACACAAATATACCACAAGTGATACCAGTTCAAGTCAAGAAGAGGAGGATGAACTTATGATGAATGCAGCCGCTGATAAACGTAAAATGATACGTAAAAATTTAAGTAATAATTTGCAACAACATAAATATTATATGCATCATACACAGAGGAACCAAAGATTATCACAGAGCATTGATGATGGTGATACAGCTAATGATGTGCCTGGATGTACATCAATATTTGGTAAACGTGCTCACTACATTAGTGATATGATCGATATTGGCATAAGAGTGATATTGGTAATTGTTTTTAGGTGAGTTAACATTAATTTTATGTCAATAATCTGTCTGTCTGTTCAATGTAGTTTACTATCGGGCAAACATTTTAGTTTTTAATCAGTTATCGATTATCAGCTATCGATGTTTTATTTTTATATGCATAAATATAAAGACCCATCTACAATTGTTTAATTGATTTTTTTTTGTTTTTTTTCTATATAATTTGTTTGACATGTTTTTAATTTGCTTATGTTGGGTACGATAAGTTTTGGTTGTAAATTAACTGAATTTTTCTTCTATTTCTTTTGGTTTTAACATCTGCCATAAATGAAAGTGTTGATAACTTAATTTTTTATAATCATATACTAGGACCGATTAGCTTAAAAATTTCTATATTCACACCTGCTGTTTTTATTTTTTTTTTATTATTTTTCATTATCTTTTGTATTATTGTAATTGAACTGTCAGTATCAGTGATTCATGTGAATCCATTGAAAATACTGAGCACGTCATGCTTACTCACTTAATCAACAAATCGTCGTTTGAATATTGGAGTACCGCACCGACAACAGCTCTTTTTTTGAGAAAAATTACAAAGTTTACATGTTTTTAATTTCATGTTTAAATTTTTTCATTTTCAATGCCAATGCCCCTATATCTACTTACAATTGATCAAAAAAATTATTTGTTTACAAAAAAGGGGGATGTTTAAATCACTTTACTTAGGCTGTTTTTTAAATCGATCCCTCGGGATGTTTTCCGGACCTGGGCTATTTTTATTATCGCAGTATATTAACACTCTAGGTATATTAGAGGTATTCGCCATTTTATAAAATAGCCCATTTCTCTAAAACTAAGCGAGACTAGTAGAGTATCAATATAAAATTATATTTTTTGAATTATTTTAAATTGAATAATTATTAATTGCAATGAAATCCAAACACCATTACCATTAATCAATGAAATCAAACAATTTAAAATCATTATTATTTAAAAAAATGGTAATGAAAATAAATTCATTACAATTCATATCAATGCAATGCTAATGAAATCATCAATTAATTAGTCCATCCAATTAATTAGTCCCATGTATGAAATATAATAAAAAAAAATATATGCTAAAATTTTGTAAATCCACTGCGTTCAACGCCTCACCTACACTTTACTTTCTAACGCTAATGCGAGTGTAAAATAATCAAATTTTATAAATCACTACGTCATTGCGTTGGACTTTTACGTTATCACTTTAATTGTCAAATCAAAATAATTTCAGTGTTACCCGCATTTATGCATATATGGAACTTACGTTTGATTTGTTACATTTAACCTTACTTTTTTGCTATTGGCAACACCAATGTTAACAGCTGATTGAAAATTAAATAAACAAAAATATTAGCCCCGGTAGGCTAGTTGGTAGCGTGCTAGCTTATCAGTGCGGGGGTCGTGGGTTCGATTCCCACCAGAGCCGATGGCCTTTGTTGCTAGTGCTCGGTTAGGGTATTAGGATATAATTTGTAATAATATGATTAGTATTTTGTGTATAAAATTATAAATCGTCTTGTAAAAAGAAATAAATAAAAGAAATAAATCAAAAATAAGTACTCGTTACTTTTTGATACCTCGTCTTCCTCGGATGATGAGGAATCCTAACAGGGTATTGTTGTTACCAAACGTCAATTACCGTACAATATTGATGTCAAATTACAAATTGTGTGTTTTTTTTAATTGGTTGAAAAAATTTCAAGCCAACGCTCAAACAATTCCAGTGATGATAATGATATCTCAAGTGATTAATTTTTTCAGCGCAGTGATTTATATACATAATTCAAATTTGTATGCATAAAATTTTAAATAACGTAACAAACATCTGTTTCAACGCGAGCATTCACCTATTTTATTCAAGTGATGTTGCGTTGCGTTTTGCAAAATGAGGGCAATAGTCTCGTGCAAAAAAAAATTAAGGCTTCAGGTTGTATTTTTAAAAATTCTAAATGGCTTCTTAAGAAAATTAGCAGTTGTAAAAATCCTACCAAAGCAGGACGCACAAAATAATTTATCTATTTCCTCGGGTTCCGTTAAAGTCCATATATGAATACAGCTTTCGTATTGTATTTGTATTTGTTTAGAAAAAAATGTTAGAGATCATGTTGCTGAATATCGAAGACAGGTTTTGGGATGTGAATTTGGTCAATATATAGACTTAAGGCAAATTTATTTTTTCTAAATAGCTGTAAAATATAGTAATCCGCCATACTTGTTAGACATGTTCCATTTTAGTGCTTCTACTAGAACGGATAGTTTAATTTTTCTCAGACATTTCTCACTCGTTATGAGACGGTCATTTTGTGTTAATACCACTAGATAGTGGAATTCTAAAATACCTTACCAGGAGTTTGTCGAGTTTGTACATTTGCTTTTGCAGGCTGGTATCATTCAATTCATTCTTTTTGCGATATTAGGGTATGGTTTGTGCAAATATCAGGGACTTCATACATGTGTTTTTTTAATAATTATGATATTGAGTTATTGAGTATTGCCAACTTTGGCCCTATGGGCTTGCGGCATTTTATTGTAAACAAATAAAATAAATTATATATTTTTTAATTTTATCAGGCTCAAGATCATAATTTTTAATTGTTACTAACGAATAGTAAACACTCATTTTTTTATTAAATGGAAAAAATTGTAAGGATCAGCGGTTATCGGTAAGGGTAACGCTATTTTCTATTATTTCGGTAACGTTATTTTAAGGATAATGATTTTTTCAGTTATTTCGGTAACGGTATTTTAGGGATAACGATTTTTCTGTTATTTCGGTAACGGTATTTTAGCGATAACGGTATTGTCTATTATTTCGGTAACGATATTTTAAGGGTAACGATAGTCAGTTGAAAGGGTATTGAATTGATAACGGTATTTTAGCGCTATTGCCAGCCAACCCTGATTTCTATAAATTCTTTTTATCTTTATCTCGATTAATTTTTTAACTATACTATAAATATATATTTACAAAATATTATTATTATTAATAGTTTATTTAATAAAGACAATTTTACAGTTGTATTATTTATATTTTTTTTAGTAAATTAGAAACACAACCTGCTTTCAAGCGTATTATTCATGCAGAGGAAATGTGGATGTATAAAAATCCACGTACAAAGGATTATGTATCACCGTTAGCCCTCATACTGTCGGTTGTCTTTGGACCATTAATCGTAACATTAATTCATTTGGCATTGACAAAAGATAGAAGAGATTTTCGGGCAGCCAGTTGGGTTTGGACTTTAACCTTGGGTCTTAATGGTTTAGCCACCAGTCTATTAAAAATAAGTGCTGGCCGTCCTAGACCCGATTATTACTATCGCTGCTTTCCTGATGGTGTAATGCAATTGAACCACAATACCACTGGTGTAGATAACATTTTGGAGTTGTTTAATTGTACTGGCAATATACGGGATATAAATGAAGGACGTAAAAGTTTTCCCAGTGGTCATGCATCATGTGAGTTGAGAATTTATTTAAAACTTGCAAAAAATCTTTTATTGTTTAACCTTTTTTTTTTATCTTGCAGTTGCTTTTGCTGGTTTTGGTTTTATCACCTACTATGTAGGTGCTAAATTGCATGCATTTAATTATCGGGGTCGTGGTGAATCCTGGCGTTTGTGTGTTTCCATAACACCCTTAGTATTTGCAGCACTAGTGGCAGTTAGTCGTACTTGTGATTATCATCATCATTGGGAGGATGTAACCGTTGGCAGTATTATTGGTTTATTTGTTTCTTATTATATCTACAGACAATATTATCCGTCAATATTTTCCGCCCATTCTCATCGTTCTTATGCGCGAGGCGTATACCAAACTATGAAAACAATACCAGAATCCAATACTACTGCCAGACAATCGTCACGCAATCGAAGACGATTGCATTCGTATAAGCGTGTGCCCAGTGAGGAATGCGGTGAAGCTAGTCTTTTGTGTGAGGGTCAGGGTGATGAATGTCTAACTGGTACTGAAAAGAGACAATTGATAAATGAGCAAAAGACAGAAAATAAATGGTTTTAAAAGAGATTAAACCAGATTTTGTAATTATTAATAATCTTATTCGTTGTTTTGTTTTGTAAGCTGATTTTTTCAAAGACTATTATTGCTATGCTTTTTTTTCTATTTATCTTTCTAAATAGTTGTAAGTAGTGTATATTGTTTAAGCTTTATTGTAGCAAATACTTTCTTTAAACTTTTTTTTTTTTTTTAATTGAGATATCAATTGAAATCAGGAGCAATAGCTAGAAACATTTACGAAGAAATCTACATTTAATGTCAATGTAAATTTTATAGTCAAGTTAGGTATTATTAGATTTTATTAAAAAAAAAGGTTTGTTTTTTTCGAATTTTATATCTATAAATGTAACTACTTGTAATAAAACGACTATCCGTACTTTTATGATTTTTATTTTTTGTTTTTGTAAACAAATAAAACTTAAGCAATTGAAGCGGTTTGAGTGCAAAAGCTCTACTTTTTATATTCTAATATTTTATCAAATTAAAAAAAAAACAGGAATTTAAAATATTTTTACACTTAATTTTTATGCGGTTGTGTATATCAACAGATATCTACACGAGAGGTTATCTATACATCCTCTACAATGCCCGACATCGATAACGCCAACCACAATCAGGCCAATTTTTGTTAACATTTAAAAGAGAAAACCTAAGAGTTTTCAAGACTTGACAGCATTTTTATAACTACCTTTTTTTACCTACACAGAGGAACAAAATCATAGCTAAATTAATTATTATCAATTAACATCTTATATTTTAACAACAATTTTTAAATTAAAATGAATCTTATTAAAGTAAATATAATTCTAAATTCGATTCGTATTTAAATTAATATGCCCACATTTAGTAAAAGCATATTTTAATTAAAGTTTGATTTCAAATATGTTTTTGTTTAATTTAATATTGCTTCAGCTTAATTATAAAATTTAGTTTTCTATGTGATATTTAGAAAAGTTATAAATATTTAAATTTGTATGGAATATTTATATAAATTTCGAAAAAAAAACAAACCTAAAGTATCATAAATTTATTATTTATAGAATAATATTTATAATTTATAATAATAAAAATAAAAGTGTAACTTTGTTTTGAAATAAATTTAAAAGAAAGTACATGTCTTGTTTTATTTTATTTTTTATTTTTTTTTCAAGTACACTACACAACATCTGTGTAAAAAAAATTAGCGTAAAATGTGATATAAATGATATAATACACAAATACTTTTAAAAATGCGGGCATAATTAAGGAAAAAATTAAAAGTAAAAGAACCACAGAAAGCTATTAAATTAAAGCCAAAAATGCATTTATACACTTAGACCGATTTTTTGGGATGTGAGTTAAACTTGGTTTAGTTAAACTAAAAATTTAATTTGGCTACCATTAACATGTTTTTTAAACAATAATTTTGTCGGAATAACTTTTCCTTACATACAATTTTAAATAAAATATATTAAAAAAAAATTTCAAAATCAGTATTCAAGTTACAAACTGCGATAAACTGATTTTAAAGATAATCTACATCCTAAAAACTCTGCCGTAGTAAAACGGTGGGTCTCATATAGGGTTTGGAGTTCGAGAATTCCCCTTAAATGATTGACGGAAATTATTTGAAAATTTAACTTCAATTCTCGCGAAAACGGGAAATTGTTATAAACCGAATTTTATTAAAGATTTTTATAATAATTTTATTTATGTAAGATGTTTTTAATTTATCTATCGAAAAAATAGAAAATGTGTATGTTTAATCCATAGCCTCTCTTTACTTTAGACCGAAGATACCCACAACTTAAAAAATGCTAAAATTAAAAAAAAATTCCTTGAACATTTTAGTAAATTGTTACTCTGCATAAGGTTTTTATTTTTTAATAAAACAATATCGTCCATAAAGTGGTGCAGGGGCCGACATTTAGTTTAAGCCTTACTGTTGATGTTTTAAGTTGTGTTCGATTGTTAGTTAAATTTTGTCGGCCAAATGGCATCCGCAATATAACAATATTTCTGCACTGAGTTGTGATAAGTTATGATCCATTTATGATTTAATACTTTAAGTTGGTGTTCTTTATGAAATACAACCTTAACTCATTCTATATTATTAAAAATAAACAATTCCTAAAAAAATTAATCTTTACTGATATTTCCGAATTTTTAATATAAATACATTTCCCGGATAATGGTAATTCATTTTTTTAAAATAAAGATTTATCTTTTACTGTTTTTTCATTATTCTTTTTCCAAAGGGTATTGCAATGGATCCTTTGGGTCTCCCAGTGGTAGTGTACTTCATTATGGTACACAACCCTTCCCAGCAAAAAAAAAGTAGCAAGAGAAAAGAAAAAGAAACTGTGATTTTGATTCCAGTGTTGTGAAAATTTGGATCGGAACCAATGATTTTTACATAGGGGTGTCATAGGGTGGAAGTTTTTTTTAATTAATGCTTCTTCATTGCATCTAAAGCCCTTCTTAAGATTTAGTGAAAAAGGAGATCTTTTGATGTTCCCAAATATATTTTGAATTTGTAATTTCGATTTTAATAGAACATCAGTAATCGGGCCATTTTCACAATCTTCCGTTAGCTTCTAACTGGGAATTTAACTGGCACATATGTTGTTGTTTCCCATATAAAGTTTAAGTTTGACTGTTGGTTAAATTATATCAGGACATTCAGTAATCCGGCCTTATGTATTAAATAACTTTATTCGAAATTCTTGCAATTTTTACTACACTCATTTTTTTTAGTTTTTGCAGCAACTATAAGTACGATTTTAAGATTTTAAAATCTGATAAATTGTAAGTTAAAGTTTGAAACAAATCACTTAAACCAAAGTTATAAGTGTTAAATTTATATAGAAATACCGATGATTAATGTTTAACTTTGGTTGTTTTTAAAATAAGTTACACGTCATAGATTTAAAAAGTGGCAAATTTTATTAAAAATCACATTTTTGGAAGTTGTGAAAAAGAACTGCCTTAGAAGAGGAAAATCAGAACTTTGCAATTAATGAAAAATTAATTCCTTAAGAATCACTTCCATTTATTTTTCTTAAGGAATTAATTTCTTATCTAAAATAAAGATTTATTCGGTGTTGTTTTTTTATTTATTATTTATTTATTTATTAATTAATTTTCAATTATTATAGTTCAGTACAAAGTTTTAATCTTATTTAGAAGCACTGAATAGTTATTACAGGTAAATTAGGATTGTTTATAAGATAACGATTTATGAATAAAGAATACTTAAAATAGTTTGTAAGTTGAAATAACAGAAAATGTCATTTACAAGAAATTATATTTCATTTAAAAACCTTTCTACTTAATTTTTATTTCAACCAAATGGCTTTTGTTGTTTATTTTTTAATAATGTTTAAACAACTGATACATCCGTAAGAAACCAATGATTAATCAGTAAAAATAAATGTTAAAATTTTAAATACAAATTCCTCAAAAAATAAATGATTTTATCATTTATTTTAAATTGTTTCTGTTTTTGTATTTTTAATCTACAAAATGTATGTATGCATGGCTATAGACACTTTTTGTGTGAATGTGTTTCTGTATGTATGTGTGTTTATGAAGTTCTTGTAATTTGAATTGAAATAATTTTGTATATAAGCAATCAATTTATATAAAAAACAAATTGAAATTTTTTGAATATTTTTTTTTTTAAACAGACAACAAACAAAATTTAAATTTGAAACAACGGTAATGGACACAAATAAACCACAAACTTCCGTTTTGTGGGTAAATTTTTGTTTAAATTTCAAACAAACGAAAACAAGAAATGAAACTGAAAAAAATCGGTAAATGATTTTGAACAAATATATAAAAAAAGTTGAAATAGATATTTGGAACGGGGAACTTTTTTATTAAACTACAAACAGTAAACTACATAATATTCGGAGTGTATAAATATTTCACAAAGTTGTTTAACTGTGTTCGAGTCCCAAAGATCCTGGGGATTTGCAAAATACAAAATTTCATTTCTATAAGAATTTTAATGAAGAAAGTAAAGAACATTTATACAATTTAACGAATAATTATTTTGAATTTAACGACTAATTGTTTTGAATTTAACGACTAATTGTTTTAAATTTTGCCATTTTTCGGATTTTTTTAAGAGCTTAAAATATTATTGTTAGAGCTTTTTTTGGTTGGCCAAAACAGCATTTTTGCCAGAAAACATATAAATTTTGGTTAGTTAGTTTAAAAAATAACAGTCGCATTTGTCATTTACAGCAGATACTACCAGACAAACTTTTTTGAGTGCTTAGCCCAATTTAATGTATAAAAAATTTTGCTCAAAAGTTATACCCCTATTTTTATTTTCTTTTTCTTTAGACCTTTAATAAAATTATCTTGTTCACAATTTTATAACATCTTATCTACAAATTGGAAAAACAAAAATTCTAAAGAATTAGAAATATAAAATAAACCTAATTTAATAAAGGGTTGTTAATCAATATACGAAATTATTTTCTTTTAAAATTATATATAACTGAAATACACTTTTGTTAACCTTTAACTGTGGAGGTGTTGGTAAATTTTACCTCTACAATTTTATGTAATTTCAAAAAAAAAAGGTTTGTGAGATGAAGTGCTTGTTTAGTTGAAATTAATAAAAATATATTTTTTATTTAAAATTTTTGTAGATTTTTTATGTAGAAATGTTTGTTATTAAAATATTTTTAGTAAAATTTAAAGGGGTAACATTTATGGTGGTAAATCACTGATTTTGTCCATAAAGGTTAACCTGTTCCCCGCCAGTCGATATTGAGGTGACAGGACTTACGAAATGTTTTATCAACCCTCTCCCCTCTACTCCCCCTCGGGCGAAAACAATGCCCGCCCCAACAAAAAAAAAAAAAATAATATTATTCACCTGACTTGGATTCGGGACTTCTCCAGCAAAATTCAGCACCAAAGACGAAAAAATGTTATATGATAAATATATATAAATATATTATGATATATTGTGATAAATATATATAAATATATTGTGATATGTATTATAAACATGGTTGACATTTAATACCTTTTCATAATAACGGTAGTTGGTTACCACAGCCACTTTAAGCCCGATATTAAAATTTTCAAATTGCGATTCGATTGAAGGAATGTGTCTTTGTATAACCAGGTTTATTGAGTTATTTTATCGGTTTAATTTTAAAATATCTTAAACTACCGTTATAATAACGCTAAACTACTTAATCAGCGATTTGTAAAGGTATTTTACAGATATAACAAAATTGAACAGGTAATAAATATTAGGTGTGTTCGACGTACGTTACCGCGGGTGCCCGCGGGAACCCAATCTTACCAGAAAGCGTATCTTGTAACAAAAATTGGCTAAATGAGAGCGTTCATTAGAGAGAGTAGTTGTGTTTCTCATTTTACCAGAACTTACCCGTACTTTTTGTTTGGGTAAAATTGTCAAATCATCAGCTGTTGCTAATAAATTAGCTGTTTTGCATTTTTGAAAAAAATTAAAGTTAACTAAAAACTTATCATAAAGAACTTTTCCTTCTTAATAATGAAAAATAGATTTGAAAATGTAAGTAGATATTTGCCATTTCAAATATATTTATTAATTAAACTGTTTTTTAATATGAATAAATTTGACGTTTATTTTTGGGTATGAAATGTGGTTTTGTGCGTTCGCAGTATTTTGGGCATTTTTATGGTTTTGTGAGAGAATTTTTTGCTTACTCTCATTTTACCTGACTTTATTCAAAATTACATAGTACAGACCTATTATGAAACATTATGAACACAGAAACAATATTTAAAAATCAAGCTGAAACAACTTTAAACTAAATAGAAACAGCGAATTTTAAAGCAAAATTCTGCTAAATTGTGTTTATAAATGTCAAATACAGTCCTCTCAAATAATAGGTTCATTCGTTTACTTTTCTCAGTCAAGTCCAGTAAGATTTACACAGTAACAAACTTACATAGAATAAGACCAATTTACTCTCAAAATGAAAATTTTCTAAAAAAAAGTACGCGAACAGAAAATTTGCAATAATTTACAAGTTTGTTAAACAGCTGATTGTAAAACCAAATGCAAATATAAATATAAGTGGTCTATGAAAAAAGGATTCTTGTTGTAAAATCTTAAGCAAAAACATTTAAAAGAAGGTTTTCTTATCTTTTCTAAAATTCATTTAAAATATTTGTTGCTTTACATTTGCATAAAACAACGTAGTTGTAAAACATTTTTTTTTTTGTATTTACAAAAATTTAAACACATTTATTTCAATCATATGTTTTTTCTGCTTGTAAATTCTTGCTGGTAATATTTGTCCAGTAAAAATTTGCAGAAAGAAGAAGAACTCTTAACATCAAACTGTCACTTTATTCTCTCTTTTTTCTTTATGTTTACTGAGTATTTGTGTAAACGAACGATATCCAGTAAAAATGTGTACAAATTATTGGATAATCTTCCGAAATGTCAAAATAGTTTAAAAATATTCATAATATTGTAGATTTTAAATTTAATATAAATACGATAATAAAACATTAAATTCTTTACTTCGAGGATTACAAATGCTTCAGCATATTTATGAAAAACTTCATAAATTTGAAAATTTAGATTGGAATTTAAGGTGGAAAAAGGTTATGTTTGGCTTCACAGTTGAAAAGATATTCTCCCAAAATAAAATCGGACATTTTTCCCATCACAAACTGTTGTACTAATGTAATACATCCTTATAGTGCTATAACTCCTTTATATTTTTTCGCAAATAGAAAAATGTCCCTGGCATACACCTAGAAAAATCCTGCAATTACTAATGACAGTTATTTGTATAGCAAAGCGATTTTTATTGTTAAAAGTGCGAATTAAATCCAATCAATAGACAAATTTACCAGACACTCACAACTGCTACCAACATGTTCAGTAAATAGTACAAAAATTTATCCGACTTATAACCAAAGGGTGTTTTTTCAGCTGTCGTCTGTTTTTTATTACTTCTTTTTAAAGAATAAAAGTCCGTTTTTTATTTTTTAATATTAAATTTGAACTTTTTTATTAAGGTCCATTCAAAATTATGGAGTACTCCACGCTGCAGAGTGGAGGGTACTAAAAAAAAGATGGCATGATACAACGAACTTGTAGGGCAAAGGAGAAGGCAACAAAATCCACTCTGCAGAGTGAAGTACTCCATAATTTTGAATAGACAGACTTTAATAAAAAGGCTCAACTTTAATATTGAAAAATAAAAAAAATATAAAATTGTTTTTATTTTATAAAATAAAAGGAGCATTATTCACTTTATTAAGTAAATCATCAGTAGCGGTTGGGGGATTCTCCTCTAGCGCAAAAATGAAGCTGCCAAAGAAGCAATAAAAGCATCACTACTATGGCAAAGGCATCACTTCTTTTCTGATGGTTTCATCGATGAATTTAACATTAGCGTGTTATAGGATGGAAGTATTTAAATGTAGCTACTAGCATTACTCATACTTTACTCTAAGGAAGCAATGATAATACAATGATTAGATATTCTGATGCATGAGTGAAAAATGTTCATATACTTTGTAATATTTAAGCTTTGATGAAAATTTAATGCATAAGAATGCAGAAAAATAAGTTAAAAGAAGCAAAATTTATGCATTGATATATAAATACTCTCTATTAAAACAAATAAATAATTCTGCATTAGTGAAAAAGCATTCTTAAAACATTTTTCAAAAATTTTAATGAATTTTTAGACAAATTTCAATATATTTTTGGATAATTTAAAAACTGGTTGTACAATTTTGAAACATTTTTTTAAAAATTTGAAATAATTTTTACACAATTTTAAAATTACTTTGGTAAATTCTGAATTAAAACTGAAAATGATGTAGTGTTAAATAAAATACATAATGCAAAAATGCACAGATTGCGTCGTCATAAATATTTTATTTTTTTATTTTATTTATATTAGTGATTTAATTACAAATTATATCCTAATACCCTAACAGAGCACTAGCAACAAAGGCTATCGGCTCGTTGTAGCGAAAACAGACCAGAGCCTCTGGTGGGAATTGAACCCACGACCCCCGCACTGATAAGCTAGCACGCTACCAACTAGCCTACCGGGGCGCTCATAAATATTTAAGGCTGAAAAATGCAAATGACAGGCCAGCTAGTTTCAATTAAAGGTTAAAAAAGATCTGTTTTTCTTGATTTTTCAAAACTTTTATAAAAATTGCAAAACTGCATAAATTCTAAGCCTCATGAAATTTTAAACTGAAATATTAAAAATGATTTAATAAAAAAAGTTCATCAGAACTATTTTCTCAATTTGAATAAATGCTTTATATTCAAAAAAAATATACGATATACTATAACTTATGCTTTAGAAGTAACGAAGAGTGACTTTTTAAGATATGCATCGGGTTTATATCCAGATCACTGCATTTGAAATATGAACGCATGAATTCTTTTGGAAGTGCCTTAGAATAACACCAAAAAATCATAAAAGAATGTCAACTGAAGTTTAGGAATCAATGAAAGAAGTTATAGTCACAGAATGACTACCATTTTTTGTTGCTGGGTACCTAATGATTGGTCATTTTGAATTTAATTTGGCAAATTTCAATTCAGAATTAAAAAAAAAAAACAATTAATTAATGAATTAAATATTAGAGGGTCTGCCACACTGTCCATGCAATGCTATTTCCTATACTCTTTAAATTAGGTACCTATTTACTTTCACGCCATGAGAAAATATGGCACTTTACAATTCATACTCATAAATAATTTATATATAACATATTTACTCTATAATCAAGAAGATTTTGATATTGAAATCAAATATTTATTTGTGCACATGAACATTCTAGTGTATGTACGATTATTTGTAAAAGTTAACGTTATATCTGGCACGATAGAGTTAGAAATTGGTTACTTTCGGTGTTTGATAACGATAAGACGTTCGACACCTAACTATCGCATCGATTCTAGGCACATAAACTACTTGAAATTTGTTAAGTATTTACACTTTTTCTCATATGTATGTATTTTTCTCAAGCCAACCTTATCAGCGAACAAATAATATAGCAAAACTATATTTTAGTTGGCTAGATAGATGACTTTGTATTTTGAAATTTTCAAAAAAAAAAAAAATAAATAAAATAAATAGTGTAAAAAAGGAACTACCTGTCGACAAAAACACACAACTAGGAAATTCACTAAATAACGAACAAATATGTAAGATTAGTAGTGATGACTATACGTAAAAGAATTGATTCTTTGTTTTTAATTGAATTTGGATTTTGAATGCAATTTGTATGATTCAGCTCTCGACATTTAAGTAATATTTCTTTTTTTGGAAAATGTCCAAAAACTTAATCGGAGACAGACAACACAAGACTTATAGATTTATTTCTAGAATACTACACTTTTTCTAATTTTTTAAAATATTTTATTTTGTATTTATTATTTGCATTTTTAGGTGTTGATTATAAAACGATGTATTAAAATACAAACAAATTAAAAAACAATACAAATAAATTACTAAACGATACACTCGAAATAAAACGTCTGTTATTTTACAGAAATATTTCTAAAATTCGACTTGGTATCAAATTTTTTAAAGTAGAATCAAATTTCTCAAATTTAAATATTAGGAGATCTACAATATTTGTGCTAAAATTAATAGCTCAATTGAATCAGAACTCGTTTAACAAATTTATATATTAAAGATATATAAAGGAATAACGTCAGAAACACGATAAAATCGGAATTAAAAAAGTGAAAAATTCTGTGAACTTGAAATTTGTCAAGTATATTCTTACTTAATCGTAGACAACCTCTAGGAACGGATTTTTTTTTGAGACTTCAAGTCTCTTCCATAACGGTCTACCTAGAGTATTCAAAAAACCGGCCTTTAGAAAAAACCGGTTTCGGTTTTCTTCGAAAAATCGAATTTTAAAAAAACCGGTTTCGGTTTCGGTTTTTGCAGAAAAAACCGGTCAACCGGTTTTTTTCGGTTTTTTTAATTTGAATAAAAAGCTTATATAATTTGTTAATTGTTTTAATACAAACAAAAATAAAAAAGAAATTTAATATATTAAGAAATAAAAATAAAAAAATACATTCTTTGAAAAAAAAATATTTTATAATATTTTTGTATTGTATTTCATTACAACATTTTATTTATTGGTTTTAATATTTTTTAATATAATATCTTAAAAATTAATATTATTAAACTATATTCATATCAAATGAATAGAGATCATTAAGTTTGTAAATTGGTAAAATTAGGTACGTTAGTAATTTGAACGTTTAAAACTTTTGGCATTAAATAAGTTTTTTTTTTAAATTACATTTTAAATATGTAAAAAGAAAATCTATTTTTCACTTCTAAAATAATATTTTAGAAATAATATGCAATTTAAATGTTTAGTTTTAAGACGATTTTTTTGTTTGCTTTTGATAAAGCTAGAAGTGAAAAATACTCTTTCACTAATAGTAGATGTTGGACAAATAGTCAAAAGACAATTATATAAATTGTCAAACTTTTCAGTTCTTTTGTCGAATTTATCAAGGTATAGTATGAAATCATCATATAATGATGAATGATTTTGCAGTCTCTTTTTTAGGATTTTGAATACTGTTTATTGTGTTATTAGGCCAGAAATTAAACTATTTGAATTTGGAATATCCAAAGTTAAGTCTTCATCGGAATCTATCAGACTTACATCTAAATCTTCATAACCAAACAAACGATTATGTGTGCGGAAAAAATAAAAGAGACCAAATAAACCAGTTGGTGATGTAATTAAAAAAAAAACGGTTAACCGAACAAAAAAGACCGGTTTTCGGTTTTCTTCGAATTTACAAAATATTCGAAACCGATCGGTTTTTAAAAATAAAAAAACCGGTTGACCGGTTTTCGGTTTCGGTTTTTGAATACTCTAGGTCTACCCAAACTATTTGGTTATAAATCTGAAATTTAAAAAATATATGTTATCTCATAATTGGAATTTTTTCATTGGCATTGAAATTTCAGTAGCATTAATTGAGTAATGCTAATGCCAAAATAGTTTCATTGCCTTTAAATGGCAATAAAATTTTCTGGCATTAGCATTTGTACTAATAATGCTAATGAAATTGTACTAATGCCTTTAATACTATTTACAATTGAACAAAAAAAGCATTTGTTTACAAAAAAGGGGGATGCTTAAATTGCTTCACATAGGCTGTTTTTAAAATGGATTCCTTGGGATCTTTCCCGGATCGCAGTATATTAACACTAGGAGAGCAAAGATTTCGCCCTTGTTGAGCTATCTCGTTTATTTTTCAAAGTATTCGCCAATGTAAAATGGCCGGTATCTCAAAAACTAAGTAAAGCAGGGCTCTAGTTAAGTATCAATATAAAATTATATTTCTTTAATTTTTTGTTTTATTTGGTTAATTATTAATTCCAATAAAATTAAACAATATATTAATCAATGAAATCAAACAATTAAAATCATTAGCATTATTTAAAAAAATGGTAATGAAAATAATTTCATTACAATTGATATTAATGCAATGCTAACAAAACCGTCAATAAATTAGTCCCACGTGTGTGCTATCTAAAGTACGGACAAATTCATTGATGTTTTGTGGAATTTTTGGCAGGAAAGCAGTAAAATTGGAGTCTTAAAACGAGAAAAGTGCTCTCCTTAACCGCTTTGGATAGAAACCTGAAATTTAAAACATGTGCTGCCTGTAATTTGATCTAATTTACTCGTAAGTTACTTCAAGAATTTTCGTTAGGAAAGTGGAAAAAGTGTGGTTGTAAAGGTACAAAATTTCCCCCCTATCTACTATTTCCCGGTGTTGGTGGTTAGACTTGTCAAAATTTTTATAATTTTTTTTTTAAATGACATTTTATATCCCCAATACTGGAAAATAGTAGATGAACAGTTATGGTTAACATGTGTATCAATCCTAATTCAATAAAGTTCGATTTATAAGCTAACTATCCCTGACCATCCATTTCTATTATTTCCCAGTATAAAAGATATAAAATGTTATTTTTAAAAGAAAATTGAAAAAATATTGACAAGTCGAATCATTAATACGGGGAGATAATAGATATGAGTGGACAGGATTGGCTTGTATATTAATTGTCCTTAAATCAACGTGACTTTTATTAAGTTTTATTAACTATTTTCTTTAAAGATGTGAGCTAAATGAGAGATATTTATAATTACAAAAATATAAGACGTGAAGAAAGTGACCAGAAAATGCATTTCTTTGGCTAGTGTCAAATAATTTTTTCTGTGTATTCCCAATTTTTAAAAAAACATAATTTTTTATTCATTTGGAAAAGAAATAAATACATTTTTTATAAAAGATTGTTTAAAGTCATTCAGTTACCAACGATTTCAACCAAAAATGGGTTTTTATAAAATACACTCACCAAAAAAAATCTGTAATGGCAACTGAAAATTTTGCTGTTATTACGGGAAATTTTTCTAATTTGAGCCCACCGGTATTTTTTGCTAAACTTAGCAACACATGTCTGCTGACGTGTAATACAATGAAATTTGCACAAAAAACTAGCTGCCGCTACTAAATTTTAGTAAACTTTTTGTAAAGTGAAATTTAAAATCTGTTTGCTAAGACCAATATTTGCTAAGGTCAAATTTTAAATGTTTTAAGGGTTGATTTTTAAAATTAAAAAAATATTTTAGTGCTATTTTAAGTGGATGTCCTATTTTAAGACATGAGTCCAATCGCTTTTTTTACTTTTAAGGTCAAATTTTAAATGTTTTAAGGGTTGATTTTTAAGATTAAAAAAATATTTTAGTGCTATTTTAAGTGGATGTCCTATTTTAAGACATGAGTCCAATCGCTTTTTTTAATCTATGTAACATTTTAAGGCAAGTTAAGTTTGTAGGTGTAAGTTTTAATTATTAGAAATAACATTTCCTTCAATATTTATTTTCTAATTTTAGCAAATTGATTTTCAAAAATTTGTAAAATGAGTTCTAAAATTAGCAACAAAAATTTGAAATATTCTGTAAAAATTCTCTTCTCTGTAAAATGTAAATAGCAAAATTATTTGCTAAATAATATTTTTTTTACTAAAAATCAGTACAAAAATAGTAAAGTGGAATTGAAAACCCTTTACAAATTTTTCTACAAACTTTTTTTCTAAGTGTATCTCTAAATCTATATTTAGAAGGCTTTATCTGATAGATTGATGATTCCAAATTTAAATATATAACATTTTCGAACAAAACTATGGAGTTGGGATGGGTTGGAAGATCACAGAGGCAAGTCTATGGTGCTCAGACTGAAAATTTACCATTGCAGTTTTGTTCTGAGTTTATAAGGCTACGTTTCCACTGAATGTGTTTTGCATGTGTTTTAAAACAAAATACTGTTTTCTTCGTTGTTTTCCCATATATAGTTTCGTCAAAACATCATAATTTGCTCAAAACACTCAAGTGGAAACGTAGCATAAATTAAATGCAAATTAACATTTAGCGAATTAATTCTTTTAGGGGTCATACTTCAAAAACTTGTGCCTGATGTAAACACGAAGATAGTCGAATTCACTCTTTCACGATCAAACTAATTCTTATCTATTGGTCAGCGTATTAAAAACGTACTCATCGTGGTTGCGTTACGATTTCCTTTACGAAAAACAATGTCGATTTTATATCAATACCAATGATAATATAAAATAAATACGAACAACTAAAAAAAATAATGCAATACGCAACTAACATAACTGTTCTCTACTACGAGTATTTAGAAGTCCATAAAAATATCAGTTAAAAAAAAACACTGCCTATACATTGTAGCATATTAAAAGTCTTTATACATATCTTGTGGATTTCAACACACAATCACCCTTCGTACACACAAACAATCATGCAAACATCGGAGAACCGATATGGATGGAACACACTGACGATATCAGTTAGGGAATATAAAATATAACGAAAGAATATAGATAACGGTTAACATATAAAAGCAATATCAGTAAAATGATTTGTCGTCATTAGGTAATCGAACCACAAAGTGTATAGTACACCTCAAATAATTAATGCTTTCTTTTTTTGTGAAAAAATTCAATTTTTTTTTTTTATTTTAAGTGTTAAATTAATACAAATTAAAACAAAAAAAAAAATCAATTAATCATTAATAACATAATGTTTAAATAAAAAAGGATTTAAAAATATTAATATGTGTGCACTAAAATATGTACTTATTTTAAAATTCAAATTGGTGAAAGTGTTTTCGAAGTAGTATTCTTAATACTTCTATGTTGCATAGTTGTAAGGTTTTGCTATCCATTGATGTTACAGGGTGAGTAGAGTAGGGGGCTCCTCACATGACTTTACAGAAATTTGCTATTTGTGAGATTCTTCTATTCTACTTTCAACATGCATCAACAATCAACAACAGCTAAATGAAGTGGCAAAAAGCAAGAGATTTGTTTATCATTTTATCTCAAAACTTTCTCTCTCACTACACGGTACATAAGATATACGAAGTTTCAAAGCAGGAAAAAGGGTGAAAAGGGGGAATCCGAAATAATACATTTTTTTTAACTGATATTGTGGGGACAATAATATACCTGGTAATTTAACAAAAACACTTCTAATTTTCGATAAAAAAATTGTATGTAAATTAACAAGTTTTGTATTTTTTTTTAGATTTAACTACATTTTATTTCAGTAAATTTTCTGAAGTATTGTTTTTAGTGAACTATGACCTTTCTGCTAAACACCGGATTTTTAATTATAATTTGTATCAGGGATATAAAAATTATAGATTAATTAAAAAATTTTGAAAAAAATTAAATAGAAATCGTGGGAAATTTTAAAATCGTGTTTTTTTGAGGCTAATAATATTGGAACTATAAGTAAAAGTCAATTCATAATACACAAAAAGAAAAATATCTTTTGTGTGTTATGAAATAAATTTTGTAAATGACTTAATTAAAAACTGATTAATATTAAAACTTTAGCACGTCATTATTGATAACTAATAATAATTTTTTTTTAATGAATCATTTACAGAATTGATTATGACTGATTTTTAACAAAATTTTTAATTGGGTGAATTTTAGGAATATTATTTCTTTGTGTCAAATTAATCGGTTATTGATTTTTTTAACAGGTTGAAATTTGGATGTGTGATAAAGAAGAGAAAATAAATGTATAATTTATACATAAGCGGCCCAATTTTTAAGTGTTTAAAGGTCGGGGTAAAATATTTTTTTTTCGTTCTTTGAAGAAATTTTAAGTTTTTTTTTCACAGTAAATTAGGGAGAATTAGGTATAAAATGAAAGATATTTAAAAGCACTATCTTCAAGACTAGTACAATTATGCTTAATTTTGAAAAATAAACATTGTTGAAAATTTTGTTTACCTAAGAAAGAGCTTTCAATTTTGTGTCTATTGGCAATATAACTAGCTTAGAAGCAATTTAGACGGTGACTTTTTTGCATGCAATAATTGCGTGCAATTCTTGTTTGATGGCGAACGGGGTAGAAAAGCAAGCGAGGTAACAAAAAAAGCACGGTTTTCGTTTTCGATGCATATTTTTGTTATTTCTCTTTCGCACTCATATGCATTCTTTTTTTTTTTTTTGCTTTATTTACATTCGGTTTAGGAGCAAAAAAAGTCATCGTATAAATGACATAACTTTGGAAGCAGCTTTCAAATGGGAGTTGAGAAAAAAGCTAGGGATTTGAGAAAATTACATCGAATAAATTGGTTCTTACATATTTTTACGTTTTAAAGTCATTATTTTTGCAAAAACAATTGTTTTTTGTAAGTATTTCTTTAATGCATATTTTTCCTTTTTAGCCGCATTTTTATTGCATAAAATTCCTTGTTTTATTAATAACATTTCAGATGGGTGGCAGCTCTGGAACCAAATCCTATGAGTATGAAAATTTTTATTTTCTAGAGTATTTAAAAATTAAATTCTATTAACAATTTTTAAGCAAAACTAAAGATGAATTAATAAATTTTTAAATATGACGAAAACTATCAGGAGCAACTTTAAAAAAAAGTCGCGCGAAAAAATACTTTTTTTCTATGGTTGGTAAGCCATAGCTTTTCAACGGTAGTTGTCTACTACGCTCTGCCGACACGAACATTTTGAAATTGCGATTCCAATAGTGACAATTGTCTTCTAATATCATGGGGTTTATTTCATAATATTACCTTTTACATTTTGTTATATCTGGGAAATACCGTTATAAATCGTTGTTTCGGTAGTTACGCGTTATTTTAACGATAGTTTAAGATATTTCGAAATTAAATCGGTAAGGTAGCGCAATACCCGGTTATACAAAAATACACCTTATACCTTTTATACAATCGCCATTTTAAAGTTTTAATATCGGTCTTAAAGTGGCTGTGGTAGCCGAATACCGTTATTATGAAAAGGTATTGAATGCCAACCATGCTTTTTTATATTTGCAGCTATTTTTTATGTATATTTTTCAGTGACTGAGAGTATTACATTCTCGTTATTTTATGAACTTTAACTTTTCTAAACAAAATCGTAGTTTTTGCTTTTTCCATGCATAATTTTTTGCTATTTATCTGATTGTAACTAGTTTTTATAAAAAATTATTCACAGATTTTATTGAAAGAATAGATTTCGCAAATTTTCGGTAATTTCTACAATTTTTGTAGAAATACGTCTAAATTTGGCGGGAAACATGTTATTTTAACCGTTAATAAATGTTAAAATAAAACTCGCAGAATATGGGCTTATGTTTCAACAACACTTCTAGTGTCTGACCCAATTTTGTTCAAGAAAAAAAACATACATTAATTGTCTTAAAAATTGTATTTAATCAAACTATAATTTAACTTTTGTTAAATAATAATCAATAATCTTATCATTAGAAAATTTACAAGAATTATAAATTCGAAATACACTTAAAAAGTTTGTCAGTTACTGTATGGTAATCAGTAGTTGTTGTTGTTTTAAATTGTATTTGCCAAATGTTTTTCGATGGAAAAAGTAAAAATTTAATTTAAACACAGTTATTGAAAAAAAATAACTAACGGTAAAACATAACAGTAATTTGAGCAGATATTTTTAATATTTTAATTTACAACTAAAATAATATTTTTGCATTAAATATTTAATTTCATCGAGTTTTTAAAAAATCTTTTTTAGTTTATATTTGTTGTTATTTTTATATTCCAAGTTTGCAAGTAAAAATCGGAAAATTTTATTGGATGAACACGAAATAACTGGAGAGAATTTTGTCGTTCATAAATAAAAGATTTGCTCAACTGAACGGTATGAACTAGTTCATTATTATTCAGTCTTTCCATATAATCGTTTATTTTAGTTCTTTTTATTCGCAGATCAATTGTATTTATTGTGATTTCATTTAATTGCAGGTGCATTATTTTTTAGAAAATGGTATTAAAAAAAGAAAATCATTTGCCATAAAGTTAATTTAAAAATTCAATTTTTTATAATTATAGTTTTTATAATACTATTTTGATCATTGTTTAAATGAACGATGAAATTTCTAAAAAGCATTTGAACTAGAAAAGTGAGCTAGTTAATTGGAAAAATTTAAACGAACTAGAATACTCAGGTCTATAGAGTGCAGTTATCGGTATGAAACGAAAAATTCAAATTTTTCTAAAATTAAAAATTTGTAATTCCCAAATTTTGTTTCATGCCAAAGCAAAGCTTAAAACAACTTCCTAATAAAAATTAGACTACGACTTGTGTCAAAAATTTGGTAATTCCATAAAGAAAAATCATTAGTTTTCAACAACTCATATTGGACTTTAAATTATGCAAATCGATTTTTGACATTTTTGTCATTTTAATTTTATCATTTTTTGCTTGTTTTTAATAACTGTTAATTTAAAAGTTTAACTTGTTACTAACTATTTACGATACTTCTAAAATATTTAGAGCAAATTCAGAAAAAAACAATAAATTTCCTAACAATCATAAATATTTATCACATATCGTATGTATGTAGTAGTAAAAGGTAATGTTTTGACACTTGTTAATTTTTTTTTTTAAATCAAAGGCTATAAAAAATGTTCAAGTACTTTTAAATGGAACATACAAATTTGGGTTATATAGAAAATTTATTGTTACTAATCAATAACTGACCAAATGATAAGAAACCTCATGGTTGGCAAATAACAAAAAACTCCTCATACTGTAAAAATAATTTTTATATAAAGAAAATTATAAAAAAAAGATATTCTTTATTAAATCGATTGAGTTGTCAATAATATACTGATGTATAATACCTACCTACTTACCTACCTACCCTTGCTGTCGTCGACGGTTATGCGTGTGTATGCATGCTCAAGGTGTATTTATTAAAAAGATAAGATAACCTAAAAATTTATGAGTTTAAAATTTTTTTTTTAAATAGTGTTTAGCTAATCATTTCTTGTCAACCGAAATATGTAATTAATTTTTATAATAAAACTATTACTTTGAGTTACAAAATTGTACCAGTGATGTAATGATTGTTTTTTTGTAAAGATGTTTAATTTATAACTTTTTTATCATAGCATAAGATTTTAAATTTAGTATATACTAATTTTTTGAAGTGTGTACTTAGTTTGTATTATGTTTTATATAAGAATTAATATTTTTTTTAATCCGAAATTTTTAACAAAATTAAGAAAACAACATGTTCTGGGCAAATACTATGAAATGATATTTGAGCTCGGTACAGTTTTATTTATATCGAAAAAGTAATGACACTGCAGAGCGAGTGGTAAAAAAAAATGGTTGCGAACGCTCGGTTTGTAGTCGTCCGATTTTTATTATAAATACATCCTGTAGTAACTATTGGGATGAACCATTAATATTTGTAAAAACTATCGGTTGAACTTATTAAAAAAAAAAAAAAAATAATGCAAATATCTCGATTTAAAATTTAAACACAAAATTTCAATTTCATCAATTTTATGTGTATTCTTATTAAAAAAATGTTGTTGTTTCATTTCAGTATTCATGGCAAAAATCTTAAAGACTAAAGTCCTAACTTTCTGACACAAAAAATTACTATTATTAATTTTATTTTTTTAGTATTAAAATTTTTTTTAGTTATTTTAATACACTTAGAAAAAAAGTTAGTAGAAAAATTTGTAAACAGTTTTCAATCCCACTTTACTATTTTTGTAATGATTTTAAGTAAAAAAAATATTTTATAGTAAATTTTTTTGCTGTTTACATTTTACAAATTACAGAACTTTTACACAATATTTACAAATGTTTTGTTGCTAACTACAGAAATCATTTTACAAATTTTTAAAAAACGATTTGTTAAAATTAGCAATATTTTTTACTAATTTAAAGAAAGTGGATATTAAAGTAAATGTTATTTCTAATAAATACAACTTATACATACAAACTTAAATGTCCTTAAAATGTTACATAGGTTAAAGAAAGCAATCCAAAGTGAAGATACGTTTCTCAAACCGACTCATGTTCAAAAATAGGACATCCACTTAAAATAGCACTAAAAACTTTTTAGTTCTAAAAGTCAGTCCTTAAAACAATTAAAATTTGACCTTACAATTCAAAAAAAAATTTACTAAAAATATTTTTCAAAACAAAAATTAGCAAAATGATAATTTCGTTTATGTTTTTACTTTTTTAAGCCTTTAATTTTTTTTTAATTTTGTCTAATTTTTTTTTTTTTTGAAAAAAAATAAATAAAAAAATGTTGCTCTTTAAAAAAATATAAATTTTTATATTCAAATTCGTAAAGCAATTTTCAAAGAAATTAGCAGCTTTAGTCCAAGTTTTCGGGATGTGAGTTAAGCTTGGTTTAGTTAAACCAAAAACGAATTTTATCAGCCATTTCCAAGTTTATGAACATAAATTTGATGGAACAACTTTTCATTGCAAAGAAGTTTGGTTTTCTTTTAAATAAATAAAAAAAAAACTCAAAACAAATTTCAAAAGCACTTTTCCAGTTACAAACTGCCATAAACTGAGTTTAAAGATAATCTACATACCAAAAACTCGGCCTTAAAGTGTAACAAGTATATCTAAAAATAATTGAGTTAATTTGTGCATGTTACACTCAGAAAAAAAAAAAGTTATTAGAAAAATTTGTAAAAAGTTTTCAATCCCACTTTAGTATTTTTGTACTGATTTTTAGTAAAAAAAATATTATTTAGCCAATCTCTTTGCTATTTACATTTTCAAAATTACAGAGTTTTTACAGAATATTTACAAATTTTTTGTTGCTAACTTCAGAAATCATTTTACCAATTTTTGAAAAACGATTTGCTAAAATTACAAAAAAAATTTACTAATTTTAAAAAGGTGGATATTAAAGGAAATGCTATTTCTAATTAAAACGTACACCTACAAACTTAAATTGCATAAAAATGTTACATAGATTAAAAAAAGGGGTCGGAATTGATAATACCGACTAAGGTCACTAAAAAGCTTTTTTAGTTTTAAAAATCAGTCTTAAAAACAATTAAAATTTGACCTTAAAAGAAAAAAAAAAAAAAATTTACTAAAATATTTTTCAAAGCAGAAATTACCAAATTAAAACAAAATGATTAATTCGTTTATGTTTTAAGAATTTTTAAGCCTTTGATTTTGTTTTTAATTTTGTATAAAATATTTTTTGAAAAAAAAAAATAAAATAAAAAAAATTGCATGTTCGATAAAAAAATTAAATTTAAAACTTTGTACTTATATTCACAATATTTAGTAAATTTTTTTGCTGGTTTTAACTTCCGCTTTACAAAAAGTTTACTAAAATTTAGTAGCGGCTTCTAGTTTTTCTACTAATATCATTTTACTACTTTTTAGCAGATTAGCAAAAAATACATCTAGGTTTAAATTAGCAAAATTTCCCGTAATAACAGCAAAATTTTCAGTTGCAATTACAGATTTTTTTTTTTGCTGAGTGTAGCATTATTTGTAGTAAATTTCAGTTTGTTATTTCTAATACATTTTTATTTGATTAAGCTGGATTCACAATCAGTAAGTACTCCACCCTGCAGAGTGAAGTGTACTAGAATAAAGACAGAATGATACAAAGTGCAAAAGAGAAGGCAACAAAATAAACTCTGCAAAATGGTAGGTAGTTAATGGGCCTTAAAGTAAATTTTGAACACTTTTTAGTTAATTTAAATTACTATTTTCCTATAATTTAAAAAAGTTGAAAAATGTAATAATTTTTTATTATTGTAATTTCTACCTACAAACAGTTGTTGCCCTGTGTAATCAATGGAAATATTGAAAAGCAAACTAATTTTTTTTCTTTAAACAAATGTCATTATAACCTATCGCTACAAACAAAAAAAATATATTTATTTTATTTATATATGCATTTGATTTATATATTTATTTAATTTATTATTTTTATTTGTTGATATAGTACATATAAATTATTTTTATATAATATACAAAGTATACAGTGATTCATTTATTTTCTTCTATATATAAATTAGAAATTTATTATAAAAATTTCCTTAAATACTTATCAAATTTATTTACACATAACTAAACATTTTTTCTTTTATTTCAGACGACTTAAATAATATTGGAATAGAGTACATTCATTATACATTCAAAAATAAGGACATTCTTTTAAAAAGTAAATTTACAGTATTTGTTATTTTTTTTTTAAATTAATTTAATAATTATAATATCACAAAAAAGAGGAATTAATACATAACAATTTGTTTTAGTTGCTTAAAGTATATAGCAAAAATAAAAAGAAAAAAAATTAGATAAATAATAACTAAGAAACTTTGAAATAAAGCTGCACTATTTTTCTTTAGTTTTCTTTTCGATTTTTTATAAACTATTTTAAAATTAACAATAACATAGAAATTAATTAATAATTATATTTTAAATAATTATAATGACTATAATGGGTTGCTTGAAATGAGTGTTTTTTTTTTTCCTTTAATTTTTTTTGATTCATTTACTTATTTTTTTTTCCAAAAAGGCACTTTAAGGACACGTTTTAAATTTTTGTTTTTGAAAATTTAACAAAAAAAAATTCTTTTTCACGAGTTTTGGTAAATGGTTGATCCCTTTATTAATTATAATTTGTAGGATTTGATATTTTAGCTGCATACATATTGGCAACTTTGTATATAAATTCGTATTGTTCCTTGGTTAATACCGCACTGGCTCGTCCTCGTCGTACATAAAAGACAATTTGTGGTATATCGACGGTACGTTTGGGTGTTTCCAAACTCCTGATGGCTATATCACAAGCAATTATAGTTCCTGTACGTCCTGTACCTGGAGAGCAGTGAATAGTTAAGGGACTAAAAAGTAAAATAGAAAAAATTGTATACAAACATTTAACACAGATTTAAGTAGATTTTTTAGAAGAAAGAAGATAGAGTTAAAGTAAAAAACAAACACTTGGACAATGACCAGAAACAAAGAAATAGAAAAATTATCAAGATTTCTTAATTTGTAAAAATACAAATTATATAATTTAGTAAGATTATTTTTTATAATAGTCAAATTTTTAATCTCAGCAAGGCCCGATTACTCAATGTCTTGTTAAAATTTAACAAACTGTTAAGTAGCTAATTGAACATTGTGAAAATGTGGCTAAGTAAAAGTTTTGTAAACGAATTTGAAATTTTCGAATTGTAATATTTTTAAAGTCTTTTACATATACAGTGGCGGTCAAAACATTTAGAACTGAGAAAGAGAAAGACGGGGATTACTACTGTTAGAGAAGACAGAAAAAATAAGAATTTTTTCACGAAATATCCTAAAGCAGTTCCTAGAGATGTTAAAACTGAACTTTCCAAAGATGCCAGTTTTTCTACCATTAAAAGAAGAGCCCAAGAATATGGTCGTAGAGGTTGTTGATGTAGAAAAAGACCCTTTGTGTCGGAAAAAAATAGAAAAGCTTGGCTTAACTTTGCCCGCACCCATTTAAATTGGACTCAACAGCAATGGAAAAGCGTGCTATGGTCCGATGAGTCCAAATTCAACCTCCGGGGTTCAGATGAGGCCAAAAGTTTAATCCCAGATTCACAACCGCCACAGTGAAGCACGGAGGTGGAAACATTATGGTGGAAACAAATGGGATTGGCTCAAATTACTAATACAATGTAGAGAGACCTTTTAAGCTTAGTTATGCTTCGATATGCTGAATGTAAAATGCCACTTTCATGGACATTCCAGCACTATAACGACCCTAAACATACGGCAGGGTTTGTAAAAGTATGGTTGGAGGAAAATAATATTAGTGTCATGTCATGGCCGCCACAATCTCCCGATCTTAACCCGATTGAGAACATGTGGATGGTTGCAAAACAGAATATTGATAATAAAGTATTCCGAAATAGTGATGAACTTTTCGCCGAGTTGGAAAAGCAGTGAAATGAAATTCCCGAAGATTATATTAAAAAGCTCATAACCTCAATGCCTAAAAAATGTTCTGAAGTAATAAAAAATAACGGCTATGCTACAAAATACTGAATGTTAAAATCATTTTTTTGGATTTGTATAATAATTTCTTTAAGAGTTGCAAATGTTTTGAACACTTCTATTTGGACTAATTTTGTTAAACTTGATTTTCTTTTATTGATGTAAATTTATGAATATTTTTTTTTGTGTTTGTAAAGTAATATGCAATAACTGAATTTAATAAAAAAAAAATAATAAAAAACGTATGCTGGAAGTCCGTTAAAAAAAATAAAGAATTAGGCAAAATGTGATTTCAGTTGCAAATGTTTTGAACACCACTATGTTTTGTATTCTCAGCATTTCCAGAAGGCTCCTTGGATCAACATTTTTATAAAGGATTACAACTTTTAGTAACATATTTTGTGCCCAATTTTTGATTAATTTTTTAAGCTTGTTAGCTGGAAAGTTCTGAAGTTATTCGTGCAGTAACTAGTAGCTGTTCTAACTGTAATTGTAATTGTTTAATCAAGAAAAAAAAATAAAAACAATTTATTTGAAAATTAAAAAAATCTCACTTTCCCTGTCTATAACAAATTCATCCTTATGAACTAGTCCATGTATGATAAAATATATTGCTTTTTAAAACTTTGATTGAATAACTGTTATTTTTGCTCGAAAAAATAAAAAACCAAAAATAACTGTTATTTTTACTACAAAAAATAAAAATCAAAAAATACTGTTATCATTTGATTTTTATGAAAAAAGAAATAATTATTACGGTCCCTGCTATAATCTCTTAAAAATTTATATTAAAAGTGTTTATTCTGGAAAAAATGTCTATTTTAAAAACCGAACAACTTAAGTCAATTGAAATTGTTTTGCACATATATAAATTTTAAGTTGTTTTTTTATTACATTACATTTGTCAGTTGTTGTTGTTTTTTTTTAGAAAAATAAACACAATTTTTACTGTAAATTGTTCTACAAGTAATGTTTTTATCAGTTAAAAATAACTGTATTACAGTTGTAAAAATAATTATTTTCATTTATAACTGTGAGAATAATCTCCATGAATAGTTAAAAAATCTTTTGAAATTTCGTTTAAATTCAGCCTATGAAATTTTTTATTAATAAAATGAAAATTTGCATGACATTTTATGAACGTTCCAGTAAATATGCACCCAAAAAAATGTTTTTCAGTTGCTACAGTTGTTTGTGTAGTTAAAAGTAGTTGCTATTTTTAACTATAATTACTGTTGTTGTTCCATGGAGACATACAAAACAACTATCATCGGAGTAAAAAATTAAAAACTAACGAAAAGTACTGCATAACAGTAGTTTAAGCAGATATTATTAATATTTGACTAAACGACTACCAAAATAGTATTTTTTTACTAAACAGCTAAATTTTGTTAGTTATTTAAAAAAAATTAAAAAAAATCTTCTTTGGTTTATATTTGTTATTACTACTTTTATATTTTTACTTTACAAATAAAAGTAAAAAAATGTATCGTATCATAAATGCATAAAAATATAATAACTGGAGTATTTTAATTTTGACTTTAAATTTTAAGTAGAATGAAATAATTACACTTTTTTGCTAATCGAAAAAGAAATATATGTTGTTTTTCTCAAATTTTTTATTAAAAGGTAAAAAAATTAACTTTAAAAACAATAGTTTTTAACAATTACGCCAGTTGTTTAATTTTTTATTTTTATTGCATTTGGTAGTTGTTTTTTTTAACAGTTAAAAATAGCTACATTTTTAGTTATAACTACATTTTCAGTTATTTTTAAGGTGAATGGCTTTCTCGTCTTTTTAACTGCTCATACCTTTATTTTAACTGACATTTTCAGTATATTCTACCGAAAAACTTTTTTGAGTGTAAGAGAAGGTATTTCAAAAAAATAAAAATATATCTAATAGTATATTTTAAGCAAATCTACCTTTAACCAATTACATATTTGCGTTATAATTGAGTAAAACATTTTAGAAAGAGCTTTCAGCGTGATATAAATTCCCGCTGAAAGTTAACGTCCATACGAAAAGTAACGTGTATGTTAAGTTTACACCTTAAACATAGTTTTGTGTACTTAAAATTTGTCAGAGTCAACTGATGTAGTTACGGCCTAAACACAGCTAGTGTTTTATTTAAATCTTTTCAACTTACCCCTGATTTCTGGCAGTCTTTTTGATATGCACCACATTTATGTTACCATTTATTTCACCATTGCTGCCATTAGCACTACTACCATTTGCATCTTTCGTTGGCGATGTACCATTTGCTGCACCTTCTTCGGCCGACTTCAAAGTGGCCGCAGACGATTTTTCCTTATCTTCATTAGCCTGTTCAATAGCATAACTTATCAGTGAAGAACGGGCTTCTAAAAGCATCGCAATAATGGGTGCTTCTTCGGCGGGTACACCAACTTCTGGCCATTTATACCAGTAATGGGTAAGTTCGCGTGTAATATTTTCCGCCACATGTTTCAGCAGTATCGTTGAAATGGCATATTTATCTTTAACTTCACGATTTTGTAAAGTTATTTGAAAATCTCCAAACGTGGAATGATTATCTAATGTTACCGATGGCGGTAAATACTCAGCACATTTTTCTACGCCATTTTCAATGAGATCAGTTGCTTGGATAATAACACGTGATTGTTGTTCCCAAATCATGCGCCAGAAATCTTCCACAGTTGCATCTAAGGGAGCTTGACATGCTATATAGTAATTGGGTGGATCTTTGGGACCCTGAAAGTAAAATTGAGAATATTTTTAAGAAAATTGAATAATGTTGTTAATCGGAGATTTAATCCTCTAATGATCTTTCTTTTGATATCGATAATATTTATACAATATATTTGGCATTGAAAGCTCGCTACGGCAAAGATTTTAAAATTTTGATTTATCGCTTTATTTAGGCGATAGAGCACAAAAAAGGTTGGCGTATCAAGACATCCAGTAATCAAATATATATAACACTATCAGTCAAATAAAATTACATACCGAAAATTATTGATCTGGAGGTATTTCTTTAGAAGTTACAGCAATTTTCGTTTTTTAAAAATTGCAAAGTTTAGCGAAATCGACACTAAACATTAAAAGATTTTACCGAAATTGATTCCTCTTACTACAAAGTCAGTTTACTGGTTTTTGAGTTCGAGGGATGCCAGTAAAACGTGTCCTGACGGTGTCCTGTGAGTCCTGGAGCAAAAATAATTACTTATTTTACAAGTAGAGGCTCTTAACTTCCTTTGCTGTTATCAATAATGCATGGCAGAGCGTAAATATATTTTTGGCGATTTTTCAAAAAAGTAGTAAATTGTATTTTCTGTCCCTATCAAATAATTGCTCTAATAAAAAAATTATTATTTACCCAAAAGCTACTTAATACGTGTGTTCGACGTACGTTACCCGCGGGTGCTCGCGGGAGCCCAATCTTACCAAAAAGTGTTTCTTGTAACAAAAATTGGGTAAATGGGAGCGTTCATGAGAGAGTAATTGTGTTTTTCTTTTTATTAGAACTAAAGCTGTTAGTCCATACCACGCGTTTTCGCGTCAACGCTTTGTACGTATATTCGCTTTACATTTATACGCTTTACTGAAATTCAAGTTACATGCGACGCTTTTTGCGATTTTATTTTGATCAGCTGTAGTGTAAATTTGTTGAATAAAATAAATTTAAAATAAAACAATAAGCTTTTTTTTATAAAGAACTTCGTGTTTTTAACAGCTTTAATTAGTTTTTCCTAATGACGCTTACAAAAGTAGAAGTAGACCCACTTTTCACGTCATACGCGTCAAGGTATCCTACGCGTTGGTACTTTGTAACTTGCAGCATACAATTACACTGATTCTACTTTTTGACAACCGCGTAGGACGCAAAGAAGACAGCATGCGTGGTATGAATTTTCTGCTTAACTCGTACTTTTTGTTCGGGTAAAATGGTAAAACTGTCAAATCAACACCTGCTGCTATTAAGTCAGCTGTTTTCTCTTTGTGAAAAAAAGTTAAATAAAAAATTTACAATTTTTTACAATTTTTTTTCTTCTTAATAATCAAAAATACATTTGAAAATGTAAGTAGTTATTTGTCATTTTAAATATATTTATTTAATAAGCTGTTTTTTAATATAAATAAATTTGACGTTTTTGGGTATGAGAAATGTGGTTTTGTGCGTTTGCAGTGTTTTGGGCATTTTTATGTTATTGTGAGAGAATTTTTTGCTTACTTTCATTTAATCAGACTTTACTCAAAATTACCTTACATCTGACAACCGCTTTTTGGCCGTCTTGGGCATTAGAAGGTTAGCATTTTAAGAAGTTTTGCGAATATAAAATGTTAAATTTATTTGTGTTAATCTAAATATGGTTGAAATAATTAATAACTTTTGATGATTAATACAAAATAATACCCGTTTATTGTTTTTGTTAAGATTTCTTTTTAAACAAAGCGCAGGTTTGCTTGTGATTTATAAATACGAGGGATGTTCAACAAGTTTAAAGAACATTTGTAATGAGAAAAATTATATTCCTAAAAACTTATTACACATTTTTTTGATAAATAACTAAAACAAATTTCCTTATAAATATCAAAGCAAAACCCAAAGAAAGTAAAACAAAAGAATACAAAAATACAAATACAATTTATCTCAGAACATTTAATGAGAGATAAGAGTCTACAACATAAATGTGACAATATTTTTTACATGATTCATATAAAAACATTTACTTAAACTAAACACACACACACACGCTCTTCGACAGATTCTCCATTTGAAATTATTCTTATCTTGTGTAGTCTCAGCATTTGCAAACAAAAGAGAAATAATTACAAACATTCTCATTGTCGCTTTTGTCATCGTTTTGCATGGAATAAGTTTTATTTGTAAATATAAAAAAGTAAATCAAATGAAAGCTTAAAATATTTGCTCTTGATGATTATAATCTATATTTTTAATGTTTCTAAATTTGTAACTCGTACTTTAACCACATAAAATTATTACTATGTTTAAATGATTATAAAGGTTAAATTAATGTATGTTGTTGTATGTAGTAATAGTGCACATTTTTATTTAACATAGTAATTATTACACCATTTCTGAAGTGAGTTTACGAGTACGCTACAGATTGTAGATACAAAGATATATTTTAGTTTGGTACACTAACTAATATTGTCCCAGGTACGATCCCATTGATTTTAGTTATATCAAAAAAAATTCGAATTAAATTGTGTTTTTAATCATTGATCGGATTTTTAAATCAGTTTTGGACAATAGTCTATTTCCACATAATCATATTTCGTACCCACACTTTTCTGAAATTTTACTTAGACTGGAGCATGATATCCTATAGTCGGTCTTGACTACATAGAGTTAAAATTTCGGTTTTAACTGAAATCCTATTAATCGCACTATTTAACCGTACCTGCATAAAAACCCTTGCGGTTAAGCATAGTAAGTTGTTTGGCTTTCACGTTAAAAACTTTAATACTTTATATATAAAAACATTTATATTTAACGATAATGAATCTCATTTCACGCAAATTAAATAGTGAAAAACTGGCATTTTCGATTTATTATGATTGTGTCTTTTTTATAAATAAAAAAATTATTTATTTTTACAATTTAACTATTAAAATTTTAGCTTTTCTGCTAAATTATTATACCAGAATTTAGAGAAAGAGTTTAATATTCAACTTTTAAAAAATGTTTTTAAAATACTTGCAATTTTTTTATAAAATTCAAAATTTATAAAATTGTCTTAAAAATTTGAATTTATTTTTATTTTTTATTATTTATTTATTTATTATTATTTATTTTTTTTTATTATTTATATTTTTTTTATTTTTATAAAAAATATGAATTCTAGTATTAAAAATAGTCATCTTTGTTTTATAATTTTATACCCTCCACCATATATGGTGAGGGTATATATTAGCTTGTCATTCCGTTTGTAACGTGTCGAAATATAGGTCTACGACCCCATAAAGTATATATATCGTATTCGTGATCTTTATGCAATTTTAAGTCGAATAAGAGATGTCTGTCTGTCTGTTGAAATGGCGATCAAGACGCAAGCGTGGCTGATCACATTTACCTAGATTAATGGACAACCTCCCGAGAATTTTGGTATTGAAAATGAGCAAAATCGGCCCAGCGGTAAAAAAAGTTATGAGTGAAAATTTTCAATATGGTGTATTTTTTTAGTACAATTTCATAGTAGCGACTGGCAAATAAAATATTTGCAATTGTTTTTCACCAGTCGCTTGGAATAAAATAATATTTTATATTCACCTCAAAAAATTTTTTCACCACTAAAATTTGTCTTACCACAAAAAATTTTTTCACCTCAAAAAAATTTTTTAACCTCAAAATTTGTTTTCCACCACATAATTTGTTTTCACATGCAAAAAAGTTTTTCACTCCAACAAATTTGTTTGACCACCATTTAATTATTTGTAACAAAAACAGTAGAAAACAGTTTTATAGGATATTGTTGGAGGGTATTCAAAGATTCGGCACAGCCGAATTTAAGCCTTTTTTCACTTGTTTTTTTTTAATTTATATTAATCATTAATTACAAATTATATCCTAATACCCTAACCGAGCACTAGCAACGAAGGCTATCGACTCGTTGTAGCATAAACATATCAGAGCCTCTTGTGGGAATTCGAACCCGAAATTGCGTTTAAACGCAAACTCTAGTCTTGATAGATTTTAATTTTTTATTGCTTAAAATTTAATTTTAATATTCTTTGTTTGTGACAATACTAAAACTTTTAATTGGTAGGAGTTGATTGCCAAACATCCTGTTTTTGTCGTTGATTTCCGCATAACACGCAAAATATTTAATTTCGCGAAGCAGATTTATTTTTTAAGCTGGCGTTGTGTTAAAGTTTTTGCTTACTTTCTAATAGAGTTCTGAGCCATAAAAGTTTAAATTATTCTTGATCCTTCTATATAATTTTTGTCTAAAAACCGATTACATGACTTGTTGGAAATAGTAGCTTTGTTTGATTTCATTATATACAAAATTTAAAGGGAAATTTTACTTGTTTTTAGTTGAAAACTTTCTTTCTTTCCTGTTCTTTTAGTTCAACAAATGATAAAATTGTACACCAATATACTCGAATCATTATTAATTTAAGTGCGTTTCATGCGTTTTCGCGGGTACCCAAACTTACTAATTCATTCTTACTTACTATTCCATTCCGTTCTCGTGGATAAATGAGAGCGCTTTTGAGAATATATTTGTGTGTGTCTCCTGTATTCCGCGTGTGTTTTTTTCCAGTTTTTGTATATTTTTTTTGTTTATGATTTTAAATTTTTATATTCTATATTGCCAGATATTAATTAAATCGCACAGAAATATTGTACAAGCAGAATTTGAAAATTTAAATGGAAATGGTGTAGTCGTTGTAAAAAAAACCCACAAGCCTAACCCTATTTAAATTTTTTATTATCTTTTTCAGTATTATTTTCTTCAACATATGTATGATTTTAAATAAGCATCACCATGATCATCACGTTGTCTTTGATCATGATTAATGTTTGATTACATGATCCAAGTAATTACAATTTTTTTTTCTTTCAAGATTCATAAAGCATAACATTTAGCAGTCGTAGCTACTCTGTCGTATATTTTATGTATCTGTGGTGTTATTCAAATGAGGAGGTGGCAAGTTAGGAGTGGGAGTTAGATTTTTTATTTTGTTACTTACTGTGACATAATTGGCGTTGATATATTCTGTTTTATCATCATCGCTTAGACGTTGCAAAATTACACGAGTTTCAGGAAGTGGCAGAACATTGGCATATCTAAATAAGGAAACAAATCACGAGTTAGTAAGTTTTTTTTTTTATAAATTTTATTGTAAATTAGACAAACATAAAACTGATGTAGAGATAACAAACAAAAATTGCTTAAAGTGGAGATGTTAATTCCGTAGCGAAGCCAGAGTAAAAAATTAACCCAAAGCTCGGCTTTACAAAATTTTGTGTATAAAATTTTTTCTGGCCACCGGACATGGACATAAAATGTTTCAGAAATGGGAGTAAACCATGAACCTAAGCCCTTCCAAAGCCTGCATACACAGAATACCTTTTTTTGCGAATGTGCTGTTGTAAATACCCTAGATTAGAAAATAACTATAAATATTTAAAAAAATACTAAATTACCCAGCAAAACCATGGTATCAACTACTTACCAGCCTATTTACTCGCTTAATTACTTTTGTTCGCGATGAGCCCAAAAGTAATGAGTGGTCATTACCTTCTCACTTACAAAAAACACAAAGTAATGGGTGGTCGTTACCCTCTCGCTTACGAACAGCCAAAAAATAATGAGTACCCATTACTTTTGGGCTCATCGCGAACAAAAGTAATAAAGCGAGTAAATAGGCTGGTAAGTAGTTGATTTTTTTGACATTATGTCTTCAATTATGGGGGTTATGGTCGTACATAATTCCCAAACACGGAATGGGGAAAATGCCTTCTGCAAAGTAATTTATCAGTGCCCGGACATAACCACTAGATTGGGTATTATGATCATTCTTTTTTCGAAAACATTGGTGAAATATTTTTCGGTCATTATACCTATTGGTTGTAATAAGGGAGTACCCTTGGGGCGGAACCGTAGACATTACTGAGGCTTGAATAGTTGAAAAAATTAAGGCACACGTGTTTTTTAGCTGCCAAATCTCATATTTAGGAGTTAAAGAGTGGGATCAAAAATTACCTACAGAGTGGAAGTCCCCTAAGTCTGGCAACAATAATGTAGGAGGTGGTAAATCCTTACCTGTTATCGTTTTGGTCTTGGAAGTGTTCAAAGTTGGTTAAATAGATTTTTTTTACTTAAGATGTAAAAAGCACAATTTCCGATAGATGGCAAGGAAAGGGTCTAGTGACCCAATTTTTTGTAGCATTAATTAATTTCAGATTATTAAAATAAAAATCGCTTTGTCTGAAACTGCTTGGTTGCTAATCCAAATGAGGGGAAAATGGGCGTTTAAGGGGAAGCAATTTTTCCAATATTATTATGAAAATCTCAAAAAATCTAAAAATCACTTCGTCAGAAAATCTATGGTACTCAAAGGGTTAAACGAATGAGTCCCTTGAAGCGCAG